>CM021101.1:109733948-109870500 GCA_007115665.2 Sequoiadendron giganteum
AATGGAATTTGCGGTTCACACTTGAGTGGTATGACCTTGGCTAAGAAACTGCAGAGAACTGTGTACTACTGGCCAACAATGGAAAGAGAGGCACATGAATTTTTCAGAAAGTGTTTACAGTGCCAGCAACATGGAGACCTTATCCATGCACTAGCTCAAGAGCTTCATCCTATTGTAACACCTTGGCCCTTTTCACAGTGGGGGATCATTCTCATTGACAAAATCACACCCACCTCATCCAACGGCCACAAATTCATCATCACCACCATGGAGTATTTTACAAAGTGGGTCGAAGAAATTCCCATGACCTACATAACTGGAAAGAAGATATCAAAGTTCATCTTGAACTATCTCATTTGTTGCTACGGTGTCCCCCAATCCATTATCTCTGATAATGAGACACCTTTTAAGAATCGTGATGTACATGACCTTTGCCACAAATTCAATATCCGACATCTCTTTTCCACTCCGTACTATCCCCAAGGAAATGGCCAAGTAGAAGCTACCAACAAAACCATCTTGAAAATCCTTAAAAAAATAGTCAATGAATCTAGTCGTGACTGACATATGTAGCTAAATCCCACCTTATGGGCCTACCAGCCCATTCTCCCTGGTCTATGGATCAGAAGGCATCCTCCCAATTGAGATTGAGCTCCCATCATTAAGGATATTACTACAGAACCTCATTACAAATGAGGAATATCGAGTTTCAAGGTTAAATGAGTTGGAGTTATTAGATGAATGACGTATGGATGCCCTCAATCATCTGCAAGTCTATCAGAACTGCCTAAAGCATAGCTACAACAAGAAGATCAGGAGACACACCTTCCAAGTCGGCGAATTTGTGCTAAAAGAAAATTAGAAGAACGTGTCGAATCCAGAAAGAAAAGGAAAATTTGAGCCCAACTAGTTGAGACCTTTCATCATCACAACAAGCTATAAGTCAGGGGCATATCAACTGTCAACACTAGAAGGCGAGCCTCTACAGGAGCCCATAAACAACTCTCATCTAAAAATGTTTTATGCCTAAAACATTGCAAGGTATAAAACCAAAAAATACAGGAAAAAATAGAAAATGTCCTGAAAAAATGGTCACCTTGATGAAAACCTGTAAAACAGGCATCTTGATGACAAAAAAACATTCAAAATATACAAAAAATCAGAAAAATGATTGAAAACAGTAAAGAAAAAAATCATCCTCTAGTGAAAACCACTTCGGTGGCGCTTTGGACAAGTACCTTGGTGAAAACCTGGCAAACAGGCACCAAGTGTAAATAAAGCACTCTCCATCCACCAAGATCTTTACAACATTTTCCACACACTCACTTATCCACTACATTCCATTTATCTTTCCACCATCCATTCACATCTGTACCATAGCCTGATCTTGTGTTCGTATCATGTTCCACCCTAGTACTACTTGGCATATTCTGAAGGTCATTTTGTCCCGCCTTTATCAAAGTAGTCTATCGCATCATGCTGGGGGCATGTTCCTATACCTGCATAAGATCAGATTTGTGTATATTCTTGTGATCTTCTCGAAACATCAAAAATCCAAAAATATTCAAAAACATTCAGAAAATATATCCAAAAATAAAAAACATTCAGAAAATCAATCAAAAAATCCAAATCATGTCAAAATCCAAAAAAGCAAAAAATAGAGTCATTGACTGAACTACATCGTCTCTGAGCTTGAATGTAGGCAAGGTTGATCTTTGATCATCCCCTGAGACATTTTAGGTTAGTCCTTTAGGTGTTTGTCACAATGGAAATCTGTTTGTCCATCTATTTCACATTTTAGGTCAGTCCTTAGGCGTCCGTCGCAATCTGGCAATCCATTTTCCCATCTATCTTTTGATCAATCAAGTCTGTCATCAGTCAAACTATGTGGTCTCTACGTGTATAACATAGGAAAGGATAATCTATGGATCAACGCTCAACGCCCTTAGGATAGGTCTTTAAGTTAGTCTCTTTGTCATAAATTTAAAAAATACCAAAACATTTGTAAAACCTCTCAAAATTCCAAAAACAGCCTCAAAACATTTGGAAAAACACAAAACGGTGCATCTATCTCATCTTGGTGTCACTCGTAATAATAACCATTCATAATAAATCAATCGTTGCCTTCATCCTTTGGTAAGGAAATCAAAAGCAAGTCTAGCAAGTTCTAAAGTGAAAGCTTAATCAACAAAGTCACAAGTCTAGATCAGTAAGTCAACAAGTTGGTCAACTCGGAGTATCAATAGCTTATCATCCAATCAATCTCATCAAAACCCTGATCACAACATGTCCTTTGAATACGACCTTCTTGTGATGGACATTAGCATCAGGTATCACCATAGTTTAGTCTTTGGCTAGCGGTACGAAGAACATTAGCTTATTTATTTACTTTATCTTGGTCGTGTTTAGACTTCTCTTATTTTGTGCTCATTCCAAGGACCTCTCGATGATGTCTAAATAGAAAGATCTAGAGAGAAAGGAATGGGGCAATGATCATTATCTTGTTATTTGTTGTGCTTGTTGGATATTCTTGTAAATTAACTTCATAATGTGTGCTTTTTTTTGCTTGTAGGGAAGTTTTTTAGGTGTCTTCTTGACCACATAAGAAGGCTTTCCTTTTTATGTTTTGGCCTGAGATGTTTAGAATATCTGAACTGCATTCCGAATAAGGTTTTATTTGTCAAGTGTGAACAAGAGTACTCCTATCTGATTGACGAGTCAAAGTCCATCACACTAGGCACCACACCATCCTAGTTCTTAAATACCTTGATGCATCGCACCTATGTGTGTTATCAAACATAAAGAAGGGTATACTCTTTATTTCTCCCATCCCTAGATAAGAAATACATCATCATCATTCATCATCATATCCAATAAAGCCTCGACAACTAGGGGACTTGTTGGACTTCTGCATCTTCTTGGATTTAAGGGTTGATCCTTCTCATTCTTCTATCGTCTTTCACACTAACAATGCATCCATCTTGCATCCACACTTTCATCTTGCATAATCATGTCATATCATCATAGGACAACATCATCCATCTCATCTATCTCACATGCATTGCATAATCATTTAAGATGTTTAAAATAATATAGATTTTTTATTCTAAGCATCTTTCAAACATCTCATTTAACATCATCATTTAAGTTGTTTAGGATAATATAGATTTTCTATTCTGAGCATCTTACAGAAAAAAAAACATCTCATCTGCATAATCATCTAGGTTGTTTAGAATAATATAGATTTGTTATTCTAAGCATCTTAAAAAAATCTCATTTACATCATCATTATCATATAGATCAGTTAGTCATAGCCATCCATTTTGAACCTCTTTGTCGCGAGATCGACCTCAAATTGAATCTTTTCACTCGATCTCTCGAGGGCGCAATGTACTCACGTACTTCTTTTCGCTGGGGCATCCAAAAAAAATCAATTTTTTTTTTAATTTCAATGTCGGCAGCATCATTCTTTGAATCAATGCAATGAGTACATTGCTTCAAAGAGGGGGAAAATGTAGACGTGCAAAATTAACATCATTGATTAACATCATATTTCATCATTTTCTTCCTAATTAATTAAATCAAATTATTTAATTAATGTCCTAAGGTTCCTCCATGTAATTAAATAAACCCAAATGTTTAATTAAAACTCTAAATATTCATTTTCTTCTCATTTGATTTAAAACAAATCCAAAAATTTAAATCAAATGTCACATCAACTAATCACTAGCTTAATTAATGAAATCTTTGATTAATGCTAAGACTAACCCATGTCCCATCCTCTAGCTTTTCCCACTTGCACAATAAATCATTTATTTTGATTTATTAAAACCTCTATTTTCCTCACAAAGCATATTCCCAAGGAATATACCCTCATTAACTCCCCTTGTTTGACTTTTTTTGTCCAAACAAATTTCCCCCCAAATCCCTCAACCATATGCATTTAATGCCATTTTCAAATTTCAAATGGGCACATTGGCCAAAAATTGCACAATCATGGCCCATTCATATGGTGACAAGTGGCTATTTCCTATTTATTGGGGATTAGTCTCACATTCTTCAACTTTTCCTCTTCTCTCTTCAATCCCACCTATAAATTCAAGGCTTCTCTCCTTCAAACACACACACAATCTCATGCAAAGTTACTCTCTTCATTTGAGAACTAATTTTGTTCATCATCATAGCATTATATTTTCATCATTTATCCTGTCAAAGGATTGGGAAAGGGCTCCTTCACATACTCAAGGTGCACCAATCCACCATAGAATAGGTATCTAATATGCTTTTTTTTTTCTTTTTTTTTTTAACTAAGTTCATTTGTTATGTCGTTTATCAAGCATGTTGGATTATTCTATGGAGATGTTGATTATTTATCTTGTTTAAAATACTAACCATACTCAAGTGGGTGGGTGTTGAAGGTTTTCTAACATTATGCAGATTTCACCATCTACACAACCAAGTCAAGGCTAGTCTACGGTTCTTTGTGGAGCTATGATGCATTGATTTTATAGGCCACAATTTAACTTTTTATGGCCACTATGCATGCACTTGAAGGAAGTGATCAACCTTTGTAGATGCAACATGGGAATTCACCATTGATTTGCAGGCTCCACCAAGTCGATGCAATAAGAGAGCATGTAATATTTCAAATTTGGCATGAAATTTAGGCGCGAATGAACTGAAGATCACCTTTCATTAGTAGGGCATTGATTTATTGGAGGTTGCACTTGTCATTTGTGGTTGGTTGTGCCATCTTGATAGTGACAAGCTCTTTCAATCATACCATACTTGGTGTCTTTGGTCTACCTAATCACACCACCCTTGGTGCTTGTGATATGAGATGGCTCTTCTAATGGCAGAGCTCCCATCCATGCGTTTTCAGCGAATCTATAACCATTTTTCCTTACAGATTGGGCTCTTTCTCTTATGGAGGCAAATGTAAATCTTTAGATGCATGCATGTCTCTTAATTTATTTTTTCATGCTCCTTGTTTCGTTCCTAGAATTGATTTTTTTTTATTGTACGTGCTTTGCAAGCACCACATGATAAAGATCTGGGAACATTTGGGGTTTTGTAAAAAAAATATTATTGGGGGCCTTTAATAAGAGAAACTAGGAAGATAGTCCAAGTGTATTCAGATGATTAGATTCTATATCTAGTTATCAGGTAGCTGTATATCAACTCAATCCAATTGAGCAAAGAATAATATGTACCAACGGTAATTTCGAGCATTTGAGAGTATCCTGGAGGTACTTGTGCAGTGGTTTCTTTGACTCTGATCTATATCCTATTGCAATATAAGATCAATCACATTTTTTTTCTTCTTCTTCACTCCCTTTAATGAGAGAGTTGCATTTTGTTTCTCTTTTTGGAGAGGAGTTTTCTCGCACATGGTTTTCTCCTTTACTCCATCTTATGAGAAAATTTTGTGCATGGGTACCTAAAATGGCCTTGTAGCTAGGACCCATCTTTTTAATTCCCACCTAAGCTATGCTTAAGGGGGGGTGTTGGTGTACACTTGGCTTTACACCTGGCTTACTTAAGCCTACTTAGGTGTCTTAGTTAGGTGTCATGTTAGTTGAGTTCACACCTCACTTCTATCCACTTCGTGTGTATCTTGATCTCTTGTTATTTCCTATTTAAATAGCTTTTTTGATTCAATCTATAATGGGGTTTTACAACATTTTGTGCTTGTTTTCTATCTTCTAGATCTTCCTAAAATCTAATAATCTAGATGATGAAATAATAGAATTCTTTCATATTAAGTAATTTTTTCAACAATAGTTATTTTCAAAGGAAATATTTTTTTTACTCATCTTATCAAGAATATTAAGGACCTCTTTAGGCTAATATTTTCCATAATTAGCATAGAACATGAATCTCTTTCTATCCTTCATGATATTGAACTCTATTTTATCATCTATAAAGTAGTCTCTGAATCATACATCTATGGGCTACCAAAGAACACCACAAATATCCTTGAAGGATAAACATATTCTATTATTTCATCAAAATAATTATAAAATACTAAAAATATGAATTTTCATTGCTTACTAACTAGCATATTAGAATATTTTTTAATGCAACTCAATATGTATGGATTAGAGTGTTAAAAGAAAAATAGTAAGATCAAATTCATCAACTAAATATAAAAAATTAAGTTATTTTGATAAAATAAATTAAGTAGTAATTGAAATTTAATACTATGAACCTAAATCTTAATATTAAATAAATATTATTTTTCCAACAAACTATCATTTATAATAGTGAAAGAAAATTTAAATTCCACCTTTATAATTGTAGTCAATTTTCTTAACCACTTTATCCTTTAATGGAGAGATTAGTGATCTTTTTACCCTTCTTACCTCTTTTTTGTGATTTTTCTTAGGATGCAACTTCTAAAAAGAGGAATCACCATGATCATTCTTACCCTAATGAATAAATAATAGATTCATTCTTAGATATAGTTGAGCTTATAGATTTAGCTTCATTTTTCTTAGGAGAGGATGGAGGATTATCTAATTCAAGATAGTGAGCATGTGAACATGCCTCGTTAACGTCCACTAGTTTGAAAATAAAACTAAGCCTACAAAGATGGCTATGAATTCTTATTATTTATTTCATTAAAACCTTGTCATCTTGCATGTCTTTATGCATTTGTATTTATCTTATATGAAATCTACTATTTTAAGACTTATTATTCCATAATTTTTCCTTTTATCAAAAATAAGATTAAATTACAAGATAATCTCTAAAGTGATGGCAAATAGACTAAACCTAGTTTTGAATTCAATAATTTCAAGTGAGCAGAGTGCTTTCTCTCCAAATAGATGAAATTTTGAAGGGGTAATTGTGGCACACGAAATAGTGCATTCTGTTAGGATGGCTAAAGTGGAAAAAATGCTGGTGAAGTTGGATATTAAAAGGGCATATGATGAAGTGAATAGATTTTTTCTCTTGAAGGTGTTAGCTAAATTTGGTTTTAGTAAATCATGGTTAAAATGGGTTGAAAGTTATATATCCTCTCCTAGGTTTTCAATACTTGGTAATGGGAGTCCACAAGGTTTCATCGAATCCAATAAGGGGATTAGACAAGGAGATCCTTTATCGCCTTTTCTCTTCATCATTTTGGCTAAGGTGCTTGGTCGATTAATTGCTCAGAAATGCAATGATGTTCGGTGGAAGGGAATCAAGGTGGTTGAGGGGATAGCACCGGTTTCACATTTAAAATTTTGAGATGACACGTTTCTAATGGGGGATGCGACTCTTGTTGAGGCTCGAGTGATGAAAGGTGTGCTGGATAGGTATGGTTTGGCATCAGGACAGTGTATCAATTGGGGGAAGTCGGAAATATTTTTCTTCAATACCCCAAATTAGAGGCAAAAAGACATTTGTGGAGTGTTGGCAATGCGAGCTGGTAAGCTCCCTAGCAAATTTTTGGGGGTTCCCCTATTTGAGGGAGCAAACAAAACAAATATTTGGAAAGGATTAGTGGAATCTTGTCTAAAAAGAATGGATGGATGGAAAAGAAGTGGTTAACTGCAATAGGCAAAATATTGATGCTTAAAACTGTAATTGCAGCAATTCCAATCTACTCAATGATGTGTTTGCGAATTCCGAAAAAAGTGATAAACTCGATTGGGCAATGTATGAGAAATTTTTTTGGAATGGCGCAAGGGATGATGACAAAATTCCCCTTTTAGCATGGGATAAGATTTGTAGAGAAAAAGATAAGGGGGGTGCTAGATTATGAAAATGGTATTTATTAAATGAGGCCCTCAGAGCTAAACTGGTATGGAGTTTGTATGCTAACCAAAATCTGTTATGGGTTAAAGTCTTAAAATCGAAATATTTGGACACGAATGATGACCATAGAATTTTCACTATTAGCAATCCTCCTTTGGGATCAGCAATCTAGAATTTCATTGTTTCTTGTAGGCCTGTGGTTATCAATCATTTAATGTGGCAGATTGGCAACGATTTAAAGGAAAAATTTTGGGAGGACTCTTGGAATGGGATGCCGAACTTGAATGAGGAGCGTGATCTACTATTTCTAAAGAACTATTTTTCTCAACAATGGGGGACGAAAGTTAGATATTATATGATTGAGAAACAGGGTCTACTAGGGCAGGAATGGGGGTGGAAAGAGGTGCCCCAGGAGAACCTAAATCCGAGGCAGATCTAGTAGATGCGAGATATTTTTTGTGATCAAAACATCCAAATATCTAGGAGTGAGGAAAAAATCATTTGGTGTGGTTCCTCCTTTGGGAGTTACTCTGTGAAGATTGGGTATCACCTATTGGTCTCGGAAGAGCAGGAGAACTTTGGGGCAAAGGATCTCTGTTGGAACAAGAATTGTTTGCCCAAAGCAAGTACCTTTGCCTGGTTAGCCATCAAGGGATGAATTCTAATGGGAGAAAGAAGAAAATGTTTGGGCTTTGTAGGACCTTTAAAGTGTGTCATGTGTGGAAAGGATGAAGAATCGGTTGATCATCTTTTGCTACATTGTGAGGTGGCTGGATTATGCTGGGAGCATGTCAAATGGAAATTGAACTAGCATGGTCCCTTCCCATTGACCTTAAAGGAAGTGTTTGAAAGTTGGCCTAGGAAGGCAAAGAAAACATTGGTATCTAGTGTTTGGGTAAGTGCACCTTCCTTAATTATTTGGGAAATATGGAAAGAAAGGAATAGAAGGATCTTCTTAGATAAATGTGAACCTGTATCTAGGATGTTAAGTAGATTAGACCTGAGTATTGAAGAAGTGGTTAGTAGTGCTGTGTCTCAGTCCCAAAATTGGAGGCATCCCTTTGCTTTAGAGGATATGTTAGTACAGTGTACTTGGCCTGGAATTCATATAAGGAATCTAATAGGTAAGATCAAGAGGTCGACTAAAATGCAAGGGGAAGCGGAGGCAATGTGGGAAAAACCATGGGAGGGATGGTGTAAAGTAAACTTTGATGGAGCAACACGTGGGAATCTAGGGCCGTCTAGGGTTGGAGCTATTGCATGTGATAGTCTAGGCAATACTATAGCAATGACAACAAAGAAATTGCCTCCAGGGACCAATAATGTGGCCGAAGCAAATGCTACTTTGGTAGCGGTCAAACTTGCAAAAAAACTTGGAATAAAAAAACTCCATCTAGAGGGTGACTCTCGCATAATAATTCAAGTAATTATGGGATCGGGTATAAAGGTGTGGCATCTCCAAAATATTATCAAGGAGATAGTGGTACAATTAAAAACATTTGAATTTTTTTGTCTAACACATATAAAGAGGGAAGGCAATAAGGAGGCTGACGTCTTATCCAAGTGGGCGATTACATTGGAGGACATGGAGGTAGTTATTGAAGACTTCAGAAACCTACAAAATGGGGCTAGATAACGGTTAGATTTTTGAAAGCACAAGATGGTAGCTCGTGGTTTAAATGAGATTATCAAATCAGCCCAAAGGTGAACAAATGAAAACATATGCCGTGGGGGAGTACAGGGGTGTCGGCATTGGTGGAAAGAGGACTAGCCTGAATTGGCCTTGACATATCCGATTTAGATAATAGAGACAGTGTAGGATAGGCGTGTGAAAATGGGAGATTAGATGGGCTAATAAATGTTAAGTGATGTTGCAAGCTAGTGCCAGTTGAAGTAAATGGGTAATAACTATCAGGTATTGCTAGAGTTACGGATGCCTGGAAGGATCGAGATGTGGGCTTTAAAGTCAGGAGGAGTAGGTAAAAGAGAATGGATTTTTCTAGAGCATAGGTAGTTAAGTGGAAAGATAGTGCTATGGAAATGGAGGTGATGATGGGATTTTCCACCAAACTATAGTAGAAGGCTTTCTTTGGGAAGCCAACAGTTAAAAGGTTGAAGCAACTTCTAAAGGTGATGAGCGACGAAGTCATCAATGCAGTAATGGAAGCTCTTGGGCCTCATTTTCAAGAGGCGACGCACAGAGGGAGGCAAAATGCTGATATTTCTTCCATGTTGTTCGCATGGGGGATGGAAATTGGCGAAGATCCGCAGGAGACTAAGCGAATCTTGCTAATTTTGTTTCAGGAAGAATTGATGGATAAGATGGAATCGTTGATGGAGTGGGTTGTCCCTAGGGTGGGGTTTGATGTGTCCGAAGGCATTGAGGAGATGGATGAAGCTACAAAGGAAGGGTTAATCCCGTTCATAAGGTGGTGGAAGTCAACGGGCAAAGAATTATACAAACTCAATGTGGTGTTGGCCTGGGAAAACCTTAAGATTGAGCTACGAAGGCATGAAACAAGTCAACACCAAGAGATGCCAGTCGTTCCAGAGATTGTGCCAAAAAAGAAAAGATCGCAGTTACGAAGAAGAAGACTGTGGGGACTGTGAAAAAAGAGTAACAAAATGAAAGGAGTAGAAGGTGGGGAAGATTGTAGGTATAAATTCAGACAATGTAGTCATTTTGGATAGGAGACAATGATCCATTTTGTGTAGAAATGAGGGATTGACAGTGGGAGTCACCAGTATGAAGGAGCTCTTTTTTGGCGTGATGAAGGTACTGAATGAGGATGGGAGGATTAATGAAAGGTGCACCCTATGTGACGTTTCGACTAGTTGGTAGTGGAATGGATCGTAGGAAGGCAGGATATTAATCAATAATTTTGTAAAGATTTTACCAGATATAGGTCTTTAGATATGTAGTCACATTTCAGACATTTTAAGAATGTCAGCTATTTCTATGTAATGCTTTTATATATCAATAAAATTAACCTGTTACCTATCAAAAAAGAAAAAAAGGATTAAATTTCTTCACCAATAGTTTAGATTGATACTAATAGATTATTGGAGTTTGTTTCTTTAATTTCATATATTAATTTTATATTTTTTTTCCATTTTTCACTATTGTTAGGCTACTGTAATCAATATTTTTTTTCATTATATTTTGTGAATTATACCAAACATTAATGACCATGTAAAAAATATATTTTTGGCTTTAAAAAAAAAATAGTTTATAATTTTTTAAATTAGAATAATAAAAAATATATTCTATTTGATTAGTTTCTATAATATTTTAAATTATATTTCGATTTATATATTGAATAATATTTTATTATAATAAAAAACTTAAAGCATAAATAATTTTTTTCATAAATTCTTATGAATAGATTTCTAACTCTAATAAATAATTGACATAATTTATTTTTAAAAAATATTTTATTTATTATTTATTTTTTAACTGTTAATAAAAAAATTTAAACATATATTTCACACCCCATTTATAGTAGTTTCTTTCAATTGAATATATATATGTAAGCCTATCTTAGGGGATTCAATCTACGCTTATGAAAAGGGGCTAAAAAAATATAAAACATAAGAAGAATTCAAAATAGATGCAACAATCAAGCTCTATTTTAATCACTTTTAGAATATGTATGAAATTAAAGGATTTTGAAGTCTTAATTTTTGGATGAAGAAAAAATGATACCATCTATAAAGTATGAAGGTGCTCAATCATAAAACATAAAATTACATTTTTTTTAAGATTAGATATAATTTAGTTACAATCTAAGTATATAGAAAATAGATAAAAACTATAAACCTATTTATTTTTCTACATAAGCCAAAACTTAGAACCATGAATATAAAATTAGAGGATTCATGATTCCTTAATTTGTAAAGGAATAAAAATGTATTCCACCCATGAAACATGAGGGTCCTTGATCATAAAATAAATCTGGAAACAATTGATATTGAAACAAGATGAAAATCATGAACAAAATTTCTTTTGTCATCAGTGAACTCAAGATCACAACGAAGATCAAAAGAAGTCAAAGATAGCTTGTGATTATCTCAAAATATTTTAAAAGGTATAATTTAATTGTTGTGTAAACATAGTTTCATTATAATAATTTAAATGCCCTAATAATAGGCTAAAGGAATTTTATATAGAGGGGAAATGTAGAGTTTTTTTAACACTAAAAGGTCTAAATATTGAAATAATCTAAATTTAGAAAAAAAAATGGAGTATTTATAACCTTTTTACTCGCAACATATGACAAACCATAACATATGTAATAATATAATAATTATGGTTGTGATTTTTTTAGATTGAATCATCTAATATTTCGTCTGTTTACTTAAAGTTCTGAAATAATACATGGTTTCTTTTCTAATATACTAATATTTTATTGATACACAAATTTTCTTTAAAAAGATTATAAACTAGCATATATATTAATTAATAATATATATAAAAAATGCTGAAAGTTATCAATATTAATATTGTTTTTCTTAAATGTTAAATATTTAAAAAAATAATTAAATTATTTTTTATTTTATATACTCTTTCCAAAAATATAAAATTATAAAATGTATTAATTCTATTTTTATTTTAGTTTTCAATGTATTATATTATTTTATTTTAGATTTAAAAATATTTTATTAAAGAGTAGGAAAAACACTTCATATTATATACTTATGTATAATTGATTATTTTATTGATGCAATCATAAAACCTACTTCTAAAAATAGTTCTTTTAGTAAAACATATATTGAAAAATAGAAAAAAGAAATTTCATTTTTTAATATATGTTTTCAATTTAAAGGGATTTTCAAAATCGGTTACGAAAAATAGAAAAACCAAATTCATTTTGATTTTCAAAATAGAGATGGTTAGAAAAAAACTTTTTTTCAAAATAACGATAATTCTATAAAAAAAATATTCAATGTTAAAAACAATATAATTTATTTTTTATAATTAATTATGTAATCAATTTTGAAGGAAATGACGTCCACATACTTGTCATTTTCAATGAAGCATAACGCTTTTAGCATAATTATTTTTTGAATATGCAATTTTTTTCAAGAATCTTGTAAAACTTTAATTTATATTGATGAATATATATAAACACAAACATATACAACAAAATTTATTTCTTAAAAAATCATAATTTATAATTTAAAAATGATAAATAAAACATTGATTACTTAAATCTAAATCAATAAACTGATAATATCACTTGAAAACCTACTGAATGATCAATAGTATAAATATTTATTCTTGACCAAAATGATTCTCGTAAAAGATGATATTTTAGCTGACTCTAATAAAATTCATCGCCACCAACAATTCACTTAAGGAATATTCACTATCAACAATTCATCATCATGGAAAATTCACTGCATTAATATTTTTTAATATATATTTCAAAAACTTTGATTTTATTAAAAATATTAATGCGGTTAATTTTCTGCCGCCGTGAATTTTCCTTGACAGTGAATTTCGGTGAATTTTCCTTCGATAAATTTACCGGATACCATTTTACCCTAATAATACCACTTAAAAACACTTTAAAAACTATTAAATGGTCAGTAGTACAAATATTTATTCTTGATTAAGAAAGCATTGAACAAAATGATTCTCCTTACAGACATAAATATAAGATCCACGGTAATGTGGCAGACAATAAGAAGTATATTTGGAGAGGGCAGTTGCATTTGTCTGGCGGCCGAATTTATTTATTCATGAAAACCACCATACAGTTAGAACAAAGTCCGTAAATAATCATTTCTCGCTTACAAATAAATAAATCAGGATAGTACAACTGATGGAATAAATTTGAACTATTTTCACTTCCACTCTTATCCTTTCAGACGACATCTACTACAAAAGAGAAGGAACAGAAATATACACACCACTTTGGCTGGAGTCTTGATCAATACCTGTTGCTCACTTTTTCTGATTTTTCGAGCCAACCTGGTGCAATGGCACATCAAAATCAGTACGACTAATAATAATTTTGTTGCAGACAAAATAATTTTTAGGAAGACGTCAAATATATCGTTCCTTTTAAAAAAATATTATTGTAACGAATATTAAAAGTAGACAAGAAAGATGAAAACTTATAAAAATTAAATAATAATATAAATTTAAATTTAAAATGAAAATGGTATACAAACTACCAAAAAACATAAAAGTTTCTAAGTTATGGTGGAGGGAATTTTTATACATCCTCTCTACTATCCCTAAAAAATTTATAGCTATAGATATGAAGCTGTTATTTTAAAGAAAAATATGCATTTTAATCTTATCACTGCATTTATTTAATTCCATGAAACTATTTAGAAAATAAAAAACTTAAGTATAAGCCTCGTGTATGTTGTAAGGTTTATCTCATGCTCTCTAATTCTTGAATTCTTACATGGTTCATGGGCCCCTATCTATCTTTATTACATCAAATTCTTTTCCTCATAACATATCTTTAATAATATATCAATCAAAACCATAACTACCCTAGCTGATGTCCCCATGATTACATTTAAATTGCTGATAACTTTAATTTAAATCCCCCCTTCTATATTGTAATCATTATTGTAATGGTTAAATTTTTATTCTAATTTTTTAATTTTCCCTTTTCACCTTTCAAAAGTGTTGAACTGATATAAAGGTAGAAAAACTAAGTGGTGGTTGTTCCCATTCAATCTCTCCACCAATTCCCACTCAACTCCATGATTAAAAATTTGGTAAAACTAAGATCCTAAAACATAGCATTATAATTGTAGAAAATAAAATAAAATAACAAAAAAATAGGTCTATCTAAATTACATAATGATAGATCACGAAATCCCATTAAACTACATTAATAAATTGAGGCATCCATTTTATGCATATCTTGCAATGACGAAGCCATTCTATGAAACTTCATTTCATTTAGGTATTTTATCAATTAGTTTAAGTGACTCCTTTGTGATTCCATATTTTACACACATTTATTTGAGGAATTTTATCAGATAGTTCATGTTCCTTCCTTATACATCCCTATTGGATACATGATTTCTAGGTATTTTGAAGCTACAAAATTTGATAAAATTTCTTAAAAATTTAATTTGATAGTTTTCCATGCCCTATTCCTCACATAATATATATCTTATTAAGGCTTCTTGTAAAGTGCTAATAAACACTAAGGCAAGAAATAACCACTCACAAATAAATGATAGAATCTAGTTGAAAGGTAGAGGTGGATTGTCCAATAACATTTTTGAAATAAATTATAATAGTAATAGACTATACATTATAATCTATGAAATATAGTATTTGAAGATTTTGAGAAGAACATACTAGAGTACTTGTCTATCCCAATCGTTTGTATATAAGGTGAAAGATGAATTCCTAAGAGGTAATTCATGATGTTATAAAGATACATAAATGATTAAGGTTACTTGAATTGGTGGAGACAACCTTGTCCTATTTCTTCATTATATCGTGTAAATAATCTAAAGAATGTCTTCTCTCTATGCAAGTATATTTATCATTCCTATAGTTGTACCTTAATTATGAAAAATATAAATGCTAATGTACCTCATGGTGCTACTTCTCTCCTTTGTGCATGAGAGTTTATTATATTTGAATGCTATATAAGCATAGATTTAAGATGTATTCAAGGTTGACCTTCTAAGCCAATTTATTTTCAAATTGATATTTTTTCCTTTTGGGATTTAATTCATACAATAATATTATAGTTTTGTAAAGAAAAAATGATGTCTAAATGAGCTATGAGAGATCTAAACTAATGAAGAATATTTATGGTGATAGTTGTATCCATTATTGATTATCTAAATCTCATCAAATATTTAATTCTTCTAGATCCCTCTTATCACATTTGTTGGTCTATATATACTCTAGGATTGGTTGAATCAATAAATTTATAAAATGTTGCAAAAGCCTCAGAATAGTACCTCCTTAGTTTATATGAGTTATTTTAGGTTTATGATGAATGCATAAGCATGGTTTGATAGCTAAGCTTTCTACTTTCTATAATATCAGTATATGCAAACATTAGAATTCATTTCAATCTCATGTATTGTATATTTTCCTTTATGAAATCTAATTTTGTTCCTAATGGAGTAAGCATTTATTTGGAAGGATTAGTGATAAATCTTTTACCAATAATTGATTTTTTTTGTTTTTTTTGTATTAGGCATCCCCTTTGTAGTGTACACCCCATTTCTTTGGCAATATATCATTTATGAGTTGTTTAAGTAACATTGTTAGAGATGGAGTAGTGTAGTGAGGAGCTAGAGAAACTGATTAAGGAATGGGACTTGGTCTGTAGTCCTAGAAAGTAGTTTATGTTTTTTGTTTCTTTAGTTTATGTCCTTTGTGCCTTAGTACTTTTTGGGTCTATGTGCACTCTCATTTTAATTATTTATAATTTTATGCTTTTTTGGTCTTTCACTCCTAGTTTTGGTGGTTTCTTGGTCATTTGGCCTTGTGCTATTTCGTGCTAGGTAGGGTTGTTGTTTTGATGTGGGTTGTTGGTCTGTAGTTTTGGTTTGACTATTTTGTGGTGGTAGTTCTATTGGCTGTGTGGCCTTTTGGTCTTTCTCTGTTTGGGTTCAGGGGCCCTTTCCCCTGCTTTTGTAATAAAAAACATTGTTAGAGATCTACACATTGTATACTTTTACTTTAAAGTTATGCATTAAGTGTAGTTTAAGATTGATACATCATTAAAGGTTATAAGTGGTACATTTTTAGGTCTCATTTATATTTAGTCGATAGGCTATTTACATGTCTGACGCTATCGAGGAGGAAAATTAATTTTTAGCCGATGTTATCCAACCGCTGATGCATTTGGTACTTTATTTAATTCAAAGTAAAAGCTCTGCTCGCTGTACAAACTAACACATGCTAATTAATTATTTTGGTTGATGTGAATATGACAACCGCCATTTTCTCGCACTGTCACAATAAATATTTTCATTGAATGGATTGGAGAAGAATGAGTGGGTAGGTAGGATTATAGATTTTGAACACATTTTTAAATCTTTGTGACTGTCCTCACACTAGTATTGTATTTTAAATTTCGGAGTGCAATGATATTTGAAAATATCTTCTGACATTTGATCCGCATATCTCCAGTGAAAATACTTGATATTAAAAATTAATATGTTTATATTCATCGAAACTTGATGTATGTTAGTCTATCAAACACACTAAACCCTAAATATGACCCTTGTCAGCCCATCAAACACATATTTTAGAGGTTGGCTTATGTCAGCAAGTATGGCTTAAGTGTGCCTGCACTATTTCATGCCATTTCTTATGGTCTTTGTGTTTTCTCTGCAATAAATAATAGCCAACCAAACCTTCACAGTATGCAATAAGTGTGAAGCAACTTTAAATAGCTCTCAGCTGAATGAGATTTTCTGCATGTTTAAACTCTCTATGGTGAAGAAGCAGGTAGAATTTTGTCAAACAGATCACATGCCTTTTCTACATTTTCCCTTTTTGCATACAAGTCTATCACTCTTAATCTTGTTTTTACTCTTTTTGCATCTCTACTCTTCAATATTTTTGATTTTGATTTTAGTATTTTGATTTCAAGATTTATTTTATTATTAATTAACTGTTGTATAAATTAGTTTCAAATGGGACTCTGAATTCTCTGATGCTAACTAGCATTTATTAAGACACCCGAGTTTAAAGATTAGTTGAGAAGAAAGAAAGGAGTAAAACAATATTGATATTCGTAAATAATCAAATGAGATCAATAGGAATGTAAAATTTCAGCTAGCTTATCATAGACGAAAGGAGAGCTCCATCAAAACCTGAACAACTATCTACAATAGAAAAAGAAGAAAGTAGAAATTGGAGGCTATCCATTAGACTAATAATCTGGATCCCCAATATAATTATATATAAATCTTACTCCTCTTTTATCGGATTAAAATTACAAGTAGAAATTATAAACCAGTATATAAATAAACACAGACCTACATGGTAAAATCTTTTAGTATGCCATATTTGAGAGACTTCTTTAATGTAGAATGAAATCTGCAGTCAGAAAAATGTGCATTTGAAATCTCCCCTCGTGCAGCCATTCTTCAATTCTAACCATCCCCATCTCTTATATCTCACCACTTGCAAGACCACAAAATATCTATTAATTCTACTATTTCTTCTTCACCCTAACCTCACGAATTCCAAACCCATTACAGACAACCATTCTATTGCAACAGTTTACTACAACCATTATGGAGTGTTTGTTGCATTTGGGCAGTAGAGTAATGGCTGCAAATCCCACTTCTTTATTTCTCTCCTTTGATGTTGTTGTTTATGGAGTTATTCTATTGATAATATTGGCAGCAGGATTTCTCCATTTGTGGTTAAACACCATTCCTGAATCTTACACTTCATCATCTGATGACAACCTTTTGTGCCAGCCAAGGATAAGATCTAGAAATAAAAGATTTCAGACTGCCATGAAATGATCAATTCATGTTGTCTTTTGACTGTAAAAGACGTAGATTATTATGTTGGTTAGTTATATTTTTCAAAAATCAGTGGTTCTCCAAGTTATATTGGAAAGGCTTTGTAAAAGTTATATTGTGATACATCAAAAATCAACTCAATATTTTTATATTTTTTCCTTGTATAAATATTATAGATCTTTGATAATTTTTCCTTGTATAATTAGTTTTTATTGCTTTTAAAGTCTGGTAATAATTTTATAAATTCTGAACTTTTTCTCGTGGTTGTTGCTTGATTTGACCAATGAGCATTTTAATCTTGGAGATAGCATTAGGCTTTTGAGGAAGACATTTAACCAATGAAATCTATAAAAACTTCATACCAAAATCAAAGTCCCCTCATGCAATAGCCACACAAGCTGATCTATAATCTTGGTCTGCCTCCTCTGCATTGTGAGTGTAGAGAACTCCTTCCAGACAGAGGGAAGTCTGCGTGTACTCTACAGTTGCTTAACCCTACCTGTATAGTAAGTCTCTGAATAGTAGCTACTAATTCATTTCACTTATAAACTTGCTTTGTGCGATTGCCTAAAATTTATTAGATAAAAATAGCTGAGAGGCAAAAAAAATTTGTACACTGTGTTTACCCATTTCATCGAAATTTTTGACTTTACAATTTTCTTACATGCTATCTTCTATATTTTTGATAGATCTATATGAGCTCTCTATTTGTTTTTAGTTTTGGGTGATCATATTACTCGGTCCACAATTATTTTATTTTATTTTTTATTCAGATAACCAGAATTTGATTTGTTCTAAGAGATGTAGATGTTTCTAGCAATGTCAACAACCCCACATAGTAAAGAATAATGGTACACCATCCATTGGTAAGTGATTTTTGACTTTATTCTAAAAAAATTAAACAAAACATTTTATTAAGATATTGATTTTAATAAACTAACGAATAATTTATTTTTCATTTAGATATAATGAGAAGAATATCAATTGATCACAATAACTTAAATAACTAATAAAAATAAATATAATTTTTTTTTGTTTTTTTTTTGAAAGTGTTAAGATTTAAATATATTTATTTTGTAAAGTAATGAAAGATAAGAATGAGTTAAATTCTGGATATATTTTTAGAGGAAAAAATAAATTTTGATAGTTACATAAAACGTGTAATTAAAATTAAAATAAATAAATAAATAAAACATCTACTTAATTTATATAATAAATAAAATAAATTATCTTTTTTTAATAATTAAAAATTTTATATTGCATCTTTATATTAGAACTGTATTGATGATAAGTTATTTATTTTATATTTGTTAAACAAGGTTCTATTTTAGTTAATTATTTCTATGAAGTGGGTGGTTCCAAATAATGTAGTCAACACATAATTTAAAAACGGAGAATTATTTCAACAATATACTTATATATTTAAATATTCTTAATTGTTTATTAAGAATATTGTTTAAGATTATTTAAAAAATTATACACCTATATATTTTAAAATGGTGAGACGTACATACTTCCCTTTCCATAATAAAAAATTGATATTGCATCTCTATATTAAAACTCTATTGATGATAAGTTATTTATTTTATATTTGTTAAACAAGGTTCTATTTTAGTTAATTATTTCTATAAAGTGGGTGGTTCCAAATAATGTATTCAACAAATAATTTAAAAACGGAGAATTATTTCAACAATATACTTATATATTTAAATAATCTTAATTGTTTATTAAAAATATTATTTAAGATTATTTAAAAATTTATATATTTATATATTTTAAAATGGTAACACTACATCCTTTCCTTGCTATAAAAATGGGTGGTTGCCGGGGTGGCCTTTTTGACTCTAATCTTAAACACACTTATTATTATTGTCATGAAGTTGGTGGTTCCAAATAATGTATTCAACAAATTATTTAAAAATGGACAATTTTCTCATTGTTGAATCTAAGTAGTCATATCATGTGACTACTTATATTCAAAGCATTCTTCAATATAATTTTAATGAAAGAAATGACACAATGTATGTAACATTCCATATGCTCCCACCTTAGGAGTTTTCTTAGGAATTGAGTTGAAAGTAAAAGTTTAAAAATTAATAAAAAAATTATTCCTTAATCTATAGTTTAGTATTAAAATAATTTATTTCTTCTTTTAAATTTATTTTTTTTATAAAAATTATATAAATTTCAAATTAAATTAAATACTCACCTTCTAAATTGTTGATTTACTTGATTATTAACTACTTTGATTTGAGTTATTTGATTGATCAATTACTTTTATTGATTTGCTAAACAAAAGAGAGATTATAGGAATAAAATATGTTATTTCTTAATCTAAATAATTTGATGAATAAATGTATATTTAAATTATATTCTTTTCCCATTTAATGAAATCATTTAATTATATTTAAAGAATCTTGATAAATCAAATAATGAAATTAATATTTTAAAGAATCTTTATAAATCAAATAATGAAATTAATATTTTAAAGAATCTTGATAAATCTTGATGTATATTTGATTGATGAACTAATTTTATTGATTTGTTAAACAAAAGAGATATTTTAGGAAAAGAATAAAAAAATATTAATTTCATTATTTGATTTATCAAGATTCTTTAAAAATAATTAAATGAATTCATTAAATGGGAGAAGAATATAATTTAAATATTATTTCTTATTCTAAATAATTTGATGACTAAATGTATATTTTAATTATATTCTTCTCCCATTTAATGAATTCATTTAATTATATTTAAAGAATCTTGATAAATCAAATAATGAAACTATTATTTTAAAAAATAAAAGAAGAATACAATTATATAGACCTTTTTTCATAAGCAAAAGGAAAAAAAAAAATTGTTTATTATATTAGTATTTTTACCATAAAGATTTCATTTATTAGATATAATGTGAAATTTATTTAATAGTTAATAAAGATTAAAATTAAATAAATATAATAAAATATTATACATATTATTTAGATTTAGGGTTAGTGAGTATGTGAAAATAGTTAAATTAGCATGATATTATATATCAATAATATGGATTTAAAGTGAAAAAAAATTATATAAAAAATTCTTTTTAGAATATCTTATTTTTCAACAAACAATTGAAATTATATAATAATATTTAGATTTTTCTAAATCAAAATGTCTTTGTAATTCTTATTCCTTAAAATGTGTATGAAATTAGTAATAATAATTAACATAATAAAATAATAATTGAGCATAAAATATTGAATGAAACAAACTTGAGAATTTATGAAAGGTGAGATTTACAAGAATTAGATTCGACAACTTTTGTGGTTGGCAATGTAAGCTTTATTTGCTATATCATGGATCCTTACACACTATTAGAAAAAAAAATGACACACTCCAATAAGATGGCACACCTCATAGGGTCGATTATGGAAAGAAAAATAGGACGTAATGGTGTGCCTAATATGCTTGTAGTTTGGGTCTTATTGAATACCTATGCCCTTGTTAAGGACAACTATTTTTAATATTATTGTTGCTATTTTGAATTATAGTTTTAGGATATGGCTAATGCACGAGCACCTGAAGATGTTATTACTATTTCAAGCAGTGATTCTGAGTCCAATAAACCCTCACCACAAACCCATGAGTTACCTCTATCAACAACTGACTCGACATCTATGGATTGGTTGGGTTTTTGTCACAACAATGTTGAAGCTTTTTCAAACAATATCTTGACAAGTTGCTGCAATTTTTTTTGAAGCTATGAAAACAAGCCAAGATGTATACGATGTGGAGGATCATAAAGTTGAATTGGTGCAAGAAGTTGTCCAAAAATTTCATGCAACCTATGAAGCTCGTGAGCTATATTATGGTTTCCTGTGTGAATTAAAGTACTGTGAATATTATGGAGTGGCCAATGCATTTGAACTAAAGCATAAATTCCAAGCTTTATTGACTAATATATGGTCCAAGAAGTTCAACTAACTTCTTGGAAGTTAGCTACTTTTTTGTGATTGTCGATCGAGATTACAAGCATGATACAAATTAGATGCTTTTGTGAAGCCAAATGAAGAAGCAAAAATACTTATATGTAGAGAAAAATGGATTTGGTGGGAGTTCAAATAACTTCTTGGAAGTTAATTTTTTGTGATGTCAAAATATGCCAAAAGAGCTATATGTAGAGTGAAATGGATTTAGTGGTCGACCTTATATTTCAAACCTTAGTTGTTATATATTATGTTTATATTGTAATGTCATTGTACATATTGATCTTTATAGTTCTAATTTTAATGAATATAACTTATTGTAATACTTGTGTCCCCTTATTTTCAATATTATTTTGAACTATAACCTTAAGTCTAAAAAATTTATATTGCAATGTTGCTAAAAATGATGATATATTTGAAAATCATTGTAAAAATTCACCCTTGCAACATTTACCTATATACAACATTGTGCTTGATGTTGAGAATTTTGAGGAAGCTATGTCAACAAGGCAACGTGTATGTGATGTGCAGGAACATGGAGTTGAATTGGTGCAAGAAGTAGTTTGGAAATTTTATGCAACAAGTGAAGCCCTTGTGCTATATTATGGTTTCCTTTATGGGTTAAAGTATCGTGAATATTTTGGAGTGGCCAATGCATTTGAGCTAAAACGTGGTTTCCAAGTTTTATTGAGTGATATTTGGTCTTAGAAATTCAACTAACTTGTTGAAAGTTAGCTATTATATTGTGATGTTGACCAAGATCACTAAAATTATACATAATAGGGTGATCCCACAAAGTTGGTTTACAATTTCTGAGAGGAACTGATTTTTGCTGAAATCACATATTTTTAGAAAATATAATGATTTAAGCATTCAAAAGTTCTATTTTAGGGATTCCAATTGAAGAAGGTTTGATCAAACCACCTTAGATCAAACTCCCTTGGATAGAACCTCACTAGTTTTAAACCATACCTATAATTGTCCCAAATCGAGTGGGCCTTAGTGAGTAAAGGAATCGTCAATTCTTGAAAAGAAAATATTATGAGATTTTTAGTTTGTTCCTTATATTGCTAATTCTTATTCTTGTGTTGCACATGTATAGGTGGATTTTCATTGTGAACCTTGAGATTGTTTCTACAAACTAGGATATAATCGATGAACCTACTTCACTTTATATGGAATAAGAGCACCATATAGAACACGTAATGGGAAATTCCTCAGATCCACATGTGAAACCTAAGACAATTAGCACTACTAGAGTATCAACTCCTACGAGAAGATTATTTGGCGTGAATCCTTCTAGGGGTGGAATGGAAGCACCAGTCATAGTTACACCTATTAAACGTTTGAACCCTTTTCAACCAAGATGGACTGTCAAAGGTCATGTGACTACTAAAAGGGATATTCGCTAGTACAATACCCAAAAAGGTATAGGTCAACTTTTCACCTTCGACATCATTAACATAGAAGGGGTTGAAACACGTGTGACTTGTTTCAATGAAGTTGTTGATCTTCATTATGAAAATATTACTATTGGAAAAACCTATACGTTATCTGGTGGTGTAGTAAAGGCTACTAATAAGCTTTACAACAAGTTAAATAGTGGGCTAGAAATTTCCCTGTCAGTAGAGTCAAAGGTCACTCTTTGTGAAGATGACCATTCTATTCCAAAACACTTATTCTCCTTTACACCTATTAGTGAACTTGCAAAGAAGAGTAACAATTCAACTATTGATGTTATTGGAGTTCTCACTTGTGTCAGTCCAAGCTCAATAATTAGGAGAAGAGATGGGACATAGGTCCTAAGGTGCACGATATCCTTGTTGGACATGTCTGAGGCAACAATAGATATCACTCTATGGGGCACAATTGCAGAGAAGGAAGGTGCTTGTCTTCAACAAAAGTATCACCTACAAGAAACAACTATTCTTGCTATTAAAAATGGATGATTCTGTGAGTACAATGGAAAGGTCTTGAGCACATCAAGAAATGCAAATTTATTTATAGACCTTGACATAAAAGAGAAAGAACAACTACAAACTTGGTTTGAACGAAGTGGGGCTAATATTCTATCACCTTCAATAAAGTTTAGCGATCCATCCATGCCTGCCACAAGAATAACAATTAGGGATGTTCGAGAACAAATGTTGCATAGAGTGCATCATCTCCAATCTACAATAAATGCAACATTGTTGTTCACCAAATCTGAATCATTTTCCTATCCAGCATGCCCTAATGTAATGGGGAGAAAACAGTGCAAGAAAAGATTGGTGCAAACTAAAGATGAAAAGTGGTTTTGCTCAAAGTGTGACATAGCATGTACCTATTGTAATTATAGATACATACTACAAATAGGGTTGCAGGACGACACAAATATGCTATGGGCAGTTGCATTCGATGAAGGAGCAACATAACTCATGAAAATGTCTATGGAGGAGCTATACTCTCTACAGTTTGAGGATGACATAGAAAGGGATACTCAGCAAGTAATAAGAGACGTGTTGAACCAAAAATACTTATTTACTTTGACATGTAGAAATGTGTGAATGCTAAAATCTGCAAGGGGGGGACTTAAACCAGTTTCATGTTGTTAGCACAAGTTAGTTCAAATCAGGAAATTTTAACATTCCTATGAAATACTTAATCATGTTCATAGGTGCAAATAATAAGCAAAAAACACTTTAAACATAAACATATGTAAAGAACATGATCAATCCTTATCTCATAGTGGATTGGTGCCACTTTGTTGTGAAGTAAGCAGCCCTTTCCCAATCCTTGAAATGAAAATGTTGATGTGTAGATTAATCAAACCCGTCAAATAAGATTTGAGCATAACCTAGCTATGAATCTAGAAAATGATTAATATGTGGAATGGTGTGCACAAAATTGGCTCTCAATGTCCAGAGAGTAACTTTGCATCAAATTGTGGATACTTGAATGAGGAGAGAAGTCTCCAATTTATAGATTTGCAAACTGGAAAAGAGAGTGAAAACAAGCAATGTGGGATCATTCAACATCCAATGGCCAAGTTCCACTTGTCAAGATGTGAATGGTTGAAGGTTGTGCACATTTTGGCCAAAGTGCCAATAAATGTAATTAGGTGGAAATTTAAATTTCAGAAATGACATGTGAGAGGGAAAAATGAATGAAATAAATGTCACTTGGCTCAATGCACAAGGGCATGTAAGAGGAGTGAATGCCTTGTTGGATGTACAAATCCACTTGGACTTTTGAATTCAAATTGAGGGAATATTCCCTTTTAATGCTATATGAGAGAAAATAGATGAATTAATAAATAAAAGTAATTGATTTATTGTGCAAGTTGCATTCTCTAGGAAATGTGACAGAAATTAAGATTAAACTAATAAAAGTTTAATTAATTTAATGAGGAATTTAGGAGATGTGACAATTTAGACTTAAATTGTTGAATTAATTTAAATTAGAATTGAGAGGAATTGGTTTAATTAAATAAATGATTTTTATTTATTTAACTAAGTGGGAAGATGTTAGATTAAATCAAATAAGGTTTTGATTTATTAAATTTGATAAGAGAACTTTAGAAACTTTAATTAAATAAAATGATTTATCTAATTAAACAGAGACATAAGATTCAATTAAATTGATTAATTTAATCAAAGAATGAGAAAGACTTAATCAAAATAAAAAATGATTTATTAAATTAAGAGACATAATATGATGAAAAGCTGAGAGTATGATTCAGGAAGAAATGTTGTTAATAATCAAGATCAAGTGTCGAACCAAATATGCACATTTTCCATGTCTACATTTTGCCCCTCTTTGAAGTAATGTACTTGTTGCATTGATTCAAAGAATAAACTGTTGTGATCAAAGTAAAAAAATCTCAATTTTTTTTAGATGCCCCACTGTTGTCCCACCAGAAGGATATTGTTGGTATATCGCCCCCTCGAGAGATTGAGTGGCAATGAAAATTTTTCGATTGATATTGCGATAAAATGCAAGAGGAATTGGTTCCATTGGATTATTTCTTTTGATGTAGATAGATCTGATGATGTATATACAATCATCGACTATGGGTAGTCTCGTGTATATCTTGATACAATACATCGATTTTAGATAGAAATGTTAGTAAAGATAGAGGAATAAGAAGAATAAGATGGATGTAAGGAGGTTTCAACAAGCGTATGTTATGATGATGATTATTTGCTTACCAGGAGTTGAGATTTTCAAAGGGCCAATTACTTTATGTTTGATAAAACACATAGATACGATGCATCAAGGTATAAAGGACCAGAATGGCGTTGTATCTAATGTGATGGACTTTGACTCATCAATCAGATAGGAGTATTCTTGTTCACACTTAGCGTACATACTTCATTCAGGATGTAGTTCAAAAATTCTAAACATCTTGGGCAAAAACATAGGAAAGCAAGCTTTCTTATGTGGTCAACAAGATATTTAAAACATCCTCTCCACAAACCAAACAAAGCATTTATGAATAAGTTATTTTACAAGTGTATCCCACAAGCACAACAGATAAAACGATAATGATCTTTTCCCCATTCCTTTCTCTCTAAACCTGTTTTGTTTAGGCATCATTGAGAGGTCCTTGGAATGAGCACAAAATAAGACAAGTCAATAAAGACCAAATAAAGTAAACAATCAAGCTAATGTTCTTCATACCGCTAGCCAAGGCTAAACTACTATGAGGTACCTGATTCTTATGTCCATCGTGGGAAGGATTCATCCTAGGACATGTTGTGATCAGGGTTTTGATGGGATTGATTGGGTGATAAGCTATTGATACTCCGAGTTGATCAACTTGCTTGCTTATTGACTTATGCCCAAGACTCCGATGATTAGGTGTTCACTTTGGAACCTGCTAAACTTTATTTTGATTGAATCACCAAAGGGTGAAAGAGATGATTGACTTGATGATGATAAGATGGGAAAATAGATTCCCATTTTATTGCAATGGATGCCTAAGGACTGACCCAAATGGTAAAGTAGACGGGCAAATGAATTGCCAATGCGACAGACGCCTAAATACTGACCTAAATGTCTTAGGGGATGATCAAATATCAACCTTTCCTACGTTGAAGCTCAGAGACGACATAGTTCAGACAAGGTGGAAGACTGACAAGACTCAAATTTTTTTTAAAATTTTTTTTTGAAGATTTTTTGTGATTTTTGACATGTTTTGGATTTTGAATGATGAATTTTTTGAATGTTTTTTTTGGATTTTTTGATGTTTAGGAAGGTCATGAGAATATACACGAATCTGATCTGATGTAGGTATAGGAACATGCCCCCAACATGGTGCGATAGACTACTTTGGTGAAGGTAGGACAAACTGATCTTAGGAATATGTCAAGTAGTACTACGATGGAATATGAAATGGGCATCAGCTCAGGCTATGGTATGGATGTGAGTGGATGGGTGGGTGGATGATTAATTAAATGTGATGGAATGGATGAGTGATTCATGCAGATCCTGGCAGATGGGGAGTGCTCTATTTACACTTGACGCCTGTTTGCCAGGTTTTCACCAAGGCACTTGTCCAAAGCGCCACCGAAGTGGTTTTCACTAGACGACGATTTTTTTCTTTACTATTTTCAATCCTCTTTTTGATTTTTTTTTTGGATTTTTGCATTTTTTGATTCTTTTGTTGTTACCAAGATGCTTGTTTTTCAGGTTTTCATCAAGGTAACCATTTTTTCAAAACTTTTTCTAATTATTTTTGTACTTTTTTGGTTCTATACCTTGCAAGTTCTTAGGCATAAATTTTTTTCAGGCGAGAGCTATTCAGAGGCTCCTGCAAAGGCTCACCTTCTAGTGTTGCTAATTGATATGCTCCTGATTTATAGCTAGCTATGATGATGAAAGGTCCCAGCTAGTTGAGCTCAAATTTTCCTTTGCTCTCTAGATTTGGCACATTCTTTTGGTTATCTTTCATCACAAGTTCACCGACTTGGAAGGTGTGTTGCCTGATCTTCTTGTTGTAGCTTCATTTCAAGCGATTCTGGTAGAACTGTAGATGATTTAGGGCATCCATGCGCCATTCATCTAGTAACTCCATCTCATTTAGTCTTGTAACCCTGTATTCCTCATATGTGATGAGGTTAAAATTCCTTAGTGATGGGAGCTCGATCTCAATTGGGAGTATGGCTTATGATCTATAGACCAGGGAAAATGGGGTGGCACTTGTTGGCATGCAGATGCTTGTGCGGTATGCCCATAAGGTGGGATTTAACTGCAGATGCCAGTCATGACCATAGTCATTGACTGTTTTCTTAAGGATTTTTCAGAATGCTTTTGTTGGTAGCTTCTGCTTCGCCATTACCTTGTGGGTAATATGGTGTGGAAAAGCGGTATTGGATTTTGAATTTCTCGCACAAGTCATGAACATCCCGATTCTTGAAGGTTGTCCTGTTATCAAAGATAATGGATTGAGGGATGACATATTGGAAAATAAGGTAGTTCAAAGATGAACTTGGATATTTGCTTTCTAGTGATGTAGGTCATGGGAATTGCTTCGACCCATTTTGTGAAATATTTCATGGTAGTGATGATGAACTTGTGGCCGTTGGATGAGGTGGGTGAGATTTTACCTATGAGATTGAGCCCCCATTGCAATAAGGGTCAAGGTATAACAATATGATGTAATTCTTGAGCTGGTGCATGAATGAGATCTCCATGCTACTGGCATTGCAGACACCTTCTAACAAAATCATGTGCCTCTCTTTCCATTGTCGCCCAGTAGTATCCAGTTCTTAGTAACTTCTTAGGCAAGGTCATACCACTAAAGTGTGAACTGCAAGTACCATTGTGTACCTCAGTTAAATCAGTCAGGGCTTCCTTAGGTTTTAAGCAACGTAACAGGGTTCCATCGATGCTTCTATGGAAGAGGGTTTCTCCTAGGATGATAAATCGTAAGGACCTTTTGACAAAGGTTCGCTTAAGGTTCGGGTTAATGTCGGTTGGGAGGACTCCTAATCTCAGATAGGTGTAGATGTCATGGTACCAAAGATCACTGGGAGCAACAATTTCGCATGCCTATTCTAACTCTAGTACCTTGAAAGTGGGTATGAGAAGCTGCTCTACTAGGAATTCATTTTTTGAGAAATTGCGAGGGATATCTAGCAAGGATCCAATTGTTTCCATTGCATCAGTTGCTCTTTTGTTTTCCCTCGGTATCTGCTCAAAGGTGATATCAATAAAATATTCTTTGAGGCTTTCTACCACCTTCTTTTATGGTGTAAGCTTATCATCCTTAGTTTGGTATTCATCATTGAGTTGGTTACTGATAAGTTGTGAATCTCCATAGACCTTTAATGCCATGATTCGCCACTGTGCCATAATTTTGAGACCTATGGTTAAAGCCTCATACTCTGCAATGTTGTTTGTATAGGGGAATGCCAAATTCTAATATCTTGGTATGCAATCCCCTTGTGGGATGATAAAAAAGACATCGACTCCTGATCCATGTTGTGTGTGGGAACCATCAAAGTATAGTTTGTAGTGATCAGCTCTATTGAGATTAAAGATGGACTCATCTAGAAATTTTGATATGAGCAGGTTCTCTACGTAGATGGGAGCTTCTTCTAGTTGGCCCGCAATAACTTGTCCTTTGATTGCCTTTCGCTCCACATACTCAATTTTATACTGTGAAAGTATCATGAACCACTTAGCCATTCTTCCTATGAGCCTAGATTTTGATAGTAGATATGTTAAGGGATCTACCTTGGCAATGAGCTTGATTTTATGTTTCAGCATGTAGTGTTGGAATTTCTGTGAAATGAACACTACTGCTAGGCAAGCTTTCTCAATGAATGTGTAATTCAACTCATGGCCAACCATTGTTCTACTAATGTAATAGATAGCCCTTTGTGTTCCATTCTAGCACCATAATGTGAATGCTAAAATAGGCAAGGGGGAGACTTAAACCACTTTCATCTTGTTAGCACAAGTCAGTTCAAATCATAAAATTTTAACATCCCTATGAAATACTTAATCATGTTCATATATGCAAATAATAAGCAGAAAACACTTTAAATAGAAACATATTGTAGACATGTAAAACTAACATCATGCATCTCACTCTAACTAAAATTCAATTATGCTATTAATCAATCAAAACAATTTATTGATTAATTCCCTAAGGTTCATGATATTTAATTAAATAAATCAAATTATTTAATTAAGTCCTAAAGTTCTTCTTATTTGATTCAATAAATCAAACTGATTTAAATCAAATGTCAAACTCCTAAAATCCTCCAAGTTAACTAATCTAGATTAATTAACTTCTAATCATAATCAATCATTCTCTAGCTTTTGACTCAACTTGAGTCAAATCTAAACTCTCAACTAACCCACCCACTTGCACCAATAAATCAATTATTTGATTTATCAATTCTTCTAATTAATTTCAAAAGGGCATCAAGATGGAATATTCTTCCAATTTGAATCTTCCCTCCAAAGGATTTGTCCCTTCCAACAAAGCATTAAATGCTCTTACACATGTCTCTTGCACAAGTCAAACTTGGCATTTAATGCACCTTTTATGTCATTTCATGCAAATTCAAATTTGAAATTGGCACATTGGCCAAGACTTGCACATTCCTCACCCTCTCGTACCTTGACAAGTGTCATCTTTTCATTGGCTTGTGAATAATCCCACATTCATCAAAATCTCTCAATCTCTCAACCTTGAATCTATAAAAGCAAGGGTTTTCAACAACACAATTTAACAACACAATTGGAGAACACACTTCAAGCAAGGTCACTCTCTTCATTTGAGAATCAATCTTTCTCTTCATCATCTATCATCTTGGAAATCTTGCTTATCATGGATTGGGAAAACGCTGCTTCCTACACAACTAAGTAGCACCAATCCAATATGGGATAGGTTTATTTCATGTTTTACATGCTTTTTGCATCTTTGTCATTTATTTGCATCTTGAAGCATGATATATTATCTCATATGGATGTTGAATATTTGCTTTGTTTTGAAATACTAATCATGCTACTAATGGTGTATGTTGATATTTAAGCATTTGCAAATTTTCACCATCCACAAAATGGTGCTAGAAGGAGGGCTAACTGGTTACTAATATTTGTATCATTTATAGGACTGATTTTTATCTTGCAGTTTTCAGGACAGTATTGCTTTGCATTCATCTCAGTTTTATTTAAATAGAAGCGTGTATTTGTATTTGCTTTCATGTTTAGCACTCAAGTCTGTATGTGACATAAATAAGCTTATTTATACTTTGAGAAATGATCATATGCTATCTATATGTGGTTAGCTAAAGAAGGATGGCTGAGACAAGATAGAGTTCTCGATCATTTTAATTTTTCCATATGATGAGTTTCGCTTATATTGCATTTGTAGACATAATATACATACATGGTGGATAGCATGGTGAAATATTCCTACTCAGATGGGAATTAGAGCTTAGAGAAATGAACAAAGATCATGTTTTTTTTTTCTCTAAATGTTACATTGATAAAACTTCATGTTGGAAGCAGTTAAAGTTATCCACCTAAATTTATAGTCTATAGATTGCAGTGCAATATTCCTCACATATGCCAATAGAAGAGTTGAAAGAGTTCAAGCTTTAGCTGCTTTTATTCCAAAATTGCTAAACCATCTGAAATGAAACAAAATGAAGCAATTTTTTCTCACTCCATCATCCAATCATTCCACAACTAATGGATCATTTTCTATTGTACACTCCCCAACACTCTAAAATTATGGAGAGACTTGCCATTCTCCATCCACTAAAAACTTGATTTCTTGCCGGCCAGGGCGAAGCTTTAACGTTGTTGAAAATTTTGTGAAGCTTGCACTACTCTTAGGAGATATTTTCTCCCCATATGTCCAGCCATCAAAAGAACCCATAACTTTCACATCCTAGCATTTGAGCAATAGAAGAGCCATGAACGCATTCAAGGAGAAACTTATAACCTAACAGGCCTTGCTTTTCCTTTTTGACAGCGTAATCTAAGGAGATCAAATCATAATCTGAATAGAATTGAACACTTATAACTGCTATTGTTTGAACTTATATGTTGGGTGAGATGGAGATTTTTTTTTTTTGACCTACTCTAACATCTAAAACAACTTGTCAGTATACAGGAAATGAAACAGCAGACCTGATGCATATACTCTATCTAATATGGATTAGGAAAATTACCCCCTCTGTAAATAAGTGCAATCCTGGTGTAAACATATTCTTCCAGATCTCGAGATCTCCATTCACATTGAAACATGACAAGTTTTCCTGGCACTGAAAAAAAGGTAGTTGCAAGTAACAAATCTATAAACCTAAGATTTCATGTCCAAACGAAATCTTCCACCACTTGATACGCTAACATATTTGGAAAGACCAGAGAAGCTGCATGGTTTTGCTTTGAAATGATAATTCTGAAACTGGTCATGCTATAGCTTTTATTTCTTATAGTGTTGGAGGTCAGTATGTTTGGAGTAGATTTATTTGAATTTAGAGACCACCCCCTACCCACATCTGCCTTTGTTGAAACACAGTTTGTTTCCTTCTGAATGTGTTCACGTTCCCTCTATTAGCTCATCCTTTTCTAACAAATTCATCCTATATTCCATTGGGAAACATATCAATTACATGGAAAGCATTGTCCGATAAAGGTTAAGAGGGTCTGGAGGTCAATACGTTTGAATTAGATTCCTTGGAGTGTGAAGAACGCCCACTGTCTAAGATTGCCTTTGCTAAGATACAACTTATTGAATGCATTTGTGGTCCCTCTATCAACATTTCCTTTTGGATCGAATTCATCTCTATCCATTAATTAGCCACCGAATGAAGTAAATCCTTTTGACCAACTAGTATACGAGCTTGACGTGCTAGGCAAGAAATTTAGTTATGGGCCAAACACAATCCCCCAGGCCTACACAGATCCTGCAATCACCGTGTTCTGACAAGGGTTGTTGGATTTGACTTTGCATCTGCCAACCACATCTACAAAAGAATCTATCTTTTACACCATCTAATGGCATTTATTTGAAAGATTATGTCAATCCAATCTTGCACCTACCAGTTGCATTAGTTTAAAAATCTATAAAAAGCTATTTATTCACTACATTTATTCACCGCTTGAATGTTCATGAGGTTTGGTTTTTGACATTCCTCTTGTAAATATATTGTCTTTGATATTTGAAAGTGATGCTTTGATTTCCTTTTGTCTAAATAGCTCGCATGACTTACCTGTTCGTCTTTGTATTGGAATTTGGGATCATTAATTTATGATATTGACAGGTCCATCGGTCTTTGAAAATAATCTACTAGGATCTATGCATAAAGCCATTCTGGTGTTAACTTCAATATTTGAGACCTGTCTTTTCAGGGAGTAGGGAGGTTTATGCCCTTTGATTTTAAATCTTTACATCCTATATTGTTCAAATTGCAAGCCTTAATGGGATGTCTTGATGTGCCACTCAAATATGTGTTTAATGGGGGAGTGGAAAGTAGTTCTTTTATTATTGAGAATAGATTATGTAAAAGAAGAATCTTGTGAAGAGAATAGAGGAACATTTATCCAAATTCGGTAGGCACGTATTCACATTTTGGATTTAAGGCTTCCATTTGTCATTGATTGGTCTTTATGCAATTATCATATCCAAGCTATGTGCAATACTATTGACATCTCTAAAAGTCACTTATGCCATCAATGTGTTCTAGTTTTAAATTTATGAATTTGTAGGGTCACTACATTTAGGAGATCATTAAGGCATGATTTGGACTTATCTTGTAAATTTTCACAAAGGGGAACTTTTGTATTAAAAGCTATTAGTTGAGTGCATTTGTTTTGTGTATTCATTATGATAAATTATCATTAACTTGTTGAGATGAATTTCATTCTTAAGTTTCTAAATTTGAACTTTTGATAAGTTGGCATTGGAGGTTGACAAAAGGCGAATAGAGTGGACTTGGAGATTTTCTTGCAATCAAGATTTGGGAAAAAAATAAATTTAATGCTTGTTTTAACAATCTTAGAGCTTCCATTTACTACCCTTTTTTTCTGTTTTAGACCAACTCACATTTCTCTTTGGGTTTAAAATTAACCATTTGACTTGATCTTTTTAAGCTTGGTTAAAATTGAACCTTAGACATTTACTAGATTTTGATTTAGGTTAAAATTGAACAAGGAAACTTCACATCTCATTTGGTGCTTCTAAAACAAACTCATCACTACTTTGAGGTATAAAATAAACAAGTGTCTTCCATGTTTTGCAATCTTTTTCATAAATTAAAATCATTCGAAATGCGTATGCGCTTCTCTCGTGCTTCATAGTGGTCTTGAGAATCAAAAGCATTTTGGTGATGTTAAGTTGTCAAAAATATTGCCTTCACACTTTCATTTTAGGAACTCAAAATTGAACAAAACACTTTGCGAGTGTGAGTAAACTTGTTGTGAGTGTTCTCCTTTTGTTTCTAAACAAAGGTTGATCGAACTACGGATGATTTTATTCACTTTTATTTAACTTAGAGGGCCTGCCTTGTGGGAAAAAGTACTCACCCAAGGGAATGACCCAACTGGGAACACACTAAAGCCAAGCGACTTCCAACTGGTATATAAGTGTGGATTCTTGAGGAAAGTTCAAAAATCACGAGGATTATTCTGACGAGATGGACAGAAATGGACTCTCGCCGATGTTGGATAATCCCCCACGAACGGAATGCCCGCATTAGAACCCCTTGTTTAGAAAAAGTCCAAAACCTTGTCTATCTTGTTGGTGCAAAAGGTCATGTCCTTTGAAGCTGCCCCACGTTATACATGCAGTTTTGTTGTAGAAATGGAAGGTATGCCATGGGAGATTCATGGATTCTAATGCTTGGATAACTCGAGAAGTGTGTGTCGTGGAGGGGAGCCACTGTAGTCAAGTATTTAGCCATTCGCCCAAGATATGCGCAGCTGAATTTATCCAAGTGGGAACCCAACAAGATATTGCCTCATCATCCTAGGATTGTAAAAGTGCTTGGAAGAAAAGAATACATTGCTTGGTTCCTAAAAACATTTGAAAACAAACATTCATAGGACCTTCAAATTTCAAACACCTTGGAGGAAACAAATATCCTTGATGAATTCAAGTACTCTTGCTTGCCCTAGGGATCATTTCCTTAGAGGTTTCTAAGTGTTTGGATTCTATCATCATTTTTTTTCACTAAGGTTGAACATAGGATACTTTTTCCCTATTTTCCTTGATTTCCACATAATGGACTTTATGGGATGAAAACGAAAGTGGGACATTAGACATACAATTTTAAAGATAAGCAATTAAGTGTCTTTGGTAAAAAGAATTCACTAAGCCAAGATAAAAAGACAAATTAGATTACACATGTGTTTTCTAACATGATTTCCCACAAGATCAAAATCCCAAAACCAAAGTTCAAGAACCTTAGTTTGAAAGCTCGTGAGGAGCGTTTTGAGATCCCGAGTTGTATGAGTTTTACTATCAGTAGAATCCCAAATTTTTTGAAAGGTTTTCTTTCCTCCCATAAGAAGTATAGCGTGTCCTTCAACATCGAGGTCTTGTAAGAAGAAGTGTTCTCTAGGTCAAGTCTAGGATCAAATTCAATCACTTTCATCCATCTCTCAACCATCAAAATCAGTCAAAAGTCACTTCACCAACAACTCTTGGAAACTTTGTAAACATCTGTTATGCTAAAATTCTAGGCAAAATCAAATCACTTTGTTTGACTTAACACATCTAGTCAAACCATCATCTTATACATGAGTTTTCTCTAGGATAACACAACTTCCTAGGGTTTACGAGTTCATCTTGTTTGGTTTAACACACTTAGCCAAATTATCAAATCATCACCCCATTTGACTTAACAGACTTAGTCAAACCATCCTCTTATGTACAAGTCCACTCTAGGATAACATAACTTCCTAGGGTTTTACAAGTGCATTTATCAAATTTTGTTTGACTTAACACATCTAGTCAAACTATCAATCCAATCACGATCAAGCAAAGTCCTAAAAATTTTAGCATTTCCTTCAAAGTTTCTTTAAGAGTTCCATTCATCTGTATCACTCATCTTTCGTTTATCTCATCCTCGTCATCACTTTGATCCTTCAATTATCCTATTTCTTTGCTTCTTTGAACATAAGGTTTAGACCGATCTAAAGAATTATAGGTTAATCTCTTACATTCTTGAAAATTGATCTTCATTTTATCGTTCAAACTCGATCTCAACACAAGAGGGACATGGAATATAAACTCGATTCATACATCATGAGTAATCCGATTCAACCAAACTATCCAAGTCTTGCAATACCAATTGATTATTGAAACTCACATTTATGCAATTCAAACATGGCATCATTATCTCCTCCAAACTTCAATAATATGAATGTGAGTATGCCCAATCTAAATTTTGGAACACCTTTTCCAATGATAGATTTAAATCCAAGTCCAAATCTGCAAATCTATCAACCAAACACTCAATGCATGAGTTTTACAAACAACATTATCCCACTAAATCCATACATGCCAAATACAAGTTTTTTGAAAATGAACATTTCTAGTCCACACTTGGTGAATTTTGGGATAGATATGCTTGCAAATCCCCCTAATGTTGTTCAAAATCCTAGCAATATATTGGCAACTCCATATGTTGATTCAAGTCAAGGTAACACCATGCAAATTCAAAGTTACCTAAATCAAGGCAATATGATTCTCAACCACAAAAATGTTCAAAGTCAACCTATAATGCTGAATCAAAACATCATACCAAATCATCCCATTTTTCCATTGATATCGCAATGGCAGGTGGCAACCATCCAAGCAATCCCAACGGTCAACACCATTCCCATTCCACCACCACCACCACCACCGCCAAAATACAACATGAAAACCTCATTCTCCATCATGTTACAAGCTGCTCAAGAAGCTTCCCGCAAAAAGGCTCTCCAAAACCAACAAGCTACACAAGCTGTGCAAGCTGCACATGCCACTCAGATGGCACAAGCAATCCAGCAAGCACATGCTCAAGCACGAGCACAATTCCAAGCTCAACAAGCACAGGCGCAAGCACAATACCAAGCACAACAAGAAGCGTATCAACAAGCCTTGCAAGACTACCAATTACAATAGCAATATGACCAACAACAAGTGTTGTTTGTGCAACAACAGAAGCATGACCAACAACAAGCGTTGTTGGCTCAACAACAAACACAGGCATTACTCGCTCAACAAAGCTTGCAACAAATTCCCACCACAATTGTTGAAATCAAAAATCAAGATTAATCCATCAATAAGCACCTTGAAGATGTTTCCACCTCGACCAACGATCAAATCAACATACACCAAGAGCTACTTTTCAATCACAATCAAAATCCACCAAAAATACCCAACAATGATCAAATTCAAGAAATGTCAAGATCACTTGATCCTATGGTTGAAGACATTGGCAATCTCTCTTCCACAATTGTTGAAATCAAAAATCAAGATCAATATATCAATGAGCACTTTGAAGATGTTTCTACCCCATCTGATGATCAACTCACCATACATCAAGAGCCATTTTTTAGTCATAATCAAGACCCCTTGTACAAAGATCTATTTCAATATGTGTTACAATTATTTGATCCCATTAACATAATCTACGATCCATCGACCAGTGATCATATCGAAAATGTCTCTACAACACCTTATGAGTTAGAGGATATATCTCAAGAACGTATTCCAAAGCATGATCAAAATCTATCACCAAGGTCTAGCAATGTTCCTTCCCAAGATATATTGACATCCTTTGACCTCATGGTTATAGATATTGAAGGAATCCCTAACTCACCATTTGATCCAAATCCACTCAAAGCTCAAGAGAATATTGATCCACTTCCCAATGACGATGTCGAAGAACCCACTATAAGCAATCCATCCTTTGAAATTGAGCCATGTCAAGAACTTGATCCAAAGCATGTCGAAAGTAGTTCTAAAATCAATCAAGATCGAGAATTCGTATCTCCAAGATACTACAATGATCTAATGGGAACTCTCCTATCTATACAAGATGTCACAAATAATGACCATATCCATACAAAAAATACTCCTCCATCTACCCATGAGATGCTTTCTTTGGAAGGACACGTAGATGATCGTCATTCAAAACAAGAGTCTCATACTCTTGAAATCATTACTGAGAAACAAGAGTCTCCTACTCTTAACATTGGTACACATGATCAAAATATGGAAAAAATTGGAGACATATCAAATGAAGGCTTTTATAGAAGTTGTAAATCAAAAACATCTTATAGAGACGCATCAAAAATAGATCATGAAGAAGGCTTCTATGGAAGTTGTGAATCAGAAACATCATGTGAAAGCATACCAAGAATGAATCATGAGGAAGACTTTTACAAGGACAGTAAAGCATCAAAACTTCTTGAAGAAGCATTACAATCTGATATTTCACAAAATCAAGCCAGAGATATCAATCAAGCATTCATTCCACATGTGGAGGATCCTATCACTTACCTTTCTTAGGGAAAGCTATCTCATCAATAAAGAAGCTATCACTTTTGAAGATCCGCCATAGAACAGAGAAGGATTAGCACCTTGTTTCCGAGGTAAATCATATTCTATTACAAATAAAATGTTTCAACAAATGAATTATGAAGGCAGAGGATTAGGCCTACATGAGGATTGGTGCAACTTTTTTGTGTTGTAAGCAACCCTTTCCCAATTTTTGAATTACAAATGTTGATGTGTATATTAATCAAACCCCTCAAATAAGATTTGAGCATAACCTAGCTATGAATATGGAAAATGATTAATATGTGGAAAGGTGTGCACAAAATTGGCTCTTAATGTCCAGAGAGTAACTTTGCGTCAAATTGTGGACACTTGAATGAGGAGAGAAGTCTCCAATTTATAGATTTCCAAACTGGAAAAGAGAGTGAAAACAAGCAACGTGGGATAATTCAACATCCAATGGCCAAGTGCCACTTGTCAAGATGTGAATGGTTGAAGGTTGTGCACACTTTGGCCAAAGTGCCAATAAATGCAATTAGGTGGAATTTCAAATTTGAGAAATGACATGTGAGAGGGAAAAAGGAATGAAATAAATGCCACTTGGCTCAATGCACAAGGACATGTAAGAGGAGTGAATGCCTTGTTGGATGTACAAATCCACTTGGACTTTTGAATTCAAATTAAGGGTATATTCCCTTTTGATGCTATGTGAGAGAAAATAGATGAATTAATAAATCAAATTAATTGATTTATTGTGCAAGTTGCATTCTCTAGAGAATGTGACATAAATTAAGATTAAAATAATAAAGGTTTAATTAATTTAATGAGGAATTTAGGAGATGTGACAATTTAGATTTAAATTGCTGAATTAATTTAAATCAGAATTGAGAGGAATTGGTTTAATTAAATATTTATGATTTTGATTTATTTAACTAAGTGGGAAAATGTTAGATTAAATCAAATAAGGTTTTGATTTATTAAATCTGATGAGAGGACTTTAGAAACTTTAATTAAATAAAATGATTTATTTAATTAAACAGAGACATAAGATTAAATTAAATTGATTAATTTAATCAAAGAAGGAGAAAGACTTAATCGAAATAAAAAAAGATTTATTAAATTAAGAGACAAAATATGATGAAAAGCTGAGAGAATGATTCAGGAAGAAATGTTGTTAATAATCAAGATCAAGTATTTTGAACCAAATTTGCACATTTTCCATGTCTACAAAATGAAACATACAATAATGAAGAACGCTTGAAGACAACTATCACAATGGTTGAGCAGGTTGATTTCACTGCAGAGAGCAATATCTTACTTTCTAATATCAAAGAAATGTGTAGTGACAAGAATGACCAACAATATTATACGGTTGAGAAGAAATCTGAGCAAGATAGGAGTCTTTCTGTGGTGGTTGATTTGGAATCACAAGGTCTAGGGGCATCCACTCCGAGTGTCTGAAATGGTGGGGTTGCTTATGATGTGGAAGATTACCATGTTGGTGGGGTAGCCCAATTGGAAGAGGGTTGGATTTATATAAAGGGAAAGGAAGATAAATCTTCTAAGCCTTATTTTGACATGACTCTCCACTCCCACAAGAGTAGCTCTAAATGCAAATCTTGATGGTTCTTGTTTGGGTTCTGGTTTTTGGTTGGTTGCAAGCTATTTTCCTTGCAAATTTCTTTTTGGTTGTGGTTCGTTGGCTTTCGATGCCTTTTTTACCGATGGTTCTCCATGCTCTCATGGTCTTTATGTTAGGACAAATTTCTTGTTGAGGGTTCTAGATCCTTTCAAAATTGGTTTGTACAGGGTTTCAGGTCCCTTCAAAACTTGCTTTTTCCTTAATCAAAAACCATAGGATCAATATATTCTATTATAAGATAGCATTATAGTTGATGGTTTTTTTCAAGTGACAAAATGTATTCAAGTATCCAACCACATGTTTATTTTCAAAAAAATATTTCTACTCCCTTCAATATTGTGTGTTTGAAGTATAACTATAATAGTAAAATCTTCGTAAAATAAAAGTAGCAATTTGTATGTGTTTTCTTATGTCTATATATATGTGGAATCTACTTCTTCTACCATTGTAGGACGCAGTTATTTTGACATGATGTAATCTACAACTATCTTAAAACTACACTTTAATAGATATTAGTTCTAAAAGCTATGAGTTGAATATTTAATTTTTTATTTTCTATTTTTTTTTTGATAGACATATTTAATTGGGTTGCTTAACTAAGAAATTGTATTCTTTTACCTTAATATGCCTTCCTGCAATTTTATTGAATTGTGTGGAGAATATTAAATTTGGATAATTTTCCATTATATATATGTATGGGTGTGTTTGTGTTTGTTTAGATGTATAAATATCCAACATGTACTTCTTTTAGCATTGTATGCTTTACATATGTTGTGTTGATGCCACATATAGTTGTTCAAGTGCGTTTATGCTTCTGTTATTACTAATTCAGCCTTACATTCCCACAATATAGATGGTGGACGAATGCCCCGAAACAAGCCAAGCTTGCTTGCAACAACTAGAGATTAGAAGACAACAAACCCAAAAAAGAAACCAGGATTAATATGCTCGACATTAAGAAGCGATAGCCACCCGATGGTGGATGAATTTTTTTCACTCCAGCCAAATTGACCCCCACCAAAGAGAAGCACAAATCCTACGCGATCATGAGAGAAACCACAATTACTATGCTCATCATAGAGAGGAAATAACAACAAAGAAACACATTAAAAATTTATAGAAACAAACATGTCAAGGTCAACATATGCAAACACAAGAAGACATAGAAGATCGAACATCATTCAGCAAAACTGCTACCTTCATAAAAATAATGAAAAGCTTTCGATAAAAGATAGATGCACTTTCCAATAGGAAAACATGCATTATATGCAAGGAAAACTACCCAGGCATGCTTCTTCATTCATCGAACACTCATGCTACTTGCAAAAGATGTTTTAATGAGAGAGGTATACATCGATTCTCCTCACTCAACAACATGGACCCAGGAGAACAACGTGTTGTGCTAAAAGACTGACCCAAGTGGAGGAAATGCTTATTGCTAGAGTGAACGCAGTACTACAAGTAAACCGTGCTCCTAGAGGGCAGTATAAATATAGCGGTCACACTGTAATTAGCTTCCCACAAGATATCAAAAACATTAACTTGTCTCTCGAAGGATAGAAGACTTGGATGTGCTCATAGTTTGAAGGCTACACACTATAAGCAATTTCTATGATTGTTATGTAAGTAGAAGTCACATTAGAGATGCATTGCAATACAAAGTGAAATATGAACCATACTATAATGATGTTGCCATAAGTGTTGATGGCTTGGCTCAAATTCTTGATGATAGCACATACATTTCAAGCATGTTGCACACCATTGCTACTAGCGAATGTACAGGGGTGCCAAATAGTGGGAACACCATTGATGAAGATGAAATTGAGGAGAGCATAGTACACACATCATCATTTATGGTTAAGTTGCCAAATAGACGTCGTGAGCTAGAAATTATTAAGCAAGCACTAGAGCTTGAGGACAACACAAATACCACTATAGATTGGCCTGAGATGAACTCATCACCAATAAATGAATACAATACCAAAGGCTTGCTTGATATGGCATTTCCAATGCTCTTCCCCAATGGGGTTGCACTACAAATGCAACCATGGATTAGGGAAGTCCGAATGAATGAGTATGCATTGCACTTGATGAGTCTCCATGACCAGAGGTTTGGGAGGCATCCAAGGTTTTGATATTTTATGTTCAATCTTATGTTGCGACACCATGGCCAAGGGCTTGCAACAGTTTTCACTATAAAAAATGGGAAAGAAAACATCCCCACAACTATTGAAAACCTTCATGCACACTGGAAAAGCCTCCCTAACACACAATTAGCTGAAGAGCTCATGCACTTTGGATCTTCAATTCGAGGCACAAGACCATATTGGAACAAGTGTCATTCTGACCTAACAAATATGATCAATCAGATAGGGTCTCCTACTCTATTTTTCACATTGAGTGCAGTAGATACAAAGTGGCTAGACCTGCAACGATTGCTCTCAAATGACACAATAGTGGAAATGAAAACAAACAAACAACTCTTGGACAATGTAATCAATAATCCCCACACGACATCAATATATTTGAACCAATGATTTACAGTATTTCGTGAAGAGGTCATCCAAAAAATTCTTGGTGCGAAAGATTATTGGTATAGATATGAATGGCAACATTGAGGCACTGCACATGTGCATGGATTCCTCTAGCTCTAAAATGCACTAGACATGGATAAAATTGATTGGGAGAACAACACAAAAGTTGAACAGTATAGGAAATTCTTCGACAAGTATGTAAGTGCTTGGAACCCTCACCTTGCTTCACTTAGAGACAACACAATCTACCATCCCCAACATGATGACCCATGCATGCTAGACACAACTTATATACTAGCTACAAATCCCTCTCATGACTATGAGGAGATAATCAATCGTGTCCAAAGCCACACAAAATGCAGAGAGGGAACATGCTTATGCAAAAAGGGGAAACAACTATAGTGTCGATACAAAGCTCCATAGAAAGAATAGATTGTATCTACCTTATCATGTGATGATAATGGGAAGAAATAATATGGACCTGCAAGAAATGATGATAGTCTAAACATACATAATCTAGAAATGCTTTTGATATGGAGAGCCAACATAGATTGCCAACTAGTTATCTCACAAGCACTTGTACTAAAATACATTGCCAACTATTCGTCAAAAGCAGAGAGAGAATATGAGTCTTATATTGATATGTTAACAAGAATATTTGCATGCCAGAGAACAGATGACCTGGCTATCACAACATTTCAAAAATTCATGATAGAGCTTGTTGCAGAGCATGATATAGGATCCCAAGAAACATGCCATATGCTTGAAAAATTACCACTCATTGTTTGTAATCGACCATTCATGTCTTTGAATGTTGGTTGAAAAGTGTTCCAATGAATAACAAGACAAATAGATGAAATCCACCTCCATATGACCTACCTGCATTCCTACATTAATCAGCCTAAAGAAATGGAAACAATAACTCTACTTGAATCTGCAAGATCTTTCTCCTATTCTGCAAGGCACAAAGGATGCAAAAGGAAAGAGAGAGAGGTAAAAGAGATTGTTAATGTTTTCCCAAAGTTCTATAGCATCCCAAAGGAGGACTCAGACAACTTTGAAATTTTTTTCTAGAGCGAGCTACTTTATACAAACATTTTCAAAGAATAGAAAGTGAGGTAGGGCTTACTAAGGATACAGTAATTGCAAATTGGAAGAAAATGTACGCAACCAAATATGATGTATGGCATGTTAATCACACAATTGAAATGGAAGCAACCACTAAAGAAGAAGATGAGAGTGATACAGAGATGGCCACAAGGGATACAACAAAACTTAACGAATGGGAATTGTTTTCACAAATGGGTCCCTCAAAAAATGTAAGTCTAAATGAACTTCAGATGCTTGGGAGGCATGAGTTTGATAACAACAATAAATGGGATCAACTAGCGATACCCCAAGATCTTCATGAAATTGCCACCCAGTTCATACCCATGAAAAAGACATGTAGCCAAGAAGAGACTATGGCAGGGAACTTGGATGTCCCAGACTATAAACTATCAGCGCAACAAACACTAGCACTCACAATTATCATTGGCCATAGTCAATGCCCCTCAGAAAAACTGTTACACATGGTTGTTCAAGGAACAACAGGGACAGGAAAATCGTACCTAATTGCCCGCATAAGAAAAGCCCTCACAAGTACGAGCCTAGAATAAAAAAGCCAGTTGCTCACATTAGCTCCTACAGGTGTAGCTGCATTTAACATTCATGCATCAACTATACATTCAATGCTCTGAATCCCTATTAAAGACATGAACCCACTACAAGGATAGCCCTTAACAACATTTCAAGAAGATATGAAACATATAAGATACATTTTGATTGATGAGATGCGCTTCATAGGTCCAAAGTTGCTACTGAAAATAGACACAAGACTACGTGAGGCTTTCCCACACTGACAACATGTACACTTTTGTGGAGTGTCTATAATATTGATCGGTGACCTCGCCCAATTGCCACCCATAATGGACAAACCTCTGTACACATCCCACTCAACTAAAAAAACATTGTGGAACCAATTTACAACTGTTGTCAGCTAACAAATAGTCTTTCGTTAACAGGGTGAGACTTTAGCACAACAAAGATTTCATCAACTATTAGAAAACATGCATAATGCAAAAGCAACAGATGAAGATTGGCACCTTTTAATGACACACACAGACAAATAGGTCACATCAAGAGAAAAAGAAGAGTTTGACAATTTAATGCACTTGTTTTCTACCAATGATTTAGTTAGACTACACAACAAAAGAATGTTAAAATCATTGAATCGTCCAATTGCAATCACTGTTGCAACAAGTGCTCGATATGGAATGGATACTGCAACAAATAATGAACAACTTGAAAAAGAAGTATTGCTTTGTAAAGGGCAACGCATAATGCTCACATCCAACATATGGACACAAGTAGGACTAGTGAATGGAGCTCTTGGAAAAGTTGTTGAAATCATTTACAGTCCAAGTTCCAAACCACTAGATGTTCCCATGTATGTTGTAACAAGGTTCGACACCTACAATGGGCCACCATGGAATGAGCTTGACCCCAAGAGCATACCGATAATACCTATTTCCCTGGGCAATAGAACGGAAATACCTCTCACAATGGTGTGGGCTATTAGCATACACAAAGCTCAAGACCTAACACTGCAAAAAGCAACAATTGATATTGGTAAAATAGATAGGCAAGGACTAACATTTAAAGCCATATCTAGAGTTCAATTGTTAAATGATCTTCGCATTCAACCACTATTCTCCTTTGAAAGATACTCCAAAATGCAAACCAATCGATTCACAATCATAAGGAAATGAGAGGAGGCCCGCTTACAACAACTATGTCTCTCCTAAATCAAGGTACACACCTCTCATTCATATCTATCTACTATCTCTCCCGAATTCCCATGGTTCATCAATACCATTGTTACAAATTTCTCTCTTGCAAAACTCTCCTCTGAGCACTTACAAATCATTACACAATTCACACTTCTAAGCTTAAAATTGGTGCTACAATTTGATTGCATCAATGCTTATCTACACACCTAACCACCCTATTTCTTTCGTTGTGCAGGCCTTGAAGACAAATCCTACAGATCGCAAAAGCTCATCCACAAAAAAAAATACACCGCTTCTACATGTACATGATAAAATACCAGTGTATATCAGCTTATCAGAGTAAGTATTGCACCTCATTGGGGTGCAAGTGCTAGTATATGTTTACCTTGGAAAGAGGTATTGTGAGTATCTACTATGTCATAAGCCTCATAAAATTTCTTGGGGTATCATACATTGGGTATAGCTACTAATTGGTTTAACAAATAATTCATTATCAAAGATATCTCTAGGAGCACCCTCTCGGCTTTAGTTGATCTAAATTAAAAGAAATATCATCCACTCTCAAGCATTGGCCTCTCATAGTTCATATTTTATAGATAAGAATTTTCCCCTTTTTCTTTTCAACAAATTTCCTAGCCTTGAGGATTGGTTCATAGTATGGCAATATGGGCCTACAAGTTTCAGATTTAACACCCCTTAGTTTTTGCACCTTTTCAACAAATAGAATTACATGTACCTATACATAAATCGATACTAATTTTTATTTTCATCCTATACATTAAATTATCAACAAAGAAAACCTAAGTGAACTATTAAAAATATGCCATCCTCTAGAAAAAATGAATTAAAAGTAACTACACATTTCAGCCATAAACCCTTTTGATATAAAATCTAATAGTGAATCCCCTTAATAATAAACATCTTAATTACAGTATAAAAATGAATCTAAATTGTAATGAAAGTGATTTAGAGATACTTGATAATTGTTTTAGGTGAGGCCATGAAATTACCAAAAGGTTTCAAATAATTTATTTTAATAATCTTGTATATCATTATACTAAGCTTGGGCGATGTGGGTGTGATCATCATTTCCTTTATCAAATACATTAGAGTTGGGATTAAGAAGTTACCTTCCACCCTTGGGATTATGAGGTTCTAACATAATAAAAGATATATGGTATAGAAAAATGATGTTTTCAAATCACCCAAGAAATACCATCATAATGAATATTTTTTCCTAGATTTGACTTAAATACAAATTGATTTGTAGAGGATTTGGAATGCCACTTATAAACATGTCACCCTTTGCACATGCTTCCTAGCATACAATACCAACCCACATCAAATTAATTAAATTATCCCACTTTCCCTCTAATACCAAAGTGATAGTTGGGTCATATATTTTTATTTAAAAACCCCCAATATGCATGCATATGATAAGGCATTGCTTAGAAGTTAATCTCCTAGTCCAATCTCACACTTATTGTTCTTCAAAATTTTCACCAATTACCACAATGCATACAATTTTAGTACTTTATATATATATATCCTCAAATAGAACTAGGATAAATCCAAGGTTCCTTTGTTTCCCTCTTTCCTCTTCTTCGCCTATCACATACCCCATTTTCCTTTATGCCTTCCTCTTTCTTGTGGATTTTATTTTGTTGTTCCTCTTTTGTCCTCTCTTCTTCTATGGTCTTTCTATTCTTTTCTTTTTTCTTATAGAAGAAACCCCAAAATTTAAAAGCTTCATTCCCCAAAATCCCACCTAAAACTTGTTGCAACATATAAAAATTTGTCAATAATGCCTAACTACCTAATTTTTATTTTAAAAATATTGTTCATACATCTTCCTCTTGATTTTTCCTTGTTGGTTTTATTAAGAAAGAAAGGTTTTGAAAGGACCATGATCATTTTACAAAGAGAAAGATATAACATTATGCACAACAAAATAGTGAGAAACAAGCAAGAGAACAACAATGAGACAACTAAAAAATAGAACCCAAGGGACAAAATAGAAGGCAAAGCCAAAAAATAAATAACCACCAAGAAGAACTACGATAGGAATACCAAAAAAAAAGCATAACATAGTAAGAAACACCACCCAATCAACACTAAGTCATGGTGGTTTAAAAAAATGTTCCAAAGATTTATGTTGTATAATAATACAAGGATTTCTTTTGTCAAATATTTTTATCAATTTTACAAGGAGAAGACACAAAACCACTTACAAAACCAACTTCAAAGCCCAAAGTTTCAATAGAGGAGTCCAATATTGGTAAAGAGGGATTTCAATTGAAAAATTCATTTTGAAACTCCTCGAAGAGAGTGGTGTAATATTCCACAAAAAATAACATCTTTTCCATTTTTTTCCAAAAAAAGTGTTGTTTCTTATTACTCAAGAAAGTAGAGGAGGCATGACCCAATTTACCACAAGAATAGAAAATAACTTGACAGTCTTCATAGTCAATTTTCTTCACCCACTTACCAAATTTTCAAAAGAAGATAATCTGAGTGGGGAGAACAAGGTTATTCTCCACTAACACATAAAATCTAGAAAACAAAAATCGCTCCATGGATTTGGTGATCTTATCAGTAGGATAGTATTGCCCAAAAGAATTAGCAATACTCATAAAAATATTTTTATTCGAGAACTCCAAAGGCAGCCCTAGAAAACATACCCAAATAGGAAAGTTGAAAGTGTCTATCATTGGGTTGAAACCAGGAAACAATTTTTCCTTGTTGTTATTCATAAATGAGCATACATGTATTTGTTTGCTGGCCCAAATGCTAAAATAATTCAAAATTCAAACTGCAATGAACATGAATAGTGGTGGGAAAAAATAGAATAAAATGGCTTAGATACAATGCCCTTGTATCTTTTCTCGATGTTTAATTTTAAATTAAAATTCACTTTATTCTATTTTTGGTACCTATCTTTAGGTAGCGTATTGTAAACTAGTTCAACTTAAATTTTTAATTTATACAAACAATTTAAAACCAATCAAATAAAAATAATTATTGTTTAAATATTATTTGTAAATATTGGGGCAATAATAAGACAATTTTGTCAATTGATCTATTTTTGCTACAATATAATATGGAATCTATTTTTAAAAATTGATTGTCTTTTTTTAAAGGATATTTCTTCTAGGATGACCCATCTCCGTAGAAGATTCACTTAATAACTCATTAATATAGCACTTGCACTTGTAGAGTATTAATAAACACCCTTAATTTTATATCTACCCCTAAATTTTATATTTTTGATAGATCTTTCGCGTACACTAGTATAATTAAAAATCCTCTCTATTTTCATGAGGCATCCTTTGTACATCTTTCAAATTACACTTTTATATCTCATTATTATTTGTACCATATCAACCAAGGGCACTACATGCACCTATATCTCACTTAAAACAAGTTTTAATTATCATCACATACATTAATGTATCGACATATGAAACCTAGATGAACTATACCAAATATATCATCTTATTGAAAATTTTGATTTAAAAACACTTAAGATCTCAACTCCAAATATTTGCTACACTAAATCTAGCAATGAATCCTCTTAATAGTAAATATTTTAATTATAGTATACACATTAATTAAAATAATAATGGAAGGGTCTTAGAGGCACCTAATAAATCTTTTGGTTAGGGTCATGGTATTACGAAAAGGTATCAATAGATAATTTTTTTAAAAATGGATATGATTAATAATCTTGAATGACTATAGCATGATGATTCTTCTTTTGGTAACTTCATTATAGTTGGGATTAGGCAAATACCTCTAAGATTATGGGTCTCTAACACAACACAAGATTGTGGGATAAAAGGAAGACAATTTTATGATCTTGATAAGACCAACATAGTGAATGTTTATTTTTCCTCATTTACTCTATTCAAAATTATTTTTAGAGGATTTGAAATGCCAGTTATAAACACCTCATCCCTATTTTGCACATGGTTCTTAACCCTCTATATCTACCTAAATCACATTATTTGACTTAACCATTTCCCTCTAATATTGAAGCGATGTATTAAAGACACAATTTAGTTATTTTAAAACCTCCATTATACATATAATATTGCTTTAAAGATGAATTCTTGAACCTATTTAAAGCTTATTGTTCTTCAATATTTTTTATTGATAACAACAACGCATACAGGTTTTTATTCTTTAGATATACTCATTCAAATGGCAATGCATTGTCTATTTTGTCTTTGTGGTGCCTGCAGCTGGGTAAAATGGAAGGTTACTAGCAATTGCAACAATGGCATCAGTCATTGCTTCCTGATAATTACAACAGTGACATTGATTATGAATTCTTGGCAACTTGAAGTACGGAGTCATCTTAAAATTTTAAAGATGTAACCGTCACTAATTTGTTGCGTCCATTTCCTAACTATTATCTCTTTCTTCTTCCTGCATCTTTGACATGCCTATTGTGTCTTTGTTTAAGTCATCTATTGGTAAGTCTTCAGGAACCGTTGCTTTTCTTTTCTAATGGAACATATAAAAAATCTTTGATCTGGATAGCTTAAAGGTCTTTTATTCAATCCATGTTATCATCTTTCGTGTTCACCTGCATTGGAAATATATGATTCTGTCCTAGTCTCACTCTAGGTTTGTTTTGTCTTCTTTGGTGCTAATGTATTCGCATAGATATCAATGATTCGTTAAAATCTCCTTTCTTAAATAACAATCTCTGTTCTATGCATTGTCCGGAGAAGGGTTTTGGTTTTCTTAGGTTTCTATAATCCAATTTTCAACATCAGGAAAAAAATTCTGTAATTCTTCGCTTAAACAAAATTTAAATCTTTTGTTTGAATCCTCAACGAATCGAGCTTTCCCCTTTAGACATTTCTCGTCGCACAAAAAGTGCAAAGATTCGAACAAGTGAATCTTTGTCTTCCTGCGATAGATCAGACCTAGATATTTTAAAAAGGTTTTTTCTTCGTAATAGATTAACTGAAAACAAAAGACTCAAATGAGAAAAAAATGTTATCTTCCTGCTGAATTAAATACCAGTTTGAATGATCTGGGTACTCTCAGTTATGCCCTCTGCACGCATTGCCTGCCTCCTTTTAGTATCTTCCTATATCATTTCTTGGAAATAACGGTAAAAATCCTTGACCGATGTCAAAATTCAACTTGTAATGTTGATTTGCCATCCGGTATAGAAAATTCAGAGTGCCTTCAAAATATTATTTGCATAGGCCACTAAAGAGATTTCCTTATAGCGAAGTAGATTCTAGTTAAATGATATTTTATTACTATGAAGAGCTCTCTTTATGTACTATGAAATGCTTATCTGGTCCAGCAACCTCACTGTTTTCTTCTGTGGGCTGACCTGTGCAGTCATACACCTTCTCCATATATTCTAAATACAGGTCAAATAAAGCTTAAAGAAAGAAGCCCAGATAAGTTTCAAGTAGAAATATGTTTGCAGATCCATACAAGGGAAATATAGCAATTACTTTAAAGAAAATTCAAACTGTCACATCATAATTCTTTGTGGTGCTCTTAATTATATCATTCTAAGTAAATGGACAAGCATATGACTAACTCCTTCAGGATGTCACTTAGTGTATAAATGAAATATAGATTGCTAGTTTTCACTTTTATCCATGTTTCTTTACATAACATTTTTTTTTTTTGATGAATAGGTATATATCTATATTAAATTAAAAAGATAAGATACATATTCACAAAAAAAGATGTGTGGTAAGAAGGCACATCCCGAGAGTCACGTGGGCGTAGCCCAAAAAATAAAAAATTGGGCCAGAATAAAGTGGCCAGAGCAATGCCAACAGAGCAAGGAGGATCTCTATCGTCAACCTTCTTTCCCCATACATTAGCGGGGTCGGGAGTGATTTCAGGAGGAGGACTCTAGCCATCATCAGTTTCCTTTTCTTTTTCTTTGTCTTCCTTGTGTTGTGGAGACATTGCAAGACCCAACCACAATTTTCTTTTTTCAGAGCTCGCCCAACCAGAGCTGCTACCAGGCCAACCAGAGCCACTACTAGGAGTGGAATCAAAGGGCCACCTAGAGCCGCCATTGTTGTTCCCCGCAACACCTCCAGAAGGCTACCCTTGGATAGTTCGAGGGGAAGGGGTGAGAGAGCGTCGAGGAGGGAAACCACCAAGCCGAGAAGGAGGCTAAGAGCGGGGTGAGTAGAGCCACTCCTTTGTCAGCCCCGAGAGGGCGACCGACTGTGAGAAGAGGAGGGAAAACCAGACACCTGAGCAACAGTACATGGGGCATTGCCCTAATGAGCCAAGAGCACGTGGAGGTGAGCAACCTCAAGTGTAACTTTGTTCGCTTGAACTTGAATCTGTAGAAGCACCTTAGAGAAAATAATAGCTTTAGAATACAAAAAAACATTTTTATCCATTTGAGTGTGAGTAAAAATTCAGACATTTCTATCTTTCAAGATGTTGAAGAGGATTTCCACCTTGAAAGTGTGCCAAAGCTGGGTATACTTGGTTGGAATTTTGGGTGAATCACCCAACAAAACCATATGCCAAGAGAAGGGTTCCGGCCTGAATGGTCGAAATAAATCATGAATCTAAGTCCAAAACTGTTGACCTTTGGTGCCAAACCAAAAGAGATGCTTAAAAGACTCAACTTTCCCACATAAAGGGCACAGAGGGTTCTAGACCCCTAGATGAATGAGTTGAGCCCCCACAGGCAAGCCTTGGAAAATAATACAACAGGTGAAGTGGGCGAGCTTTGGCTCAACACTTGTAGACCAAATGGAAAAGAATATTTTACACCAGACATGAGTGAAGGATTGAAGAAATAACGTGACAGCCATATATAGCCAAGCCTTGGCTTGTAATTTCTGAAAGGGGTATTTGGGTACCACTTACAGTCCTTCCACTAGGGCTTGGACCCACAAATCCCCACCTTGTGCAGATGTTCTACAGGAATAGCATTCACCAGACCATAAAAAGTATCACAGTCCTAGATTTGATGTCTGTAAAGTGCTCGAAAGGCCTCCCATGGCATGTGCATTGTGGGTCTGTGAAACAATTTCTGCAAGGTTTAAATGCCTTTCTTACGGAATCTTAGAGCCTTGAGCTAGGGTGACTTGGCCAAAGGTTGACGATTACTAGAAAAGAGAGGTGACCACCATATATTTTGTTGTTGGAGAGAGAGCTCATCACGAAAGCCAGAGCCGACCCAATGAAGCCAAGGCTTAACAGCCTCCAAGGCTTTCCAGATGCTCTTGGCCACAAAAGTTCCCATGATTCGAACTAGTTCCTTCATGACTAGAAGGGTTTGAAAGCCAATCCCCTTCTAGGCAAGTCTATTGGTAGGAAATCCTAACTGAATGCAATGCTTGAGGAGAATTTTCTAGGCTTCATCTCGAGAAAGGGCTCTAGTAACCCATTTAACACACAATGCAGTCACTTATCTTTGGGTGGAAAGAAAACCAAGCCCTCTAGAGTCTATGGGAAGGCAGAAAAAATCCTAGGCCACCAGGTGAAACCCTCTATGGGACTCCACAGAGGACCACAAAAATTATTGAAGCATCTTTTCAAGCCTGGCATAGGAAGCCTTCGATGGAGCCCAACAAGAAGAATAGTAAACATGAGTACCTACTAGAATCTTCAAACACACTTGAAATTTTCCAGCCAGAGACAAAGGATTGGTTATCTAGTAGGCCAGCTTCTGTTCAATCCTGGAAAGAACGACTTTCCATAACTTTGTTAGAGAAGCCTGAAAGGCAAAGGGAATGTCCATAAATCAAAATATTTCCCCTTGCCCAATCCACTTCCATCCATAATGTTGTAACTAGTGGGGAGTAGGCAAGAAATATTGTCTGTAACAAAGAGTTTTGTGCGATTGAATGGCGAAAACAGAGGCCTCACAGAAGATGTCAAGGCATTCAAGAGCCGCCTTAATATTGCCTTCTTCCTCCAAGAGAGTGAGGAAAGATTCATCGGTGAAATGACCATTAACAAGTTGAGACTAGGAGTTGGGTAGAGCAATGCCATGAACCTTTTGCTGGAAAACAACGTTGGCAAAAAGATAGCCAAATTCTTCGGCATTAAGTACATAAAGTGAAGGAGCAAGAGGACATCCTTGCCGAATAGAGCAGAAAAGACCAAAAGAGGAGGATTGGAGGCCATTGATGGCGATGCAAGCAAAGGCGTCAGAGAAAATAATTTGGATGGCCTGAATAAAATTGGAGCCAAATCCTAAAACTTTCAGCATGGCAAGAATGAACGGCCATTCTATGCGGTCATAGGCTTTAGCAAAATCAATTTTGAGAAAGAGGGCTTTTTGGCCAGAATTCCTAGCCCACTCCATTCCCTCCCAAACAACAATGATATTATCAAGAATAAATCTAGATTTGATAAATCCAGTTTGTTATGGGTGCACAATCTGTGGTAGAAGATGGTGATTTTTCAAAGCTAGGTCCTTAGCAATGATTTTGTAGGAGACATTAAGGAGCATCATAGGCTGCCAGTTGCAGATATCTTCAGGATCTCCAGGCTTAGGTATGAATTTGATATTTCCCTTGTTTATAATATTGCCCAAAGTTTTTTAATGAAAAGCTTTGAGATAGACTTGATGAAGATCGTGGCCAATACAGTCCCAAAGGGACTTGTAGAATTCACATGTGAAGCCATCGACCCTCGGGGCCTTGTCGTCCGCCATAGAAAAGATGGCTTCTTTCAAGTCTTCAACCATGAGCAATTGCTCACAAAAGACTTTTTGAGTAGAGGAAAACCTAGTTGGCACAACTGCAATGCACCTTTGAAGGGCTTGTTGGCACTCCAATGTGTAATCTTGGGCAATGAAAACTTGCTCATAGTGCATGACAAAATCGTGGAGAATATCAGGTAGCTCAGAAAGGACCAAGAGCCCATATTTTATTTTTTTAATGTCGGGAGAGGAGTTCCTGGCATGCAAGGCCAGAAAAAACTCCTTGGAGGCATAGTCACAAACTTTTAACTAGTGCAACCTACCTTTAATTTGTGCACCTTTGGCAACATAGTTATTTTCAACTTGCTTTTGTGCCTTAACTCTGCCAACTTGACTTGCAAAGGTGGGGAGAAGGGGTTAGCCACAAGAGCCTAGGTAGCTTAGCGTAGGTCAACCATGGTCACCTCATAAGACCACCGATAGAAAATGGCCAACTGGCACCCATAAATACAGAGAAACCTAGTCATGCGAGTGATAGCATCATTCCATAAATTAATCCAACCATTATTGTGAGCTAACCTGCTCTCTAAATTCTAGACTCTGTAAATGTGGGCCAACGTGGGCTGATGTGAAAGTAGAGACGTGTTGAAGAAGAACTACTATTTGCAAGCCCAAGGCTATCTTATCTCCCATTCAATGCAAAAGGAAATAGGGAAGTAGTTAGACAAAGTGACATCCACTAACGATTTAACCGAAAGTGAAGAGTTGTCAAACAAAAAAAGAGATTAAGCTGAAATCATTGCACGATCAAGGCACTTAAAGATTCTGTCAGGACCTACTCTGAAATTACACCAAGTGTGCCAGAGGTAATGAGAATGGCGGCAACTAATATTGGGATCAAAGAGCCCCAATTTATTATGCATGTAAAACCATGCCTCCCTTTCGCCAGCAGCCCATCTGAATGACAAAATACCATCCTTATCGTACGCCATCTCAACCATATTGAAATCCCCACATAGAAGCCAAGTGGCCACTAGTAATGAGTCTGCAATCCAACACCAAAGTAAGGAGCATTCGACTAGATCATTAGAGGCATAAACATTAATAATCCCAAAAGAGTGATTATTAATATTGAGAATGATCCAAACGAGCCGATGTGTTGGGTTAGACCCATGATCAACAACACAAGAGTACCACCTAGGAGACAAAAGAATGATAGCTCCACCACACCCAACATCATGAGTCATACAATACATATGGTTGTCTGGCCAAATAGAGCAACATGCTGAAGCAAGAAAACAACCAAAACTTTTAACTTCTTGGAGACAAAGCACTTCAATACCATTTTACTTTTGCAAAGTATCCCGAACAAAATATTTTTTGGAGAGGTCTATCAGACCTCAAACATTCCAAGACAGGAAATTCATGGGTAAAACTCCATATCGTCGGAGTTTGGTTCCTCCTCATTCAAGGTGGAGAAACGATTCTACAAAAATTCAAGTGCAACTGACCTTATTTGAATAAATGGAGAAGAAATTCTCCTTTTCTCATGCACATATTTTCCTTCTTCTAATGGCAGTGAAGGAATATGAGACCGTTGTTGAGCTCCTATCAGAGGAGGATAGAATTTTGGCTATGCCATTATAACAACAATAGGCTGAGGCATGGCCTTCAACCTGGGTCGTGCCACAAAATTATCCAGCCTTGTCGAGGCCTCTTTCCTCTTCGTTGAAGGGTTTAAAAAAACTTTAGCAGGCTCAGGACCTTTGGGAACCGACCCAGAGCTGCTAGCTTTTTTCTTATGGTTTGTAATCATTGTCCATTTTTCATCAACTTTGGACTTATCAGATTCCCATGGTAGATAAGGAGTATGAGGCAACACCAAAGGGTAGTCCTTGATCTTGTGCTCTATGGATTGACATCTATAGCACGTGTTGAGCAGATTACATTAGGTAACTTTATGGGTATGCCATAAATTTCCTATTTGAATATCAATGGACTCTTTCAAGTCTTGAGAAAGGTCCACTTTAACACAGACCCATTTTTGGGGATGGGCCTGGAAAAATCGATGAGGCTCAATGCAAATAACCTTCCCTAGAGAGGAAGCAATATGACTCAAAAATGGCACACAAGGGAAGGGTAAACTTGGGAACTCAATCCAGACTGGGACCCGTAGCTTGGTGTCATCTGAAACAGTGAAATCACGGGTCCACGACTGGAAAAACCAACAAAGAAGACCTGACATACTAGGGACCATGCTCCAGGATTTCCTGGAAATGATTGACCTCCGCAAAGTGAAAAAGAAAAAAGCCCTTGGTTAAATTTTGGACCATATTAAGGTGCAACCCATGAGGGACCAAGGCCTTACTGACGCATCCTTTGAGCACACTTTCAGGGGGGCTCCTCCCAACAAAATACTTGACAAGGGTATGTTTTGCAAGCCATTGACAAGTAGAATCAAATTCAGGGAAAGGAAAAATGACATCAGCCGGGGAGTCAAAAGACTTACCTCATGGAACACTTTTGGAACAAATTTCTGAGGTCGTTTGTTTAGTGGAGGAGCCATTGAGTAAAGCCGTCGAACCACCAACACCAAAATGAATTTTTGGGTTAGAGCCAGTTGAAGGCATATTAAAAGAAAAAAACCATAGTAAATGCGGCCGTACACATAGGGATAGAAGTAATTCCTGTGTAGAGAGATCAGTTGATGTGAGCGCTCCCTCGCTTGCTTGCACTACAACTAAGAGACCTAGCTTGTCTCTTCTAGGAACCTAGTCTCCTCTAGGTCCTAATTAGCTTAGATGATTAAAAAAGTCCAATCTTAACTTTTTTCTAAGAGTTCTATCCCTTGTGCTTCACCCTTGAGGACTAACACCATTTCACAAGTTCAAATCCTCTTCGTCACTTAGTAAGTTTTAAGTGCTATTTTCTCAAAAACCTCATTTTTCATTACAGGGGTGTCCATCATGTTGATAGCAATCATAACCTTGCATATTTGAACCATTTTAACAAGTTCTTCAACCCTATCCTTACCGGGTTCAAGGATTCACCACTTGAGACCTTAAATAGGCCTATTCCTTGTATTCTTTACCAGTCCTATTTTGCCAATTCTTGCAAAACTTTTCCAAAGACTCTACAAATCTAAAGGCAGATTCAAATACCCTTTTCGATGTTTTAAATGATTTAGTGAGTCTTCTGGCCTGACAACGTCCGTACACAAGCTTCCTACAACTTTGGACAATAGGGCAAAAAATGGCCTAGTTTCTAGGACTGACTATATTCTAGGTTGTAACTTGCTCAAACCATGAACCAAATGATTGACATGATTTCAATCCACCTAGAATGTTGAGCTAAGGTGAAACCCTACATGAACCTATACCTATTCCATACAGTACCTCCTTACCCTGCAAGAAATCTTCAAGGTTTCCATACTAGACCTCTAATCGAGCTCTGTCTGCTCGCCTAGAGACTAGTGATTAAAAGAGCTCTACACTCTTTCATACTTACTAACCCTAAACCTATGTACAATGAATCCCCTAACATTCCCACCTATTTTTAGGTCTTTCCCAAGGCAAGACTTCATGGGCGAGCCATGAAAACACCGACTAGTCAAGACTGAACCAGTAAGAACCACAACCTCAAACAATCTGACTACTACTACAATATCTACTATAATCAACTTTCCTATCAAACGAAAAAGTCTAAGAAAATACTAAAGAACACAATACAAACAATAAACTCAAGTTCTCAATCTATTTAACATCTCCATCATCCCAAAAACTCGAGTTGTCTTGAAAACACTGTTGTAGAGCTTTGTATTTCAACTTCCAAAAAAATAATAATTACAAATTACATAACTCATCCCTATAATTTAGATTCAAGTCTTGGGACATATTGGATGCCCACCCCATGATTCTAGGGCCTGTTGGTCTATCTCCACTTCCTATTCTCAAGGGAATCCAAAGGCAATCAAGTTGCATGCAACAATTACAATAATTGCCAATGTTGTCATGCTAACTTCCTTACAAAATTTGGCATCTTTCTTCATGCCTTGATCCTATTTCTTAGGACCACCATTCCCTCTAGATTCCGAGGAACCAACTCATTGAATGGCCTTAAGGCATCTTGACAACCACATTAAGTGTTTAGAACGACTTTAAGACTCTAATCTCCCCTAGACAACTAACAATAAGAAAACATAAACTACTAACAATGGCTAAATGTGTGACCTTAGTCCTAATGACTAACTCACCTAGCCCACAAAAGCAATGACCTTCTAAGGTCTAAAACAAACACTCAAACTCTTTGACTTGGCTAAGGTCAGGTACAAGCCAAAATATCAAACTAAGGAGGTTAGCCAAGGTGTGTTCCTGCACCATCGTCCCCAAAATAGAAAGTTCAATCCACCCTTGGATTGAGTATGCTTGGATCAATTCCCATCTTCTTGAACTCTGCTTCCTTTATGGATACTGCATCAACATCTACTTGACCTTGTGTCTTGATCAAGTGTTCCTTATAGGTTTTGGTTCTAGTCTGTTTGTAGACCCTTGTGTCCAATATGCTGTTAGCTCCTATGACTGTAGCAGTAAGTAAGTGTAGGTCTTCCACATCTCTGATCACTTCATGAAGGTTTTGATCCATGTCTTGCTGTGGTCATTTGTAATGGACTAAGTCTGCAATGTTGAAGATAGGGGATAGTCCACTGTCATCCGGTAGCTCAACTTTGAAAGCATTATCACCATACTTATCTAAGATAGGGTAGGGACCTATCCTCTTCATCTGCAACTTGTGAGGGATTCTGTTTTGAAGTCTTGATTTGTTAAGATGCACCTTAACCAAGTCACCAACATTCAACTGCACTGTTCTTCTATGCTCATCCACCTTGGTTTTATGTTTGATGGTGTTCTCTGTCAAGGTCTTCCTCACTGTATCATGTATCTGTTGCATAGCATAAGCAAATTCATCAGCATATCCACTTCCCTTCACTCTATCCTTCAAATCTCTCAACTCATAAACTCCTCTAGGATGTAGTCCATAGACTATTTCAAAGGGACTCTTCCCTGTGGATCTGTTTATAGTATCATTGTAGGCATATTCAGCTTGCCCAATCAACTGATCCCATTGTTGTCCATACTCCTTTGTCAAACACCTTAGTAGATTTCCAAGGCTTCTATTAACAACCTTAGTCTGACCATCAGTTTAGGGATGGTAGGCTGATTCAAAGGACAAATTAGTGCCCAACCTTTGCCAAAGAGTCTTCCAAAAGTGACTCATGAATTTAGTGTCTCTATTTGATACAATGGTGATAGGTAACCCATAAATTCTTACTATCTCTTTGAAGAAGAGAGAGGCTATTTCACTAGCATCATGTGTGGTTCTACATGGTATGAAGTGAGCCATCTTGTCGAACATGTCCACCACCACATAAACACTATCCATGCCTTGCCTTGTCTTGGGTAACCCAACTACAAAATCCATACTCAAACATTCCCATGGCCTAGTAGGAATAGGTAGTGGTTTGTAAAAGCTTGCATTTGAAGAAGTGGCCTTTTCCTTTTCACATACTACACAACTTTCCACATACCTCCTAACATCAAGATTCATCTTAGGCCAATAATAGAACCTTTGAACAAGTTCTTGAGTCTTAGTGATCCCAAAGTGACCACTCAAAGCACCATTATGCTTTTCTTGTATCAAGTTCTCTCTAATGGAGCCTCTAGGAACACATAATTGATTTCCCTTAAACAGTAGACCACTTTGCAAAGTATACTCAACATATTTACTATGAAAATGGTTATTGTATTCAGCACATACCTTATAAACATCTGCAAAATCTTTATTATCAGCATATAGATCCTTGAAGTGATCTATTCCCATGATCTTCAACTATATTTCCTGAATTGTGAGAGCTCTTCTTGACAATGCATCTGCTACTTTATTGAGGACACCTTTCTTGTGCTTGATATTGAAGGTGTAAGCTTGTAGATACTAAACCCACTTCATGTGCTTGTGGCTCAACTTCTCTTATGAATTAAGGAAACTAAGTGCTTGATTGTCTGAGTACACAATGAACTCCTTGAGGAGCAAGTAGTGCCTCCGCTTCCTTAGAGCTTGAACCAATGCATATTGCTCAAGGTCATAAGAAGAGTACTTCCTTATGGCTTCACTCAACTTTTCAAAATGAAAACCCACCGGTCCACCCTCTTGGCTGAGAATAGCACCAATTGCCACATTGCTAGCATCACACTCAATGGTGAAAATCTTCTCAAAGCTTGGTAGCACCAAAACAGGTTGGGTAGATATTATTTCCTTCAACAACTCAAAGCTTTTGTTAGCATGCTCATTCCATTCAAATTTAGTCTTCATGCCTTCCTTAATAGTATCCAACATAGGAGCACAAATTGCACTAAAATGTTGTATGAATATTCTATAATACTGTGCAAGGCCATGAAAACTCCTTACCTCTGTTTCTGTCCTTGGAGTAGGCCAATTTGTGATGGCTTCCACTTTGCTAGTGTCCATTTTCAAATTACCCTGAGATAGCACAAACCCAAGGTACACCGGCTCTGTCTTGATGAACTCACACTTCTCCAAGTTGATCATCAACTCCTCTTCCTGTAGCTTCTTGAAAACTAGCTCTAGGTGTTTGAGATGCTCTTCTCTTGTTTTGCTATAGATCAGTATATCATCAAGATATACCACTACAAATTTTTGAATGTAGTCTTTGAGGACTTCATTCATGAGTCTCATGAATGTGGAGGGGGCATTAGACAATCCAAATGGCATGACAAGCCACTCATATAGACCCTCATTAGTTTTGAAGACTGTTTTCCACTCATCTCCTTCATGTATTCTTATTTGTTGATAGCCACTTTTTAAGTCTATCTTGCTATAGTACTTGGCTCCACCTAGACAATCGATTTGGTCTTCTATTCTAGGGATAGGGAACCTATACCTTATGGTTATCCTATTAATAGCCCTTGAATCAATACAAAGCCTCCAATCTCCTCCCTTCTTAGGTGCTAGGATAGTGGGTATGACACATGAACTAATGCTCTTTTTAATGAGACCTTGGTTTAGGACTTCGTGTATTTGCCTAGCAATTTCCTCATTTTGTTGAGGGGTCATTTTGTAAGCTGCCTTATTGGGAAGGGTAGCTCCTAGGATAAGGTCTATCTTATGACTTATGGCTCATTTAGGGGGTAGTACTGATGGTTTTCTATCACTCACTATACCTTGGTAAGTCTGCAGCATGCTTTGAATCTCCTTTTCTAATTTTGTCTTCTTAGTCACCTTGCCTTGATCTCCGTCTCTTGGTCTTAGTACCAATGCATAACAAATTCCTTCTCCTTCTTCTAAAGCTTGTGAGAATTGTTTTTCACCCACCATAAGAACATTTGAACCTGTTGTCTTCACCTCAACATCTTCCAACAATGACTGTATTTTGAAGGTCACATTGTCGTTCTTGAAAGAATAAGAATTCTTTCCTCCATCATGTATGGCTTGACGGTCAAATTGCCATGGTCTACCTAGGAGAAAATGACATTCATCCATAGGTAGCACATCACACAAGACTTTGTCTTTATACCTTCCAATAGAGAACTCCACCCATGCTTGTTCATTCACTAGCACATGTTGTCCTTTATTGAGCCAAGTGACCTTGTAAGGATTGGTGTGGGGTATCCTTGTCAACTTTAGTTTCCTGACTGCTTCCTTTGATACAATGTTATTAGTAGAACCTGAGTCAATGATGACTCTACATACTTTTCCCGTCATCTTACACTTTATCCTAAATAAAGACCTCCTTTGGCTTGGCTCCTCCTTCACCATCTCCTTGATCAGAGTTCTCCTCATCATGAGGTTCTCACCTTCCTCTAAATTTAATGGAACCTCAGATTGCTTCTCTGCTGCATTTGATTCCTCATGAACTAGGTTAGTCCTCTTGTCGCCTCCATGTGAAGAACCACCTTTCTCTGGACATCTATAGGTAGGGTGCCCCATTTGATTGCAATGATAGCATTTCATATTGGAAAATAGTTGCCTCTTCCTCCTTGTCCACCATTTCTTCCTCTAGAGATAGAGTTAGAACTCCTTCCTCTACCACCTCTACTTGAGCTGCCTTCTTGCTGCTCACTGAATTTTTTGTCTCCTTGAGTTTTTGTTTCAAAACTTCTTCCACCATAGCCACCTCTTTGTCCTCTACTATCCTTGCTTTTACCTTTACCTTTAGAGGTTTGGTCTTGCTTTCTCTTGCTTTTCTCATCTATCTTCAAGGCCATTTGATAGCATTAGCGAATGGTTTTGAAGTTCACTAGACTCATTTCCTCTTGAATAGACCATTTGAGGCCATTCAAGTACCTTGCAAGCTTAATGCTTTCATCTTCTACTACTTTGGATCTCAAACAGAGCTTTTGAAACTCCTCGGTGTAGGCTTGGACATCTAAATCTTTTTGTCTTACATTGTGTCTCCTTCTATGCAACTAAACTTCATAGTCATTAGGAAGGTAGGTCTACTTCACTCTGTTTACCATGCCCTTCCAAGTAACTATAGGACCTTTTCCATCCTTTTCTCTTTCGTTTTGCACAAACTTCCACCAAGTAAGAGCTGAACCTATCAATCTAGACTTGGCCACCATAACTTTTTGTGCCTCTGAGATGCCATCACACTCAAAATGGTTCTCAATGTTGTCTATCCAATCCACAACTGAATCTGGATCCATTTGTCCACTAAATAGTGGCACACCTTCCAAAGCTTTGCCACTCAATGCCTTTAGTGCCTTGAAGAATGGCTCTTCAGGAAGAACAGGGTCAAGTGTTGGTGCTTCCTCCTCCAACTCTAATTCCTTTTCCCTTGCTTATTCCTCTTCCTTTTGATCAATTTTTTCCTTTACTTTGTCTGACTTTTCTTGGACTTCATCCAAGAGTTGTTCCATTCGAGCCAATCTTTCTCTCAGTGACTTCTTGTCTTCTTCTTTTTCTTCTACCTTCTTGGCTAGCTCAGCATTAGTCACCATAGTTGTGCCTTTCTCTGGTGTATTCTCTCCCACTAATTCAGTAGGTTGCAATATCCACCACAAGCCTGATCAAAATAGGCTCTGATACCAATATGATGTGAGTGCTCCTTAGCTTGCTTGCACTGCAACTGAGAGACCTAGCTTGTCTCTTCTAGGAACCTAGTCTCCTCTAGGTCCTGATTGCCTTAGATGATTAACTAAGTCAAATCTTAACTCTTTTCTAAGAGTTTTATCCCTTGTGCTTCACCCTGGAGGATTAACACTATTTGACAAGTTCAAATTCTCTTCCTCACTTAGTAAGTTTTAAGTGCTATTTTCTCAAAAACCATATTCTTCATTGCAGGGGTGTCCATCATGTTTATAGCAATCACAACCTTGCATATTTGAACCATTTTAAGAGGTTCTTCAACCCTATCCTTACCGGGTTCAAGCATTCACTACTTGAGACCTTAAATAGGCCTATTCCTTGTATTCTTTACCTGTCCTGTTTTGCCAATTCTTGCAAAACTTTTTCAAAGACTCTACAAATCTAAAGGCAGACTCAAATACCCTTTTGGATGTTTTAAATGATTCAGTAGGTCTTCTGGCCTGACAACATCCGTACACAATCTTCCTACAACTTTGGACGATAGGGCAAAAAAAGGCCTAATTTCTAGGACTAACTGTATTCTAGGTTGTAACTTGCTCAAACCATGAACCAAATGATTGAAATGACTTCAATCCACCTAGAATGTTGAGCTAAGGTGAAACCCTACATGAACCTGTACCTATTCCGTATAGTACCTCCTTACCCTGCAAGAAATCTTCAAGGTTTCCATACTAGACCTCTAATCGAGCTCTGTCTGCTCGCCTAGACACTAGTGATTAAAAGAGCTCTTCACTCTTTCATACTTCCTAACCCTAAACCTATGTACACTAATTACCCCCCTAACATTCCCACCTATCCTTAGGTCTTTCCCAAGGCAAGACGTCATGGGGGAGCCATGAAAACACTGATTGGTCAAGACTGAACCAGTAAGAACCACAACCTCAAACAATCTGACTACTACTACAATATCTACTCTAATCAACTTTCCTATCAAATGAAAAAGTCTAATAAAATACTAAAGAACATAGTGCAAACACTAAACTCAGGTTCTCAATCCATTTAACATCTCCATCATCCCAAAAACTTGAGTTGTCTTGAAAACACTATTGTAAAGCTCTGTATTTCCACTTCCAAAAAAAAACTAATTACAAATTACATAACTCATCCCTGTACATTAGATTCGAGTCTTGGGTCATATTGGATGCCTATCCCATGATTCTAGGGCCTGTTGGCTGATCTCCACTTCCTATTCTCAAGGGAATCCAAGGGCAACCGACTTGCATGCAACAATTACAATAATTTCCAATGTTGTCATGCTAACTTCCTTACAAAATTTGGCATCTTTCTTCGTGCCTTGATCCTATTTCTTAGGACCACCATTCCCTCTAGATTTTGAGGAACCAACTCATTGAATGGCCTTAAGGCATCTTTAGAACCACATTAAGTGTTTAGAACAACTTTACGACTCTAATCTCCCCTAGACAACTAACAATAAGAAAACATAAACTACTAACAATGGCTAAATTTGTGACCTTAGTCCTAATGAATAACTCACCTAGCCCACAAAAGCAATGACCTTCTAAGGTCTAAAATAAACACTCAAACTCTTTGACTTTGCTAAGGTCAGATACAAGCCAAAATATCAAACTAATGAGGTTAGTCAAGGTGTGCTCCTACACCACCCTCCCCAAAATAGAAAGTTCAATCCACCCTTGGATTGAGGATGCTTGGATCAATTCCCATCTTCTTGAACTTTGCTTCCTTTAGCCATACTGCATCAACATCGGCTTGACCTTACTTCTTGATCAAGTGTTCCTTATAGGTTTTGGTTCTAGTATGTTTGTAGACCCTTGTGTCCAATATGTTGTCAGCTCCTATGACTGTCGCAGTAGGTAAGTGTAGGTCTTTCACATCTCTGATCACTTCATGAAGGTTTTGATCCATGTCTTGCTGTGGTCCTTTGTAATGGACTAAGTCTGCAATCTTGAAGATAGGGGATAGTCCACTATCATCTGGTAGCTCAACTTTGAAAGCATTATCACCATACTTAGCTAAGATAGGGTAGGGACCTATCCTCTTCATCTGCAACTTGTGAGGGACTCCCTTTTGAAGTCTTGATTTGTTAAGATGCACCATAACCAAGTCACCCACATTGAACTACACTATTCTTCTATGCTCATCCACCTTGGTTTTATGTTTGATGGTGTTCTCTATCAAGGTCTTGCTCACTGTATCATGTATCTCTTGCATAGCATAAGCAAAGTCATCAGCATATCCACTTCCCTTCACTCCATCCTTCAAATCTCTTAACTCATAAACTCCTCTAGGATGTAGTCCATAGACTATTTCAAAGGGACTCTTCCCTATGGATCTGTTTATAGTATCATTGTAGGCATATTCAGCTTGCCCAATCAACTTATCGCATTGTTTCCCATACTCCCTTGTCAAACACCTTAGTATATTTCCAAGGCTTCTATTAACAACCTCGGTCTAACCATCAGTTTAGGGATGGTAGGCTGATCCAATGGACAAATTATTGCCCAACCTTTGCCAAAGAGTCTTCCAAAAGTGACTCATGAATTTAGTGTCTCTGTTTGCTGCAATGGTGATAGGTAACCCATGGATTCTTACTATGTCTTTGAAGAAGAAAGAGGCTATTTGAGTAGCATCATGTGTGGTCCTACATGGTATGAAGTCAGCCATCTTGCTGAACCTATCCACCACCACATAAACACTATCCATGCCTTGCCTTGTCTTGGGTAACCCAACTACAAAATCCATACTCAAACATTCCCATGGCCTAGTAGGAATAGGTAGTGGTTGCTAAAGGCATGCATTTGACGAAGTTCCCTTTGCCTTTTGACATACTACACAACTTTCCACATACCTCCTAACATCAAGATTCATCTTAGGCCAATAATAGAACCTTTGAACAAGTTATTGTGTCTTAGTGATCCCAAAGTGACCACTCAAAGCACCATTATGCTTTTCTTGTATCAAGTTCTCTCTAATGGAGCCTCTAGGAACACATAATTGATTTCCCTTAAAAAATAGACCACATTGCAAAGTATACTCAGCATATTTACTATGAAAATGGTTCTTGTATTCAGTACATACCTTATAAACATCTGCAAAATCTTTATCGTCAGCATATAGATCCTTGAAGTGATCTATTCCCATGCTCTTCAACTGTATTTCCTGAATTGTGAGAGCTCTTCTTGACAATGCATCTGCTACTTTATTGAGGACACCTTTCTTGTGCTTGATATTGAAGGTGTAAGCTTGTAGATACTCAACCCACTTCATGTGCTTGTGGCTCAACTTCTCTTGTGAATTCAGGAAACTAAGTGCTTGATTGTCTGAATACACAATGAACTCTTTAGGGAGCAAGTAGTGCCTCCACTTCCTTAGAGCTTGAACCAACGCATACAACTCAAGGTCATAAGAAGAGTACTTATTTTTGGCTTCACTGAAATTTTCAAAATGAAAAGCCACCGGTCTACCCTCTTGGCTGAGAATAGCACCAATTGCCACATTGCTAGCATCACACTCAATGGTGAAAAGCTTCTCAAAGCTTGGTAGCACCAAAACAGGTTGGGTAGATATTCTTTCCTTCAACAACTCAAAGCTTTTGTTAGCATGCTCATTCCATTCAAATTTAGTCTTCATGCCTCCCTTAATAGTATCCAACATAGGAGCACAAATTGCACTAATATGCCTTATGAATTTTCTATAATACTGTGCAAGGCCATGAAAACTCCTTACCTCTGTTGCTATCCTTGGAGTAGGCCAATTTGTGATGGCTTCCACTTTGCTAGTGTCCATTTTCAGATTACCCTGAGATAGCACAAACCCAAGGTACACCGGCTCTATCTTGATGAACTCACACTTCTCCAAGTTGATCATCAACTCCTCTTCCTGTAGCTTCTTGAAAACCAACTCTAGGTGTTTGAGATGCTCTTCTCTTGTTTTGCTATAGATCAGTATATCATCAAGATATACCACTACAAATTTGCGAATGTAGTCTTTGAGGACTTCATTCATGAGTCTCATGAATGTGGAGGGGGCATTAGACAATCCAAATGGCATGACAAGCCACTCATATAGACCCTCATTAGTTTTGAAGGCTGTTTTCCACTCATCTCCTTCATGTATTCTTATTTGGTGATAGCCACTTTTTAAGTCTATCTTGCTATAGTACTTGGCTCCACCTAGACAATCCATTAAGTATTCTATTCTAGGGATAGGGAACCTATACCTTATGGTTATCCTATTAATAGCCCTTGAATCAGTACAAAGCCTCCAATCTCCTCCCTTCTTAGGGGCTAGGATAGTGGGTACGACACATGGACTAATGCTCTTTTTAATGAGACCTAGGTTTAGGAGTTCTTGTATTTTCCTAGCAATTTCCTCATTTTGTTGAGGGGTCATTTTGTAAGATACCTTATTGGGAAGGGTAGCTCCTAGGATAAGGTCTATCCTATGACTTATGGCTCTTTTAGGGGGTAGGACTAATGGTTGTCCATCATTCACTATACCTTGGTAAGTCTGCAGCATGCTTTGAATCTCCTTTGGTAATTCTATCTTCTTGGTCACCTTGCCTGGATCTCCCTCTCTTGGTCTTAGTACCAATGCATAACCAATTCCTTCTCCTTCTTCCAAAGCTTGTAAAAATTATTTTTCACCCACCATAAGAACATTTGAACCTGCTATTTTCACCTCAGCATCTTCCAACAATGACTATATTTTGAAGGTCACATTGTCTTTCTTGAAAGAATAAGAATTCTTTCCTCCATCATGTATGGATTGACGGTCAAATTGCCATGGTCTACCTAGGAGAAAATGACATGTATCCATAGGTAGCACATCACACAAGACTTTGTCTTTATACCTTCCAATAGAGAACTCCACCCATGCTTGTTCATTCACTAGCACATGTTGTCCTTTATTGAGCCAAGTGACCTTGTAAGGATTGGTGTGGGGTATCCTTGTCAACTTTAGTTTGCTGACTGCTTCCTCTGACACAATGTTATCAGTAGAACCTGAGTCAATGATGACTCTACATACTTTTCCCATCATCTTGCACTTTATCCTAAATAAAGACCTCCTTTGGCTTGGCTCCTCCTTCACCATCTCCTTGATCAAATTTCTCCTCATCATGAGGTTCTCACCTTCCTCTAAATTTAATGGAACCTCAGATTGCTTCTCTACTGCATTTGATTCCTCATGAACTAGGTTATTCCTCTTGTCGCCTCCATGTGAAGAACCACCTTTCTCTGGACATCTATAGGCAGGGTGGCCCATTTGATTGCAATTATAGCATTTCATATTGGAAAAGTAGTTGCCTCTTCCTCCTTGTCCACCATTTCTTCCTCTAGAGATAGAGTTAGAACTCCTTCCTCTACCACCTCTACTTGAGCTTCCTTCTTGCTAGTTACTGAATTTTGTGTCTCCTTGAGTTTTTGTTTTACAACTTCTTCCACCATAGCCACCACTTTGTCCTCTACTATCCTTGCTTTTACCTTTACCTTTAGAGGTTTGGTCTTGCTTTCTCTTGCTTTTCTCTTCTATCTTCAAGTCCATTTGATAGCATTGGCAAATGGTTTTGAAGTTCACTAGACTCATTTCCTCTTGAATAGACCATTTTAGGCCATTCAAGTACCTTGCAAGCTTAATGCTTTCATCTTCTACTACTTTGGATCTCAAACATATCTTTTGAAACTCCTCGGTGTAGGCTTGGACATCTAAATCTTTTTGTTTTAGATTGTGTCTCCTTCTATGCAACTGAACTTCATAGTCATTAGGAAGGTAGGTCTGCTACGCTTTGTTTACCATGCCCTTCCAAGTAACTATAAGACCTTTTCCATCCTTTTCTCTTTCGTTTTGCACAAAATTCCACCAAGTAAGAGCTAAACCTCTTAGTCTAGACTTGGCCACCATAAATTTTTATGCCTCTGAGATACCATCACACTCAAAATGGTTCTCAATGTTGGCTATCCAATCCACAATTGAATCTGGATCCATTTGTCCACTAAATAGTGGCACACCTTCCAAAGCTTTGCCACTCAATGCCTTTAGTGCCTTTAAGAATGGTTCTTGAGGAAGAATACGGTCAGGTCTTGGTGCTTCCTCTTCCAACTCTAATTCCTTTTCCCTTGCTTATTCCTCTTCCTTTGATCAATTTTGTCCTTTACCTTGTTTTCCTTTTCTTGGACTTCATCCAAGAGTTGTTCCATTCGAGCCAATCTTTCTCTCAGTGACTTCTTGTCTTCTTGTTTTTCTTCTACCTTCTTAGCTAGCTTAGCGTTAGTCACCATGGTTATGCCTTTCTCTGGTGTATTCTCTCCCACTGATTCAGTAGGTTGCAATATCCACCACAAGCTTGCTCAAAATAGGCTCTGATACCAATATGATGTGAGTGCTCCCTGGCTTGCTTGCATTGCAACTAAGAGACCTAGCTTGTCTCTTCTAGGAACCTAGTCTCCTCTAGGTCCTGATTGGCTTAGATGATTAACTAAGTCAAATATTAACTCTTTTCTAAGAGTTCTATCCCTTGTGCTTCACCCTGGAGGACTAACACCATTTGACAAGTTCAAATCCTCTTCCTCACTTAGTAAGTTTTAAGTGCTATTTTCTCAAAAACCATATTCTTCATTGCAGGGGTGTCCATCATGTTTATAGCAATCACAACCTTGCATATTTGAACCATTTTAAGAGGTTCTTCAACCCTATCCTTACCGGGTTCAAGGATTCACCACTTGAGACCTTAAATAGGCCTATTCCTTGTATTCTTTACCAGTCCTATTTTGCCAATTCTTGCAAAAATTTTCCAAAGACATAACAAATCTAAAGGTAGATTCAAATACCCTTTTGGGTGTTTTAAATGATTCAATGGGTCTTCTAGCCTGACAACGTCCGTACACAAGCTTCCTACAACTTTGGGCAATAGGGCAAAAAATGGCCTAGTTTCTAGGACTGACTATATTCTAGGTTGTAACTTGCTCAAACCATGAACCGAACGATTGAAATGACTTCAATCCACCTAGAATGTTGAGCTAAGGTGAAACCCTACATTAACCTGTACCTATTCCGTACAGTACCTCCTTACCTTGCAAGAAATCTTCAAGGTTTCCATACTAGACCTCTAATCGGGCTCTGTCTGCTCACCTAGAGACTAGTGATTAAAAGATCTCTCCACTCTTTCATACTTCCTAACCCTAAACCTATGCACACTAATGACTCCCCTAACATTCCCACCTATCCTGAGGTCTTTCCCAAGGTAAGACTTCATGGGGCAACCATGAAAACACCGACTGGTCAAGACTGAACCAGTAAGAACCACAACCTCAAACAATCTGACTACTACTACAATATCTACTCTAATCAACTTGCCTATCAAACGAAAAAGTCTGAGAAAATACTAAAGAACATAGTACAAACACTAAACTCAGGTTCTCAATCCATTTAACATCTCCATCATCCCAAAAACTCGAGTTGTCTTGAAAACACTGTTGTAGAGCTCTGTATTTCCACTTCCAAAAAAAAACTAATTACAAATTACATAACTCATCCCTATACATTAGATTCGAGTCTTGGGTCATATTGGATGCCCACTCCATGATTCTAGGGCCTGTTGGCCGATCTCCACTTCCTATTCTCAAGGGAATCCAAAGGCAACCGAGTTGCATGCAACAATTACAATAATTGCTAATGTTGTCATGCTAACTTCCTTACAAAATTTGGCATCTTTCTTCATGCCTTGATCCTATTTCTTAGGACCACCATTCCCTCTAGATTCTGAGGAACCAACTCATTGAATGGCCTTAAGGCATCTTTACAACCACATTAAGTGTTTAGAACAACTTTAAGACTCTAATCTCCCCTAGACAACTAACAATAAGAAAACATAAACTACTAACAATGGCTAAATGTGTGACCTTAGTCCTAATGACTAACTCACCTAGCCCACAAAAGCAATGACCTTCTAAGGTCTAAAACAGACACTCAAACTCTTTGACTTGGCTAAGGTCAGATACAAGCCAAAATATCAAACTAAGGAGGTTAGCCAAGGTGTGCTCCTGCACCAGTAGTATAATGCAAGAGGGGCCAAGAATGACCTTAGACCAAAGAAAACCCTAGCAGAGCTCATACACCTTCTCCTCAAATCCAGCTCATCTCACATAGCAATTTACAATTGCTAACAACTCTGCAAACAAGCCAAAATAAAACCAAATATGCTAAGAAAATAGTTTTATAGTTTCTTATGCAATCCTCACTCATGCAGGGAATCAACAGTCACTAGAACTTAATCTTAATCATTTCTATGTTTTCTTATTGTTTGAAAATGTTTACAAAGTCGGGTTGAGAATTTATTTGGGTTCGTTGTTAGGACTACTCTTGGAGTATTGTGATGAAAAAAAATTCATGATTATTGTCAATTATTTTGGACAATATTGTGCTACTCATAAGATCTCTAAATTTATGAAGGACTACTTAGATTACCTTATGTTCAAAATCTGGAGGTTGGGTGCAAGAAATTGATTATGAAGACTCTCCGGTTATTGGCCATTCTTGTGGTAAAGTGGGTCATGCCTCCACTACTTCCTTTAACAATAAGAAACAACACTTTGTTTACAAGAAGGACTATATACTAGCTTCTTAGGAGGATTCTATAAGTTGAGAAAGCATATATTAAAGGGAAATCCCCAACGGATTGTTTGTTGAATGGTTTGGGGTTGGTAGAAGGTTCTATGATTGATTGTATAACAACTCCTTATCTCTAAAAAAATAGAATTGGGGCGAAGGATCTTCATTCTGAGACAACAATTTCTCGGAACACTTTTTTAAACCACTCTGATTTTAGATGTGTCGATTGATTTTTTAGTGCATTGTCTTTAATAGTAGTTTAATTGTTCCTTTTGATTGTTTGTTGATGTGATTGTACTTCAAATTGTGTGCTTTTCTTTATATAAGATTTGAGACTCTTTGAAAACCCTAATTACCTAATAAAAATCAATGATTTTTTTTTATTAAAAGTTTCGCTTCTAACGTATTTTTTCTCTACACAAAATTAGCAAATTACAAGAAAATAATATGACCTTGTGTTTGAGTGCGTTTCACTTTATATAACGTGCTTAGAAAAATATTAAGTAGCATATAAATATAACACGCGTTTCTCTACTCCGCTCTATCCAACTTCGAATGCAATATAGTTTTCGACGAATGGGCCCATTGTAATAATAAATAATATAACCATGTTTACGGGTAGAAGAACTTTACAGTTGTAAACTGTCCCAGCAGAGAATACAGGCAAGAGTCAAAGACCAGCAGAATACAGACTAACTGTCAAAACATAAAACCCCACCACGACATTTGATATTTTCATAAACAGAAATTCTCCACTCAGAGAACACTCTATTTCCTACGAAACTTTTCTATTTATAATTAATGTGCTTCTCCATTTTAACATATCCTTTTCAAGAAGAATCTCTATAATACAGACATAGTAATCATGTGCGCAGATAAAACGTCGTAGTCAATAAATAGTGGGACTCCAATAACTAGAAGATTCTTCTATCACTACGGAGTCAGTGCCCCAACTCATTATACTTTGGATGAATGAGTTTAACAGATTACAATAAACAAATATCAGCTCAAACCAAAACGAGCGGTTTATATGGATAAGCTGCAGTGCTATGCAACCCACAAGCATTTTTTATCTGTATATTTTTATTATAAGAAGAATGCATTACAACATAACTTAAACTTTCTTTCTCCTCTCACTTTTAAATGCTTATTATAAACATATAGGTTTTGTTTTTCATGCCAACTTCTTAATTTTTTAACGTTACTTTATATTCTACCTTGCTGAAACCAAGCATGACTGGTGCCGGCTCTAAACTACCCGTATGTTCCAAGAAAACTCGGGGAAATTTCCTGGAACCGAATAACATTGAAAATCATTAAATTATAATCTTATGCTTGTTCCATCAGGCTAAATTTCCCAGTTTATAATAATATTCTTTACTATTTGGGATCCACTTCGCTGAATTTTATTCCATTCTGAAATGCATTTCGTGTGCTCTCGGCTGGCTATATATTTTATAGCTTTTCTAATTCACCTGAGACTGCACTGGCTTTATTGAAGAGGAATCAAGTGAGCTGCGTCAAAAATAGATGTTATAAAGATAACCTGAGCATTACATAAACAGAAATAATGGAGACCCATTTGGAAATGGCAGCTACTTCCAGAAATGAGATCGCAATCATTGAGGTCTTACCAGATGTAGTAAGAGATGACTGTCCTGAATCTCAGATCCAACAAGATGAAGAAGGGAATCAGATCCAAAACGATGATGAAAATCACATCCAACATGAAGAAAATGTTGTCCAAATAAAGGAAGCTGTGAAGAACAAGTGGAAGTACGTGAATTGCTCACTCGCAGTGATGGGTGTCTCTCTCACATTTTATGGCAGCGATATTCAGTCAAATAATCAGCTAAGTCCATTATTTGTTGAGATCTCGTTACTGATTGTCTGTGTGATTTTAGGAGTGCTGTTTTATATAATATACGCAAAGATTATGCAGGAGCAGCGGCTAAGGCTGGAAAGCAATGAGCCCGTAGCATTTGAAGGTAATTCTTACCAACTATTTCTTCTGGCGTTATCAGTATGTTTGGCAAGCGCAGTATTTATCTTCATTGCCATCAACGCGTTAAGAAAACCATAATATGACCTAAAACATAGACACCCATCAGTATGTTTGTGCAGACATATTAGCTTACAACATGTATTGCAAATGCGTATATCATCCCTCTGATCTCTCTTGATGTAACTATTCTACTACTGTGTACACATGGAAACTGTAAACTTCTTTATATAACTACTTTTGTGGTCGACCAGCGAAAAGAATCCAAAGGCGGTGCTATCCTGATTTATTTATTTGTATTGCAGAAATGGTTGTTTACTGGCCTATGAAAATGCATATTACAGTAGTTCAGGTTGTGGAATGATAATAGTCCTATTAAGAAGAGGTCGTTATGGAAGTGACTAGGTATATTACCTATCTTTGAATTATTAAATTGCGCCGCCAGACCAGACAAATTCTGCAGCCGTAGGCAAATATATTTGCTTATTCTCTGCCACATATGTATATCTCTTGATTCTAGAGCTCTCATTTACTATTTGTATGTATATTAGAAACTTATATTTGTACAAGTTTTTAGGGTATCTCGTATGTTCCAAAATGTTGAATTATCTTTTTTATGTGTAAATCGTTAAATATCAGACTGAGAATAAGACAAGTTGAAAATGGCATTTTCAGAGTTTATAGAGATTAGATCTATGAGCCAAGATCAAGATAGATTACATTTATGAGATAGGTTAAATAGATCAAATCTATAATCATAAAAGTGAATCAAAGTGACATAAAAATGATTCATCGATTCAAAAGTTTTCATTTGAACTTTACAAATATTTACACATTATATCATTTCTCTAGAGTGTATTTATTGTTTATTCAATTTTTGTGCATTTAATTCATTTACATTGACAATCATTTAAGATCTAGGATAAATTACGAATGTTTGTATTATGTTATTTGTTTACCTTAGATTTATGAGAAATGATTTTATTTATCATTTCATTTAGTAAATCATTTGTTATTTTCCTTTTCATTTGACTATATCTCTCAACTCTAATACCCCCTTAAGGTTTAATCCTTAGGGGTTCATTCAAGCTCAAATTGTAACTCTACAAGTTTAAAGTAAGAACCCAGTATCTAGGATTAGGGATGTATGTCGACTTAGATAGAGAGGCGGGACTTATGATTATATTTTTGTAGTTAAGAGGTCAATTAATAAGTTTGTTCAACTTCCCTAATTTCTAGTTTTGCAAAACCATGTAGGTCAATCAAATAGGTCTTTAATAGAATAATTAAAGATAAATAGAAATAACACATTAGGCATGAACAAGCCATATCTTGTACACACTAACACCCTTAATATTTATTGCTAAGTATCAAGTGTATTGGCTTAGGAAAAGGGGGACTAAAGAACTCAATCAACCATTTAAGAACAAGATTCTTCATGAAACTAATGATATAAAATAAATTTATATCCCTTTAAATAAATCTTGTTAACTTTTCATGCTACATATGCAATATAAATCCATAGCACATAATCATCTAGAGGTAGAACAATCACAAGCTATCAAAATATTTATCAAAAAATGTTTTACTAGGTTATGTGAAATATGGAAGAACATCATACATGCATACTCCAAGTGTATATCAAAATCAAGCTCACAAAGTTTTGGCACACAATTGTAATAATAAATAATTCATGTAGATGAGCCTAGATAAAGTATAATTGACAAGGATGAATGTAAAAATTTTTAAATAAAATATTGATCATTTAATAAACAAGATTAATGCCTATTAATGAGGAAATAGAGTCAAAATTTAATTAAAAAAATGAAGGAATCTATATAAAATTGCAAATGGAAACAAGAAGTGCACACATGTAGAAATTAGAGATACAATACATAATCACAAAATTAAATCTACTTAAAACATCTATTTGTATTAAAAAACATTTCATGTTCATTAAGGAAAAGACTATTACAAAGCCTTTGCAATGTTTCAAAATGCTACCACACCAACTAATCTTAATAAAATAATTTAGCAAGTATGATTATAGAGAACATGCAACAATTTTTTTATATTATTTTCATTTAATTCGTTGTGTTTTTTTAGAAATAATGTTGAAGTAGGCTCCCAGGAATGTCTACAGACTGAAATAACACCTTCACAAAAAAGAGAAGCAACATGAAGAGGATATTTCACCAAAAGTGAAGAAAAATGAATTGAGATGAAAAATAATGTATAAAGCATGCCTTATAAAGGCATGGGAAGTTTGGTTTGAGAAATATAAATGACATAAAAAATTAAAATATGGTTGCAATTTATTAAATGCGTAACCACCAATAATTAATATTGGCGTGCCTTAGTTAACTTAAGATAACATGAATGGTGAAAGGCCATTCGCACTAACACTCCCCCTTAAGTGCAACTTAGGGAAACTAAAATAAAAAATGAGATGCAAGATGGGTCCCAACAACAAGGCCATGTTAGGTACCCACACACAACTACAATGCAAAAAAAGGGCACTCACAATCAGAGTAAAGGAGAAAAACCCTATGGGAGAAAACTCCTTTCCAAAACTGAAAACAAAAAAAGAAAAAGAATGAAGGAGGACTCATCAAGACCCCCCAAGGACAACTTCCTTCACCCTAAGCATTGATCTTAGCAAAATATAGTGAGGAGATGCCAAAGGTTTAGTGAAAATGTCTTCAACCTGCTTCTCTATAGAAAAATACTCCAAACTCATAACACCCTCCTAAATGAGTTGTTGAATGAAGTGCATGTGGATCTCAATATGCTTAGTACACTGATGTTCCACTTGGGTATGAGAAATATGTATAGAAATCTAATTATCACACCAAGGAGTAGTGGGATGATTAAAATGAAATCCAAACTCAAACATCAACTATCAAAGCCACAAAACCTCCTAATTAGCCAAAAAAGCAACTCGATACTCAACCCCAATCGATGATAATAAAATAGCAGTTTTATTCTTGAAAGAACATGGAATCAGACTAGAACCAAGACAAAATACAAAGAAATAAGTAGAATTTTGATGATCAACATCACTAGCCCAATCCAAGTAAGTGAAGCCCACAATCTAAGTAGCACCTGATGTGTAATGAATGCCAAACTAAGTAGTGACCTAAATATAATATAGGATATGTTATATTGCCTTCCAATGACTCTCATGAGGATCTTGAGAGAAATGGGAGATAAAACCAACTACAAATTAAATGTCATGATGACTATGTGTCAAGTACAAAAGGCTGCCAACCAACTACCGATATAATGTAGCATCCACTGATGGAGTACTGCAACTAGAAGACAACACAACACCTAACTCAAAGGGAGTAGGGGTTGGATTGCAAGTAGCCATCCCCAATCTCTAAAGAAAATCAAAAGAATACTTTTGCTGGAAATAAGAAATACCTATAAAAGATTGATGAATCTGAAGACCAAGAAAGAAATACAAAGGACCAAGGTTAGTCATATCAAACCATTATGTCAAAGTTATTTGAGTATCCTCAATCATGATAGGAGAACTCTTGGTGAGAATCAATCCATCCAAATAGAGAACAAGAATGAGAAGATCCCCTCCATGCCTCTAAATGTAAATTTTAGGGTTAGAGTGACATCTAGTGAATCCAAAAGCAAGAATAAAACTATCCATATTCTCATACCAAGCCTGAGGGGCTTGTTTGAGACCATAAAATGAACACCAAAGCCTACAAACAAGTGAATAGTCCTACACAAATCCTAGAGGTTGCTCCATATAGATCTCCTCTTGAAGATCAACATGTAGGAAAGAACTATTCACATCCATCTGATACATTGACCAACTTTGAGATGCAACAATAGAAAGTACAAGACAAATGGAATCAATCTTCACAATAGGAGCAAAGGTCTCTAAATAGTTGATGCCCTTAACTTGAGAAAACCTCTTAGCCACAAGATGAGCCTTGTACTTGTCAATAGAACCATCAACTACAAACTTGGTATGATACACCCATTTGCACCTAACCAACTTTCTTCCAATAAGAAGAGGAAAAAGATCCCAAGTATGATTCTTCATCAAGGAAGAATATTTCGCAACCATAGCACTATCCCACTCTAGAACACCTGAAGCATTTGAAAACTTCTAAGGATCAGTAGAAATTGCATTACTCAAAATATTGATACCTAAAGCCTAAGAATGAGTGCAATTATAAGTTGTGGGATCACCTCAATGAGAACTAGCCTCCTTAAGAAGAGTGTGATCCCAAAGAGGCTATGTTGGTGTAGGCTTAGGAGAAGATGGATTTTTTTCAACAAAAATATCAATACCATCATCATGAGCATTAGGAGAATCAACACCATCATCATCACCGATAGGAAAAAAAATCCTCTGAAGAATAATTGGAAAGAAGGGTGGTAGAGGCCTCTGATAGAGAATCCTTCGAAATGAAAGACTCATCAGATTCAACATCATGATGAAGATGTACCTCTTGAGTGATAGGATCAAACAAATGATAAACCTTAACACCCTCATAGTAGTCAACGAAGATGAACCACTTACTCTTCTTCTCCATTTTTTTGTGCCTACCTACTAGAATGAATGCTCATGCATCACTGCCAAATACTCTGATGTAGGAGACCTTAGGCTTGACATGAGACCAAGCCCCCTCGAGAGTCATATTTCACATTGCCTTGTCAGGGATATGGTTCTGAATGTATTTGGCACAATTGAAAACCTTTTCCCAAAGAGATGGAGCCATGGACGTAGAGTAAATCATATAATTTTCCATCTCTCGTAAAGTTCTATTCTTTCAGTCTGCCACACCATTATGATAAGGAGTGTATGGCACTATGTCCTAATGAAGAATACCTCAAGCACTACAAAAGTCCCGAAACACCCAATTATCATACTCCCCCAATATCTGTGTGAATCTTCTGAAGGTAATGTCTTAACTACTTCTCCATAAATGCAAGGAAGGTCATGAAGAAATGAATAACCTCATCCTTGTAATTAAAAAATTACACCCAACTATAGAAAGAGAAGTCATCAATGAAGGTGAGCACATAGTTGGCCCCTAAAAAATGAAGGAGTGGGAAATGACATAAGATCACTATGCACCAACTCAAGGGGCTCCAAAGCACATGCAGCCATACCATTTTCAAATGGATCTCAATTATGTTTCCCAAGTATGCAACCTAGGAAAACCCCATTAGAAGAAGAGATTTGAGGATGACCGATCACCAAGTTTTGTGTATTCATCCATTGAAGATATCTATAATTTGGGTGCCCAAACCATGCATTCCAAATCTTACTCATTGAATTTGCATGAGAAATAAAGGACAATCCGAATGAAGGCTCAAATCCATCAAACTTATACAAACGAGATATATGATCAACTATACTAGTAGCAACAACCTTTTTAGGATTCTCTAACTCTTGAATAGTCACATCAGTGGGAGAGAACTCAACAAGCCTTGCATCACGATGTTGAAAAATATAATAAATGGAGAGGAAATTTTGTGAAATATTAGGAACAAGAATAACATCATCAATGCAACCATCTTGCATTTGAACTAAGCCTATCCCAAAAACTAGAATTTGAGAAGAGTATCCAACTACAATGTGAGAAGTATGACTATTGAAGAGAGAATCAAGAAGACCTGCATTATGAGTCATGTGATGTGGAGCATCAGAATCAAGAATCCAACTTCCATGGGTAGAGGACAAACCTCTTGCTGCAAGGGCTTGAATTTTTCCTAAGGAAGAAGACTTAGGCATGGAAATATTATGCTTCCTCATAGCTTCCTCCAATGTTGTGAGGCTCACAAAATAATTTGTATCATTATGCCCTGACTTTGCACAAAAGGAAAAATTATGCTTTTATTTTTAGAGTTAGAAAATGATTCTCTTGAGTTAGAAGAAGGAGGAGGTGCAGTCTTTTGATCATTCTTCTCCTTAGGCTTTGAGGGATGCTCACCATCTAGAGCATAATTTGTCTTAGGATTTTTTTTATTCTTACCCTTGCCCTTGGAATATTTAGCCATCAAAGCATGATTCTTAGAAAGAGCATCCATTTGTATCAACTTAGCTTGCTCCCTAGTCTGTCGATCACAAAACACCTCAAAAGAAGGCATCTAATGAGCATCTCCCATAGCATCCATGGTAGAATAGAAATTGGAAGAAAATACTTGAAATACACCACACATCTTAGTCAAGCTCAAGAAGATACACTCTCAGTTTTTTCATGACCACATCCTTTTAACTATGAAAAAATCAACTTGAACCATGCAAAGAAGTCCTGAATAGTGGCAAAGGCATTTGGAGAGAGAGAAGTGAGATTGGCTTCAAGCTACAAGATCCTGAACTAATTGACCTTTCCATACAACTCAACAAGCGTATCCCACACCTCTTTAGTTGTTGTACACTCCACAATATGAAACAAAAATTTATCTGAAACATGGATTCTTATGAGTCCTTTAGGCTCATCCATTCTTTTGTGATAAAAAAATTGCTCAAATACCTTAGTGAACTCAGGTTGGTCTACATCCAACATTTTCCAAAGACCTTGAGATTGCAATAATTTTGTCATCTTGAGCTTCCATGTGTGATAGTTGTGTGAAGTGAGTAGTTAAATATTTGATTATAACATGATGTCCAAATGAACACAAAGAGGCCAATATGCTACTTATACCCCCCAGAATGGGTAAAACCAACAATGTGCAATCCCCATGAAACAAAGAAAAAGAGATTCACCTGAAATGGATTACCAAAGGGATGAACCTAATTTTGACTAGTAGTTTCACTCAATTATGAGGGCTATAATGCATAAATAACAATAAGAAAATAAACCTAACTTATATTTCTGTAAAAAGGTAGGTTTTGAGATGGTAAAATGTTGTGTACCTATTGCAAAAAGTGTTCTTTTGGGCCTCACTAAGGACTCATTCGCCCAGTGGCAAATGGGTACCTGCTAGGATTCTTGAAAATCAATTTTTGGGTCTTGTTCTTCAATTTTTGCACTCCTAGATCCCAGGTGTTTAGCTCTCGAAAGTCAAAAATAAATTTAGTAGAAAAATTTATGTGATTTTGCAAGGAAGATTTCAACTTTGACAAAAGATTTCTCTGCACTTGATCTTTAACCTAAAACCTACAATCACACATCAAAGGAGAATAAAAATATTGTTTTGTTAGGGAATAGGGGTTTGCCTTGGTCAAACCGTTTTTTGGTAGTTAAACCTTGAAATGAAACAATGCATAAGAGGAATGATGGATGAACAAAGCAATTTCACTACTCACCACAACTCAATTGAAACCTTGGATTGCAAATCTAAAACTTAGCATGAAGTGGCCTAAATGTATGTAGATATTGATCATATAATTTGACATAAGATAATGGCTTTGAACACTTTGGTCATGATAAAAAATGCTACATTAACACATTAGCTCAGCAACATGCATGAATTTGACATGATAAAATAGATCCTTGATTGTTGCAATAAGCTTCAATATTCTACCCTTGAATGCCTTCTTGAATGCTCTTGAATTGTCTCACAAATATCCTTAGCTTGCATGAAATATTCTAGGTGAATCTATGTGAAATAACCTTATATTTATAGATAACTTAAGATTAAATCTCAAAATTCAAATAACACAAGCCAAGATCAGATCTAGGATTTCAAATAATTAAAATATTGCCACAAATCTATCCAAAGGGGGGGGCCTAAGTTAAGTGAGGACCCATTCACCATAGGGAAAATGGGTCCTAACACACTTAACTAGGACACACTTTGGGGGATGCAAATGTTTTGTTACAAGGGGTTCCTAGTACCTAATGAAGACCCATTCGCCAGGTGGAAAATGGGTCTTAGGTCACTAGCCTAGGATACATTCATACACTATCAAAGACCAAAAAGAGAAATGAAGTGGATCAAGCCTCAACTATCCAACACGATGTGGAACATGTGTAAATTATTTGTCCAAGAAAGGGTAAGGATCAAGCCTTGACTATCCAAAGTGATGTGGAACATGTCCCAACTATTTGTCCAAAAATATTCACAAGAAGAACACAATGTCTACTATGCAAACAATGCACACACTCATTTTGGGGTAGTGTAACCTCAATATGTCCACTAGGTGGATATCCCAAAAGGGTGGAAAATGATAGAATCATATTAGGCTCCCATATCATATCAAATTTATCCTCTTGACAACTTCAATAAGGCACCACAATCCTGAATTCTTATTCATATTATGTCTATAGGTTTTTGTTTAATGGGATCTTGCTTTGTTTGTGTAAGGTTTTCTTCTTAGGGATCATTGTGCCTAATGTCTCCAAGAGAGGAAAAGTCAAGAGTAACAGATTACCACTGGGTATGTGCAGGATCATGATGGGCCAAAAAGTGGCGATATGTAAGTGATATGATGGCCCATGTGGCTGACGACTTTTTTTTTACCCAAAATTGATGAAATGAAAAGGGTTTTTAAAGGATATTATCATCTTTCCACCAATATAAATTATTCTTTACTCATAATTTAATAAATAATTATTATTCATTTTCTATTTGAATTACGACTAAAGTCATGATTGATAGGCTGATTGAAAAACATTTATAGCTTTCAAAGGGTATGAAATTTTTTGAATTTGAAACATGTGTCACATTCTATGCTTCACATACTATAGGATTAACAAAATAAATTAATTTCATGAAGTTTTGACCAAGTTAAGGTGGTTAGACGTACAATTTTTTATATTTTTTAAAAGTTGTAATAAATTTTTTATATTTAATTATTTGCTTGTAAAAAAGATATACAAAAATATGCATCACATCGGTACATGATTCCTTTACTTATATATAAAATATTATGAAAAAATATTATCATTATATTGTGGTTAGGGTGGTCAGACAGACACCTACTTCTTATTTTTCCCCTAAAATTTAAGTACTACTGCACTAAAATTTCAAACTTTTACCAAATAAATTTTATTTATTTTTAAATAAACCTACTATTTTAGAAACTACATTCAATTTTCTATAGATTGTGTTTTTACATATTTTTCAAATAATATAGATAACTTATTCAAATTTTTACGTCAAGTTGCCTAAGTCTAATTTTCCTAATTTTTATTGGCCTGTTGTTTCCATGATGATCCTACACATACCCCCACTTATGGTATTCCTTGCTTCGCATCAATCCACAGAGGGAAATTCATACACTTAGAAATATCATAGTCTTAAAGGACATCAAACCCAATGAAACCACCAAGAAAAGGAAACACCATAAGAAAAACAAAATTGCACCATAAAATATGAAAAAATGTTGAAAGATATCATCGATGTATGCCCCCACTTTAAAGCAGTTGCTAACACCATTGCTGTGAGAAATTTCTTTAAAGTAGTCAATTTTTTCTCCTAAGACATGAGAGCTTTCCTCAGAAAACCCTCTGCCAAGTCATATGTTTCCAAAATAAAGCTACGCCATGAATAAGAAAGGAGGGGTTGCCCCTAAAAATACATAAGGGATCAATAGATTCGGGGTTAGTATATCTTTGCTACCATGTTGTTATAGAGCTCGAAAATGTCATCATTCCCCAAATACTCATAGATCTAGAAGAATGACACATAGATGAGAAAAAAAAAAAAAAAGCATTTTGGGTCAACATGAGAGAGATTTAAATGCCTCAACACCTTGCATCATCCCCAAAAGGAAATCAAAAGACAAATGAAAAAGGTAAAATGTTTATGATATATAGAAGAATGTAGATACTGTAGACATTGAAAATTGTCCTAAGTCTCTAATGACACTTTTCACTAATTTTTCATCTAAAATTGATTAAATAATTTATTATTTAATTAGTGCTAATATTCTTCTTCTAATTCCCTATAATTAAATAAATTTTAAATATTTAATCATTGTTCTTCTAAACTATGAATTAAATAATTTTCATTATTTAAATAATGTTCATCACTATTTCTTCCTAACTATTCCTCTTAGATTAAATAATTAAATAAATATTTAATCCCTTAATTAATTATTTATTTAATTTCGCCCCATATCCTAGTGTGATTAATAAATAACATTTATTTATTTATTCCCTTTTATCTTCTTTGCAGTTAAATAAATTAATTTTATTTAATTACCTAATATGGGCTCATAAATTAATAAACTATATTTATTAGTTTATTGCATTTATCCTTCTAACTTGTTAATTTTGAAAGGTGAGGATAACTCATCTTATTTAATTATCCTCACCTAGATTTCATTCCCACTTATCTCTCCCACTTTCTCTCACTTCACTTCCACTTTTATTTTCTACTTTCCAAGTTTCATTCTCATTTATCTCTCCCACTTTATCTCACTTAACTCTTTCTCCTTTCCCACTAATGACTCTTATTTTCCAAATCCACTCCCCACTTTCAAAATGACAACTTTTAGTTGAAAATAAATAGTTTCCTTATTTATTTTTAATTAACTCTTCTCTTTCTCAATTTAACTCGTCCTTCACTATTTCATTCTTCCACTTTCAAAAAAGTATATTTTGATGAAAATAAATATTTTATTTATTTATTTTCAATTAACTCATTTTCTCCTCCACTTTTAAATGCAAGTTTCCTTTCTAACTTATCCTTGCATTCAATCTTGTCCATTTAGTTATCTTTTTGAAATCTGTAAATTGAGGACTTATTGCTCAATTTACAGAGACCACATCTTCTATTTCCTTGCAAATTTTTTGTCAAATTGCTTTCAATATTTAGTGCATTTGATCACATTTGAGAGCCACAAATCAAATCTATTAAAGGAATAAGGACAAAAAAATGGAGTTAGAGAAGCACATCAGGAGGGTTTGCATTTCTATTTGCCATAAAAGTCATAAAAGGTCTTGAAAACATCCATAAAAATCATAATTTTTTTTGAAAAAATCCATAAAATTCATAAAATGTCTTGAAAAAATCCAAAAAAAGTCAAATATTCCCAAAATTTTAAAAAATCATAAAAATTCAAAATCCAAAAAAAATAAAACATATCAAAACACAAAAACATTTAGATAACTTTCAACAAAATCCCAAAAATAGAGCGAGAGTTGATCACATAAGTCTTTGTCACTGTCAAACTGCATTGCCTCTCTAACTGGACTTAGTTAAAGCCATCTATCGATGTGCCCCTAAGGCATTAGGTAATTCTTTAGGTGTTTTCCAATAAAATTATGATTTGATCTTTTGTCGTTAAAACAAAGTCAAGGGTCATGTCGAACTACAAGGTCTTTGTGCATTGCTACATAGGAAAGGCCACCCATTGATCAGCCTCGAAGGCTCCCTAGGTTAGTTTTTTAGGGTTCGTCGGGTCATTGAAAATAAATCAGACACGGTTAAATCAAACATGACATCATCATTTGAACTTCAAACACAAATCTTGAACCAACATGAAAATCAAGCCATCATGTCTCCAAGTCGAATCAATCATTTGTCACACCAATGGAACTAGTCAAATCAATCAAAACAAATGGTCTTATTCAGGATGTGTCCTTCCTGAAACTAGACCTTGTCACTATCACACTTTGTCATTTGCCTTATATAGGTAGTTGCATGATCTAAACTAGAATTGATGTCTTATATGACATGTTTCTTTTCTTGAAACCAAGCCTTGTGAAAAAAATCCATCCGTCTCTCAATTTATCCCTTAACGCACACTGGAAAACACTTATTGGAAAATAATTTTAATGAATGTTGATCTTGTTGGTCTATTTTGTCTTGTCTTTTGGATTTTCTTTGGCCATGTTACTAGCCACCTCGAGGATGTCACACAAAGTATTTAGAGGAGTGATGATGTATCATGACTCATCTTTTATTAGATTGTTTTCTATGGTTTGTCTTGACAAAAAGACTAGGGCAACATGACCCTTAGTATGAGTCAGGACATTCCTTGTTTGTGACTGTCAATTTTTACGCAAAAGGGATTGCATCATCGTAGGATTTTTGTGCCCTAGTGTGCCGCATCCATTTTGCAAAATAAAAAATGGCTCTTTAAAATAAAATGCAATTATGAAAGAAAGGGTTTCATCACTACTAATTGTTCTTCATCAAATTTTTGTTTATTTACTAACATTTCTTCAGTCCAGTCAATCAATTTATTAGTTTATCAATCATTCAATCAATCAATCACTCATCACTTGGTCAATCTATCAATCAATTGATCAACCATCAACCAATATTCTTCACTCATTACTAACCATTCATCTCTTTCATCACATTTCATCTTTCTCTAACATTCTTCTTATTTCAAGAGATCATTCAGGCCTTTAACGCACAAACAATCTCTCAAGAGGGCATCCTACCTCCATCTCTCAATCTAATGGAGCATGATCTTTTAATTTTTCTTTGAAACAACACTCAAAATCGCATTGTCTCAAAGAGGGAAAAAATGTACACATTGAAAATGATCCTAGGTCTCCAGCGACACTTTTCACTAATTTTTTGTCTAAAACCAATTAGATAATTTATTATTTTTAATTAGTGCTAATATTCTTCTTCTAATTCCCTATAGTTAAATAATTTTTAATTATTTAATTATTGTTCTTGTAAACCATTAATTAAATAATTTTCATTATTTAATTAATGTTCATAAATATTTCTTCCTAACTATTCCTCTTACATTAAATAATTCTTTAATTCTTTAATTATTGTTCTTGTAAACCATTAATTAAATAATTTTCATTATTTAATTAATGTTCATCAGTATTTCTTCCTAACTATTCCTCTTACATTAAATAATTCTTTAATTATTTAATTAATTTCCTCCCATATCCTAGTGTGATAAATAAATAACACTTATTTATTTATTCCCTTTTATATTATTTGTAATTAAATAAATTCATTTTATTTAATTACCTAATATGGGCTCATAAATTAATAAATTAATAAATATATTTATTAATTTATCCTTCTAACTTGCTAATTATGAAAGGTGGGGATAATTCATCTTATTTAATTATAAAATCTTTAATTATCCTCACCCAAATTTTATTCCCACTTATCTATCCCACTTTCTCTCACTTCACTTCCACTTTTCTCTTCCACTTTCCAATTATCATTCCCACTTATCTCTCCCACTTTCTCTCACTTAACTCTTTCTCCTTTTCCACTCATGACTCTTATTTTCCAAATCCACTCCCCACTTTTGAAATGACAACTTTTAGTTGAAAAGAAATAGTTTCCTTATTTATTTTCAATTAACTCTTCTCTTTCTCAATTTAACTCATCCTTCACTATTTCATTCCTCCACTTTCGAAAAAGTATATTTTGATGAAAATAAATACTTTATCTATTTATTTTCAATTAACTCATTTTCTCCTCCACTTTTAAATGCACATTTCCTTTCTAACTTATCCTCACATTCAATCTTGTCCATTCAATTATCTTTTTGAAATCTATAAATTGAGGACTTATTTCTCAATTTAGAGAGACCACATGTTCGATTTCCTTGCGATCATTCCGTCAAATTGCTTTCAATGTTTAGTGCATTTGATCACATTTCATAGCTATACATCAAATCTATTGAATGAAAAATAAGGACAATAAAATGGAGTGAGAGAAGCACATAATGAGGGTTTACATTTCCATTTCTTTCTTTATGCATTTTGTTCTCACAATTTTGTTGATGTATTATGGTTTTATTTCATGATATTTGCTTTGTGGTCTTAGCTTTTTGATATTATGTATTCTTTCACCATTTTTCCATATTACAAACACATATAGAGGAATGCAGAGGAATGCAACGAAATATCACATTACACACATGCAATCACATAAAGAACATGAAAACGAAAACAATGAAAAAGATTAGTAAGGAACATGCATGCCAACCTATAGAAAGTCATCTCCATCCCAATCTTGATTGGTATATATGGAAGGAAGAAAACTAGCCAAAAGAGATAACAACAAGTGCCATACAAGGATAAGGCTACCTTACCCCTTGCCCCCACTGAGTGCAAGGAAAATATCAGTCGAGAATGGATGATAATATGTTGCTCCTTGTAAAAAGGAAATGATTTGCAATGAGTGTAAAACATGCAATAGTGAGTATGCTATGATCCTACAACTGTTACATGGCAAGGAGCATAAAATATTGTTATTGATTATAACGAGTAAACAAAGTATCAAATTGAATCCTATCTATTGAAATATTCTCACATGTACTATCTATCAGTTCAGGATGCACCAAAGTTAAATTTGTCTTGGAAGAATATTTTGTAAGAGTGTTGATGTTAAGTGAAGATCTTTTTGATGCTTTTTTTCTTTCCTTTTGAAGGACAATAACCAAGACCACTAGTAGTTTCCTTCATGTTAGGCTCTATAGGGACACAAATAATTTTTCTCTAGCAAAACATCCTTTTCCACTATAACCAAGTTTTTTTATAAGTTCATAGCCTCTTGTAGAAAGATTTTCCATTTATTTTGGATTCGGTGGTTGCTCATGATCGACTTCATCAAAGTTTGTTGTGTAATGTGATTCTTCTCCTAAAGTGGTTGAGGTTGATGCTTTTTAATTTTGTGTTGGAATTTTATTTTTTTAATTTTCCCTTATCAAAATCATTTGTTATTATATTGTATTCACCCATGAATTTTGGTGTTGTTAGAGTAATACCCCAATAATATTCTAACAACTTAGTGACTTAATTAATGTTCTTCTCATGGGGTGATCCCACAATACTGGTTTATAATTTTTGGGCAAACTAGACATTGATAGGTAATGTGATGATTCCAAGTGGTTGTTTTCCTCTGTTGTCAAACCTTCATATAGAAAAATAATCAAGAACAATGTAACTCTTATTCATATCAATCTTTTGCAAAAGGCGCACACTACATACATTAAGAGCTAAACCATTTTCAACAAGAGTTCTCTTTATTGCAATTTGATTAATGTGAGCTATTATCATGAAAGCTTCATTTTGTTTTTGCACTTGTAATAGAGGTAACTCATCTTGACATAAAGTAATGTATAGGTTGGATAGAGTTATGGCTTGAATTTGGGCTTTCACATCATTTTATTGCACATTAAGAGGGATAGGAACTTGTTGTAAAGAAATTTGAAACATTTTATGATAAATAGGTGAGGATTAAAAAAGATACCATAAGGATATCTTAGAAGGAGTATTTTTAAGTTGTTCAACAAGATCATACTCCTTTCCACTTCATAAAGGAAAATGAGGAGTACTAGGCAAGATAGATTGAGGCAATGGGAGGGATGTTTGAGTTGTTTGTCTTGGTTGTGGATTGTTCCTAGTGTTATATGCATGAGCAACGGTATTGTAACTCGGTTGATACAAAAAATTATCATTATCAAGTTACCTTTTAGGTGGTTCTAAGATAAGCATGGGTTTATTTTGAACTTTTGGTTGTTGTGAGGGTGGATAGATGGTAAGAAGTGGCCCAGGAGACCACTTCAAGGGATATCTAATCTGCATAACCTCAAAAGGCTTGTCCTTATTTTCATGTTCTCTTAGTGAAGGGGATTTATGAATCATAAATTCTTGAAAGTTTCCAAAATAATATAATAGGTTACAAGTAAACCTAGGAAGTAGAGAAAATCACTAGAAAACTTAGAAAAGTTGGTTTTTGTAGGCCTCCAAGGACTCATTCACCCTGTGGCAAATGGGTCTTGGTATGTTCTTTTTGGAAACTCTAAATCTCTTATTGAAGCTTAGGAATAGTGAAAAATTCTTGCCTTTGTATCTCTAACATGGACTCATTTTCTCTATGGTGAATGGGTGCTTGTATAGGATTTTATAAATTGAAAAGTGTAATGACAAAAAAAGTATTCCTTTTGCTTGCTTGATTTGGGAATAATTAATGAAAAATAAGACTTAATATCACATTGATCTAGTGTTGTAATGTATTTTACACATTTATATTAGGTCTTGGGCCCTTTCTAAGCTAAATAAACCTAACTTTTCCATAATTTAGTGTTGTAAAGTGTATTTATTTACACCCTCACATTAAATTTAGGACACTTATAAACTAAATAGACTTAATCTAGTGTTGTCATCTATTGTTCACTTTCACATTGGATTTGGGGCCCGTTTTACTTAAAAAGACCTATTTTTGCCTTAATTATTTAATGTTGTACAATATATTTATTTACACTTTCACATCAAATTTTGAGCCCTCTTGAATTTATGACCTTAATATCATCATTAATAGGCCCCTAAGACATTATATTATGCATCCCAAGGAATATTTCAATCAAAATCCTAAAAATATTAATAACACCCCAACACTTTTACCACCTAAAAAGGATTTGTGGGACCCACATGGCACGTTGGGTGTGTGAGTCCCATATGCCATAGGTGGTGCATGAGTCCCATTTGGCCCCCTTTTTAGGGTTTTGAGTGGGAAAATCTAGGTTTTAAGTTCAAATTTCATGAATGTCGGCCTGTGGAGTCTAATTAACTAGATATTAGATGGATTTCCTATGTAAATGAGGTCTCAAATAATTATTTCAATAAGCATTCATGATATCATCAAGTTAAGAACTCAAGAGTTAAGCATTCCAAGACTTTACAAGATCATCAAGAGAGCATTCAAGATCATTTCTAAGGTATTCAAGGGAAAAATTATTCATCAATTGTTGCAAAAATTCAAGATTCATCATCATGTCAATGATATCAACCATCAAGCATGTTGTTGAGCTAGTGTTGTGATGTAGCATTGAAGATCCATTCACAAGAATTATTTCACGTCTATATTCAAGATCTAGATATACATCATTTATGGCCATTTCATGTTCGATTACAAATTTACAAGACATCATTCAAGATATCATTCTTCATGTTTTATGTTCCATTTTTCATGTAATTATTCATTATCTCATCATTTGGTTTAATTACCTCAAAGGGGTTTGACCAAGGAAAACCCCTATTCACTAATAAATCAACAAGTTTTTCTTTCTCTACATGTGTGATTGCAGATCTAGGTGTGTTAGAGCTTGAAGGTCATTTGAAGATTAGGTTGTAAGCTTGGAGAAAGTTGTTGGAGTTATCCCCTCATTGGTAAAGTAGCTATCTTCACAAAAAATCATCTACAGGTCTGAAATCAAGGTTTTATGCCCAAAAATCAATTTGAAAGGAAAGAGCAAAGATTGGAGTACAAATTTGAACTTTGAATTCTTGAAAAAGTGGAACAAGACTAATACAACAAAAGTGGTGTATGAGTCCCACTATAGACATTTTTTTAATATATTTTTATAGTTCTAGATACTTTTTTTCCAAAAACCCGTTCCAGACTAGAAACCTTGATTTAGGACTAATATGCCTAGACTAGCATATGAGTCCCAATAGGCTAAAGTTTTAGCTTTTTTGAATTTCAAAGTTTCATTCAGTTTTCTTCAAGTTTCAAGGTGCACACATTTCATCCTGCAGTTCTTTGTTTTGATTTATATGCATTTTTAGGTCATTTAGCAAAGTATTGCATCTGTAGACATGGAAAATATAAAAGTTAATCCTACATACCTAATCCTAATCCTCCTAACATCATTTCATCCTGAATCATACTCTCAGCTTTTTATCACCTTTCATCCCTTAATTAAATAAATCATTATTTATTTAATTAGGTCTTTCTCCTCTAGTGATTAAATTAATCAATTTAATTTAATTAACCCTCTATCTCTATTCATTTAAATAATTCATTTTATTTAAATTCAGTCTGTAAAGACCTCTTATTAAATTAAATAAATTAAACCTTCTTTGATTTAATCTAACATTATCCCCTTTAATTAAATAAATCAAACCATTTATTTAATTAAAACTTTCCTCTCAATTTCTGATTTAAATCAGTTCATAAATCTAACTCAAAATTGTCAAATCATCTAATCTCCTATTAAATTAATTAACTTTATGATTAATTTAATCATAATCACTCAATTCCTCTAGATTTTGCAACTTGCACAATAAATCAATTTATTTGATTTATAAATTCATCAATTTCCATTCAAAAGGGCATCTTTTATGGACTATTCTTCCAATTCAAAAATACCTCCAAAAAGGATGGGTACTTCCAACAAGGCATTTAATGCCTCCTACATGTCCTTGTGAATTGAGCCAAGTGACATTAACTCCATTTTCCTTCCCTCTAAACATGTTATTTCACTAAATTCAAATTTGAATCTAATGGCATTATGGGAACATTCATCAAAATGTGCACAACCTTCCTCCATTCACATCTTGACAAGTGGCACATGGCCATTGGATGTTGAATGATCCCACATTGCTCAATCTCACTCATTCTTCAAAATTTGAAATCTATAAATGAGAGGCTCTTCCTCTCATTAATCATCCACAAATCCAAGCAAGTCTACTATACTTCATTTCATCCACAATTTGAGAAAAGTAACTCTTTTCACATTGAGAGCTAATTTTGTCTACTTCATAGCAAGTGTTCATCATTTTTATGGTTTCATAGATAGGTTATGCCAAAATCTCATCAAGGAGCTACAACCATCACCAAATCATCATCAAGCTTACAAAGGAGTTAGGAAAGGGCCAATTTCTACACAAAATTGACACCAATTCCCTCATGGGATCAAGAGTTTGATTTTCATTGAATAATATTTAATGGTTTTTGTTCATATTTGTTTGTGTTCTTCATCTTATTTCTTATTCTTTGCAATTTAGATGGATTTCATGGGGAATCTTGATTCTCACTTGCATTTGATCTAATATTATGCTTGTTTGTCATGTTTGTGTAGGTGTATGATTGGGGTTCACATTTTGGTGGTAGAAGGACGGTGAACTTGAAGAATCTAACATGTATTTTGCTCAAATTCTGTTGTTTTTTGTGTTTTTTGTCTTCCCAGGTCAAACAGAGCCGTTGGAGGTCAAACATCGCCGCTTGAGGAAATTGCAACGCATTAGCAGTCTCTATTTTTCCAAATAGAGCTGCTAATTTCACCAGAGCACCACTTGAAATTCAAACAAAGCCACATTTTCAAACAAGGCCGCTACAAAGGGTGTCGCCTTTGATTTCTTATTTTTTCACCGAAACTTAAAATGGCCATATCTTGGTAATTTTTTGGTTTTTTTCAGAGCTCTTTTTTTTTAAATGGGGTAGAATTTCACAATCTATGCAATGGTGTATGTGTTTCTCAAATTTTAAAGAAATAAAATTTTCAAAATTTCACCTAATATCAAAGCACCATGAAACTTGGTCTAAATTTTAGGGTTTATATGCTTAATAATTTATCTAACCCTCATATCATCTTGCTTATTGATTTCATCTAACATTTGGAAATTTTATTGGAGGTTTTAAAGGATCATGGAGCATGGAAATGTATGAAAAATAATTATCACATGATTCTAACAAGTGTTTTTAAACACTTTGGGAGAACTTATAATCCCTTTCTAAGGATTTGATTACCTTCATGCTTTTAGGAAACACTAAGTTTTCATTTTGGGCCCTAAAAAGAACATTACAAAATATTTCCATTTTATAAACAAAGGGTTAAAATGAACTTCGGGACAAACTCACTAGATTTTGTTTGAGGATTAACAATTGAACAAAGAAAATTTTATATTTCACTTTGGTGCAGTAAAACGAACTCACTTTTGTTTTGTGGACTTAAAATGAACAAGTGTTATTTTTTTTTGTAATTAATTACTCAAATTAATACCATCAAAAGGACGTTTGCACTTCTCTTGTGCCTCACGATGATCTTGAGAATCAAAAACCCTTTTGGTGATCTTAAGTTGAATAAAGTAATTGCCTCCACATTTCAATTTAGGTACCTAACAATTGAACCAATCTTATGAGTGTGAGTGTGGCATATTGTGAGTGTTCTCCCTTTGTTTCTAAATGAAGGCTGATCAAACTACAAATATGTTCACTCACTTTTATTTATCTTAGAGGGTCTTCCTTAAGGGAAAAATACTCACCCAAGGGAATGACCCAACTGGTAACACACTAAAGCTAAGTGTATTTCTAGCTGAGATATAAAAGTGGGTACTAGAACAAAGGCTAGTATCACGCGGTTGGCTTCGATGAGAAGGGCATCAATGGTCTCTCAATGCATGGTTCAATCTCCATGAACGAAAAGTATGAATTAAAAACCCTTGTATAGAAAAGGCCAAAATCCTTAACTCTTTGTTGGTGCAAAAAGTCATATCCTTTGAAACAACCCCATGTATACATGCATTTATTTTGTAGAGATGAAAAATATGCCATGGGAGATTCATGGGTACTAATGCTTGGTTGGCCTGAGAAACGAGTGCATTAAAAGGTGGATCATGTGTGGTCAAGCATCTAATCATCCACACAAAATATTCTTAGATTAATTTATCCAAGTGGGAACCCAATAAATACTATCTTTTCATCCTAGGATTGTGCATGTTATTGGAATTGAAAACACTTTGCTTGGATCCAAAACAGTGGAAAACAAACATTCAACAAATCATCAAAATTTTAAACCCTTTGGAAGAAAAAATACCTTGGAGGTGTCCACATGTTACTGCTTGTCCCTAGGGGTTCTTATCTCTACAAGGCTTCTAAAAATTTAGACATCTCAATTTGTTTCTCCCAAAGTCAAAACTAGGAAAATTTTGCCATAATTTCCTTGATTTTCCACATAATGGACCTTGTGCGATGAAAAAAAAGTAAGACATTAGACATTCAATTTGAAACATAATCAAGAAAGTGTTTATGGTAAAAAAAACTGAATCTAAGAAAGATAAAAGATCAATTGGACCCCACACATGTGCTTGGTATCTTGTGGTCATATGGTTTTCCATGAAAACATTGGTCTTTTGGTTTGATTTACTCTTAGGGAAAAGCATGTTCTTCAATATCTTGGTCTAGTAAGCAAGTCCTCTTAGGTTCATCTAGGATCAAGTTAAACACTTCACCCATCTCAAACATCAATCAAATCCCATTTCACCAACAAACTCTTGGGAACTTGTAAAACATCATTCATGCTAGACTTCTAGGAAAAATCAAAATCATCTTGTTTGAATTAACACACTTAGTCAAATAATCCTTGTGAGTAGATTGACCTCTTGATAAAATCCAACATCTTGGGGTTTACAAGTTCATCATCCAAAATCACCTTGTTTGACTTAACAAATTTGGTCAAATTATCTTCTAGTGTACAAATTTACTCTAGGATAACACAACTTCCTAGAGTTTACCAGTTCATCATCCAAAATCACTTTTTTTGACTTAACACACTTAGTCAAATTATCCTCAATCAAAAATCAAATCAAACCAAGTCCTAAAATCTAGAATTGATCCAAATTTGCTAAAATTTTAAACACCCATATCATTCACCCCTTTCATCCTTCATCTCATCATTGGTCCTAAACCCCTCATAGGTCAAAAAGGTCAAAACACAAGAGGAACATGGAATATAAAATTTATTCATCCATCATGATTAATCCAATTCAACCACACTATCCAAGCCTTATGATGCCAATTGAATTGCAAAACTTCCATTTGTACAAACCTCAGTGGTACACAAAAATTATGCATTCCCAATCTAAATTTGGAAACACCTTTCCCTTTGATAGATTTAAATCAAAATCAAAACTTACAAATTTATCAACCAAACAATCAAGGAATGAGCCTCCCCCCTTTACCAACCATCAATCAACTGAATCCAAGCAACACCCCAATCATAAATCAAAACATCATACCAAATCCTCTCATCTTGCCATTGATATCACAACAACAGATGACAACCATCCAAGCAACCCCAATGGTCAACACAACCACCATCCCTCAAGTGTCTCAAGGAAAAAGCATCTCAATCACACCATTCACCACTCAAACCCTGGCAATCAATGCGACCATTCTGCTCATCACAAAGGTCAACACCATTCCCAATCCACCACCACCACCGCAAAAAAAAAACATGGAAAATTCATTCTCCATCATGTTACAAGCCGCTCGACAAGCTACCTGCCAAAAGGTGCTCCAAAACCAATAAAGTACACAACTAGTTGCACAAGCCATACAAGCCGCACAAGCTATACAAGTGGCACAAGCAAACCTAAAAACATGGGCTCAAGATCAAGCCCAACACGAGGCTTGGAAAGTGCAAGCACAATAATGGGCACAATTGTAAGCAATCCATCAACAAGTGTATCAACAAGTCCTGCAAGATTTTTAGGCACAACAAGTAGCTCAACAATAATCCCAACAATAAGAATTGTTGGCACAACAACAACACGACAAATAACAAGTGTTGTTGGATCTACAAAAAACACATGCATTACTCACTCAACAAAGCTTGCAATAGATTCCCACCACAATCATTGAAAATGATGATCAAGATCCTTCGACCAATGATCATGTTGAACATGTCTCTACATCACCTAATGAGTTAAAGGACATATCTCAAGAATTTATTCTGAAGCATGATCAACATCTTTCACCAAGGTCTAGCAATGATCCTTTCCAAAATATATGAATATCCTTTGACCTCATGACATTTGAGCAACTTTCTATGCCTAATGAAGATATCCAAGAGCCCTTTATAAGCAGTCCATTCTTTGAAATTGACCCATGTCAAGAACCTAATCCAAAGAATGTCGAAAGCAATTCCAAAATAATTCGAGATCAAGAATTTGTATCTCCAAGCTACTACAATGATATAATGGAAACTCTCCTATCTATACAAGATGATCACATCCACATTGCACATACTCCCCCATCTACCCATGAGATGCTTCCTACGGATAGACATGTAGATGATCTTCATTCAAAACAAGAGTCTCATACTCTTGATATCATTACCAAAGAACAAGAGTCTCCTAATCTTAACATTTGCACACATAATCAAGATATATAAAAATCTAGAGACATTAGAAATGGGTCATGAAGAAGGCTTCTACAAAATTTGTGAACCAGAAAAATCATGTGAAAGCATATCAAGAATGAATCATGAGGAAAACTTTAATGTGGATGGTGGATCATCAACACCTCTTGAAGAAGTATTAAAATCTGAAATTTCACAAGATCAAGCCGAAGATATCAATCAAGAAGTTATCCCACATATGGAGGATACTATCACTTATAAACTTGGATCACTTACCTTTTTTAGGGAAAGCTATCTTATCAATGAAGAAGTTAGCACCTTTGAAGATCCACCATAGAGTAGAGAAGTATTAGCACCTTTTTTCAAAGGTAAATCATATCCTATTGTAAATAAAAAATTTAAACAAATGAATTATCAAGGAAAAGGATTAGGCCTACAAGAATAGGGTATCCTGGAACTAGTGCAGATTATTGGAAATCCTAAGCATCAAGGTCTTGCTTATTTGATCTAAACATATAAGTGATACTTCCACAAAATTGCGGGCAACACCATCTCAAGCAAATGTCAACATAGGGAGCACGAAGGATCCTTATGATGAAACCAATGCCAATACTACAACCCACCACATCATAAATATCCATCCACCCATCACCCCATCAACAAATTGAGACCAAAATCAAAAGAAATATTTGAACCAAAGCACAAAGAATGTTATCAAAGAAAGAAAAAATGAGAAGAATGAAGGATAAATCAAATACATATGGATACCAAAAGATACAAAGAAATATGATCCCTACCAAACTCCATCGGTCAAAGAAACTATGGGGGAAAATAAAAAAGGGAAAAGTATCCATCAAAGATGTTCACAAAGGAAAAAGCAGGCTTCTCAAACAACATGAAAAGTATATCAAGTAGTTTATCGTAATTCCATGCAAACTTTCGTATCCACCCATCATTGCTCATCTTCCCAAGTTTGGAGAGTCAAATGTTCCAAACTATCAACCAATCCATATTTTATTCCTAAACAAACTCCACCATCCATGCCTCCATGCATAATATCCAATTCTCAAATTGACCATGTGTTGGCGATGACCCTTCATCATAAGGATTCAGAAGGCACTCTATTGTGATATGCACACAAAGACGAAGTTAACTCTGGTGTCAGCAAAGTAGATCAGGGATCTCAAAAGTTCCATTCAAGTGCACGTATCTTGGCAAAGAAACTTCTTCAAGTAGGATATCGATGGAACATTATGAAAAAAGAATCTACATTGATAAAACCAAGTGGTTCAACATGAGCTTAAAATATTTTAGCAAAAAATCCCGAAAAAATCAAAAATATAAAAAACCCAAAAAAATAAAAAAGGATTGAAAATAGTAAAGAGAAAAATCATCCTCTAGTAGAAACCACTTCAGTGCCACTTTGGATAGGTACCATGATGAAAACATGGAAAATAGGCATCATGTGTAGAATCATGCATCTACGTGCACCATTTTAGAAGAAAACATCTTATCACATCCATAATAAATCCAACATTCCCTCCATCTCATCCATAATAAATTCATTTATCCATGAACCATTTATCCAATCCATCTTCATCTATCTACATCTATCTTCCAATTTATCTTGATCTTGACAAGTTTGGTGCACACTTTAGACTTGCTTATAGTAAACATCTTGACATGGGTCATTTTCATTGATCCTATCCTACCCAACATTATTTGAGCCTTGAATAATTATCCAAATAAACATCCTCTATTTGAACACCTTATCACAAGATAATCTTTGGCATCCTTTGCATGCATACCATATCCATCCATCCATCCATCCATCCATCCGTCCATCCATCCAATAATCCACCCATGGCCTTTCAAACATTGCTAGACACTGGGGGTAGATATTTATATTTTTCTTTGGGAATAAATTTTGGTACATATCCTCCAACTTATGTGGTGATTCGAACATTGACAAATGTGAAATCAAATTGGTTAAAGCATTTGTGAGCCAAAATCAAAATCACTAGCCCATGGCATATTTTGATGAGAGGATGCTCCTTATCAAGCTTTATCTTTTCTCAAACATCAATTCAGGCAATCAATATCAGTTACATATAATGGTGTACTTCAGCATCACATCAAATAATTCAAACAAATTTTGTTCCAATCCAAGCTTCAGAATCTTGATCAATCAAATCCAACCAATCCATCATCATCTTGGGATGTCTTTCCCAATTCTTTTGTTGCTTAACACTATCCTTGGATTGTTGTGTATCCTCAACAATGTTATCATCATCAATCTTGAAATCCTCGTGTTTCTTAACACTATCCTTGCATTATTGTGTATCCTCAACAATGTTATCATCATCAATTTGATCAATCAAACCTAGCTTGGTTTTCAAAAAAATCCCAAAATAGAGCATTGATGTCATCACATCAAAAATCCAAAACATTCAAACAATCCATCAAAATCTAAAACATGTCAAAAATAAAAAATATCAAAATTAGGGTCATCCAACCACACTACGTTGTCTATGAGCTTGAACATAGGAAAGGTTGATCTATGATCATCCCTCGAGACATTTTAGGTCAGTCCTTAGGCATCCATCACAATATGGCAATCTGTTTGCCCATCTTTCTCATCATTGAATTGAGTCTATCACCAGTCAAACTACGTGGTCTTTGCATGTATAACGTAGGCAAAGCTAATCTCTTGATAAGCTCTCGAGACCCCTAAGATAGGTATTTAAGTTAGATTCTTTGTCATTAATCTCTAAAATACCAAAAACATTTGTAAAACATCTCAAAATAGTAAAAAAAAGCCTCATAACATTTCAAAAACATGAAAAACATCCAAAATTTTGAAAAAACCCAAAATGGTGCACCCGTCTCATCTCACTTTCACCCGCAATAATCATCATTCCTAATAAATCAATCATCACCTTCATACTTTGGTGAGTCAGTCAGAAGCAAGTCTACCAGGCTCAAAAGTGAATACCTAATCATCGAAATATCAAATCTAAGTCAGTAAGCAGGAAAGTTGATCAACTCGGAGTATCAATAGCTTATCATCCAATCAATCTCATCAAAACCTTGATCACAACATGTCCTAGGATGTATCCTTCCCATGATGGACATAAGCATCAGGTATCTCGCAGTAGCTTAGCCCTGGCTAGCGGTATGAAGAACATTAGCTTGTTTGTTTCCTTTATCTTTGTCTTTGTGACTTGTCTTATTTTGTGCTCATTCCAAAGACCTCTTGATGATTCCTAAAGAAAACAGGTTTAGAGAGAAAGGAATGGGGCAATGATCATTATCATTTTTATCAATTGTACTTGTTTGATATTCTTGTAAAATAACTTGGTGAATACTTACTTTGCTAGGTGCATCCTAGTAAGGTTTCTATATATCAAGTGTGAACAAAAATACTTCTATTTGATTGTCGAGTCAAAGTCCATCACACTAGGTGCAACGCCATCCTGGTTCTTTATACCTTAATGCATCATACCTACGTGTGTTATCAAACATAAAGTAATTGGCCCTTTTCAAATCCAAACTCCTAGTAAAAAAATCATCATCATCATATTATTCTTCTTATTCTTCTATCTTTACTAACATTTCTATCTAAAATAGGTGTGAGATCCCAAAATATACACGAGGCTACCCATGACCAATGATTGTCTATAATTCATTAGAATTGTCTACATCAAAGAATTATCTTTCATCCTCTGATCAATAGAACCACTCCTCTCACATTTTATCATGATCTTGATTGGAAAATCTAACATTTCCATTCGATCTCTCAAGGGAGCAATATACCAGCATAATCCTTCTCGCAAGGGCAGCAGTGGGGCATTCAAAAAATAAAGAAATTTTGAACTTTGATCACAACAATTTTTTCTTTGAACCAATGCAACAAGTGCATTGCTTCAAAGAGGGGCAAAATATAGACATGGAAAATATACAAGTTAATCCTACACACTTGATCTTGATCCTACTAACAATGTTTCATCTTGAATCATAGTCTCAACTAATCATCGCCTTTCATCCCTTCATTAAATAAATCATTATTTCATTAATTAGGTCTTTCTCCTCTACTGATTAAATTAATCAATTTAATTTAATTTACCCTCTATCTCTATTCATTTAAATAATTCATTTTATTTAAATTAAGTCTCTAAAGTCCTCTTATTAAATTGAATAAATTAAACCTTATTTGATTTAATCTAACATCATCCCCTTTAGTTAAATAAATCAAACCATTTATTTAATTAAACCTTTCCTCTAAATTTTTGATTTAAATCAATTCATAAATCTAAGTCAAAATTGTCAAATCATCTAATCTCCTATTAAATTAATTAACCTTTTGATTAATTTAATCCTAATCACTCCATTCTTGTATATTTTGCAACTTGCACAATAAATTAGTTTATTTGATTTATAAATTCATCAATTTCTATTCAAAAGGGCATCTTTTGTGGAATATTCTTCCAATTCAAAAATCCCTCCAAGAGGGATGGGTACTTCCAACAAGGCATTTAATGCCTCTTACATGTCCTTGTGAATTGAGCCAAGTGACATTAACTCCATTTTCCTTCCCTCTAAACATGTTATTTCACTAAATTCAAATTTGAATCTAATGGCATTATGGGCACATTCATCAAAATGTGCACAACCTTCCTCCATTCACATCTTGACAAGTGGCACTTGTCCATTGGATGTTGAATGATCCCACATTTCTCAATCTCACTCATTCTTCCAATTTTGAAATCTATAAATGAGAGACTCTTCCTCTCATTCATCATCCACAAATCCAAGAAAGTCTACTATACTTCATTTCATCCACAATTTGAGAAAAGTAACTCTTTTCACATTGAGAGCTAATTTTGTCTACTTCATAGCAAGTGTTCATCATTTTTATGGTTTCATAGATAGGTTATGTCAAAATATCATTAAGGATCTACAACCATCACGAAATAATCATCAAGCTTACAAAGGAGTTGGGAAAGGGCCAATTTCTACACATAATTGGCACCCATTGTCCCATGGGATCAAGAGTTTGATTTGCATTGAATAATATTTAATGGATTTTGTTCATATTTGTTTGTGTTTTTCATTTTACTTCTTACTCTTTGCAATTTAAATGGATTTCATGTTGAATCTTGATTCTCACTTGCATTTGATCTAATATTGTGTTTGTTTTCCATGTTTGTGCAGGTGTAGGATTGGGTTTCGCAAGGTCATATTAGGGTTAAGCTTTAGATCTTGCATTTAATTTTTTTTCCAAGCCCTAGCCTATTGGTGAACCCCTCACTAATTCAAAATCAGACCCTAGCACACCCTTCTAGTGGATCTCTTGCCTTTATTCCACTCTTGGGATGAGATCTCTAGGGTATCCTTGAATGTGGACTATAGAAGCTTGTTGCTTTATGTCCTAAGCTATAGGCCAACACTTTTATATCTTACATAAGGTGATCTGATGTGTTCTCTGCTTTAGGTTTCAAACTAATATTTCCATTGTAAAATTTTCTAGAATTTGATGTTGAAATGTAGGTAAAACCAATGAAAAATGATGAGCTATATGACACTTTTACAAATGCAATTTTGATCCAATTTTTGAATATGAATTATGAAAATTACTCTAATATACAAACACTATGCAAAATTAGTGTAATATGCATGCAATTTGTCAAAAAAATCAGATTTAAACAATGCAAAAATGCAAATTTAAACCCCTATATGCAATCCAAACTAATGCAATTTTGACAACCCTAGATGAAATTACAACAAATGAAATGCAATGAAAACTAATGCCAATCCTAGATCTAGGGTTTTAATGGACTCTAATTTTTAGAATTTTTATGTACAAGGTTAGGTTTACCAAAATGAAATATAGAAAAATATGTTTATCAACATGAAACAAAATGATTCACCTATTTGTCCTAGTTTCATTCAATATGTGTGTTATAGAGACTGTGTAATTTGAGTTGTGGTCCATGATATTATGTTTAGATGGTATGGCAGATTTTTGTAGTTCTTTATTTCATGACAGTACTCTATCTATTTTCATATTATACGTGACATGTAAACCGTTGACAATGGATTGGCATGGTTTGGTTCCATGGTGAGAATAAAATAAAATTTGTAGGAGTAGTATAATAATAGTCTATGCATTGGATCTTTGTCTACAGTTGCAAATGTGTCCATTTCCTATCTTAACAGTCCTATGTTGCTTTCTAAATATTTTTACCACTGATCTTAGTCAGTATTGCTTAACAGTATGTTGCTACAACAAGTTCTTTCTAGTGTCGTAGTTCGTAGGGTGTCCCTGCATAGCATCATAGTGCCAGTCTGGTCATAGTGACCTTCTTTCAGTTGCTTTGTAAGTTTCTTGTTGCAAGGTATTTAATAATAGTTCTAGTGTACTATCTTATTCTTTTTAATCATTTTTGTGTAGATCTAGTGAATGGTATCATCTTAACTATGACAAGAAGCCCTAATTTAAGGTGGTTCAATCACACTCTTTTTCTTTTACTATCAAAAGAGGATCAATACAATATTAGTCCTTACTTGTTATCTAGTAATGCACACCTTTATGGAAGTGCCTTGAGGATTAGAGGAATTGCAAGGTATTGGCACAATGATATACATAATCTTGCAGCATAATTTATTCTCAATGGACAATGACAGTTTATGGTATCTTCAAATTTTATTTATGCTTTGGTAATGGTTTCTTGTTGCAATAGTAGTTTGAATAAGTTTTTACTTTCAATCATAGTGAGTGATTCTTTGCTACTAATGAAAACGCTTGACAATGAAGAAAGTATTAGGTGATGAATCATGCTGGTACAATATTATTCTTAGGGGGAACAACCAATCTCTTTGAGTGCATAGTTCAATGGGGAGCTTTGGTTATCATATACCTTTTCAGTGTTTATTGTAGTGTGCTACTTACAGTAAAGTTGCATATACTTGCTCATTTGTGGTGGTCTCCTTAAAGAAATATTGTTGATGTAGTGTGTTTCTATGGCATATGAGATGTATAATGTTCTATGGTAGTACCATTTTGATAATGATGGCTATTTGTTTATGCATGGTTATTTAAGAATTATTTTACAAAGATTTGGTGATATTAAGTATGTTTTTTGTGATGACAATGCTCTATGTTTATTTGTCTTGTGAAAATTCTTCTTACAAGATATTATGATAGTATCTTTATATCAAGTGGTCAAGGCTCTTTGTATTTTTCTTTGTCTTGTCTTGACACGAGTGGTGCTTCATAGGGGAGTTAGTGCTCTTTTTTGGTCTTATTTATTCATATCTGATGTTGTTTTGTATATATGTACAAGTAGATTGGTGTTATTGAATGGGTAGTTGGTGGTGTTTTGGTGTTTAATCATCCCTTTGACCTTTGGCATTGTTGTCAAAAGGGGGAGAAAAGTTGTGATTATGCATAGATGCAAATTTATCATGTGCAGATGCAGATTTATCTTAGAAATTTATTTTGAGATTATATGCAAATTTTTACAATGATCATATATGCAAATTTATTTTACTTACATTGCAAAAATTAGAAACTCAATTTTTGTTGCTTCACACTGTATATTGGTTGTGTAAACATCTAAATTTGACCACTTATATTTAGTCAAATTTAACCTTTTCATCTAAATATCATTTTAACCACATTAATTAAATAATATTTCCATTATTTGACTAATACCCCTAAAGTATTCTAAATATCTAAGCTATTTAGTTCAATGATTAAACAACTTACCTTTTATCCCTTTCTTTCAAGGAATTAAATAAATAACCCACTTATTTAATTCCCTTTATATCCCATCCACACTTTATCCTAATTCATCTCCTAATCACATTATTAGGGATGTGACACATCCCTAATCCATGATTAGGATGTGTCACATCCTCCATCTTTTGCAAGTTGACTCCTAATCATCATTAGCCACCTAATCCTCTTTTAACCCTTCAACCTGAAACTTAATCACTTACCCTTTCTAACATATCCTTAAGTCAACCTTTCATGGTACTTACCCTATTAGGTTTGACCTCTTCCCCATGTGAATTAAAAATTCACACTTATTCCCCCCATGCGTTTCTCTTCTGCATGACCTCTCAAAAGTCACATCAAGTACATGGGACAATGACCTCCTTTTTGAGGACCTTGTCTTATCCTTGGGTTTCTTCCAAGATTGTGAATTTTAAATTCACTTTTATTCCTCTAATGCCTTCTCCAATCCCCATGGTGACAAGGGTGGAATTTCTAAAAGTCCTCACTTATCACTTTCAACCCCACTTGGGGACAAGGAATCCCTTTCTTAGGAAATCCTCTTCAATCCCAACATACTTGCAAGTAACTTGGGACCACATGGCCTTTTCCACATCATTTGTACCCTTTCCATCTCACCATGTCCTTTGGACACTTCATCCTCTACATAGAAAGATGTGAGGGCTTGTGAGTACTCAACTCACCATAGCCCTCCATCTTGGCCATGGTGGCTCAATCCTAACCGTTGAATCCTCTAGAGAATTCAATTTCTTTTATAAATAACCCCCCTTCTAATTCATTAAGGGACCTTATGCATTCTTATCGCACTTATGCTCTCAAGAAATCTTCAATTCTAATCATTATTGCAACTCTCTTGCATTTTTCATTCATGTAGCCATTATTGCACTCACCCACTATCATTAATCATTCAATTACCACTATCATTACAAGATTTCCATCAAGGATCACACTTCAAAAACACTATCAAGGGCCAACCAAGGATCAACACAGATAAAAGGTATACTTTCTTGTTTTATTTTTCTTTTATTTGTGTTCAACGTAGCCTAATCTTGAGGTGGTCTAGTGTTTTTTTATCTTGCATTTCTTAATTAGTTTTACATATTAGGAGGTAATAACTTTCACTGAACACAAGTTGCATTGGTGACCATTTAGGTTCATATTTTTTTGCATTATGTGACATAGGTGATCATATAGGTTGTTTGACATCAATGTTGAAGGGGGAGTTTGTTAACCCCTTTGACATTGGCTTTGGCATTGATTTCAAGGACTGGTTTGGCATTTACATTATTGGTATTCATTAAAGGTTTAGTGCTATATGTTTGGTGTTGATATAATGAGATGACATACATTCAAATATGAGATAACTTGGTTTGGTGCACATTGATACATCTATGTTTGATTTTTGTACTAAGGTTTCATTATTTCAGGGACTATGAGACAACATTATGTCATGGGATTTTTCTTGAAATTTACTGCATTTGAAGACTCTAGAGATTCTATTTGAAAAGGCAGGTGCTTATTGTACAAGTCAAAATTCATAATTTTTTATGATAAATTCATTATTTACAAGGCAGTTTCAAAAGTGTTACTACATTGGAAAAATCAATAATGGAGTGGATTTGGGTGGTATTCATTGACATTTAAATACATCATCATTTTCACTAAGACAACAATAATTATCAAAGCTTAAATCCTTGACTTAACACAAAAAGCTCCTAACACAAGATGTTGTTTATTGAGATGTTTTATTTAGTTTGGCCAAATAAACAACAACATAATGATAAATTTTGACACAATGATACTCATGGTTTTTGTTGTGTAAAAAGACAATGAATATATTTTGTTTTTCCCTAAAATTTAATCATGTTGTAAAAATTGATGGTCAAGTTAGGGCTTGGAGAAAATGTGAGAGAATGATGTATAAACCACAATAGCGATCTTAGGGCTTGATACTTCAACATGGGTGAGCAAAAATTTTAGAATGTATTTTTTTCTTGGTAGTTAATGGTGGTAGTTTCGATGTATTGTGGAGTTACATTAGTTCCTATATTTTTTCAAAAGTCTTGAAAGGTTTTGATAGTCGGCTATAGAAGATTTGGAGATTTGAATGGTTGTGATTTGTAAGTTACTTTTTCAGTTACTTTGTTGTCAGGAAGAAAAGGTGTGGCTTCTTCGAGCTTCATAGTATTAATGATTGCTATATATGAAATACATGCTTAAGATCAGTTTAAGGTTAGGTTGTGGAATGAAGAGTTATAAACAACAAGAGTCTTTTTTTTTAAAGTTGGCTTTGGAAATTTTGTTAAAATGTGAGGTTTCTGTTGAAACCTTATTGTGGAGTTATGTTTGATGAAAGAAATTTTTAAATGGCTATAAACATTTAATTGTGCTTAAAAGATAGTTGAAAAAGACAGTGAATGATTAGTGTGTTGTATGTGCTCTATACTTCAAATAAAATGAAGTTTGGAGGACATAGAATGCATTATGGCTATAAGCCAACATGATCTTCAGAGAAACAAAGTGATCCACTATATATATATTTTTTTATTATTTATTGAGCAAAGTTAAATATCAGTGAGACAATCATTTTGTAGCTAGTGATGCTTAAGTTGCCTGTGGGGCATTTTGTAGCCAATGAGGCATTATCAGTAAGACATTTTTTATTAAATCCAGTGAGGAATTTCGAGTGGTTTTTATTCCTCATGAGGGTTTTCCTCTTAGGACAGTTTTGTGTTATGGGTTGTTATTATCACTTATGTGCTTGATCCTCATGTTCATTTTATTATCATGTTTCTTTTGGTTTTAAAGTTATCCTAAGTTTATTTGGTCTGCACGAACACATATTCATCATATATCATTGTTTGAAATGATGTTCTTTGCTCGTCTTCATTATATAGTCAATAAAACTTTACAAGTTAATCTCTATGCTATGGTATATATTATTTGTGTGTCTAATATGTGAACATCCTTACTCTTGTCTCATGTTCATGAGTTAATGTTTATCGTAGATTGTTTCATAATATTGTGTTGATGCATTCTTGACATTGATCTATAAGTTTTAGTTTTCGTGATGCCTATCTTAACTTAATAGAAGTTTTTCATGATGTTCATAGTTAATATGATTCCTCATTTCCATTCAATAGAAGTTGCCTTTGTTTCAATTTTTTGAAAGATTATTTCAAGGCCTTGTTTAAATTAGTATACCAATGCTTCACCCCCCCTCTTAGTGGTATTGTACTCCAACAAAAGTAAAATAGGGTTTTCCATTTGGTTATACATTAACTTATATAAACTTATAAGAGAATAAATCATACATATTTTAAGATTGTCACTCATTCTTGATGCAACTACCCAACAAATCTACTTGTAGCAATTCAAATTCATAGCTCTATAGTGTGGCCCTGTAGGGACCAAAACACACCCATTGGATAGTAAATGAACAACAAACATATATATGGGTGATCCCACAATATACTCCAATGAATTTTATTTTGGTTTTTAGGGGTTCACATGAACTAGGGTGCTCATATGGACCCAAAAATGGGTTCATATGGACCCTCATTCGAGAAAACCCTATTTAATGATGGGACCCAGTTTTTGGAATTTTTTGAAAATGAAGACAATAGAAAATTCAAAAAAAGGGGGGTTTGATCGAACTAGGGTCCATTCGAGCCCCCCTTCAAGTGAACCCCCAAGGGGGTTCACTCGAACCAGGGTCCATATGAACCCCCCTTTTCCCCCTTCCCCTTATCTTCTACCAAATCTCTACAAAACTTTTCCTTTCAAAACTCACGTTAAGGATGAAAATGGAAGAGAATTCATAGACCCAATTGGATGATGGTAGTCCTCAGAATGAGCTATCCATCGAATATAATTTAAATATTTTTTGGTTTTATTATGTATTTTTTTAGTTTGATCAAACATACGATTTTCATCAAAAATCAAGCTCTCTATTCTGCACATGTGAAAAATAAGTTGATTATCAAAATAAAATTTTGCAAAATATGTTTAGGTTAGGTATTGATGTCCTTGATCCAATAATTTTTTTTGAATTTTGATACATACAAAAAATTTATGTTGTATATGGTCCGCCTATGTTTGAATTGTAATTGGTTTGACTTTGAAACTTGATTAAGGAAAAAATATTCAATAAAACACTATGAAACCAAATGAACTTGTTAGATAGCGTAATTAAAAATGTAAATTTTAAAAAATAGAATTTAATCCTTCATAGAAAAAAATTTATGTTGTTTATGGTGAGCATCACTCCTTAAAAAATAATGTTTACTGATAAAAACTAGTTTTCGAAGGAGATGGAAAAAGAAATGCAATCTGATTCAAAAAAAATAAAAAATATATATTTAGAATCTACAGAAAAATGTCGCAAATCACTATTTTGCACCATCTTCAAATTCCTCATGGTTTAGCATATATAGGTGCCCAAAAGTGAAGATTTAGTTAAAAAAAATTAGTTCAATGTCCAATTTGGCCAAAAATTGTAAACTAGTATTGTGGGATCACCCATATATTTTATTTCATAAGATATTTCCTTTATCTACATGTAGGTAGTTGTGTCTTATTTTTCATACTCTCCTACATGTACACCTATAGATCCTTATCTATAAAATTACTCTCAACCTCTCTTTCTTTGTCTCTTATGACCTTGTTTGCACATGTAGCCACTCACACTCTTGTTGCTCACATATAGTTTCTTGTTCCCATGTTTCTTACATGCAACTACACCTTCTCTCACCATGTTTTTTACTTGGTTTCAAGTGCATACTTAATTTTAAATTTTCATGTTGCTTAGTTAGTCTTGCATGTGCTGTTACTTTGTTATGCCCTACTCATAACCTATTCCCCTTGTTGGCTCCTTAATTCAGATTCTTATACATGTATTCTTCTCCCACAACTCCTTAACCTTGACAACGTACATTTTTTTCCTTAACCATCAAACTCCATAACTTTGTCTAAGAATTAATTGAAAATCCATACACTTTCCTACACTCTTCTTACTTTTTCTCCTACACCCCCTCCTTGGAGTTTCAATCAACCAACTTATCTAGCTATTATTGACCAAACCCTTCTAAAATCTTTTTCATCTCCTAAATTTTATCCGCCCTTCTTTAAAATTCTATAATGTGTCTCTCCATATTATCTCCCACTTAAAATATGTGGAATTAAAAATTATCTACCTCCTTATCATCTCTTATCATGCTAACAATGCTAGATACTCAAATATTCCTCAAATCATCCATGATCCTTTCTCTCTATGTTGCTAGGCTCACAAAAATATTAATTAGGTACAAACAATCTCTCAATGGCTCAGTGTAGCTCATTCAGTTCCTATACACCATCCTTGTATGATTAATGTGAAAGTTGTTCATTGGTTCTTCCTACCACTTACCCTAGATATTAAATTCTTAATTTTAATCCTTTTTGGCTAATTATCTACTTCCAAAATATGCTCTACAACTCTTGTCATGTTATCATTCCTTTTTTCCCCAAATATGGCCTCTTAAGGGTTCTTAAAATCACTTTCATTTTTTTTTGCATTGGTTAAAACATCCTTTTTCTTATCTTTAGCTCTTTCTTTTCCATTCTTCTACTATTCTTTGATACATATTTTTCGTTGTTTGGGGTTTATCTTAGCCCCTTAATGTGCCTCATGGTCATGAAACTAAAAAACATTCTTCATAGCACCTACAAATAGTTTGTCTTAAATATCACACTCTAAGATTTAATTATCTTAGGTGGCTCATTTAAAATTACACTAATAGTTGGGCTCCACTAGAGAAGCTAATGTAATTTCAAATGAGCCACCTAAGATAGTCAAATCTTGTGATGTTTAATTTTTCCATGTAACCCCTATTAAATGCTCTCTATATTGACATCAATAAACAAATCTTTCATTTCCATCTCATTATTTTCATGTAGCCTCCTCTCATTTAGCCATTACCACTTTGCTAGCAACCACCATACTCCCCACCAATATTACCAATCTTTATGATTAATATTGTAGCCTTGTCTTGACACATAAGCATTCCTATTATGCTCTCTTCTCAAGAACATGTAACTACAACATCTTCAGTCCCTTATGGTATTTTTGCAACCTCACATTCTCTACTTTTTTGCAAGCTTACTCACTACCAAGTGTGTCACATCCTTTTCTAGAAGTTCCCATTATTCCTTCTACAAAAATCTAATTGTTGCAAGTGATTCTTATTTCTTAGCTCTCTATTATTTCAAGTGATTCAATGTGTACACTCTCCATTGTTATGAGCCCTTTGGATCCAAGTAGCAAAATTTCCTTCAAGTTTCTTTGCACTATGATGACTCCTTCACTAGTGACTACAAGTGAAAACCTACAATAGTTCCAACTGTGTTTTCTCCTCGAAATGATTGGTTCCATGCCTTTATTACATGTTATCTATCCCTACTTAGGATTCAACTATATTAGTTGGTGGGAATTCAAATGAAGTCTACTTAGTGTCTTTGAGGGTGATGTGTTCAACTTTCATAGGTGAAAATAATACAACAAAACAAGTGGAGTGCAACTCCACTTATTGCATTTGATTCCTAGAAATTTATTTTTAGTGTTTTATCTAGGACATCTAATTTGATAAGAGTTACATGGGCTTAGTGCCAATAATAAAAGGCAGGTCATTTCCTTTGATGTGCATTTTGCATTCTTGGCATAGTTTTATTAGTCCATAAATAGATACTTGGGAAATCTTTGTGGGTGTGTGGTATGTGTATAAATGGTGATGTGTCACATAGAAGGAAAGTGGCAAAAGTAGTGGGTCCTAGTGATCTACATAGAATGGTGGGGCCACATATTTTCTTCTCTCCATAACAACATTGTAAAGGGCCAACCTATTTATTTTCCTTTGTGGATGGAAAAAGGATAAAGGCTTAGAAATGCTTGTCCCTCTTGTCCTTAAATGTTAGTGTTGTGATTTTAAAAAGAATTCAAATAGAAAATGGTATTTATTGATTGGATGACCTAGTTGTAGATCTTTGTTTGGAGTCTACATGTGTTGTGTTAAATGGGTGATCACCACATGTGTTTGAGGTGGGAGGTTTGGCAGGCCTAAATAGTATATACTTGAGAGTGCTCAACTATTTTTCAAAAGATGTTTAATAATGTAAATGATGGAGACATGTTTGTATTCAACTCGACAAAAAAAAAAAGGACAAACAAAAGGCATACAACTTCGAATAGTGTGTTGCACCCTCATTTGCAGATCTTATGAAAATCATCCTACTCCATTGATCCCACATGGCTCAAATTCAACATCATGCTCTAAGCCTTAACTTGGTCAGTTGACTCATCTTAAATCACACTAATAAATAAGTCCTACTAATGAATTTAAAATGAATTCAAATGAACCACCTAAAAAAATCACAACTTGAAATGTATTGTTTAAACCCACCCATCTTACAGGTTCAAATGATCTTACAGATGTTTTGCATCTGCCAGGCTTGTAAACCAATAAAACTGTGGAATGAGGATTTATGCTATGAAAGGAACAAGATAAAAGGAAAAAACGCGTAGGTAGGTAGTTAACGAATTTATTGGCATGCTCAAGCTTAATAAGGAGAATGGAAGCATTGGTAGTGTAATCAGCTAGGTGGCAAAACGTTATAAGGGAAAATCAAAATTTGTTGAGCTATGTGTTGTGTAGAAAGGTAAAAACTACCAGTTCCTTATGCCATGTGAAAGAGCCAAACTGAGCTAGGACTTCATTATTCAGACGCATGATCCCATTATAATAAAATATAAGACAATCATGTCTACCCATAGAAGTGTTGAACAAATGTAATAATAAATCCCACTAAGAAAATTGATATAATCGTATGAAGAATTCACTACACTCACAGTAGATCCTTTATTTTCTAGGAAACTTCTAAACTTCTAATAAATGTGCTTCTCCATTTTTATATGCATTTTTGTAAATATTTGAAAACAAACACAAAACATAGAGTTGCTGCTCTATTTTCCATTCAAGCTGGAAATACCCAAATCTCAAATGCAGAAAACAACAGGAGTCATGCATTTTTTTCTCTTCATTTAATCAATTAGAAATAAACAAAACATAAAACAAACTAAAACAAGAAACTATTACAACTTTATTGAAGAGATCAGAGGCTTCTCAACCAGACTTGTAGTGATCAGGAGCTATCAATAGCTCTCTATCAAGAGCTATGCAGAGCTCTACCTGGAGCAATCACTGCTCTTACAAATAATAAACAGTTGTTGTTCAGGAGCTACTGGGAGTTCAGAGAAAATACTCTTCTCACAGTCTATTGTTGTAATCTTTTTCTCCAACTGACAGAATAATAATCTTCCTTCAATCCTTTTTGTCCAGAACAAGCATTCCCTCCTAAATTTGGAAATCACCTACCTCAGTAAATTTTGAATTCAAAAACAACTACCTTAATCAATTCTAGAGCTGTCAAGAGTTGCAAGGAGGATCCCAAAAACTGGCAAAGATATAAACTGCTCCTGATAGTTAGGTGTGGGAAGGGCTGGCTTAGGGGCAATTAATATTTCTGACACTCCCCCTTTGCCCCGAGCCGACAAAACAACAAGATCAAATCTGATCTAGATCAACATTGCCCAATTTTCTCCTTAGGCGCACAAAACTATCAATGCTCAAAGGCTTGGTGAATATGTCTGCTAGCTGCTACTTAGACTTGCAAAACTCAATTTTAATTTCACCATTTTCAACCAATTCATGAATGAAATGATCCCTGATTTCAATGTGCTTTATTCTTCCATGAAACACATGATTTTTTGTCAAAGCTATCGATGAAACATTGTCACAATAGATCACCGTTCCATCCTCTTGTTCTTTTTTCAAATCTGTCAAGATTCTTCTCGGCCAAATAGTCTGACATGTTGCTGCATTTGATCCTATATACTCATCTTTAGCTATTGATAAAGAAACATCAGGTTGCTTCTTAGAAGCCCAAGAGATAGCACCTAAACCCAAATGAAATACATAGCCCGAAGTGCTTTTCCTATCATCCAAACTTCCTACCCAATCACTATCAATGTAGCCAACCAGCCCATAATCTTTTGTTGATGTGTATAACACACCATATCCTTTGGTACCATTCACATACCTCAGGATTCTCTTACCCGCTTGCCAATGGGTGTCTCTTGGAGTCTCCATGAATCTGGAAATTAGACTCACTCCATCTATTATATCTAGCCTAGTTGCTATCAAATACATCAAGCTTCCAACCAAGCTGTTGTACATGGTCGGATCCACATTGCTGCTACAATCTTCTTTGCTCAACTTAAGACCTACGGTTGTTGGTGTTGGTGCAAGCTTGCTCTCAAGCATTCTAAATCTCTTCAAGATTTTATTTGCATACTTCTCTTGAGAGATAAAAATACAATCATGCATTTATTTTACTTCTATGCCTACAAACTAACTCAAAAGACCTAAATCTGTCATTTCAAATTCTCTTTTCATGGCCTCTTTAAAATTAGCAATGAAGAAATCATCATCCCCAGTAAAAACTAAATCATCTACATACAAGACAAAAATTAAAATGTTACCATTTGGTGCCTTGATGTAGAGTGTGGGCTCACCATCGCTTTTGCTAAAGCTGTTTCTCATAAAATATGAGTCAATCCTACTATACCATTCCCATGGAGCTTGCTTTAGCCCATAAAGAGTCTTCTTCAACCTATACACCTTGTGTTCTTGGCCTGGAACTTTATATCCAAAAGGTTGCTCCACATAAACCTCTTCTTCCAATACTCCATTAAGGAAGGTGGACTTCACATCCATTTGTGTTGGGAAGCAATAGCTATGATTGTCCTCACAGTCTCCATCCAACAACAGGGGCAAATGTCTCATCATAGTCTCTTCCAAAATGTTGTTTGTACCCCTTGACAACTAATCTTTCCTTGTGTCGGTCTATTCTTCCTTCGAAATTTCTTTTGGTCTTATAGAACCATTTTACTCCAATAGCTTGCTTGTTTGGAGGCAATTCAGTTAGCTCCCATGTAGTGTTTATCTCTAATGCATCTATTTCCTCATCCATGGCTTCATACCATTTTCGCTCTTTCACAACTTTTTCAAAATAAATTGGATCATTTTGAGAAAAATAGTGCAAAATTCACACTCTCATCAAATTCATCATCATACCTTTGATTTTGGTAGATCTCCCTTAGACTATTGGTCTTTCTTGGCACTAGCGAGGCAATAGTGGGGTTTGAAATTTCAGTGTTGCTGCTATTTTGTTGAACATGTTGGTTCTTGAGTGATCAGGAGCTATCAGGAGTGATCAGGAGCTGTCAGGAGCGATCAGGAGCTGTCGGAAGTTGTTAGAAGTTCATCTGAAACTGTTAAGAGCTCATCAGGAGCTATCAGGAGCTCGTCCTCTAACTGTCTGTGGCTACTTCCCTTTCTGTCTGTTCTGATCAGGAGTGATCAGGAGCTGTTGGGAGCCATCATTCTCTGCTGCTACAAGATTCTCCTAATCTTCATCTTCAATTTCTTCATCACTCTACATTGTCGGGAGCTATCGAGAGCTGTCAAGATCTGTCATGCCATCCCAAGATTGATCTAAAAACTCCACATCTCTACTAGTGATAATTTTTTTGGTGACCGGATTGTATAACCTATAGGCTTTGGACTCTTCACTAAAGCCCGTGAAAATGCACTTTTCACCCTTGTCATCCAATTTTTGCCTTTTTTGCTTTAGGAGCGTGTGCATAAACCACACATCCAAACACTCTCAAGTGTTCAACCGTCCATCTTCATTTTGTCCATGCCTCTTGAGGTATCTTGACACGGACTACCTTAATTGGACTTCTATTAATCAAGTACATGACTGTTGCAACAACCTCTCCCCAATACTCTGTAGGGAGTCCTTTTGCTTTTAGCATGCTTCTCGCCATCTCTATGATGGTTCTATTTTTCCTTTCAGCCACTCCATTTTGTTGTGGAGTGTAACTGGCTGTAAGCTCCTTTTTTATGCCATTCTGCCTACAAAAATTCACAAAACAATTGGAGGTATACTCTCCTCCTTTATCCGACCTTAGGACTTTAATAAAATTTTCACTCTCTTTTTTAGCATGAGCTTTAAACAATAAAATCTTATTAAATGCATCAGACTTGTGCTGCAAAAAATAAACCCATGTCTTATGGTTGAAATCATCAATAAAAATCATAAAAAATCTGTATTACCAATGGAAGTGATTTGCATAGGGCCTACCAAATCCATGTGCACCAACTCCAATGGTCCTCTTGCCCTTGTAGAGTTGCCCGATTGAAAGGGCTGCTTATGTTGCTTGCCCAAAATGAAAGCCTCACATCTAACATTAGACTCTACTATCCTTGGTAAACCATCAACCATCTTGCTTTTGGACAAAAGAGTTAAACCAGCATAGCCTAGATGTCCATACCTGAGATGCCATAGCTTGGAGGGGTTTTTAATGGTGCTCTTGAGGGCTGCAAGTTGTACTATTGTAGATCTTTCATCCATGAGAGGTGCTGCAATAGACTAAGATGAGAAGAACATCTCAATCTTCAATGGAAACATCCGATTCTTTGTCATTTGTATTGCTGCAAACACCTTTGTTCTCTCATTCTTGTCATAAATGACACATTTTCCCTTCTCCATCAGCACTTTGTATCCATTCTGGATTAGCTATCCTACACTCATGAGGTTATGCTTTAACCCCAGTGCAAATAACACATTTTGAACCTCCTTCTTTTCACCCTGCTTGGTGAGGATCATAATGGATCATTGTCCTCTGACAGGAACTACTCCATTGTTCCCCATTCTAATTTTTGATTAACATTTTTATCGATGAAAGAAAAAAGACTTTCATTACCACTCATGTGGTTGCTGCAACCGTTGTCCAAGTACCAGACTTTGAGGCTGCCTTCTTCACCAACATTGCACATGATGAAGGTTGTGGACTGATTGCCTTTAGCCACATTTGAATCAGCAACATTTGCATTCTATCTTTTCTGATTACCATGCTTCTTCCAGCACTCACTAGCATAGCATCCAAACTTGTGACAGTAGTAGCACTCAATATTTCTCTTGTCACTTCTCCCACTCGAACTAATTTTTTTCGTGTCTCTACGAGAGTTGTTCTGAGAGTTGCATGCTCCCTCTTGGCTGTTTGCTCGTCAAAAACTTTCTCCACCACCATTTTCTTGACTAGATCTACCTCTACCTCTTCGAGAGCCATTTCTACCTCTCCCTCTGCCTCTTGCATTCAACTGAGCTTTGAAAGCTTGCTCATGGGTATGGAGAGAACCCATTAACTCACCCACTGTCAAAGTAGAAAGGTCTATCATTGCTTCAATAGCAATGACAAGAGGATCATACCTCGTGGTATACATCGAAGAAGTTTTTCAACAATCTTCAGCTCCTCCAACACATCTCCATTTTCTCTCAGCTAGTTCAACAAACCAGAGAACCTTGTTTGAAAGTCTGCAACAAATTCACCTTCTTTCATCTCAATAACTCTTAACTCTCTTTGAAGTAGCTGGAGCTTCACACCTCTAACTTTATCAGTCCCTTTGTAGTCAGTCTCAAGGATTTCCCAATCTTCTTTTGCATACTCAACTGCTACTATTCTAAGAAAAATGGCCTCTGTCATGGTTGCTTCGATCAAACTCAAAGCTTTTGCATCCTTCTTCCTCTGCTCTTTCAGTTGGGTCTTCTGATTATTTGTGAGAGTTGCAAATGTAGTTGGGTCAGTGATATCCACAAACCCATATATGAGAAAATCTCACAAATCATTGGCCACCATGATGGTCTTCATCTTCTTGGCCCAAATGTTATAGTTTTGTCCATTAAAGGATGGTGGCTTCTGCCAACTCCTTGCTTCATCTCCAACCATGTCTCCTACAACAAAAAACTCAACACCTAGAGAATACAAATGCCCAAACTCACAAGGAAAATGGGCTATGGCTCTAATACCATGTAAAGATTTGAAAACAAACACAAAACACAGAGTTGCTGCTCTGTTTTCCTGTCAAGATGGAAATAAGGAAATCTCAAATGCGGAAAAAAACAGGAGACATGCAACTTCTTCTCTTCATTAAATCAACTGGAAATAAACAAAACAAAAAAAAAACTAAAACAAGAAACTATTACAACTTTCTGGGAGCGATCAGAAGCTGCTGAACCAGACTTGTAGTGATCGGGAGCTATCAACAGCTCTCTGTCAAGAGCTACATAGAGCTCTACCTGGAGCAATCACTGCTCTTACAAATAATAAACAACTACTACTATTCAGGAGCTACTTGGAGTTTAGAGAGAATGTTCTTCTCATAGTCTGCTGCTGCAATCTTTTTCTCTGATTTCTTCTCTCAAGTTTTTCTCCAACTGACAGAATAATAATCTACCTTGAATCTTTTTTGTCCAAAACAAACATTCCCTCCTAAATTTTGAAATCACCTACCTCAGTAAAATGAGGAATTCAAAAACAACTACGTTAATCAATTCAAGAGCTATCAAGAGCTACAGGGAGGATCCCCAAAACTGGTAAAGATATAAACTCCTCCTGAGAGGTAGGTGTGGGAACGGCTGGCTTAGGGGCAATTAATATTTCCAACACTTTTCTCTTAGTAGATTCTCTGTAAAATAGTCATGACAATAATAAATGTGCTTCTCCATTTTTATATGTATTTCTTTTAGTAGACTCTCTATAACACGGTCATGACAATTATGTGCACAGGAAACAAACCGTAGTCAGTAAATAGTCAAACTCCAATCTGCTACGGCATAACAAAAATATGTCTTCTATCACTACGGAGGCATCCCAAAATTTTCATTATACTCTCGACGTATGAGTCTAATAGCTTGCAATGATCAAATAATATATTCTAAAACTCATACACCCATGAGTTCTTGCGCAAGCATTGTACTGTAACTACTTATTATATAGTCTCTTTAATCTCTTTTTTCATATTCTACTATTGTAGAATCTTCATACAAATAGCTCGAATAAGCTATTTAGACAACAAAAAGTGTAAAAACGCTCTGTATACAACTACTTGTGTGTTCAACGAGCGAAGAAAATCCAAAGGTGGTACTATCCTGATTTATTTAAATGGGCAATAGCTACCTTATATTAGGATGCACATTTGACTGTATTGTATTTCTAATTAATTCACATGTAAAATTAAATTTGCATTTTTCATAGACATTTTGATTTAGTTGTATCAGAGAAAGGTTGATTTGACTTCAAAAAATGATGATATAGTAGGTCGTTGTGCTAGTTATATTTGGCATATTATATTATTGTTTCAAATCATTTAATGGGACAAATAATTTGTGTATCTTTTAGTGAATGATGTGCATAGATTATATTTTTGGGAGTGAAATTTGTGGGGCAAAGATGCAATTTTTTTAACAAAACATATTTTAAAGGGTGTTTATCAAGGATGTGATTGGTTGTGAAGGTTTGAGTCATTTTTGCAACTTTCACATAGTTCAAGAGAAGATTGCACTTTTCAACAATAAAAAGAGGTTTTTTTAGCTATACTATGTAGTATCAAAAGATTTTTCAATAATAATTTATTCGAGTCTTTATTTTTTGTACTGGATGAGGGTTGTTTAGTACGTGTTATAGTACTATTTAAGGATGTATAATGATTATGAGGTATTAATGTAAAGTGGTTAAAAAAATAGTTTGTAGGTGTTGTTTCGACCAATGGGATGTTATAACTTTTGAGTGGTAGGCATTATTTTTTTAGTTTGGATTAAAACGATGTGAGATTTTTAAGGGCATGATAGCTTTGTGCTTGTCGATGTGGTGGTAGATGAAGAGCTTTCTCTTTTGGGAAGCTTTCCTTCCATCATTCATTATAATTATTTTTTAATGTGAGGTTTTCAAGGTCGTTTTCCCTAGGTGCTTGAATTGAATAGTGAATTTTGCACATGTGTGGATTTATGATTGTCTAAGTTGCTTGTTGCGGAATATGTACGAGTGTCACAAGCGAAGATGAAAGTAAAATAGAAAGTTATTTGTCATTTTTTTGGGCACGAATATAGTTTGTAGTATCTAGTTTGTATGAGAGGAGATGAAAGTAAAATAGAAATTTAATGGCTTTATTCATACCATATAGTAGCCAAGAGTGTCAAGCCATAAATTTTACCTCCATATTGTAGGCTTTAGCTTTATGATATCTAACTACAAGGAAGACATAATCGCTGATATATTATTGTTGAAGTTGAGAAATAAAACCTCACATAACCCAGTGAACACCTGCAAGCAAATAACCTATCATGTAGAAGAGATAATGAAAACATAACAATGTTGCTCTACAAGCCGTGAACCAAAAATATGCATAAAACAAGAAAACAATAATTACAATAAGATCAATCCTTATGAAAGGAGATCAAAACCCTAAAGGTGAGTAATTAATCATTAATAATTAATTAATTATTAATGGGCCTAAGTCTAGCTTAAGTGAAAAAAATAAAGTAAAGGTGACTTAATTAATTAATCAACATGATTAAATTAATTAAGTAATTAACCTATTTCTCTAACACCCCCCTTTAAGTTGAACTTAGGGAGAAGCTAAAAAACTAAGGACAAATGCATTAAAGCCAAGGTGGGTCTTGACAAAAAGGCCAGATGAGGTACCCAAATAAAACCAAATCTTTGTAAAGAAGAGTAAACGAGAAAACCCAATGGGAAAAAACTCCTCTCCAAAAAGAGATGAAAGCATGTGACTAAAACAATGAAGGAAGTGAACCACCAAAAATATAACACTGGACCTAGGGAAAGAGGATTCCCCTTAATAGGCCACTAGGGTTTTTCACCCTAGGAGCTCTTGGTGCATAGGAATGACACTCTTTCTGCTTGGTGGTTATGGTATTTTTGGCAGTTGCATTCAAAGGGAGGGCTGATTGATGAAGGTTGTGATGTGTGTGTGTTGTGTGGCTAAAAACTAAAAATGAAATGACAGTAATCTAATGTATGAAATGAAAAGAAAGAAAATATAAACTAATGCAAACTAATCTAAAATGAACTAAATGTATGCAAGATAAAAAGTAACTAGAAATTTCATAGCTTATGCACCTAGAAATGGAATGTTGCAGATGAGAGGCCCCAAAATGCTCTGGAAATTGCCTAAAATTAGCAGATAGACACTTACGCCAAGTTGGGCGGCCTAGTCCTCCTATCGAGAAATTCTACCGGACTAGGTTTCAGGGAAAAGGATACCAAAAAATGCAAAACCCATTTTTTAGGCTTAGCATAGGGACAAGGTCGCCAATAGTGGTGACCTAGTCCTCTTGATGCTTTTTGAAGATTCAGGTTTTGATTTTGTGGGTCCTAATTGATACTTCCTTTTTTTGTTGCAGTTTGTGTCTAAAACTCCTGAAAATGACCTGTAACTTGTCTTTTTTCTCTTTCTAGGGTTTCATGCCCTAATGTGATGAGTAGGATGTTTGTTCTTCACCAAATCGGAGTACAAACCTGAAAACACATGCAAAGACCAAGAGAATTTTTGGGTTAGGGAATAGGGGTTTTCCTAAGTCAAACCCCTTTGCTGGTAACTAAACCCAAATGAGAAACAAACCAGAGGAGAGATGATTGAATGATAAACAATGTAAATACTCACCAAATCCTTTTTGGTTGAGATCTGTAACATGCAAGAACAACTCCAATGGAGGTTACTTGTGAAACCCTTGTGCTTGATTGCTTGCTTTGGAAGTCTTGAGTGCTAGAGTACTTGTGAAGAGATGTAAAAAATGAGCTTGGAAGAGACTAAGAGAGGAAAAATGAAGATGAAAACCCTTATTTGTACATGCAAAAGCCTAATTTTCCCAAAATGCAACGTGATAGGCCAACACTAGGGTTTAGGAGGCAACATTCCCATTAGATTTAGTTTTAAGTTTGAAATTTATGTCAAAAGGGACTAGGTCGCCCAAGGTGGCGAGCTCGTCCACTTGGGAAATTTCAAGTAGTGGTCGGGAATTAAATAATGTTTAATGAAGTTTATCAGTTTTGCCTCCTGAAACACACTTAATTCTGGACTAAAAGTACATTAAGGGGATAAATTAGCATAAGAAAAGGGTTAATTAATGGATGATAAGCCTAGGAAGATGTGAAAATTCCTTACCACACTTTACAACACCTTGGCACAAGGCTTGGAAAGAGGTAAGAGGGTGTTGTTTAGGTGAATTTGTTTGGAAGGGTCTAAAAAAAGGTTAGGAAATGAGTTACAACACTTCATAACACCCTAGTAAAACATCACTAGGTTATTGTTGAATTGCAAGCTTACAAGACTGAATCAAGGGAAAACAAGGCCAAAATCCAAGGGAAAAGGCCAAAATCAGTGAAAAAGTGCCAAAGACTACACTTTTTGGCAACACATTTAACCCCCACTCTAGTGAGAGTATGAACTTACTCCAAAATCTCACTAAAGTAGTTGAATCATGCGTGTCGAGCAGGATCAAATGTAATCATGCTAACAAGGTGAGATGACTATGGTCAAGAGGGATGATCACGCCCCCAAGATCAACATCCCATGGCAACCCAATCATAAGTACAAAATATCACACAAGGAGTGATGTGAAAGAGTGGAGAGAGAGAAAAGGTCGGATCAAGCTTCGAGTCCCATTTGTCCAGCTAGTTGTGGATCAGATCTAGGTTGTTTTTCCCAAAGAAAAGGATGTAATCACTCTGGGCCAACGAGACTTTTGATTGTACATCAGGTGAGAATTCAAAAAGGTGGTGAGATGCATACACATGGTTGGTATGCACTCACATACCAAAAGGTGGCTATGGGGAAAGTCGTGCCGCTAGTTGGGCTTCCCGCCCAAACATACCAAAGTTATATCTCCTGATAACTTTGATAAAGTGCCACAAAAGACAAGGATGTGGTTCATGAGACAAGCAAAGCCTTGGATTCTTAGAACTCATGAACAAGTGCAAGATGGAACCATAGTCATGCAAGTTGTGTTATGCAAGGTGTCCATGTATGCACAATGCAAAAATGCAACATGTAAAATGTAAAATGGAAAAATGGAAAAATTAAAAATAGAGAAAAAGGTGTTCCAAAGAGTCTTGTTTAGCTCGTGTGAGGTCTTTCACTTAGGAATCATTGTGTCTAATGTCTCCAAAAAGAGGACCTCTCAAAGGATAAAATATTCACAACTTAGGGGATGTAGTGTGTCACATCAGGCCACTAAGAGGAATGCAATATGCTAAGATAAGTCATGCTTAAGAAGGACATTACACCAAATGTCATCCACAAAGTGAGAAACACATCATGTGAAGTGACAAGGTTGCACTAGAAAGCATGGACAAAGAAAAATAAAATGCAAAAATAAAATAAAATAGTGTCAATGTATGCCCCCACTTTAAAGGGATTGCTACACACCGTTTTGTGAACAATTTCTTTAAAGTAGAAAAAGGAAAAATACAAAAAAGGGAAGAAAAGGACATGAGAGCCTACTTGAAAAGCCCTATGTCAAGGACTGGGTGTCCAAGGAAGGTTGTGTTATGTGAAAGAAGAAGGGAAAAGAAAGAGAAAAGGGGGTTGCCCCCAAAACAGCCAAACACATAAGGGATCTATGGATTTGGAGTCAGTATGTTCATTGTTGCAATGTTTGTTTAGAGAGTGTGAAACTATCATCATTCCCCCAAATACATAGAACTGGAAGGACACAAAGAGAGAAAAAAAAAAATGAAAATAAGAGTCAATTTGGGTCAACATGGAAGAGACATAGGATGTCTCAATGCTTTGCATCATCCCCAAAAGGACAACAAAAGAAAAAGGCAGACGAAAAAGAGCCTTGTTTTTTATTCAACATGAAGGAGACATTGTGGTCTCAATGCCTTGCATCATCCTCAAATGGAAGGAAAAAAGGAAAAGAGTTTCATTTGGGTCAGCATGAAGGAGACATTGTGTTCTCAATGGCTTGCATCATCCCCAAATGAAAGCAAAAAAAAGGAAAACAGAAAACAGAAAGATGAATGCACAACAGATAGAAGAATGGAGATACATATTGAAGAATGTCACAAATAGTAAGAAAACATCAAACAAGATGGGGAATACATGATAAAAAAATAAACCCACTACTAGTAAGGCAAGTGTAAGTCAACCGTGAAGAAATTCATCCTCCTCCCAATCTCAGTGGGGAAAAGCGGGAGGTGGACAATGAAGCTAAGGGACAAAGACAACTGCATTACTAGGACAAGGATAACAACCTGTTGCCCCCATTGAGTGCAAGGTTGGAGTGAGCCGAGATAGGTGACGGGAAGGGGCATGTAATAGTGATAAGGAAATTTGCTACAACTATTAGATGAAAAGGGGCCTAATAGTAGGTTAGGGGTCAACAAGGTAGCACTCAAAGCCAACGAAGTGATACTTACTTAGTATCTCTTGCAGATGGCGACATTCATCACTTCTATAGAAAAGAACATGATGATAAGCACAATGTGGGACGTTAGAATCTTTAGGAAAAATTACCAACTGATTACGATGAGGTAAGGTGATGAGCCCTTTGTTTAAGAGGATGTATAATTTTCTCTTGGATTTAGGTAGTGGATGGAGAGGAAACTTAAGCTTTTGTAATTTATAGGGCCTCTTGCGTCAGTTGGATTCTCCAACTTCAAAAGAGGGTATGAGAGCAGGAGGTCCTAAGATGACCCGAGGTTTAGCATTAGTATTGGGAGGGTATGGTGATCTCTCCTTAGAAAGGAGAACATCCAAACTGGTAGGGGAATCGGAGATCACCATGCCATCGTCACAGAGCCTAAGAGATTCTCTAGGAGGTACCCTATCATGAGGGGGATCTTGATAAATAATGCTCATTGTATTTTAATTTGGTGACAATTTTTCATAAAATTTGTGAATTTCATGTTCGTTTGTGAGATCACCACCTTGTTTGCTTAGAATGGTAAACCCTTTTCCATAAGTTTGTTGAAGATTAATTGGAGGGTGTGTGACCAGGTTATGCTAAAAGGGTTGAGGAGGGACAAGGTGAGAGGAACTAGACTCACCTTGAGTAGCTAACTTAGATCCATTGTGTGTTTTCGGATGAAGGTAATAAATTTTTTCTAGAGATGATATGTTAGGCATCACTGGCTAATTCATAGAGGGGTAAAAAGGAGAATTTGCTTCATGGTTGTCAAGGCAATCATTAAGGAACCGATACATGCTAGCATCATCATCTCCAATGATGTCTAATAAAGTAGGAGGATAGTCATTAGGAGTTGGTTGAGTAGGACTGGGTTCAAGGTCATTAGAATCAGTGGAAAAAGTGTAGCTTGACATATCCATTAAGGATTTGAGGGATGTCCATAAATTTTTAAAAGACATGGGCATGATGTGAGCTAAGTAATGACAAGAAATTGCCTAGAAAAGAAAATATAACTTGAAATAGAAAGATAGTTACAGAAAGAAGAAATGTAGAAAATGTTCCGATAATGACAAAAAATGTGATGCGAAATGTGCTAGAGGACTAGGTCGCCCAGTGTGGGGACTTAGTCCCAGTAGTGCTATTTTTGAAAAAATTCAGAATTTTTAACTACTTTTTAAGATTTTTCTGATTTACTGATAGAAACAGAGAATAAAATGCAAATATTTATGTATTTTCTTACTAAAAATGTAATAAAAAGTGCAATATAGCATGAAATTTCTGTAATGCAAATTTTGTACAAACCCTAGGATGCAAACAAATAAATTTTTTGAATGCAATGCAACCTATTTCCTAAGATGAAATGCAAAATCAGAAAGTTAGTAAGTGGTCTACAGTCGGGTTCACCAAAATGAACCACCAAAAATATAACACTGGACCTAGGCAAAGAGGATTCCCCTTACTAGGCCCCTAGGTTTTTTCACCCTAGGAGCTCTTAGTGTGTAGAAATGACACTCTTTCGGCTTGGTGGTTATGGGATTTTTAGCGGTTGCATTCAAAGAAAGGGCTGATTGATGAAGGTTGTGATGTGTGTGTTAGCAAAAGAAGAATAGACAACTGAGAGGGGGGTGGCTCAATTGTCACTAAATCTAAAACTTATTTAACCTTATCAACCCTTAGTCACAGATCTGATAAATAATAGTGAAAGAAAGAATCAACAACACATCATAAACACACATAACACCAAGATTTTTTGCATGGAAACCCTATTAGGGGAAAACACATGGTGGAGGTTAATCCACAAGTTATACCCTATTAAAATTATAAGATAAATTAATAATGAGAATGTACATGCATTCAGACACGCTTCCTACAGCTCACTAATCAAATGGGAAGGCTCACTGCCTTACATAAAACTTTCAGATTAAACCCATTTGAAGAGATTGAACTAAGAAATTAGGTTCTTCAAAAGCTTGATGACAGTTCATGTTAGGCACATAAACACTTCTTCACACTTCGCTCAACTTTTTTCATACATTTCTTTGCAATCAAATGATCTAATATTTATTCAGACATACTTCATACACTCATCTCAAATGAAGAAAACAAATGCTCTTTTATATCCGCTACATGAAATTACATCAAAAAATTTGTCAGCCAAAAATAATGAATAAATGAATACAAACTGTCAGCCCAATTCATGAAGAAATCTCAATACGCACCAACTGAAGTCAGTCACAACATAATGAAAACCTAAAAAACCATCCTCGAATGCACTAACCATTAAAAAATTAATCCACGAGGATCTGCAACACGCTACAACCACTATATCGGCTAAGAACATGAAAACCCGAATACATAAAGGAAAAATATTTGATCACAAACACATCAATCAAATGGACGTAAAACAAGGATAGAGCATGATCTAGAAAAATTAATGAACATTGGAGGAGCACACACAAAAACTCAAATCACTAGAATTAGATTCTCTTCTTCTAGAAGCATCAACTACTATAACAGAATAACTGTAGGAACACAAGAACTCACAACTTGCTCCAATCTTGATGCATACCTCTAAAAATTTCGAAGGATAAACTAGATAGGATCAGAAACAAAACATTTAATGCACAAATTATGAATACCAACATACTAAACTTTCCACCACTCTGAACTTCACAATTTCACAGACAACTTCCAACATATTTATTATAATTTTCTTAATATCCTCGACATATACAACCTTAAAGACATTAATGCTAATAGTGTTGACATCAATGACAACCACATATCAACAAAACAACCATAGCATCCAACAATCTCCCCCTTTGGAATTGATGGCAACACATGATGTGAAAAACACCATCAACACAACTAACTCTTCTCCAATAGTCTCCCCCTTAGATATTGTGCTCTTCTCCCCTTTTTTTTTAGCACTTTCAGTATTACTCTTCTTCCACAAGATTTTTGACATTACTCTTCTCCCCCTTTGACATCAATGGGAAAGTTACACAAGCTCTGAACCACATATTTGAATCATCTGATTACTCCCCCTAAGTAGCAACCACCATAACATCAATCTGAAACAAGATATGACTGTAAGTGCACAGATTGATGCAAAAAATTGCATCTTAGTTCAGATTAGGAGGGGAAATCACCCCTAAGTTCCCTCTGAGATACTCAAAATTATCCTTAGGCAAAAACTTGATAAATATGTCTACAATCTGTTCCTTAGTAGGCACATACTCTAGTTTGACTTCTTTATCATTCACTTTGTCTCTCAAAAAGTGATATTTGATAGATATATGCTGTTTTTTAATGCAACGCTTGATTCTTAGAAACTTTTATGGCATTTGAATTATCAAAAAATATAAAAATAGGCTCATCATAAGTTCAATTCTGATATCTCTCAGCATTTATTTCATCCATAATACTTAATTATAATTGTTTGCAGTAGTAATATATTATGCCTCAATAGTAGATAAGGAAATGGAATTTTGCTTTTTACTTAGCCAAGACACTAGCTTCTTCCCCAAGAAGAAGGCACCACTCCTAGTACTTTTCCTATCATCCACATCTCCATCCCAATCTGCATCAGTAAAGGAATTCAGAGTAAGATAATCATCTTTAGGATACTATAGGCCAAAATTAGTTGTCCCTTTCAAGTATCTTAAAATTCTCTTTACAACAGTTACATGAGATTCCTTCGGATCAGCTTGATATCTAGAAACCATGCATATAGCATTCATAATGCCTGGTCTGGTCTAAGTGAAATAAAGTAATCCACCAATCATTGACCTATATCTTGTTTGATTTTCTTCAGGGGAATCATCATTTTGTGTTAACTTACATCTGGTTACCATGGGTGTACCAATAGGCTTTGAGTCTTTCATGCCAAACTTTTTCAGTAACTCTTTTACATATTTGGACTAAGATATAAAGATTTCATCATCTAACAAAGTAATTTAAAATCCCAAAAATAATTAAATCTCTCCAATCATTGACATCTCAAACTCACTTTCCATTTGATATAAAAACTTCATACATAAGTCATCTCCTTCAAAAATGATGTCATCAACAAAGACTTCAATAATCAACTCTTTATCCTGATCCATCTTGAAGTACAAATTATTGTTAGCTTCAACAAGTATTTATCCAATCTAGAATACCAGGCTCTAGGGGCTTGTTTGAATCCATACAGTGCTTTCCTCAATCGAAAAACCATATCTCCTTTATGAGTCAATTGAAATCCATCTGGTTGCTCAACATATACTTCTTATTCTAGCTAACCATTTAGAAATGCTGAATTTACATCCATTTGATAGACTTTGTAGATCTTGAAAGTAGCATAAGCAAGAAACAATCTTACAGCTTCAATTCTAGCAACAGGGGCAAAGGTTTCTTAAAAATTAGTACCTTCCATTTGTGAGTACCCTTTACATACCAGTCTTGCTTTATTCTTGACCACTTCACCTTATTCATTCAACTTATTCCGAAAGTCATATTTGGTTCTTATCACATTCTTATCCTGAGGTCTGGGAACAAGAATCCATGTATCATTTTTCTCTATCTACATCAATTCTTAATTCATTGCTTCCATCCGATATTCATCTTTACATGCTTCATTGACATTGTTGGGCTCAATCTTGGAAGGTAGACAATACTCTTTCGCAATTATTATCCTAGTCTACACACCTTTTTTCTTGTCTCCTATAATATAATCTTCAAAATTATTTAGCTTTACATACCTTGGAACTTTGGGATTTTCTTGAACTTCTGGTTGTTTTGTTCTTTCTTCTACACTTCCACTAGCTTCTCCTTCTAAATTATCTTGATTCACTGGAAAAATTTAAACTTGATTCTATGTCTGAGAAATATTCTTTCCTTTATCAGTACTATCATGTTGGTCATCTTAATTATATCCATAGTATCTGGATGATACATTAGTATCCTCATCAATTCTAACATTTGCACTTTCGATCATTTTCCTCAATCTTCTATTATAGCATGGTAGGCCTTGCTCTTAGTAGAGTAAACCATAAAGATTCCTTCATCACTCCTAGCATCAAACTTGCCTATATCCTCATCTCTCTTGATATAGAATCTACTTCCAAATATAGTAGGCTTATAACCAAACCACAACTCAAAAGGAGTCTTACCAGAATTACCATTGACATTTACCCAGTTAACAGTATACACAACAGTTCTTACAACTTCTCTCCAATATATATGAGGTACATTACCTTCCAACATCATAGTTCTAGTAGCATCTAGAATTTTTTTTTCTTTCTCTCAACAACTCCGTTTTGTTGAGGAGTCTGAGGAGTAGATAACTATGTTTTGATTCCATGCTCTTCAAAAAATGAATTGAACTCTTGAGAAGTGAATTCACCACCTCTATCTGACCTTAAGCATCTAATCTTCAAACCTGTCTCATTCTCAGTCATAGCTTTGAAATTCTTGAACTTTTCTAATGCTTCATGTTTTTCTCTCAAGAAAGCAACCCATATCATCCTAGAGTAATCATCAATAAGAAACATAAAGTATCTTTCTCCTTGTAGAATTCTGACTCTTGAGGGACCGCATAGCTTAGTATGCACTAGTTCCAGTACTCCATTAGAATAATTTTATTTCCTTTAAAAAGAAATTTTAGTCTACTTTCCCATCTAACATTCCTTGCATATGGTGTTAGTAGGCTTCACTAGCTTACAAAGATCTATAACTACTTGAGTGGAGCTTACTTTGACAATGTTATCAAAATTCACATGACACAACATCCTATTCCATAACTAGCTTACATCAACTTGAGCAATTAAACAACTTTCACTAGCAGCACTTACTTGAAAAATGTTGCCTCTTGTCTTTGTACTTGAAGAAATTACATTTCCAAAACTTCCCAAAATCCTGCACTTTCCATCTTTGAACTAAATATTGTATCCTTTTTCGACCATCTATCCAACACTCAATAGATTATGCTTCAATCCTTCAACATAAAGGACATCACTAGTATTGTATTTACCACCAAGAGAAATAGTACATTTTCCACAAATCACACCAACATTGTTATCTCCAAATCTTACACAACCACCGCCATATTTTTCCAAGCTTACAAACTTTATTTTGTCACCAGTCATATGATGTGAGCATCTAATGTCAATCACCCACTCATTCTTTTCTTCAATTCTAGCTACAAGAGCTTTCTCAATATCGTTATTACTATCAGATTCAGTGGACACCAAACCATTTTCCTTGATAACAATGAATACCCATCCATCTTCATTTCCATTTTCTTTATTAGATTCATCATCAATAACACCTTCTTCAGCATAATAACATTTCTTTTGAAATCTAGACTTGTCAGGTTTGTACTTAGGAACTCTTTCAGGACACCTTGATGCAAAATGACCTATCTTATTGCAAGAGAAACATTTAATAGGAAACTTTCCTTTATACCTACCTTTTCCTCTGGCTTCTCTTTTCACAATCAATGCTTCTAGCTCTTCTGACTCTCTTTCTTGATCCTCAATCTATTTCATCTCATCTTCATACTTGAATGTCTTCCTTGAACTTTCTCCCAGATCATATTTCGGTTGGCTTCTTCAGGATACATTAGCTTTAAATGCAAATTCTATCTTAGGGGTATATTCACAAAATTCACTCAACTCAAAGGCAACAAGATTTCCAATTAGCATATCTCTTGTCACATTTGTTACTGTCTTGAGCTCTTTAATAGCATGAGCTTTTATTTTGTAAGAAAAAGGCATTGATCTGAGAACTTTAGCCACAATCTCATCTACTTCCAAGGTTCCACTGACACATCTAATAGCCATCACTAGTTCATTTACCTTTTGCATGAAAGAAATAATGTTTTCATCTTCACTCATCTTCATGTTTTCCCACTTGCCTTTTAGAATTTGTAGCTTAGAAAATTTCACTTATGCATCTCCTTCATATAGTGTTTCCAACTTCTTCTAGATCTCATGTGCTATTTTCAGACCTATCACATTTGTCATCTCTGAATCTGTCAGAGCACTCAGTAATGCTTGTATAGCCTTGATATTAGTTTTGATTTCTTTGATCTCATCGGGAGTAGAGGGACCATCCCGAGGAATATTATATATGTTCCTTGTAATATTCCAGAAAGGTTCACCAATGCACTTCAAATGACACTCCATTCTGACCTTCCACGGAGAGTAATTTGTACCATCGAATCTAGGAATATCCTTCTTGTATGATGTCATCTCGGATCACCTCAAGCTATTAAACTTAGATTTAGAGGTGAAACACCAAAAATGTAGCACAAAAAGGGAAAGAGGTTTCCCCAAATAGGCCCCTCTGTTTTCTCACCTAGGAGCACTTGTTTTCTCGAATAGACTCTCTTTCACCTAATGGTTACATGTTTTTGGCGGTTGCATTCAAAGGGGGGGTTTGATTGATGAAGGTTGTGATAAGTGTGTGTATTGTGTGGCTAAAAAATAAAATTCAAATGATAATAACCTAAATATATGCAATGTGAACAAAGTAAATCTAAACTAATGCAAACTATTCTAAAATGACCTAAATGTATGTAATCTAGAAATTGATAGAGAAGGATAGAGGGTGTGCAACTATAAATGTGATGTTATAGATGAATGGTCTCAAAATTTTCTAGAAAATGTCTAAAATGAACAAAAGGACACTTACGCCAAGTTGGGTGACCTAGTCCACTTATCGAGAAACTTTACTAGAACAGGTTTCGGGGAAAAGGGTACCCAAAAATATAGAAACCCTTTTCTAGGCTTAGTAGAGGGACAAGGTCACCAATAGGGATGACCTAGTCCTCATGATGCTATCTAAGGATTTAGGGCTCTTTCTTGTGGGTCCTAGTTGGTGGTTCCTTCATATGTAGTAATTTGTGTCTGAAACTCCCGAAAGCAACCTGCAACTTATCTTCTTGCTCCTTCTAGGGTTTGATGCTTTGATGTGACCTTAGGGGGGATGGTTTTACTTTCTCCAACACTTTGTACTTCACCAAATCTGCATACAAACCTGCAAACACATGCAAATACCAAGAGAATTTTGGGTTTAGGAAATAGGGTTTGCCTGAGTCAACCCCTTTGATGGTAACTCAAACCTAAATGAGATAAACCAAAGGAAAGTAAGATTGAATGATGAACTTAATGAAAATGCTTACCAAACCTTTGTTGTTGATGGTCTGCAACATGCAAGAGTAACTCCAATGGAGGTGGCTTGTGAAACCCTTGTTCTTGAATGCTTGTTTGTGAATTCTTGAGTCCAAGAGAGCTTGTGAAGAGTGAGTGAAGGTGAAAAATGATCTTAGGAGAGGTCAAAATGAAGGTGAAAACCCTTATTTGTACATGTAAAACCCTAACTTCCCAAAATGTAACATGATAGGCTGACACTAGGGTTTAGGAGACAAGATTCCCATTAAATTTTATTTCACATTTGAAATTTATCCCAAAAGGGACTAGGTCTCCCAAGGCAGTGACCTAGTCCACTTGGGAAATTTCAAGTGGTGGTCAAGAATTAATTTGTGTTTAATGAAGTTTATTAGCTTTTCCTCCTAAAACACACTTAAGTCAGGACTAAAAGTACATTAAGGGGACAAATTAGCATAGGAAAAGGGTTAATTCAGGGGTGATAAACCTAGATAAGTGTGAAAATATATTACAATACATTGCAACACTTTTTCATAAGGCTTAGGAAGATGTAAGAAGGTGTTATTTAGGTGAATTAAGTTCAAAGGATCTTAGAAAAGTGAGGAAATGTGTCACAACACTTCACAACACCTTAGTAAAACATTGTTAGGTTAATGTTGAATTGCGAGCTTACAAGACTGAATCAAGGTAAAAAAATGCCAAAATGAGTGAAAAAGTGCCAAGGTATACACTTTTTGGTGACCCAAAAGGTTAAGGGAGAAGAGGGGATAGTGTAGAATATCTCCATATCACTAATACAATAGAGGAGAGGAGAAAAAAAAAGTTCTAAAGCTTCATAAAAATCTTCTGAGATGAATACATACAACATAAAAGAGATAACAAAATAATCAACATTCACTAATTGACTCAAGTATTTACGTGGGAAAATATTTTCGGGTAAAAAACCCACCACACCAAGCAAATACAATTTATATTATAGTAATAAAAATATTACATACAAAGTTCAGTCTTCATAATCTGATAATCAGCTCACAATGACACTCAAGTTCACTCATAGTTACAATGCTCATAGCATACAATGAATTCAACTATCAGCTCAAGTTACTCCATCATCAGTCAACCTATGATTGATTTACATATATAATAATGTATCCAACTATACAAATCATACATCTCATTAAAAATTCCAACCAACACATGACTTTGATCCATGCTTCATTGTCCATCCAAACAAGTAACCGATCTTCTCGGATTGCATCAGGTCGCCCAGGCATTTATTTCATGCCTTGATCGATTCGGTCTCCAACTGAGATTTAGCCTGCAATAATTGCCTTTTACCTTTTCATTCTTCTACCAATCGAATGTTTGGAACTTGCCTCGTGTCGCCACCTTATTTGTTTGATTCTTTGACTTTGGATCAAACTTGGTCAAACTTAGTCTGAGCTCATACTATCTCCACCGTGCCACTACTCCGAGCTCTCATACCCACCATGGCATGCTGGTGAGCCCACTTGACCCACCCTCAGCCTTTCCTATGCTACTGTCGAGCTCTCCAAGTCTCCTTGCGGTGTGGCAGTGATGGCCAAGCAAACTGCAGGTGGTCATATCACACTAATGAACCCTGACCGCCAACCTTCCATGGCAAGGTGGTGATTGCTCGCCCAGAACGCTAACAGTCAACCATGCTACTGTAGAGGTTGTCGGGCCAACCTGTGGTAGAGCGGTGACCACCTTGGAAAACTACCAATGGTCAACTGTGCTACCATGGAAGCCACCAAGCCACCCCACGGTAGGGTGGTGACCACCCTGGTAGACCGCCAACAGTCACACTATGGTGATTCAGAACACCACCCACGGTGCGGTGGTAGCCAACGTAACAGATAGCTAGCCACCTAACACAACCACCATAGTGAGGGAAGAAACCACACACAATATGGCGGTGACCACCAGTCCTCTCACTGTGGTACTGCCAAGTCATAAATAGACCACCGCGGTAAAGCGGTAAGGGCAAAAATGATGCATTTTTTGCCAAGTGTTTTCTAACAGAGGCACAAGAATGGAAGTTGAGACATAATTTCCCAACAAGCTCCCACTTGGCAAAGAATTCCAGCTTCCTCTAGACTTCAAAAAATTTACCGTCGGTCATAGGCCCCAAGGCCCATCAATTCTTTGCACCATCTGAACTTGTCTATGCTCACTAGCTTCATTAATGCATCTGCAAAATTCTTCAAAGTGTTGACCTTTTCAAGATAGACCTTTCCATCTTCAACCATGTCCCTCACGAAGTGATATTGCACATCAATGTGTTTTTTCCTGGCATGGAAATTCAGGTTCTTTGCCAAACAAATGGCACTCTGACTGTCACAACAAATAGTAATCTACCCTACATTAAAACCAATATCTAAAAACAAATGACTTAGCCAAACTTCTTCCTTGCAGGCATGAGTGGCTTCTATGTACTCTTCCTAAGTAGTGGATAAAGAAACTATAGCTTATCGCTCTCTCATCCAACTGACTGCTCCACCATTTAACATGAACGTGTATCCATTGGTGGATCTCTTGCTGTCAATGTCCCCTGCCCAATAAGAATCAACAAATCCATGAATGTTGAGTGTTCTCTATGATGCAACCAAACTTCCATGGTAACAGAAAGCATACTCTAAAGTCCCCTTCAAAAATATGAACACTCTCTTCACAACATCCCAATGTGATCTTCCTAGACTTTCCATAAATTGGCTGAGAACTCCCACTGCTTGGGTATTGTATGGTCTTGTATAGACCATAACATACATTAAACTACCAACAACACTTGCATACAACACCCTGTTCATGTCCTCCATCTCAGTTGAAGACTTTGGACAGTCTTCAATAGATAGTTTCGTTCCCTGCATAACTCGAACAACTAGTTGCTTGCACTCATCCATACCAAATCTCTCCACAACTATATTGAAATACTTACTCTGACTAACCCAGAGCTTTCTGATTGTTCTGTCCCTAGTTATCTCCATTCCCAGAATATACCTAGCTGTACCTAGATCTTTCATTTCAAACTTTGCAGACAACTGAGATTTAAGATCAAAAATCATAAACTTGGTATTTCCTATGAACAACATATCGTCCATGTACAGTGTAATAACAAGCACATGATCATTTTAAGATTTATAATAAACACAATGATCAGATTTTGATCTAAAAATTCTATAGACAATACAAACGTGTCAAATTTCTGGTACCACATTCTAGGAGACTGCTTCAAACCATACAGAGGTTTCTTTAACGTACACACCAGATTTTGTCTACCTTTTTCAACAAAATGCTCAGGCTGGGACATATAAATTTCTTCTTCTAGCTCACCATGTCGAAACGTTGTCTTCACATCCATCTGCTCAATTTCTAAATCATACGCAGCTACCAATGACAACTGAAATCTTATAGATGTCAGCTTTGCTATAGGGGAAAAAATCTCTCCATAATCAATTCCCTCAATCTGGAAAAATCCCTTTGCAACCAATCTTGCCCTATACTTTTCAACACTTCCATCAAGATCAGTCTTCTTTTTAAATACCCACTTACAGCCAACAGACTTTCTCCCTTTAGGAAAAGGTACCAAAACCCAGGTTTCATTCTTCTTCAATGAATCCATTTCTTCATTCATGGCTTCCAGCCAAGAATTTGAATCAGACATGTTGATTGCTTCTTTTACAGTCCTATGCTCATCAGTGCTAGTCATCAAGGCATAGGCACAATTAAAATCTAGCATTGAGAAACCATACATTTCAGGTTGCCGATTTTATCGTGTAGACATTCTTACCATATGAGGTTGTGGTTCTGCATCATCAAAACTCTCATAGCTACTTGAACTCTCCTCAGTTTCAGGTACACCATGCAACTCTTCCTTTTCTGGAGTTTGTGGGATCTCAACTGCATCATTCTTCTTTTCTTTCTAATCTGTCTCGAGTTGTTGATCACTTACTAAAGGTTTCAGGTCATGAATTATCACCCTTCTGCTGTACAAAACCTTCTCAGTAACAAGGTTCCAAAGTTTGTATCCCTTCACACAAACACCATAGCCGATGAGGATACATTTAACAACCTTTTTATCCAACTTTGATCTTTTCTCATTTGGCACTTGTGCATATGCCTCATAGCCAAAGACACAAAAATGTCTCAAAGAGGGCTTCTTACCAGACCATGCTTCCAAAGGTGTCTTATCAACAAGAGAAGAGCAAGGATAACGATTTACCAGATAACATGTTGTAGCCATAGCCTTAGCCCATAACTTCTACTCCAGACTAGCACCACTCAACATACTC
>CM021101.1:109870600-109979995 GCA_007115665.2 Sequoiadendron giganteum
CAAGACTCTCCTTGCTACCCCCTCTCCCTCTCTCAAGTATCTCTCTCTCACTCACTAACTCACTCCCTCTATCTCTCTCCCCTCTCCCCTATCCCCTAAACCCTTAACCCTTAAACCCTAGACCCTTAAACCCTCTACCCTCTACCCTTAATGGTCTAACCTCTATCTCTCTCTTACTTCATCCCTCACTCTCTCAAGACTCTCCCTCCATCTCTCCATCCCTCCATCCCACCTTCTTTTCCCTAATCCCTCAACCCTTTAAACCTTGAACACTCAACCCTATACCTTAAACCCTCAACCCTCAAACCTTAAAATCGTAAACCTCTAAACCCTCTACCCTCTACCCTCTACCCAATACCCTCAACCCTCATCCCTCAACCCTTAAACCCTTAAAACCCAATTAAACTCTCTACCCTAATCCCTCAACCCTTAACCCTTAAACCCTCATCCGTCAACCCTCTACCTTCAATCCTAAACCCTTAACCCTAAAACCTCAACCCCTATACCTTGTACCCTATATGTTGGACCTTGAAACCTAATCAGTCAACCCTATACCATCAACCATCTATCCCCATCCTTAAACTCTTGACCCTCAACCCTTAAACCCTAAACCATTAAACCCTTTACCCTCAATCCTCAACCCTCAACCCTTAATCCCTTAATCCTCAACCCTTAAACCCTAAACCCTGAACCCTTATACCCTCAATTCTAATCCTTCAACCATATACCCTTAAACCTATACCCTAAGGGTTGAGGGATTAGGGTTTAAGGGTTGAGGGATTAAGAGGGTATAGGTGTTGAGGGATTAGGGTTTAAGGGTTGAGGGTTGAGGGATTAGGGTTTAAGGGTTGAGGGATTAAGAGGGTATAGGGGTTGAGGGATTAGGGTGTAAGGGTTGAGGGTTGAGGGTTTACAGATTAAGAGGCTATAGGGGTTAAGGGATTAGGGTTTAAGGGTTGAGGATTGAGGGATTAAGAGGGTATAGGGATTGAACCTCTATCTTTCTCCCACTCTCACCCTCTATCCCTCCCTCTCTATGTCCCACTCTCCCCTCTCTCCCTCCCACTCTCTCTTTCTCCCATTCTCCCCCACTCTCTCTTTCTCCCACTTTCCCCTTCTCCCACTCTCCCCCACTCTCTCCCACTCTATCTTTCTCCCACTCTCACCCTCTCTCCCTCCCTCTCTATCTCCCACTCTCCCTCTCTCTCCCTCCCACTCTCTCTTTCCCCACTCTCCCACTCCCTCCCCTAATCTCTCAAACTCTATCTTTCTCCCACTCTCACCCTCTCTCCCTCTCTCTCTATCTCCTCTCCCCCTCTCTCTCTCTCTCTCTCTCTCCCCTCTCCCCCTCTCTCCCTCCCTCTCTATCTCCCTCTCTCCCACTCTCCCCCTCTCTCGCTCTCTATATACTAAGAAAACCAAATTTCACATAATGTGAGCACATTTTTTACTCCACTAAAATGGTTAAAATCTCTATATACCCATGATTTGAAGGCCCATAGTTTGCATATTCCCTTGGTTTTGTGCGTGCTTTAACAAAAAATAGCTTTTTGATGGTGTTGTGAAGTGTGCAAGCATCTTTTTAACATTCCATCACCTTTTCCATGATATTTTTACCACCTTTGCATGAAATAGAAGAGTTTCCATGTTGAAAGACATATAATATCAATTGAATTTTGAATTCCATTGAAAACTGATATACAATTGAAGTGTGGAAGGGAACAAGCTTTTGAACAAGTCAAATTGTTGTGGAGTTTGAAGAAAGAAGAAGCTAATGCTACATAATTGGGTCGAACTCCTCGATTTAAAAGTTTGGTTTTTAAGGTATGTGAAGTCTTTACACATTTTCTTTCATTCTATTATGGCTTGCTTTCATTTTTGTTTGTCATTATAACCTTAGGTTGTCAATGCACATTTTAAATTACCAAATTATATACACTTGCCAATTATAGAAATTTAGAACAATTCACCAAAATTCATCCTTTAAGACAACTCCAAGCCTCTCCCATTCCTCTGAAGGGTCCAAAAACCTTCCAATACCTCTGCACAAACTGATGTAGTACAAAGGAAGAAATCAACATCTTTCTTGACACACTTATTCAACTATATTTCCCTTCACAAAACATTTGATTTGTATACTCAAATTAGCATTAAGAGTTCCCAATTCCTTAAGGACCTTCAAAACACCTTGAAAATATTAAAAATAACTGATTACAATCAACTAGGTTCTCAACCAATGATTATGTCATTCACAAGTTGTCTTAAATCTTCCATAATGGCACCATTTTTTACAAACACAAACTATAATTCTTAAGGCACAACCAAACCATTATTTGCTTAATAAATCTTTGTTTGAGTTAGTACAACAAAAATGAAACCTTTCAGAAGTCTTCCCTTACACACAAAATTAGTTCCTTTGTTCACTGTCCAAATTACTAGTAGCCAAGCATCTACAAACTATCACATGTATCTCCCAAACCATGCACACACTTCAAACTGTGATACTCATTTGTGATGCAAAGTTAGAGGACCCAAAACCATTGAAAATGTCAACTTGCCTTCAAGAGCCATCTAAGAAGATTAAAAAGGCGTAATGGACCAATCCCAACACTCCTCCAAGCTAGACAACAAACAAAAACATTGTTTCCCAAATTTCACCCTCGGAATCTAGTTACTGTACAAAACCAGTTTTGGGCCCTTAACTCCAAAACTTTTGAAAACACTAGGAAAATAAAAGAATGATTGTAGCACCAGTTTCAGATTTGCAAGACATACCTTAACCCATCACATGACTCCTTTGGGACAACATTAAGAAAACTGACCTTTTTCACTATTTTAGGACTCCAAGTAGGCTAATTTTACAAAGGAACTACCCTTAGATCTTCACACCAAACTTCCAAACCAAAAAATAGTCTTTGATTAGGTCTCAAAACAAGATAATTTCTAGGTCTTCGGACATTACCTGCTCAACTAGGCTTCCAATACAAAAACCCCCATTTTTCAATGCAAAGAGGGAGGGTTTATAGAAACTCCTATACCCAGGCCTTCCTAGACCATTCCAAAGCATCAAACATTTTCAAAATACCCTACACAAGGTCAAATATTCATTACATAGACCACTCCTTCAACACTTTTTTAGGAACTAATATTCATTTCATTACCATGGTATAGATAAAATTATCTAGCATGCTGAAGAAAAAGAAAAAGAGGAAACTAACAGACGAAGAGAACGAAACCTTGAAAGAAAAGGAGAGAGTTCAGCTGGTGGCATATCATGAAAAGAAGAAATTGGAAACGATTGATGAAAACAACCCAATTGTAGAGGAACCTCAACCGTAAAAAAGAGAATGGGAATTGGTAGCACAACAAGCACGAATGTGAAAGCATCATCGTAAGACAGATTTAGATACTGTAGTTGGAGACACACCCTCTACGACAAGTGAATATCAAGGGACATCATTAAGAACAAGTGAATATGGAGGGACACCATCTAGCACAAGTGAATATGGATGGACACCATCTACTGCAAGTGAATATGGAGGGGCACCATTTACCGCAAGTGAATATTGTTCGACACCATCCAACACATCTCAAGTTGAGAGTACATCATCAATCAAAATTGACGAAGAAGGTATGCCATCATTCCCATGTGAACCTCAACGTATGTCTTCTTCTCCACCCTTGATCGAAGGTATGTGATCTAGTCCACCTCAATAAACTATTGATGAAATTCCTAATGTTGAGATGTATGTACCTAGGAGAAAACCACCAAGAATTTTGTGTAGAAAGCCAAAGTATTTGATTAATATTTATGATGATATTTTGCAGCACATGGAAGGTAAGATTTCAACATGCACTTGGGTATGTGCACGATCATCATGGAAAAATAGGCCCTTAAGTGGCAATAAAAAGCCAAAAAATCAGAGTTAGACAACTTGACATAAAAATTTGAATAAGTTATCTATATTATTTCAAAAAAATGTGAAAATAGAATCTGTAAAAAATTGAATATAGTTTCTAAACTACTAGACCTTTATTTTTTATTTTTAAATCTATTTGGTGAAAATTTGAAATTTCAATGTAGTAGTACTTAAATTTCAGGGTAAAAATAAGAAGTAGGTGTCTGTCTAACCACCCTAACCACAATAAAATGAGAATATTTTTTTATAATATTTTAGATATAAGTAGAGGACTCATGTCCTGATGTGATGCATATTTTTGAATAATTTTATTCCAAGTAAATAATTAATTATGAATTTTTTATTACAGATTTTAAAAAATATAAAATCTCATCTGTCTAACCACCTTAACTTGGTCAAAACTTCATGAAATTCAACTCTTTTTTTTTTAATCCTATAGTATGCAAAGTACACAATGTGGCACATATTTCGGATTCAAAAACTATAATACCATTTGAAAGTTATAGATATTTTTCAATCAGACTATCAATCAGGAATTTATTCATATTCTAATAGAAAATGAATAATAATTATTTATTAAATTCAAAGTAAAGAATAATTTATATTGGTGGAAAGCTGAGAATATCCTCTAATAACCTTTTCGTTTCATCAATTTTGGGGAAAAAAAAAGTCATCAGCCACATGGGTCATCATATCACTTACATATCGCCACTTTTTGGCCCATCATGATCCTGCACATACCCACTTGTAGAAGATATGCTGATAAGATTTGGGAATGATTCTTTGAAAGGATAAATGAGACTACAAGATGTCAACTATTTGTTGAAATGATGCGGGGTGTAAATTATAGGAACATCATGAAGACTCTTAGGTTGAGAACATCGAATGTATCGAGTGAAGACACTATTGTGAAGAATCTAATGGATGCTTATGAGAGTGTGGGTAAGACCTCACGCTCAAAGGATAGTAATTTCACTTGACATTTCATTACATCAACTTTGGTAAGTTGTCAAAAAAAAAGAGCTTGCCTAATTAAAAAGACTAGTGAAAAAATGGGAATTAGTAGAATCTTTTTATCAAGAACCATTCAAAGGTGACAAAGAATTGATGGCAATGATACAAATGAATTATGGGCATTCTCGGGGAGATTGTCACGAAAAGATAAAGAATTTGTCAAAGCCGTGAGAACACTAATTGAAGATTATTGGAAGAATAACACAAGGTGATCTCCGAATCAAAGGGATGTGGTAAGAAGGAGAATCGGTAGTCGGAATCATGAGCCACATCCAAAGCATTTTTTGGATATGACTCAAACCAATTTTTTTCAGAAATTTGAAAATGATTATCCTCAAATTAGTATTTCTCAAAGATTTTTTGAACTTCTTAAACCTTTTTATGTCAAGATAAATCACACACGCACTACTTGTTGTTGTAGACTACATATTGAATTTTCTAACCATTACGATGTTTATCATTCTGTATGTTTAGATTTGCATACTAACGATGTTTTGCAGGATTGTGGCATAGAAGCCCCACCAAAATCTTCAAAAGAGTTCTTATCAAAAAGATAATGTGAAATAGAGGATGGCCAGATATTCTATAGGAAAACATGCTTGGATGGTTCATGCAAGCGTTGCAGTGGCTTCTAGTGTATGCCAGCATGTCAAAATATGGAAAGCACAGATCAGGTGGGACAAAAACTAATAGAGTTTGGGAAGTATAAAACAGTGGCATATGCTACAAAAGATGGGTCTCAAGCAAAAATGTGTGATTTGGTTATTGAGAAGATTCCAGTGTACAAATTTATGACCACATTTCATGACAGTATACTGTCTGAGTATGCAATGCATACCCATAGAGCCCGATGGTTTGACATGCAGTTCAAGCTATGCAAGGACACCTTTCCAGTTGGAAGCATAGTATCCATGGTTGACTTTGTAGAGAACTACACTCTACAACCACAAAATGAGGTGCAGTCACATTATTACAACTCACAAGAAGTTTCGATATTTATGCACATACCATTGATTCATGCATCTGATAGTACAGATGAGCAAAGGAAGGTATTAAGGGAGTACCACTTTCACATTAGTGATGATCGCACACATTGTCCAGAGTTCATGCAAGGTTGCTTCTAGATGTTCTACAGTGGTTTGGCTAAGAGGGGAATAGAATACAATGAACATATAATATGGTCTGATAACTATGCAACATAGTTCAAGAACTCGCACATGTTCTACTAGTTGTGTAGGATGCATGTCATTAAAGGTGTTCAACATATGTGGAACTTTTGTGAGGCTAGAAATGGAAAGGGGGAGCATGCATCAAAAGAGCATTAGCACGAGAAGAGTTAAAGTATAAAGACAATGCAAATTTGACAGATGCAAAATCAATCGTTGAGTGGTGCAATGCTTTGATGGGTCCACATAATGAAGGTACGTCTTCAATTCATAGATTTTTTTGGTTGATGGATGATACTAACATTGCACCATATGAAGACTGTTGTACACTAATAGGATCGAGTGAGGTACACTCTTTCCTTAGCTCAAATATAGGTTCATGGAGTATCAGATCATGAAAGATGGCATGCTTTTGTTTTTCATGTACAATGCAAGACTGGAATGACTGTGAGTCAGGGGAGTGGGTTGACAAATGGTTCACAAGTTATCTTAGCCCACTTCACATGTATCGCCCTCTGATGGCATTGGAACTGACATAGATAGAATCATTGGTCGACTTTGACCACATATCAGATCTAGTTCAATGAGGTGATATATCTACTTTCTTAGTTGTTGAAATTCCATATCGTTAGATCTTACTTTGTACTGTATTCATAATGTTGACAAATTTCAAGAGATTTTTTGCACATATCAATGCAAGGCATGTTTATGCAGTTATTGCAGATGAAGACAATGAAGAGGGAACAAACTATTACTTGTATCATTGTGTTGAGACCAAAAATTAATTGGAGGCCCCAGTTATAGATGGAGAAAACATCAAATACCCTATAGGCTCAGTTGTGGTTATTGCAACATGGCTTAGAAGGTACCCACATTCAAGTGTTAAACATTGGCTATTTCAGGATTTTGACATGCATCGCAAGATTCTTCATTACTCAAACCTTGTCATGTCATCCAATGTTCATTTGACCAAATATGGGGGTAGACCTTTGAACAAGACGTTATGGAAGGTCCGTGAGTCTGACCATGAGGTAGTACTTGACACAATAAAGAGTAGAACAAACCCAGATGGTTCGTTTGATTAATTTGTAAGTATATACACATTGGTTCTTATTAATTTATACTTGTATGCACATTAATTTGTTTGATGCCAATGTTATCATCTTCTTTTATAGTGATTGGTGTCCCCTTGCAAAAAATGTAGATATATGAGCCATCCAAGAGAATGTCAACCAAAAAAGAAATGCAACATCCTTATTTGGATGCCTGCATGCAACATCTCTAAGTGCCTTCCATCTATTTTTTATTTCATTTCCATTTTGGATGCTCTTTCTTTTTCTCTTTTAATTTGCATTTTTTAAGTAAACTGCTAAGGGTTGATTGATCTTTCATTGCAGAAAATGTTGATTTAAGAGCCATCAAAGAGAATCTCACCCAAAAAAGCAATGCAACATACTTATTTTGACGCTTTTGACAAATCTCAATTTTTATTTCAAGCCATTATAAGAGATCATGTGAAGCTTAGTGAGGGAATATCAAGCTACTCATTTGAAGTTAACCTCATAATGAGCACCTATGATGTAGACATTTAAAGAGAATCTTGAATGTATGAGTGACATTGTAAAAGATCTGAGAGAACGAAGTTCCAAAGGCATTGTAATAAGATTTAATTACATAATGAGATATACTCAAATATTGTAAGCTTGGAGTTCATGTTTGGTGTAGTAGTACCTTGTTCTGTAAATGCCTTGAGTAGGAAAATTTGCAAACTTTGAATTTTGAAATATAAACAATGTGAAAAAGGTCATATAAAGGTCATGTAAACAATTTGTACACATTTTTCTGCAACTCGTGTGACCAAGCGGACTGTTCCAACACGTTGGAATAGGTATTTTTATGCTAGGTATGGTCCTCTTTCACACCGAAACACGTAGAATCGCTCTGAGCTATGTTCCACCAGATTGATCCCTTAAGGGTCCAAAGTGCAAAATGGCTGTAAACTTCAACATGCTATTACTCGAATACCATGACACTTAGAAACTTCTCATATGATCCTACAGAAAGGGGTTGGGCCCCTATAGAAAAACCTCTCTCGGTTTTGGCTATCTTGGAGTGGTTTTCTCGTGGGGGTGGATTTTCACTTGTTGGAAAAGGTGTCAAATTCAAGCAGTGCAAAGTTGTGCAACTTTCGCTCTGCAACTCGTGTGACCAAACTAACTGCTCCAACGCGTCCAAATAGGTATGTTTATGCTAGGCATGGTCTTTTTTCACACTGAAACACGTGGAATCTCTCCAAGCTACGTTCCACTGGATCGATCCCTTAAGGGTCCAACGTGCAAAATGGCTACAAACTTCAGCATCCTATTACTTGGATACCATGACACTTAGAAACTTCTCGTCTGATCCTATAGAAAGGGGTTAGGCCCCTCTGGAAAAAAATGTCTCATTTTTTTGCTATCTTGGAGTGGTTTTCTCGTGGCGTCAGATTTTCACTTGATGGAAAATGTGTCAAATTCAAGCAGTCCAAAGTTGCAAAGTGGTGCAACTTTTGCTCTGCAACTCGTGTGACCAAACTAACTACTCCAATGCATCCAAATAGGTATGTTTATGCTAGGCATGGTATTTTTTCGCATTGAAACATGTGGAATCTCTCTGAGCTACGTTCCACTAGATCAATCCCTTCAGGGTCCAAAGTGCAAAATGGCTACAAACTTTAGCATGCTATTACTTGGATACCGTGACACTTAGAACCTTCTCGTCTGATCCTACAGAAAGGAATTGGGCCCCTCTAGAAAATATTCTCTCGATTTTTGCTATCTTGGAGTAGTTTTTTCGTGGTGGTGGATTTTCACTTGATGGAAAAAGTGTCAAATTCAAACAATGCAAAGTTGCAAAGTGGTGCAACTTCTGTTCTGCAACTTGTGTGACCAAGTGGACTATTCCAACACGTCCGAATAGGTATTTTTACACTAAGAATGGTCCTCTTTTGCACCGAAACACATGGAATTGCTGCAAGCTATGATCCATCGGATTGATCCCTTAAGGGTCCAAAGTGCAAAATAGTTGCAAACTTCAACATAATAGTACTTGGATACCGTGACACTTAGAAAATTCTCGTTTAATCCTATAGAAATACATTGGGCCCCTCTACAAAAACCTCTCTCGGTTTTGGCTATCTTGAGTGTTTTTCTCGTGGTAGTGGATTTTCACTTGATGGAAAAAGAGTCAAATTCAAACAGTGCAAAGTTGCAAAGTGGTGCAAATTTTGCTTTGCAACTCGTGTGACCAAACTAAATGATCCAACATGTCCGAATAGGTATGTTTATGCTAGGCATGGTATTTTTTTGCACCGAAACACGTAGAATCACTCTGAGCTATGTTCAACCGGATCGATCCCTTAAGGGTCCAAAGTGCAAAATGGCTACAAACTTCAGTATGCTATTACTCAAATACCGTGACATTTAGAAACTTCTCATCTGATTCTACGGAATGGAATTGGGCCCCTCTAGAAAAACCTTTCTCAGTTTTAGCTATCTTGGAGTGGTTTTCTTGTGGCGGAGGATTTTCACTTTATGGAAAAAGTAGCAAATTCAAGCAGTGCAAAGTTGCAAAGTGGTGCAACTTTCGCTTTGCAACTGGTGTGACCAAACTAATTGCTCCAACACATCCAAATAGGTATGTTTATGCTAGGCATGCTATTTTTTCACACTGAAACACGTGGAATCACTCTAAGCTACATTCAACCGGAACGATCCTTTAAGGGTCCAAAGTGCAAAATCGCTACAATATTTAGCATGCTATTACTCGGATACTGTAACACTTAGAAACTTCTCGCCTGATCCTACAAAAAGGAGTTGGGCCCCTCTAGAAACACCTCTCTCAATTTTGGCTATCTTGTAGTGGTTTTCTCGTGACAGTGGATTTTCACTTGATGGAAAAAGTGCCAAATTCAAGTAGAGCAAAGTTGCAAACTGGTCCAACTTTCGCTCTGAAACTCGTGTGACCAAAATAACTACTCCAACGTGTCCAAATAGGTATTTTTACACTAGCCTTGGTCTTTTTTCACACTAAAACACGTGGAATCGCTTCGAGCTACGTTCAACAAGAACGATCCCTTAAGGGTCCAAAGTGCAAAATGGATGCAAACTTCAGCATGCTATTAGTCAGATACCATGACACTTAAAAATTTCTTGTCTGATCCTACAAAAATGCGTTGGGCCCCTCTAGAAAAACGTCTCTCGGTTTTGGCTATCGTGGAGTTGTTTTCTCGTGTTAGTGGATTTTCACTTGATGGAAAAAGTGTCAAATTCAAGCAGTGCAAAGTTGCAAAGTGGTGCAACTTTTGCTCTGCAACTCATGTGACCAAACTCACTGCTCCAACGTGTCTGAATAGGTATGCTTATGCTAGGCATGGTATTTTTTCATTTAAACACATGGAATCGCTTGAAGTTACGTTCAACCGGATCGATCCCTTAAGGGTCCAAAGTGCAAAATGGATGCAAATTTTGGCATGCTATTACTCAGCTATCGTGATGCTTAGAAAATTTTCATCTAATCCTATAGGATCATGTTGAGGTTGTTTACAAAAACCTCTCTCATTTTTGGCTATCTCAGAGTGGTTTTCTAGTGGTGGCGGATTTTCACTTGATGGAAAAAGCATCAAATGCAAGCAGTGCAAAGTTGCAAACTGGTGCAATATTTTTTCTGCAACTTGTGTGACCAAGAGGACCATTCCAACATGTCCAAATAGGTATTTTTATGCTAGGTATGGTCCTCTTTTGCACTGAAACATGTGGAATCGCTTCGAGCTATGTTCCACCGGATCGATCCCTTAGGTTGGAGGAGTCTTAAGTTGCAAATTTGTAAGTTGCTTAAAGCAAAAAATTTGAAATGATATTGAATGGCCCACTTAGCACTCATTGCATCTAAGTGATGCTCACAGAGGTGAGGCACTAGGCTTTCCCAGGAGGTCACCCATTCTAGTATACTCTAGCTCAAGTGCTTAACCACAAAGATTTTTCCCCAAGGTTAAGCCCACTTAGCTTGCAACCCCATTTGAAAAACCTTCAACAAGTGTTGTGCCTTATGAAACATTCATTATAGAGCCCCTTTAGCTCATCAATTGATAAGTAGTAGGTATTTTCTACAATGTGTCAAATTGTGATATTGCTATAAGGATTCCTTTGAGCAGTCATTTGTAGTATTAGATATAGCTCTAGCTTCTACAATATTGCACATGATTGCAGATAGTTTCAAAGATCTAGATAACATCAATATTTCACATTACTCAATAATGATGAACATATTAAAGACATTTGCGGAAATCAGGACAAGTAACCTTCTTGTGGACTTAGGGTTGCAATATTTGATCTACAATATGTTCCACCATTTCTTTAGTAGGATCAAGAACACACATAATGAAGGTGTGTTTGTAGCCATGCAAGATTATCATTTGAACTATCCAGGAGAATGATGTTTTATCTCGACCAACCATATCTATACCATGGTTTGTTTGGAAACATGGATGGGTTCTCTCTTCATCGGAATATAAATTATTCCTCGATGTGTTCACACTAGTGTTACAAGACTAGAACTCACCTCGGACTTGACAAGCCATTTTTTGAATTGGAATCAGGCTTGGAGCCCTAACTCGATAAATAGAAAAACCTAAGAAATTAAAAGATTTGTAAGGATTTAAAACTTGTTTCATGCACCCTTTAATAAATAAACCTTAAAGACACAATAGCATCATCAAATGGAAATTACTATGATCCCATACACAAACATACATCAATCACATAAGTATAAGCATAAATTTTACCTGAAGGAAATAACACATTTAGATATATAAATATTTTGCTATTTCTATCAGGATTCAATCATGTTGTTTTACAAGTTAAACTCATTGACCCATGATTCATCAGTAGTGGTTCACAAGAACCCATCTCTCATGATAATTAATGGTTCATAAGGAGGAAGATAAATCTTCATACATTTCTTCTATCACAAATGAGATAAGTGCTTGGTTTCATGAAGGTCATGAGACAACCATTAATGGGGAGTGGATACATGAAGAACTGATGGAGAATGATAATGGCTTCAAACCTGCTATAAAGGAAAAAAAAAATCATTTCAATGATGCAAGAGGTTTTTGGTTTCAGTACCAAAATGAGCCTACGAAGAATGCATGTGAAACTTTTTTTGAACTTGAGGGTGTACTTACTCCATCTCAAGGATCATGCATTGAGGATGACATAGATCAATGCTAGGGCTAACGAATTAATAATTATACACGTGAATAAGTCAAACATGTACATGTCAATAAGGGAAGTACAAGTACTCAAAAACATGTAAGCCTCAAAAAGTATACACACAAATACATAGTATACACAAATTAAGACAAAGTATATGCACGAATACAAGGTATATGCATGAAAACATGTAAGCCACAAAGTATACACTCGAATGCACGTAAGTCACAAAGTATACACGTAAGTTGTAAAGTATACACTTGAATACACGTAACTCATATCTATTGAACCATAAATTTACAACGCAAATATGGACAAGCATTGATAAAAGATATTTGTATTAACCAAATAGCCATGTAGGAATACATCAATATATGTCGATATAAGTATGAAATATATGTACAAAATAGCCATATAGGCTTATGAGAATGCCATCTAGGCATATAATGTCAAATATGTCCAATAAAAAATATGTACAAAACTGCCATGTAGGCATACAACAAAGGACTCTGGAATCAAAAGTCATTGCTCTCCATGCGCAGGAAATAAAATCTTTCCCTTTCCTTTTCGCTCAAATGGTGATAGGTCTTTCACTCACTTTTGCTGCACTTGTGGAGTGCTTCTGCTACTCCTCCTAGGGTTTAGTTCATGGTGAAGTTTTAACTGTTACAATAAGAAGGACATGAATATATAGAAATTACATTATAAAAAATGATATATTTGAGAAAATAATCCTTTACAACCATCTCATGATCTCTCTCCACGAGGGAAATATCCTCACACCCATGCTCAAGTGTGCTCAAGTCTTGTATAAACCATACAAATAGACAAAAACTACGTGAATCAATAATGTTTGATTTTCACTAACTAACATCTATAACAGCAAATGTAAATTAAAATTTACTAATTTGCCTCATACCTCTTCTATTAGAGCCATCATGGATTGTATAGAAGATGTCACACCAATATCCATTGCCCTCGTCACATTCAGAGGTGTATCATCTCACAACAACTAAAAATAAAATAATAAATTATTCAACCTAATCAACGATGTGCATGCATAAACTACAAAAATCTATTAAGTACTTGATTCATTAGTTAAAATCTTTATTCTATTACATGCATGAAGGTTTGAGTAAATCCACCACCACTGGGAAGTGTTCCATCAAAACCTCCAATATTAGTCTGTTCAACATCCAAAATTGCATACTAAATTATGATTCATAAAACAATGCCATTAATATGCAATAAAATTATAATTGTTTACTAGTTACATACCCTAGTGATAGGTGTACTACAAAAATAGGTTGGTGGGGGGCTAGTGTATCCAGTCTCAACACTCTGACCCTGCAATTTTATTAAAATCATAAAACATTTTTAGTTAATCTTGCATTTCAAAATTGAAATTTAATAGATTAAATTCAATGAACACATGCACTAACTTTTACCTGACTATCAATACCATATGCCTCATGCAAAATTTCAGCTACCCTCTCCATCTCCATAGTTGCAAATGGATCATGCGTACTAGTCTCCTAAGGGTCAGTGGGGTCATGTGAACAAGTAGCCCCACAAGATTGACACACATGTGTTTGAAGGCCACCACTAGAAGACTCCCCTGGATGGCGCTATAGAATAGGGCTAGTATGATGGATGGCACTCTGGGTCAAAGTGTTGATTGCCTAGAATGTCTCAACATCAACACTTTCCTTCATGATGGAAGGCATAACAACGTGCTCATGAGGTGGCCTAGCGCAAGCTCGTCTACCTTGCCACGTAGGATCCGACTATGCACCAGGTCTATCCTGAGCTAACCCCCCACCTCCCCCCTAGAAATCCCTCATATCAAAATAATTTGGGATTTTGTTCAATATGAACTCACTGTATAGTTTTCTAAGGAAATATTGTGGGACCTCGCAATTGTTCCATGGTGGGTAATCAAAGACCATGTACCACCTATCATAAAACCAATCCTTCATCTATTGGTGGTGTCACCAATGGATAGGAAAACTCTTCGCATTAAGGGTAAGATTTTGATTTGTATGTGGGTTGGTGAATAATGAGCACAAATCACCTTTTGTAATTTTTAAATCTTTCACATCCTTGTATGATAGTTTATTTGCATAATAGTCCCTAGCCGCTTGTCTCCTATCTTCTCATCGAGTTATTTGTTTGCTAATTGAATCTACGTTTGTTAACATATATCTCAATGAATTTGCTAGGGTCATTATTTTTGTGGTTGAACCATTTGGATCACTCAACCTATTGATCAAATCCTCAAATTGTTTTTTGTTCTCAATTTCACTCATTAAATTTTGTTGAGTGCTAGGAGGGGGTTGAGTGATTGGTGGAGGAGGTTGATGTTGTGGTTGATTTTGATCTTGAGGATTTGGTTGGTCTTCCCGTTGAGGATTTTGAGGGTTTGCAGGTTGATTTGCATCTCCTAAATATTCAAACAAATAGATATCAAATTCAACCTAAAACTAACAAATTCAAAACAAAAACCATAGAATCCTTACCTCTTAGAGCTCATCGTCATCATCATGCCATTGTTGTGAAGAAATAGGGATTCTTGGTGAATAAATTCTCCTCCTAGAATATGAGCTCAATATTCTAGGGTTTTTGGCCACAGGTGCAACAAAAAAACCAGTCGAAATGCAAATGAGATATTTGCATTTGTTTTTTTTATTTTAACAGTTTATAACGTGAGCATGTTATAATACGCTCGTATTATTTGTTTGTAGTTGTAGCCATCGAGAACTTTCCTAGGTTTAATGGAAGACATAACGCGAGTGCACTATAATGCACTCACGTTATGGTTTTCAACTTTTTTTTGAGGGTGACCACGGAATTGCTACCCATTTCCATGCACCCGCCCCGGTACACCACCAATACCTTTGACTCTCCCGTCAAGAAACTAAATTCTAACTCTACCTTTGCAAACGATCTCTAGTGTTGACTCACTTTCCAGGTACACCTTTCCACCATCATACTTCTCATACTTGGAGAACCATTCTCTATGAGACGTGATGTGAAAGGATGCACCTGAATAAACTAGTGAGACATCATCTGATCCCTGAGTTGCCAAGGATGCAATGAAGGCATTTGCATCACTCTGAGAAGAGTCATTATCTAAAGCATTATTTTTCTTCTTCTCCTTACAATCCTTCAGAGATGACGAGGTTTCCCATAGTTCTAGTAGTTCACCTTGGAATTTTTACTAGGAGACTTTGATCGCCCTACAGATTTGGATTTCGACTTCTTGTCTTTCTTCTTCCCTTTCTCCTTTGGTCTACCTCGAACAGCAAGGGCCTCTTTGGCCATCTCAGAAGACTTCCTTCGCATTTCTTTAGAAAAAAGCAAAGCAACCACGTCATCCATCTTGAATGCAGTTGTCATGCTTCCAATAGCCATCACTAGATGATCCCAAATTTTAGGTAACAAACACAACAGGAGCATGCAATGATCCTCATCCTTAGTCTTTACATGCAGAGACGCCAGTTGAGAAAACACTCCTGCTAAACGAGTTCAGATGGTCTGCAACAAATGCACCTTCTTCCATCTTCAGGGAGTACAACTTCTTCCTTAGGAAAATCTTATTTACCAGAGAATTTCCATGATGAATATCACCAAGATTCTTCCACAATGAAGTTGTAGACTTATCCTCATGCACGTTCAGGAGTACAAAATCGGCCAGACTCAGTCTAATTAGACCTCTTGCTTCATACTTTGTGGCATAGTTCCAAACACTACTACCTAGAGGTCTCGATCCACAAGCAAATCTTCAATTTTGAGTTTCCATAACTCAAAGTTTTTCCCATTGATTTTTTCAATCTCTACTCTATCTGATGTATTCACCATCTCAAATAGAAACAAGTTTTAACAATGCAAAACTCCCACTGGAACAATATTAGCACAAAAAGATGACCTTTCAAACAAGGATAACATAACTATCCAGGCTCTGATACCACTTGAAGGGAGAAGAGGGGACATTGTGGAATACCTCCCTAACACTAATACAATAGAGGAGAGGAGCAAAAAATAGATTCTAAAGCTTCTTAAAAAACTTTTCAGATGAATACATACAATATAAGAAAGGTAACAAAATAATAAAAATTCACTGATTGACACGAAGTATTTACATGGGAAAACCTTTTCAGGTAAAAAACCCACCACACCAAGCAAAGACAATTTGTATTACAATAATAAACAAATTACATACAAAGTTCAGTCTTCATTCCCTGATAATCAGCTCACAGTAGCACTCAAGTTCACTCACAGTTACAATGCTCATAGCATACAATGAATTCAACTCTCATCTCAAGTTACTCTATCATCAATCAACCTATGATTGATTTACATATATAATAATGTATTTGTGGACATGAAAATCTGCAAATGGTTAGCACAATGACAAAACAGCATAAATAGAAATTCCTATCCCTATGAGATAATACTTTATGATTCAAATGCAACCAAACAACAAAATCAAACAAAACATGTAAACCATGAAATATCCCTATCCCATATTGGATTGGTGCAACTTAGTTGTGTAGGAAGCTGCCCTTTCCCAATCCTTGATAAGCAAGATTGCCAAATGATGAACAAGATTGATTCTCAAGTGAAGAGAATAACCTTGCAATGAGAATGAGTTGTTGCTAAACAAATGGTGTTGTGATGAGCAAGATTGATTCTCAAATGAAGAGAGTAACCTTGCAATGAGTAAGTGTTGTGTTGTTGATTTGTGTTGAAATACTTTGCATTTTATAGATTCAAGGGTAGGAGATTGAAAGATTTTGATGAATGTGGGATAATTCACAAACCAATGACAAGGTGCCACTTGTCAAGTTGTGAGAGGGTGAGGAATGTGCAAGTCTTGGCCAATGTGCCAATTTGAAATTCAAATTTGGATGAAATGACATGTTTAGGGGGGATGAAAGGTGCAATAAATGCCATGTTTGACTTGTGCAAATAGCATTTAAAACCTTGTTGGAAGGGACAAGTCCCTTTTGGGGGGAAGATTCAAATTGGAAGAATATTCCATTTTGAATGTAATTAGAGGAAATAATAAATCAAATAAATGATTTATTGGTGTAAGTGGGTAGGTTAGTTAGGAGTTTAGATTTGACTCTAGTTCAGTCAAAAGCTAGAGAATGATAATCATGATTAGAAGTTAATTAATTTAGATTAATTAACTTAGGGGATTTTAGGGATTTGACATTTGATTTTAAATCAGTTTGATTTATTAAATCAGATAAGAAGAACTTTAGGAACTTAATTAAATAATTTGATTTAATTAAGTCTGATGAACCTTAGGATTTAATCAATAAATTGCTTTAATTGATTAATAGAAGAATTAGATGCATGATATTAGTTTTGCATGTCTACATTTTTCCCCTCTTTGAAGCAATGTACTTGTTGCATTGGTTCAAAGAATGATGCCACTGACATTGAAATTAATTTTATTTTTTTTTCGGATGCCCCACCGAAAATAAGTACGTTAGTACATTGCCCCCTCGAGAGATCAAGTGAAAATATTGAGGTGGATCTCACAATAAAGAGGTTCAAAATGAATGTATGGATGGCGAGAATATATGATCTATATGATAATGATGATATAAATGAAATGTTTGGAAGATGCTTAGAATAAAAAATCTATATTATCTTAAACATCTTAAATGATTATGCAATGCATGTGAAACAAATGAGATGGATGATGTTGTCCTATGATGGTTTGACATGATTATGCAGAATGAGAATGTAAATGCAAGATGGATGCATTGTTAGCACGAAGGAGGATAGAAGAATGAGATGGATCAACCCTTGAATCCAAGAAGAATATAGAAGTCCAACAAGACAACTTTATTAGAAATGATGATGAATGATGATGATGTATTGCTTATCCAAGGATGGAAAAAGAGCATACCTTTCTTTATGTTTGATAACACACATAGGTGCGATGCATCAAGGTATAAAGAACCAGGATGGCGTGGCGCCTAGTGTGATGGAATTTGACTCGTCAAACAGATAGGAGTACTCTTGTTCACACTTGACATACGGAAACCTTGCTAGGACAGACCCAACAAAGCAAGTATTTTCCAAGTTATTTTACAAGAACATCCAACAAGCACAACAGATAAAAAGATAATGATCATTGCCCCATTCCTTTCTATCTAAACCTATTTTGTTTAAGCATCATCGAGAGGTCCTTGGAATGAGCGCAAAATAAGATAAGTCAAAAAGACCAAAAAAAAGTAAACAAACAAGTTGATGTTCATCTTACCGCTAGCCAAGGCTAAACTATTGTGGGGTACTTGATGCTTATGTCCATCACAGGAAATCTTCATCCTAGGATATGTAGTGATCTAGGTTTTAGTGAGACTAATTGTGTGATAAGATATTGATACTCTGAGTTGACCAACTTGCTGACTTACTCACTTAGACTTTCGAGACTTTGACGATTAGGGAGTTTACTTTGGAACCTGCTAAACTTGCTTCTGACTGACTCACCAAAGGGTGAGAGTGACAATTGATTTATTATGAGTGATGAAAAACATAGGTGAAAGCGAGATGAAATGGATGCACCATTTTGGTTTTTTCAAATGTTTTGAGGCTGTTTTTGGAATTTTGAGATGTTTTACAAATGTTTTTGAAATTTTTGATGGATTTTTGAATGTTTTTGAATTTTTGATATGTTTTGGATGTTTTTGAATTTTTCACATGATTTTGACAATTTGGATACGATATGTGATGATATCAGTGCTCTATTTTGGGATTTTGTTGAAAACCAAGCTTTAATGTTGATCAATCGGATTGATGGATTGATTGTTTGACTAAGTGTGTTAAGTCAAAAAAAAGTGATAATGCACTTGTAAGTTCCAAGAAGTTGTGTTATCCCAGAGTAAACTCGTACAAAAAGGATAATTTGGCTAGGTGTGTTAAGCCAAACAAGGTGATTATGGATTTGATAATTTGGCTAAGTGTGTTAAGCTAAATAGAGTGATGATAATGAACTTGTAAACCCAAGGAAGTTGTGTTATCCTTGAGTAAACTCGTGCACAAGATGATAGTTTGACTAAGTGTGTTAAGTCAAATGAGGTGATGATTGATTGGATTCGATTGATCAAGATTGATTTGGAATAAAATAGCTTTGATGATTTGATGTGACATTGAAGTACACATTAGATGCAACTGATATTGATTGTTTGGATTGATGTTCGACGAAAGATAAAGCATGATAAGGAACGTCATCTCGTCAAAATATGCCATGGGCTAATGACTTGGATTTTGGTTCACAAATTCTTTGATCAATTTGATTTCACATTTTCCAATGCTCAGATCACCACATAAGTGGGAAGATATAGATCAAGATTTATTCTTGAAGCAAGATGTAAATATCTGCCCCCAGTGTCTAGCAATGTTTGAATGACCATGGGTGGATTCTTGGATATGAATGGATATGGATTATCTTGCGATAAGATAAGGGTGTTCGAATAGAGGAATGCTCACTCAGATAATGCTTCAAGGCTCAGATAATTTTGGATAGGATGGGATCAATGAAAATGACCCATGTCAAGGTGTTTACCATAAGCAAGTGTAAAGCATTTACCAAACCTTCATCAAGATCAAGATAAGGTAAAAGAATGATGCAAATATATGAAAATGGATTGGATAAGTGGTTCCTGGATAAACAGATGATATGGATGGAATGTCAGCTTTATTATGGATGCGATAATATGCTTTCTCCTGAACTGGCGCACGTAGATGCTTAATTCTACACATGACGCCTGTTTGCCAAGTTTTCATCATGGTACCTACCCAAAGCGCCATCGAAATGGTTTTCGCTAGAGGACAATTTTTTTCTTTACTATTTTCAATCCTTTTTTTGATTTTTTTGGATTTTTGTATATTTTGATTTTTTTGTTGTCACCAAGATGCCTGTTTGCCAGGTTTTCATCAAGGTGACCATTTATTTAGGACATTTTTCTGATTTTTTTTTTTGTATTTTCCTGAGAGATTTTAGGCTGATGTTGAACCACCTGGTGGTGCTGATGTTGATGCTTCTGTCATAACGTGCCATCAGTATCCTGCTTGAAGAAGTTGCTTTGCCAAGATACGTGCACTTGAATGCAACTTTTCAGAAATCTGTTCTACTTTGCTGATAATGGACTTAACTCTGTCTTTGTGCGCACATCGTGATAGGGTGCCTTATGAATCCTTATGATGAAGGGTCGTTTCCAACACATGGTCAATGTGAGAATTGGATATCATGCATGGAGGCATGGATGGAGTGTGTTTAGGAGTAAAAGATGGATTGGTTGACAGTTTGGAACCTTTGACTCTCCAAACTTGGGAAGATGAGCAATAATGGGTGGATATGGAAGTGTACGTGGAATTAGGACCAACTGCTTGATACACTTTGTATGTCGCTTGAGAAGCCTGGTTTTTCCTTTGTGGGAATCTTTGATGGATACTTTTCCCTTTTTGATTTTTCCCCATAGTTTCTTTGATTGATGGAGTTTGATAGGGCTAATTTTTCTTTGTATTCTTTGGTATCCATTTGTATTTGATTTGTCCGATATGCTTTGCTGCTTCTTTTTCTTTGATAACATTCTTCATGCTTCGATTCAAGTCTTTCTTTTGTTGTTGGTCCCAACTCGTGGATGGGGTGATGGGTGGATGAAGATTCGTGATACGACGGGTTGTAGTATTGGCATTGGTTTCATCATAAGGATTCTTCGTGCTCCCTATGTTGATGTTTGCTCGAGACGAAGTTACCCCCAGTATGGTGATAGTATTACTGATATGTTGAGGTCCCTTGATTGTTGAGTAACCAAGGCCTTGATGCTTAGGATTTCCAACAATCTGCACTAGTTCTAGGATACCCTGTTCATGTAGACCTAATCCTTTGCCTTGATAATTCATCTGTTGAAAAAAATTATTTTCCATAGGATATGATTTACCTTGGGAACAAGGTGTTTCTTCTTCTCTGCTCTGTGGCGGATCTTCAAATGTCATAGCTCTTTCATTGATAAGATGATTTTCCCTTACAAAGGTGAGTGATCCAAGTTTATAAGTCATTGGATCTTCCATAAGTGGGATGAATGCCTGATTGATATCTTCAACTTGATCTTGTGAGATATTAGATTGTAGTGCTCCTTCAAGAGGTGTTGATGATTCAATGTCCTTGCAAAATTCTTCCTCGTGATTTATTCTTGATATGCTTTCACATGATGTTTCTGATTGACAACTTATGTAGAAACCTTCTTTATGACCCATTTCTGATATGTCTCTGCATTTCTCTGTATCTTGATCATGTGTACAAATGTTAAGAGTAGGAGACTCTTGTTCGTTGGTAATGATGTCAAGAGTATGAGACTCTTGTTTTGAATGAAGATCATCTACGTGTCCATCCAAAGAAAGCATCTCATTGGTAGATGGAGGAGTATGTCCTATGTGGATATGATCATCATTTGCAGCATCTTGTATAGATAAAGAGTGCCCATTAGATCATTGTAGTATCTCGGAGATACAAATTCTTGATTTTGACTAATTCTGGAATTGCTTTCGCCATGCTTTTGATCAAGTTCTTGACATGGGTCAATTTCAAAGGATGGATTGTCTACAAGAGGTTCTTGGACATCGTCCTTAGGCATGGGAAGTGGATTAATATCCACTTGTTCTTTGAATGGATTTGGATCAAGTGTAGTGTCAAAGATTCTTTCACTATTTTCAATCGTAACGTCGAAGGATGTCAATATGCCTTGGGAGGGACCATTGCTAGGCCTTGATGGAATATCTTGATCATGCTTTGGAATACGTTCTTGAGATATTTCCTCTAACTCATAAGGCGATGTAGAAACTTTTTCGATATGATCATTGGTCGATGGATCATAGATTATGTCAATGGGATCAAATAATTGTAACACATCTTAAAATAGATCACTAAAAAGTGGCTCTTGATGAATGTTGAGTTCATCACTGGATGGGGTAGAAGCATCTTCAAGATCTTGAACATTGTTTTCAACAATTGTGGAAGAGAGATTACCAATGTCTTCAACCATATAATCAAGTGATGTTGATATTTCTTGAATTTGATCATAATTGAAAAGTAGCTCTTGGTGTATGTTGATTTGATCATTGGTCAAGGTTGAAACATCTTCAAAGTGCTTATTGATAGATTGATCTTGATTTTTGATTTCAACAATTGTGGTGGGAATCTGTTGCAAGCTTTGTTGGGCAAGCAATGCCTGTGTTTGTTGCTGAGCCAACAACGCTTGTTGTTGGTCATGTTGTTTTTGTGCCAACAAAGCTTTTTGTTGGGCTCTTTGTTGTGCTACTTCTTCTTGGATTGCTTGCAATAGTGCGTAGAATTCTGCTTGCGCTTGCGCTTGTTGGGCTACTTGAGCCGCTTGTGCTTGAGCTTGTGCAGCTTGTTGGGCTTGGAGTGCCTTTTTGCGGGAAGCTTCTTGTGCAACTTGCAACATGATGGAGAATGAATTTGTCGTGTTGTATTTTTGTGGTGGTGGCGGTGGTGGTGGAATGGGAATGGTGTTGATTGTTGGGGTTGTTTGGATGGTTGCCATCTGTTGTTGCGATATCGATGGAAAAATGGGATGATTTGGTATGATGTTTTGATTTGGCATGATAGATTGAAATTGAACATTGTTGTGGTCTAGAATCATATTTCCTTGATTTAGGTAACTTTGATTTTGCATGGTGTTACCTTGACTTGAATCAACATATGGAGTTGCCAATCTATTGCTAGGATTTTGAACAACATTAGGGGAATTTGCAAACATGTCAACCCCAAAGTTTACCAAGTGTGGATTTGAAATGGTCATGTTTGGTAAAGTTGCACTTGGTATGTATGGATTCTGTGGGATAATGTTGTTTGGAAAACTCATGCATTGAGTGTTTGGTTGATAGATTTTCAGATTTGGACTTGGATTTAAATCTCTCATTGGGAAAGGTGTTCCAAACTTTGGATTGGGTATGCTCATATTTGTTGTACCATTGATGTTTGTATGAGATAATGCTCCCATGTATGCATTGTACAAGCTTTGAAAATCAAATGGTATTTCAAGGCTTGGATAGTTTAGTTGAATTGAATTGCTCATGATGGATGAATCATATTTATATTCCATGTCCCTCTTGTGTTGAGATCGAGTTTGAACCATAAAATGAAGATCAATTTTCAAGAATGTAAGAGATGAACCTCTAATCCTTTAGATTGGTCTAAACCTTAGGTTCAAAGAAGTGAAAAACTAGGATAATTGAAGGATCAAAGCGATGACGAGGATGAGATAAACTGAAGATGAATGATATGGATGAATGGAACTCTTAAAGAAACTTTGAGAGAAATGCTAAACGTTTTAGGACTTTGATTGCTCGTGATTGGATTGATGGTTTGACTAGGTGTGTTAAGTCAAACAAAATGTGATAAATGTAATCGTAAAACTCTAGGAAGTTGTGTTATCCAAGAGTGAACTCCTACAGGATGGTAGTTTGACTAAGTGCGTCAAGTCAAATGAGGTGATGATTTGATAATTTGGCTAGGTGTGTTAAGCCAAACAAGATGAACTCGTAAACCCTAGGAAGTTGTTTTATCCAAGAGAGAACTCATGTATAAGATGATGGTTTGACTAGTTGTGTTAAGTCAAAACAAAGTGATTTGATTTTGCCTAAAGGTTTAGCATAAAAGATGTTTACAAAGTTTCCAAGAGTTGGTGAGGTGACTTTTGACTGATTTAATGGTTGAGAGATGGATGAAAGTGATTGAATTTGATCCTAGACTTGACCTAGAATAACACTTTTGCTCACAAGACCTTGATGTTGAAGAACACGCTATATTTTGAACTCAAAAAAGTCTCTCAAGATGCTCCTCACGAGCTTTTAGACTAAGCTTTTTGAACTTCGGGTTTGGGATTTCGATCATGTTAGAAAACACATGTGTAATCAAATTTGTCTTTTATCTTGTCTTAGTGAATCCTTTTTACCAAAATCACTTGCTTGATTATGTTTTCAAACTGAATGTCTAATGTCCTGCTTTCTTCTTCATCCCACAAGGTCCATTATGTGGAAATCAAGGAAATCAGGGCAAAAGTCTCCTATGTATATCCTAAGTGAAAACAAATGACGATAGAATTCGAGCACTTAGAAACCTCTAAGGATATGATCCCTAGAGAAAGCAAGAGTGCTTAAATTCATCAAAGGTATTTGTTTCCTCCAAGGTGTTTGAAATTTGAGGCTCTTGTGAATGTTCATTTTTCAATGTTTTGAATCCAAGCAAAGTGTTTTTGATTCCAAGCACTTTTTACAACCCTAGGATGATGAGGCAATATCTTGTTGGGTTCCCACTTGGATAAATCCAGTTGCGCATATCTTGTGTGAATGGCTAAATGCTTGACCACATTGGCTCCCCTCCACAACACTCACTTATTTGGGTCAGCCAAGCATTAGTACCCATGAATCTCCCATGGCATACTTTCCATTTCCACAACAAGACCGCATGTTACGTGGGGCGGCTTCAAAGGACATGACCTTTCGCACCAACAAGATAGACAAGGTTTTGGCCTTTTTCTAAACAAATGGTTCTAATTCGGGCATTCCATTCGTGGGGGATTATCCAACATCGGCGAGAGCCCATTGCTGTCCATCTCATCAGAATAATCCTCATGATATTGGCCTTTGTTCCAATATCCACACTTATATACCGGTTGGAAGTCGCTTGGCTTTAGCGTGTTCCCGGTTGGGTCGTTCCCTTGGGTGAGTACTTTTTCCCACAAGGTAGGCCCTCTAAGTTAACAATAGCGAGCTAACATATCCCGTCGTTCACACAACCTTTGTTGAAAAACAAAGCGGAGAACCTCCACAATATATCGTGCTCACACTCGCATGTTTTGTTCAATTTTAGATCCCAAATCGAAGTGTGGAGGCAATATTTTTGACAACTTAATATCATGAAAAAAAATTTTGATTCTCAAGATCATCGTGAGGCACGAGAGAAATGCATACGTCTTTTTGATGATATTACTTTGTGAAAAAGATTGCAAAATATGACAAACAGTTGTTCATTTTAAGTCCAAAAAGCAGTGATGAATTCGTTTTAAGCACCAAAATCCAAGTGTGAATGTTGCCTTGTTCAGTTTTAGACCAACATCCAAATTCTAGTGTGTTTCTAAGGTTCAATTTTAACCAATTTGAAAAAATCAAGTCAATGGTTAGTTTTAAACCCAAAAGTTGAAGTCAGTTGGTTCAAAACAGAAAATGAAAGTAGAAATTGGATGCTCTAAGCATTTAAAAATGCTTTGTGAATTTCAAGTTTGAATGCCCAAGGCCCATTTTCACTTCAAAAATTCTCAAAGATTGTTTCCTTCGCTTCAGTTTTGCAAGTTCTTTGTGCAAACAAAATCCATTTTCCTATAGGATAAAAGGAAAAATACATGAGAATCAATCGTTAAGAGATATCTCAGGAAATAAATATCCAAAGAAAATTAATTCTAGCAAATGTGCAGTGAATGGAAATTAAAAATAATCTTTCATCATGCTTTCCACCAAGATAGGATTTTAAGATTTAATTTATGCAAATGAATTTGAAACATTTGTAAGTCCTTCTAAGAGTATAGAACATTGAGCAAAGCGAGACAATAGTCAAAAATTGTCACATGTGAAATATTCCCCTATAGCCTAACACCCTTGGATTCAAGATCTTCTTGATTACACCTCATGGAAAGTCCCCTTGCTTAACTATGAAATCTGTTAGGGTACCTTGGGAATGGAAAGAAACTGATTTCTTCAGAGCTACACCTGCTTGTTAGGTAACAAAATCGAGATCCCATCACACATTGCAAAAATAAATTCACACATCAAGATACTGAGTTATCCCCCCTTTTAAGCAACATACGTGTGTGGGATAAATGCACAATAATATAGTGAACCTGCAGCAGAAATGAATTCATGTCTAAGCATTTAGTAAACAATCCTATCTCAAAAATGCTACTGCGAACATAAATTATCCCTTTTTGATTAGCAAATGCATCTATCTTATAAGATATGTGAGCGAGAGGAGATGATGCACGGGAAAATAATTTAAAATTTTGAAAGCAAATGACTGTTTTGACAGACACCTATTGCCTTTATCATGCTAGACTACCTAGTGTGCATAGCAGACAAACCATTTAAGGCAAGCAGCCTGTGATGGTAAGAGCAGTTTGAGTTCATGTTTGCCTGTCAGTGCTCTCAATGACTTTTATAGATTAAATATTCATGAATAACCTTACTGAAATTGGTGTACTAAGATGTGATGCAACTATGCCAACAATCAAGACCTCTCACGTATGAACACAATCTGATGAATGGACAGATCTGAGATGGTAATAATTGTAGACAGTTGTGAGAATGAGATTCAACTGTAAATAGCTTTTGACCAACAACCACAACTAGTAAATCCCTATGAGCATGATATGCGATGGAGGAAATTGGGTGATTGGAGTCATGTGAACCCAACTTGCATCTAAAAGAAGTGATATAAAGTGAGTAAAGTAGAATTTTTTGTACTATAAGAAAACGGTGATTTTTAATGAAAATAACAATAGACTTAACCTACCACTCGCCGCACCTATCAACAGTAAACGAGGAAATCAAAGCATCACTATTTAATATGAAAGAAAATATCATTATCAATTAGAGAAATGAATGAATGAACACCGCTTACACGAGACCATGCTAAAGATGGCATTGCGAGCCCTTTTACTTCTGCATTAGCATATACAGTGATGGAAAGGGACAAAACAGCGATGACCATACAACATTTGATTGATGCAAAAATAGTGAGTTTCCTTTCAAACACTTCAGCAGATATCACCATGAAGGCTAAATGTACGCAAAATGGAAGTGTAGCAAAGGCACATGAACTGTTGAAAAAGTGCATAAGGCATAGACAAAGCACGTGAATTGTTGACAGAGCACAAGAACTGTTTGCCTTTTCAAACACTACAGTCGCCACTATGAGTCGATCTACCTTTAATCAGAAAAAGTATACCAGTGAAATGACTATAAGAATGAATGCAAATTTATCTACCTAAATTTCTTTACCTTGAAGTGATCATTGAAGGCACAAGGCTATGGTGTATTTTATCAATATTTGTGTCAATCCTTGTGAACAAAAAACTAGTAAATTTGGAAATAATAGTCTTATTTAACACAGATTCACAATCATGTTAATCAAATTTTGAAATAATTCCAATAAGTTCAACGTGGGTCACATACAACCCCTCACTGATAGGGAAAAGGCCATACATGAGAACAAATACACTGTTGGACGTTACTTGAGGAAAATATACTATTGGGGGGGGGTCGCTTTCAATAACACCAATATGCATATAGTAATGTGAATAGCAATGACTAGAATATGTAAATGGCAATTATTTATGCAGATTAGTGAATGGCCACACCGTTATTTCTACAACAAGACTATGGATTAGTCTTCTGTAATCTATTGGCGTAGATATTTAAGAGTTATAACTGAAATGATAAATGTAATATCATAAAAGAAATGATACAGTATAAAACAATAACACCCCCAGTTAGAAGTGATCTCCCATTCCCACAAAATGCAAGAAGCTGCATATTAGTGATAGCTTGTTAATAAACAAAATTCTCATTAAGACAATAGTTTGCTGCATGAAATATGATGAATGTGTAAGACAAGCTTCAATCTGCCCTCCTTCTAGCGCCATTTTGTGGACATGAAAATCTGCAAATGGTTAGCACAATGACAAAACAACATAAACAGAAATTCCTATCCCTATGAGATAATACTTCATGATTCAAATGCAACCAAACAAAAAAATTAAACAAAACATGTAAACCATGAAATATCCATATCCCATATTGGATTGGTGCAACTTAGTTGTGTAGGAAGCTGCCCTTTCCCAATCCTTGATAAGCAAGATTGCCAAATGATGAACAAGATTGATTCTCAAGTGAAGAGAATAACCTTGCAATGAGAATGAGTTGTTGCTAAACAAATGGTGTTGTGATGAGCAAGATTGATTCTCAAATGAAGAGAGTAACTTTGCAATGAGTAAGTGTTGTGTTGTCGATTTGTGTTGAAATGCTTTGGATTTTATAGATTCAAGGGTAGGAGATTGAAAGATTTTGATGAATGTGGGATAATTCACAAACCAATGACAAGGTGCCACTTGTCAAGTTGTGAGAGGGTGAGGAATGTGCAAGTCTTGGCCAATGTGCCAGTTTGAAATTCAAATTTAGATGAAATGACATGTTTAGGGGGGATGAAAGGTACAATAAATGCCATGTTTGACTTGTGGAAATAGCATTTAAAACCTTGTTGGAAGGGACAAGTCCCTTTTGGGGGGAAGATTCAAATTGGAAGAATATTCCATTTTGATTCCATTTTGAATGTAATTAGAGGAAATAATAAATCAAATAAATGATTTATTGGTGCAAGTGGGTGGGTTAGTTAGGAGTTTAGATTTGACTCTAGTTCAGTCAAAAGCTAGAGAATGATAATCATGATTAGAAGTTAATTAATTTAGATTAATTAACTTAGGGGATTTTAGGGATTTGACATTTGATTTTAAATCAGTTTGATTTATTAAATCAAATAAGAAGAACTTTAGGAACTAAATTAAATAATTTGATTTAATTAAGTCTGATGAACCTTAGGATTTAATCAATAAATTGCTTTAATTGATTAATAGAAGAATTAGATGCATGATATTAGTTTTGCATGTCTACAGTATCCAACTATATAAGTCATAAATCTCATTAAACATTCCAACCAATCCCATGACTTTGATCCATGCTACATTGTTCATCCAAACAAGTAACCGATCTTCTCATATTGCATCGGGCCACCTAGGTATGTATTTCATGCCTTAATCAATTCTATCTCCAGATGAAACTTGGCATGCAATAACTCCCTTTTACCTTTTCGATCTTCTGCCTATCGGATGTTTGGAACTTTCCTTGTGTTGCCACCTTATTTTTTTGACGCTTTGACTTTGGGTCAAACTTGGTCAAACTTGGTTCGAGCTCATACTGTCTCCACCACGCCACCACTTCGAGCTCTCATACCCACCATAGCATAGTGGTGAGCCCACTCGACCCACCCTCGGCCTTTCCCATGCTATTGTCGAGCTCTCCAAATCTCCTTGCGGTATGGCGGTGATGACTAGGCAGACTGGAGGTAGTCATATCACACTACTAGACCCTGACTGTGAGCCTTCCATGGCAAGGCAGTGACCGCTCACCCAGACTGCTAACGGTCAATTGTGCTACCGCAAAGGCCGCTAAGCCAACCTGTGGTAGAGCGGTGACCGCCCTGGCAGACCACTAGCGATCAACCATGCTATTGTGGAGGCTGCTAGCCCAGCCCACGATAGGGCGATGACCACCCTGGCAGACCGCCAATGGTCACACCACGGTGACTCAGATCACTACCCACGGTGCAATGATAGCTGGCGTGACAGACAAATAGCCACCTATCGTGACCACCATGGTGAGGGAAGACAATTTTCACGGTATGGTGGTGACCACCATTCCTCTCATCATGGTACTGCCAAGGCATAAACAGACCACCACGGTAAAGCGGTAAGGGCACAAATGATGCATTTTTTGCTAAGTATTTTCTGACAGAGGCACAAGACTTGAAGTTGAGACATAATTTCCCAACAAGAGGAGCCTGCTCTGATACCAATTGTTTGAAAAACAAGAATAGACAACTAAGAGGGGGGGTGAATCAGTTGTCACAAAATTTAAAACTTATTTAACCTTATCAACCCTTAACCACAAATTTGATAAATAATAGTGAAAGCAAGAATCAACAACACATCAGAAACACACATAACACTAAGATTTTTTGCATAGAAACCCTGTTAGGGGAAAAACCACGATTGAGGTTAATCCACAAGTTATACCATGTTAAAAGTATAAGAGAAATGAATAATGGGAATGCACATGCATTTAGGCACACTACCTAGAGCTCACTACTCAAATAGGAAGGCTTACTACCTTACATAAAACTTTTCGATTAAATCCATTTGAAGAGACTGAACTAAGAAATTAGCTTTTTCAAAAGCTTGATGACAATTCTGATTAGGCACATAAACAATTCTTCACACTTAACTCAACTTTTTTCATACTCTGCTCTACAATTGAATGATCTAATCTTTATTCACACATACTTCATACACTCATACTTGCACACATCTCAAATGAAGAAAATAATCGCTTTTTTATATCCACTACATGAAATTACATCAACTTTGTTGGCCAAAAATAAAGATTAAATGAATACAAACTATTGGCCTAATTCATGAACAAATCTCTATGTGCACCAACCAAAGTTAGTCACAACATAATGAAGACCTAAAACAACATCCTCGAATGTGCTAACCATTAAAACATTAATCCACGAGGATCCACAACACACTACAACCACCATGTCGGCTAAGAACATGAAAACCCGAATACACAATGGAAAAATATTTGATCATGAGCACACTGATCAATGCGGGCATGCAACAAGGATAGATCATGATCTAGAAACATCAACGAACATTGTAGGAGCATATGCAACAACTAAAATCACTAGAATTATATTCTCTTCTTCTAGAAGCACCAACTAGAGTAAGAAAATAACTGTAGGAACACAAAAACTCACAACTTGCTCCAATCTTGATGCATACCTCTAAAAGTTTTGCATGATAAACTAAATAGGATCAGCAACAAACCCTTTAATGCATAACTTATGAATACCAACATACTGAAATTTCCACCACTCTGAACATAATAGTTTCATAGACAACTTCCAACATATTTATTATAATTTTCTCAATATCCTTGACATATACAACCTTAAAGACATTAATGTTAGTAGTGTTGGCATCAATGACAACCACATATCAGCAACACAACCATAACGTGCAATAGTGTGCGTGTTGTGTGGCTGAAAATTGAAAATGAGATGATAGTAATCTAATGTATGAAATGTAAAGAAAGCAAATATAAACTAATGCAAACTAATCTAAAATGACCTAAATGTATATAAGATAAAAATTAGCTGGAAATTTTAGAGATTATGCACTGGAAATGGAAAGTTGCAGATGAGAGGCCCTAGAATGCTTTGTAAGTTTCCTAAAATTAGTAGAAGGACACTTACACCAAGTTGGGCGACCTAGTCCTCTTGTCGAGAAATTTTGTCGGACTGGGTTTCGGGGAAAAGGGTACCCAAAAAATGAAAAAGCCCTTTTTCAAGCTTAGAACAGGGAAAAGGTTGCCAATAGTGGTGACCTAGTCCTCTTGATGCTTTCTGACTTTGTGGGTCCTGGTTGATACTTCCTTTTTTTGCAACATTCTATCTCTGGAACTCCCAAAAATGACCTATAACTTGTCTTTTTGCTCCTTCTAGGGTTTGATGCCTTGATGTGACTTGAGTAGGATGTTTGTACTTTCTCCAATAGTTTATACTTTAGAAAATCTAGGTACAAACCTGCAAACACATGGAAAGACCAAGAGAATGTTGGGGTTAGGGAATAGGGGTTTGCCTAAGTCAAACCCCTTTGATGGTAACTAAACCCAAATGAGAAACAAACCAAAGGAGAGATTCTTGAATGATAAACAGTGTAAATGCTCACCAAATCCTTTGTTGTTGTGGTCTACAACATGCAAGAAAAAATCCAATGGAGGTTTCTTGTGAAACCCTTATGCTTGATTGCTTTCTTTGGAAGTCTTGAGTGCCAAATTACTTGTGAAGAGATGTAAAAATGAGTTTGGGAGAGACTAAGAGAGGAAAAATGAAGGTAGGAACCTTTATTTGTACATGTAAAACCCTATTTTTTCTTGAAATGCAACATGATAGGCTAACACTAGGGTTTAGGAGGCAACATTCCCATTATATTTTGTTTTTAATTTTAAATTTATGTCAAAAGGGACTAGGTCGCCCAAGGTGGCAACCTAGTCCACTTGGGCAATTTCAAGTGGTGGTTGAGAATTAAATAACGTTTAATGAAGTTTATCAAGTTTGCCTCCTAAAACACACTTAAGTCGGACTAAAGTACATTAAGGAGAGAAATTAGCATAATTAAAGGGTTAATTAATGGATGATAAGCCAAGGAAGATGTGAAAATGCCTTACAACACTTTACAAGACCTTGACACAAGGCTTGGAAAGAGGTAAGAGGGTATTGTTTAAGTGAATTGTGTTGAAAGGATCTTAGAAAAGTGAGGAAATGTGTTACAACACTTCACAACACCTTAGTAAAACACCGTTAGGTTATTGTTGAATTGCAAGCTTACAAGATTGAATCAAGGGAAAACAAGGCCAAAATAAGTGAAAAAGTGCCAAAGACTACACTTTTTGGCAACACAAGAAGGGATAGTGGAATAAAATGTAGAAGAGAATATCTTGAAAGAACCACGAAGGTTAGGAGAATCAGGTAAATACACTCTGTGTCAGTCTTGTTCTTACCACAACCCTGTAGAATAATTTGTGTGATTTGAATTTCATCAAGAAATCCTCAATAGGTGAAAATGAATCAGGAACCAAAGTAGTCATCTATGCCTCAATCTCAAGTGCCTTGAACTCGTTGATGGTGACAAGGAGGGTATTAAACTTGAGCCACATTTCTTAAGGAGTTGTACACCCCTCTAAATGAAAAAGTAGACTGTCTAAAACATGCAGTGATAACAAACGTTGGGCTTCATCCTTCTTGTTTATGTGCTACATAACCTCAAATGGATGTGTCAACTAAGGTTGAACCTCATATAAATAGGACCATAACCCCTTAGAAATGAGGAGTCTTGTCATATATACTTTCCAGGTGTGGTAATTGTGTGGTGTAAGATGGTCAACTAAAGAGGTGTCCTCCATGATGTTTTGATTTTGAAATGTGTTTAAATAATAGAGGTTTATAGCTTTTGATGTAAATTTACAAAAAAGGGAAGAAAATACCCCCCACAATACAAAAAATCAAACTCGAGTATAATTTTTAAAGCTAGAAAGTGTGAAAAGAAAAAAATAACTCAAAACAATTCTTTATGTACCTAGTAATTATTTTGAGGAAAACCAACTAAAAATATGTATAGAGCATCTGAACACCTTTCCAATGCATAATCATTTTTGAAAAAAGGACTTTGTATGCTCAAGTTATGCCCCCAGAAGTGCAAAAACAAGCTCTGACTTTGACTGGAAATAAATGCAGAAAAGAAGAAAAATCATGAAATAAAACCTATACCACTAGATTGGGCTCGGAATCAGCTTTCCAGTGATATTATGTTTTTGAAACTCCGAGTTCGTATGCAAATGTTATGGCTAAAATACCAAAACTGCTCCAAAAGGGTTTGGGGGTTAAGCCTAGCGGTTAAGCTAGCTCCAAGCATTAACTGCTAGCATTACCCACTAGCGGTTAACCACTAGCAGTTAAATAACGGTGGTAGCCATTAACTCTGGTTTTTTTAAAAAAAATCTCAAATTGCATGCTGCACCAGGCTGTACAAACTAGAAATGAAAAAAAATGCCTCCCAAAGTCACTATGTCCAATTTTGATGATTTGACATTCGATTTTGGGGTTTTTGGGCACTCTGAACATGATGGTGATTTCCTTTTGGGCTCAAAATTCTCCAACATTTTAGGTACGCTCTAGATCAGGGACCCCTCAAAAAAATTCAAACCCTCCAAGATCTGACACCATGAAGCCAAATTTGACGAAACAAAGGTCAATCTTGATTGAATCGAGTGTTCTGGATGTAATGGTGAGGTCAAAAAGGGCTGAAAATGCATATATACTTCAATTTTAGGATAGGATCCCTCAAAATACGACTAAGAAGTGGCATATCTAAAGCTCTAGTACCATGTTGAAGTTGATAAATACAACCTCATAGAACCCAATGAACACCTACAAGCAAATAACCTATCATGTAGAAGAGATAATGAAAATACAAAAAAATTATTCTATAAGCCGTGAAGCAAAAAGAATCATAAAATAAGAATAAAATAATTACAATAAGATCAATCCTTATGAAAGGAGATCAAAACCCTAAAGGTGAGTAATTAATAAGTAATAATTAATTAATTATTAATGGGCCTATGTTTAGGTTAAGTGAAAAATAAATTAAAGGTGACTTAATTGATTAATCAACATGATTAAATTAATTAAGTAACTAGCCTATTACTCTAACAATTATGACTTATTTATAATCGTTTATTCATGATTCTATAGGAAGGATGAGAGAACAAGAGTTTAATATTTTATGTGCAACCATGGAACTTGAGGAATGATATTCCTTTGACATATCAATCACCATGTTTTCTAACTTGTTAGTGGCTCCATTTTCCTTGAACTACATGTAGCCCAAATTATAATCCTAAAATATGTCAAGGATCTGATAACATTTCATTACTAAGTTATTAAGTTTCCAATTGTAGATTTGTTGAATGCATAGGGTATTAATAATGATAAGTTAGTCCCCTTCTACAATTTTTAATATTTAGATTCTTGTACATACCTAAACCTAATAAGGTAGGTTGAAGTTCTACCTCATTATTATGAATTTGTAGCAATTTTTTTAGTAGACCCAAATAATAGTCCATCATTATTTAATATAATTTCTCATATTTATCTCATCCATTTAATAGTTTTTTTTTCAACAATAAATAGTTTATTGAATGATAATATCACTCCAAGATGTAGTTTATGATCTTTTGGGATGTTAGGACACTACAAATATTTTCATCTCCCTTCTTTAAAGACTACTTCAACTCATGAGACATAATCCCATACTCTAATACTTGAATTGTTGAGTAGATTTTCTTTCACCATCGTTACATTTAGGAAATTCTTCATTTCTATGTGGTCATTCCACAACTTCTCCCAACATAAATAGTTTTTTATCATTTTAAATCTCATAGGTAATGTGTTTAATTATTAGTTCTCTACTTGTCAACATGAAATTTCATATTTCTAAGCCCCTAGGAAAACTTATAGTTGTAATAATTCTACTTAGTTCCATTTAATATAGGTATCTATTTTGTAGAGTTATTGGCTATTTCAAGTGGGGATTAGAGTATTAGTTATAGAGAAATTTGGCTTGAAAGGATGTATTAAGGATGGGCCATTAACACAATCAAATCCCACCCTACCTACTTCTTTAGGGTGACAAATATTATCCCAATCTATGAATGAGAAATTTAATTCCTTTGGTGTACATTTCCAAAATAAGTTCCTTATTTTGTAGTTAATAATATTAGTTGTCTTTTTTGGTACTTTGATACAAGACATAGTGTATATGGGAATTACAAATAATATAGACTTTATCATTTCAATTTTCCTTTTGGATAATAGCTATTTTATTTTCCATGAGGTTAGTTCTGAGCTATAATTTGAGACCAAGGCCTCCCATAAGTTTGATTCACTTGTAAAAATAAACAAGGGGACTTTGATATACTTATCTAGAATTTGGCTAACTTTTAAACCAATGATTTTGGAAATCTCTTTCTACATCCTCAAATCCATGTGGAACAAAAAGATGTTTGATTTCCTAAAATTGATGTGCTACTCTAAAGTACGATAATATTTATCCAATAATGACTTGACTACCTTGACTTATCTCTTTCTTGCAATGTTGAATATAATTATACCATCTATAAATTTTTGATGTTTTGTAATGCTAAAATTTAGAGAAACCTAATAAAAAACATTTAGAGCAACCTTGAAAACCTTCCAATTTCCTAAATTTCCTTCCCTTTGAATAAGTCTTCAGTTAATTGTTCATACATTATTATAAAGAGGAATTGAGATAAATTTCCCCTTATCATATTCCTTTGGATGAAGAGAAGAAACCATAAGGTTTCAGTTGATCAAAACTAATAATATTGGAGTACGTATGCAAATTCAAATCTAATTTATCCAATTTGAACAAGATCCAAACCTCTTCATAATATCCAAAAAAAAAATTCACTTGATTGTATGCTTTTCTACTATTAAGCTTTATTATAATTCTATCCTCTTGACTTCTCTTTATTGTAAGTATTACTTCCCAAGTTATGATTATGCCTTCTATTAGAGATATTCCTATTTTAAATATATTATATTCTTTTGAAATAATTTTTTGAAGTATTAGCTTTAGTTTTTTTTTTCTATTGCTTTGTATATTAAATTATATATTATTTTACACAAATAAATTGGAGAAAAGTCATCCATATATTCCATTAGATTCTTATATGGTATCAAGAGAATGAAAGTATTATTTAGGTCTTTTAATACTGTTTCTTTCTTTTTGGATTCCTCCATAGACAGTACTAAATTTTCTCTAATAATATTCAAGAATATTATAAAGAATCCCATTGTGAAACCATTAGAACTTAGTAGTTTGTTTGGGGCTAGTTGAAAAGTAGCATTCTTAAGTTCTTTTCTTAGAAGAAAGTCCTAAAAATGTCATTTTTCATGTAGAACAAGTACATTTTGGATTTACCTCAACACCTACTATTTTACTTGTGCATCCATAGGAGCTAAATTAATTAAAATTTATTTGAAGAAAGACTCAACTACCAACCTTATCTCATTCTAATCTTTAATCACCACCACTTTTTTATTTTTATTTTTATTAATGTGAACCTATGAAAATTTAATTTTATGTTCATAGTATGATGTAATAACTTAGTGTTGCCATATCTATCTTTTATCCAACTTTTCTTGGACATTTTGCTCTAATATTTTTTTCTTTTCTATTTTTTTTTTTAAATTCCCCTTTAAAGATATTCTCCTTAGCATAGGAGTCCTATGTAATTCCAACATTAGATGATTTCTTCATTGAGTTTTGCTAATTCCTTTTCAATTTTCCTCTTTGATCAAATATGTTTTTAAAATGTGATCTATTCCATTCTTTTATTTGTTCTTCCATTTAGCTTAATTTCCTAGAAAAAAATGAATATTATATTTCCATTGAGACATGAGGTCTTTGACCAACATTATGAAATTATATTTCCCAAATCGTGGTATCTAATCCACACATTTTCAAATTTGAGAGGGTGGCTAGGAAGCCTCATAGCAAGATAAAATATCAATTGGAGGGGGAAGTGATCTAAAACTAAGAAGAAAAGGATGGAGGATTCATATTGAAATAAAACAATATGAGAATTTGGTAAATAATTTTCATCTATTTATCCAATTGAGTCTTCCATTCCTAGGAACTATATCCTAAATATGATTGAGGTTAAAAAGGTTCTAAGAAAACTATAAGGTTTATGTGATTCTTGAAAAACTCACTTGTTCTTTGATGCATGTGTCATAGCATTAAAGTCGCCTCAATGGTAATATTTTCCCCTTAAAATAACTAAGTGTAATAAGCAATTTAATCCCAATCTATTTTATTTTGTATATTTCCTATGGGACTATAATATTGAAAAAAATAATATAGCTATTCAAATAGATAAATTTGGTTTTATGGACCTACGAATTTTTTATTCTTTGTATTTCTTCCACTGAATCTCTAATTGGGCTCCACATCATTCCAAGCCACTAGAATCCCCTTGTGTAGAGACACATATGCCTTTCTATTTTTTCTATTACTTATAAAATATTTCATCTCCTCTTCAACAAATTTTGTTTCTTGTATTAAATTACTATATCTATTGCTCAAATAAATTTCATGCTTGAGCATGCATATATTATTAAGGGAATTGATATCCCTACCATTCCATGTAATGATCCTCATGAATCTTTAGGAAGGGTGATTCCTGCCCTAGATCTCAATTTCATCTAACCTTTTTCCCTTCCTACCAATTCAAATTGTCTTGTTTAATCTTCTTCCTATAGAGCTCCTTTTTCCCATCCTTGAATTCTGTTTTTTTTAGTTTTATTGATTGATCTCTCTTCAACTAGATCTATTTCATTGCTTCAAAAATAACTTCCAATTTTTGTATCTATGTTGTAATATGAAACCACTATACTTGAAGCCACTGATGTTTTTTTGGTGTTAATATTTTCCACAAGTACTAGTAAATATTGTTCATCATTTGACATGACCTTATAATTATTATCATTTATCTTTGATTCAGGTGGACTCACATATTATACACAATTAGAGAGGTCTATGGTGATCTTTGATTCAGAAGAACCTTGCTCAATCTATTTATATATGATAGGGTTGGGAGAATTGGTAGGTCCTACATCAATATTTACTTATTTTGTTCTTTTTGGAACTCCACCATCAAATGATCTATAGCATGGGTGTATTGGCATCTTAATGAATTTTTTAATCTCTATTTCTTAACACTATATAAAAAAAAAATCTTATCTCTGGCTCCTTTAAATGGTTAGAGTTGAAATTGATGTATATATATATATATATATATATTTGAATGCATTCCAAAATCATTTTCTTCCAAGTGATCATAAAAATTTAATATTGTTTTAAATTTCCCTCCTATTAATTTGAGAATGCTTGGATCCAAATATTCTTATTGGAGGTTGTAGAGCCTAACCTACATTAGCATAATTTTTATTTCATGTGTGATCATGATGAATTTCAATTTCTAATCCTTTAAACTTAGAATTTAACTCCATTAATTGGCTCAATGACCTTACATTAGTATTTCAATATTTCAATATCTGCTTGGGCATTTGATAAAAAAACCTTTGGGTAGGGATATAACCTCAATATCTTTACCCCATTAATTCCTACACTAGTTGAGCAACTCAACCTTAGATGACCAATAACCAACCAATTTATGAAAAATACATAGGCAATTAGGTGAGAAATCAAACTAACTAGATCAACATCCTAAATGGAAATGAAAAATTAACTTTTCTAATGGCTTGAGATATAAGAGGATTGATTTTGTACTTCATATAGGAAAAGATCCCTTAGGGATTCACATAGGTGTCTCCTTTTTCTTGTATACTACGTTATATCTTTCTTCTATGCTATTCCTTTGATTATTTTTAACATTTTCAAAGAATTTTTTTTGCAATATCGACGTTCCTATATCTCTCTATTGTAGATTAAAATCACTACACGTTTGACCTTCCTAAAGTATTTTTCCTCCATCCATCCTAATTTTCTCTAAATCCCCAAGTGGATTTCAAGTTTGATCCATGGAAAGACTTTAATATAAAAAATAATTATAATTATTATATAATATTTTGGAAATATAATAATTTCAATGGTATCCCATATTAATAGTATTGTATTAGACTAATTACGTAATAAAATTATTATAATATTTGATAATTAATGGATAAACTTAGTAATGTATAGTTTAAATTTGTAAACAATGTTCTTTAAAAAATTGAGAGATATAGTAAATATTTATTAGTGTATAAAATATAGCAATAAATAATGTGGAAAAATGTTTATTTGAGAGGAAGCAAAATCCTTTAATGAATCAATAGTGTAGACTTCACACTAACAATTCAAGATTAATAGAATGAATCAATACCTTAGATGGGGGTATTTGAGTTTTTGTCATGTTTTAACTAATGGTAAGCTATGAAGAAACTACAACCTTGAGGCCAACAAGCCATCATTTTAGAAAAAGAAACTTCTCAATCCTTTGGATGACATCCATGTTCATGTTGTTGATATCATCTAATGAGAAGAATTGAAGCATTTCCATGAATTGATGGACACATGAGGACAACATTGGCCACATTTATTCATCAATCATAGCCACAACCTTAGGATAAATGTCTTTAATAAATTCAAAGGTTGAATCAGGGTGGGAGAGGAGAATAAGAGATTATATATGCCTTTTGACATGTTGATTCCATGGCCTCTTCTTTCCAAAGGTGAAACATCAAGGTCTTAGGTTTTCATATCCTTCCAACTTATCTTGCAAGTAGATAAAGTCCAACCATAACCTCACTCAACATTTATCAAGGAAAAAAACTAAGAAATTTTAAGGGATGGTAAATGGAGGAAAAAGAGTGTTGGTATATTGAGAGAGACCAACATAGATAGAGGAGATAGAAATAGAGAGAGAGAGAGAGAGAGAGAGAGAGAGAGAGAGAGAGAGAGAGAGAGAGGGGAAAGAGAAGATAAATTGAGAGAGGGAGGGTCAGAGGCGAGTGGAGAAGTGAGGAAAAATGAAAAGGAAAATACATAAATAAAGATATAAAGAAAGAGAAACAAAATTTTATTTCTTATAGGTTAGTTTAATAGTATTATATGTAAAAGATATACTATATTTATTAATTATATATTAGTTTATATTTACATTTAATAATGTATAATATATAGAATAAGAAATATAGCAAAATAATATATTTTATATGTTAAATAAAAATATATTAAATATATAATTTAATTAATATAAAATATTTATATAATATATAATCTAAATATATAATCATATAATATAATAATATTATATTTTTTATTAAATATAATATATTTCTAAACTAATTTGTATGTATATAAGTGTAAAAGTTTGGTGGAGGTCCATAAAGTGTTTGATCAAATGAAACAATGAGATAGGTCTCATCGAATATGATTATTATAGCATAGAGAGCTTAACACCATCAATCAACTTTTCTTTTTTTGTTAGTGGTTTAGTTGTATCATATTTCCATACTTTAAATATATAATTATATTAAAAATATATATATTTAGGTTCTATCTAATATATTTAATATTTATATATTTATTACTAAGTTATATTTATTTAATATTTAAAATATAGAATATAAATATATTAATTCTTACATAAGCTATATTTTTTATAATGTCAATTATTACATTTATTTCTAATCTGAAACCTACACTACTTAAACTATAATAAAATGATTTGTACAGTTTGAACGGTGATTGATTTTTTATTATTTTTTGCATCAAGCAATTTCCAAAGTTGTCACATGTCCACGAGAAGATACTTTGAAACGTATAAATATTAAATAGACTAGGAGAGAGGCAGAAAGGATGGAGATATAGAAGGAGAGAGATGAAGTGATAAAGAGATACAATATAAGAGAGTTGAAGAGATAGAGAGGAAGGGGATGGATTTAAGGAAGGAAGATTATATATATATAGAGAAAAAAAGAGAAGAAGAAAATAGAGATTGAGAGATAGGAAGATGATAGAAGGGAAGGGAAATAGATAAATAGAGAGACATTGAAAAAGAGGAAAATATAGAAAGAAAGTAGAATAAAATGTATGAGAAGAAGATGGAAAGAAGAAAAGAGAAAGAGATAAAAAGCACACGAGATAAAAAGAAAATACTTAAAGAGATTGCATTCACGTTTATTATATTACGAGTGATGTGTCTGTCTTTCCTCCGGGAAAAATTAAAAATTGACTTACATTCTGTCTTGAAGCGTAAGAAAAACGTGGATTTTCGTTTAGAAGATCAATTCCAGTTTCGTTATCATTTTCATGGAACCATTCAAAAGAGATTGTCTTCACGTTTATGACTAGTAATATGTGCTTGTTTAATTCGGGACAAAAGACTTAGACTTATATTCTCATTCCTGCAAGCAAAAGACAAAACGGCTCGTGATGGATCGAACTAGCGTTACGGTTGCCCGAACCAGAAGGCTTGGAGTTGATCCTATCTTCAAGCTTAGGAAAAACGTCGTGTATGATAGTCAAACTGAGCGTATGGCGGAATCAATTGCGCGTAGGGCGGAATGAATCGCGCATATGACAGAGTGGCATCTATGCGCAATCAAATCATCTATTTGCTTGATTTGCGGTTAAGATATAAACCAAGGTAGAATGTTTGAAAATTTTGAAAGATGAAAATGGGCGCTATGCTATTGTAGAAAATTTCAAAGAACTTCTGAACTCGTTTCCGTGGGATCCACGGCACTACTTTGCCATTGTTTGTTCATTCCGTATCCTGCATGTTTTCTATTTAAATTCGAAAAACACAAATGCTATGGTTATTCAAATGGCGACGAAGTATTTGGTCCTAGCAATTACCATGATTATTGCAATCAATAATGGCAGTTCATTAGCAGTAGATGGTCGGGATACGCTTCTACTGGGGAGTTCGCTCACTGGAAATCAGACCATAGTATTGAAGAATGGGATGTTTGCTTTGGGATTTTTCAGTCCGAGAGGAACGAATAATTGTTATATTGGTATCTGGTACGCACGAATGTCTCCGAAGGTCGTAGTTTGGGTGGCTAACAGAGATAATCCTGTTATAGGCATGCCCAGCGTTCTGAAATTTTCAAGGGACGGTCGTCTCAGACTGTTTGACAGAAAGGGCTGGTCAGTGTGGTCGACTGATATTGGCCTGAAAGGTTCACGGGCAATGGTAACGGACCCTGGTAATTTCATTATGCTGGGTCACGCTCACAGCAAGTCCAAGATTGTTTGAGAGAGTTTTGCTGATCCGGGAGATACATGGTTGCCTGGTATGAAGATGTGGAAAGGAATGAAGCTAACTTCGTGGAAGAGTTCTGTGGATCCTGCAAGTGGGCTCTATTCTCTTGGAATGGACATGTCTCCAGGAAAGAAGCAGATGGTGATGGTCTATAACAACAGTGTTCCATATTGGTCCACTGGAGAGTGGACTAAGAATTATTTTGTAAAGCTTCCGAGTATGGATCAAACAGCATTCGAAATGTCCTGTGTGAGGGTTTCTCCATCAAACATATACTTTAAATTTATTGTAAACCAGGTAGATCATACCCTCACGGGGTGGATGCTGTTTGATGAGAAGGGTGAATTTAAAGTTTACTACTTGATGGATGATAATAGATAGAGTCTGAGATGCTCGACATACGGAGGTCAATGTAGTGACTATGATATCTGTGGGGCGTATGGAGTCTGCAATGCGAATGATCTGTGTAGTTGTATTGAAGGCTTCACGCCCAAGAATGACTCTCAAGGTTGGTGGTCGATTGGGTGTGCTCGGCGAAGACCCTTGCAATGCTCTGTCAAAGAGGGCACCACTGACGGCTTTTTGGAATCAAAGAACGAATACTTGCCCAAAGAAGAAGCTGTCTCATACAACAACGAACTGACACTACAAGGCTGCCGGACTGCTTGTCTCAACAATTGCTCCTGCACAGCCTTTGCATTCTTTATTTCTGATTTACCAGTCTGTAGACTTTGGTTTGAGGACTTATTCAAAATGCGCGTTTCATCTGACAGCCAATCCGACTTCATTAGACTTGCTGCTTCTGAGTTGCCGCATTCAACATCAGAGCGAAGCAGCAAAGCCCCTGCACTTTGCATTTCACTTCCTGCAGCCGCGGCTTTCTCTGCTGTTTCAGCTCTTCTCTTGGCCGCGTTTATTCTGCGGAAATGTCGAAGACGGCAGAAGAAAAGAGCGGAAGAGGACGTGCCAATCTCTCTCAAAGCGTTCACTTACAAAGAGCTGAGAATTGCGACTGAGAATTTCAAGTATAAGCTGGGGAGTGGAGCATTTGGCTCTGTGTTCAGAGGAACTCTACCGGACAGCACGCTTGTGGCGGTTAAGAGATTAGAGGGTTCCACAGGAACAGAAAAGCAATTCCGTACGGAAATAAGCACCATTGGGAGAATACATCATGTGAATGTAGTGAGGCTCTGGGGATTCTGCGTAGAAGGCTCTCGAAGGCTACTGGTGTTTGCCTACATGTCCAATGGCTCTCTAAATTCCTTCCTCTTCTGTAAAGAGAAAGAAGTAGAGAAGGTGTTGGACTGGAAGACTCGGTTTGAGATTGCATTGGGCACTGCACGAGGATTAGTTTATCTCCATGAAGAATGCAGTGATCGTATCATTCACTGCGATATTAAGCCTGAAAACATTCTCCTCGACGGCGATTTCAGCCCGAAGGTGGCTGATTTTGGATTAGCGAAGCTGGTAGGAAGGGATTTCAGTCGCGTACTAACGAGCATGAGAGGAACTCGAGGGTACTCGGCTCCTGAGTGGATCTCCGGCCTTCCTATCACTCCCAAGGCAGACGTATATAGTTTCGGCATGACGTTGTTGGAAATTATCTCCGGTCGAAGAAATCTGGAATTGGAGGTGGAGGAGAGCAGGTTGTACTTTCCTACCTGGGCTTCATCTCAAATTCAGACGGGCAACATAATAGGGATTGTGGATGCAAGGATAGTAATCGAGGCGGATATCAAAGAGGTGAGAAGAGCTGCTGTGGTGGCGGGGTTGTGCATTCAAGACGATGAGAATAGGAGGCCGAATATGGATGAAGTGGTGAAGATATGGAAGGGACGTTGGAGGCTCCTGTCCCACAAATTCCCAGGTCTCTACAGGTCCTTTTAGATCAGGTTGACGACGATAGAGATATCTTTGCTCAACATGCTTGTATATCAAGCGGATTGGAACCGGAGCCGATGGCCAGAAGATTATTTAATGTTTGTCATTAGACCTCCAAATCTTGTCGTTTCAATTCTCTCTTTCAATGCTTGTCATTAGACTTCCAAATCTTGCCGTTTCAATGGTCTCTTTTATTCTGACTAGACTTTAATAAAAACAGAAGCAGATTTACAATGTATGCTAATCAAATCACAAACCTAATAAACTGCCATACTATTAGATAGAGCAACGATGGGGGAGATTATAAACAAGAGACGCATTTGCGTCAAGTTCTGTCCATTGTAGAGTGTGTTTGGTTGTTTTAAACATTTAGTTAATAAAAGTAAGTTAGGGTGTAATTTGATTGTTTGTTGTTGTATAATATTATTATTATAGTTGATTAATGTTGTAAAAAATGTTAAAAAAAATTAATGTGGGGTGTGCTTGTTGTTTTAAACATTTAGTTAATAGAAGCAACTAGGGGTCTAATGTGATTGTTTGTTGTTGTATAATGTTCTTATTATAGTTGATTAATGTTGCAAAAATAAAAACTAAAAATCATATGAGTGTGTATGGTTGTTTTAAACATTTAGTTAATAGAAGTAGGTAAGGGTGTAATATGATTGTTTGTTGTTGTATAATGTTATTATTATAGTTAATTAATATTGCAAAAACTTTAAAAAATATTCAATTATTAAAATATATTATTATAATAACTCCATATTTATATTTATATGATAATGTCATATTTATGTAATTTTTGTCTTGCTAATTATATTATTACTTGTATATTTTTTAAAATATCTACATTAATATTTAATGGATAGATTTTATTGAAATATTAATTGTAGATAGATAAATTTTATTTTGATATTTATTACAGATAGATAAATTATATTGTGATATTTAATACACATTATAAACAAATATAAAATATGCATTGAATGTATTCACATTTACTTAATAAGCTTTGAAAATCTTGTCAATTATTAAATAAAATATGTAAAATATTACCTCTAAGTCAACAATGCAATTATATTGTGATGTATGTAATAGTGCTCATGTCATTCAAGTCATAAATAGGTTTGAATTTTGATTGAATGAATTAAATGAATTGTATTGCACATAATTTAGAAAAAAGAAAAATAAAAATCCTAATTTTTGCACTGACTATTCACAACATGAACCAATAAAAAGAAAGATAAAATATATTTTAGCAATTCTAAAAATAGACTATATAAAAGTGTTGGTCAAGTTTTTAATTCCAAATGTTCATTGGTTGAATTGTCACTATCAATTAAAAAAAATGGATTGAATGAATGCATTAGTATTCTGCCTTGGGCAAAACTAATAAATTCAACAATTTTCTTATGTAATCCAGAAAGAATTTCTTGGCACTTATAATAAATATGATCTTGACTGTCACAAATTTAAGAAATATTTAATATTTCTTTTATGGTGCATTATATGAACATTAAAATTTGGATAGACATTTTATAGCTTTTCCACATTTCAAGTGTAAGAAATTACAATTAGTAAAAGTGAATTCATTTTTAAGTTGATAGGAAATTTTTTTAAATTGATTTATTTATATATTTTAAAATTAAAAAAAAAAAATTAAAATGTTTATATTGTTTAATATATTTTCATTCATTTATATTTCAAGAGGTTTTTTTTTTTTCATTTAATATTATATAAATTGTAATAAATAATTTGATTTATTTTATTAAAATTAATAGTTAAATTTGATAAAAAAATAAAATTTAATAGAATAAAATATTTATTTAAAAAATAAAAAAATATTAACATTCTTATTATCTAAATCAAAATGTTTTAAAGTTAAAAAAAGATTTATTTACTCACATAAATAAAAGTACATTATATTTTCTTTACAATCTTCTTACTTTCAAATCTATAACTATTAGATTTTAAGACACTTATTTTCTACTTATAATCTTCCCTTGCATTTAAATCTATAAGCATTAATGATTTATTTAAAATAGACGATGGCAACAATGACATCTTTGCTCAAGTTTAGCACCATGGTCAAAAAGATCCATAGATAGCACTTGAGGTCTTGTCACTTAAAAGATCAATGGTTCAAATTTTACATCTTAAGGGTGTCTTATATTGTGGGTGGATTTTACTTTAATAGAAACAAATTTATAATACTATGTTTATAGTAGTTTTTAATCAAATAAAAAACCTAGTATATTAAAATGTTATTAGATAAAGATGGTAACCACTTTTCTTGTGTAACCCAATATATTTGTTCGGCTCTTATGGCACTACTACTACTACTATTAATTAAAGAAATATTTAATATTTATTTTATGTTGTATTATATGAGCACTAAAATTTGTGAAGATATTTTTTTAATAATTTTTTTGTTTTATCTTTGTAGTATAGTTAGAATTTACAATTAATAAAAGTAGTTTCATTTTTAAATTGATAAATAATTTTTTTTTTAAATGATTAATTCATTTTGTTTTGAAAATAAATATTTATATATTATTTAAAACTAAAAATAAATAATAAATTTTTTAATATAATTTATTATTATTATTATTTTTTCTTATTTAATAATATATTTTTATTAAGATAAATTTAGTTATAATACAAAAATCTAAAAAAAACAAATTTGGTTTCTATTAAAATTTAGAATATTAAATTAATAATGAATTTTGATAAGACAATAATATTTCAAAAAATAAAATATTTTTTGAAAGAATTATAATATATTATAAATATTATTATCTACATTAATAGTGTTTAAATCAATAATGATTGGATGCTTTAAGGAGTTTATTTTTTATACTCGTAATCCTCCTCTTATTTAAATCTATAAAAATTAAATGCTTTAAAATACTACCTTTTTCTTTCATAATATACATTGATAGAAACAAAAAGGTTGATAATGTTATAAAAAAATGGTCATAAAGCAAGTTTACAACTTTCACTAAATTTTTATATATTCATCTTTATTAATTATTATATTTAAAATTTAATGATAGTATTTTCTAGGAGTTTTATTTTCACTACATAATGATATGAAAAATATTTTAGGTTTCATTTTAAAAATATAATTAATACAATCTTTATTTAGAAGAATTGTTGAATGAATACTAATTTACGCCGAAAGTGTATCCTATTTGAAATGGGTGAAGCTAACTTTTTACATCAACGTCATAAAACTCAAACTCGGAAGAGGGGGCTTCCAACCATGTAATTGATCTTCACCGTCATCACTATTATTTGCATATTTTTCCATACTCGTCCATCTCCCATAGTCTTTGTTCGCAGATGCTCAATCAATGGGTGGTATCAATCTTCATTCCATTAAATGAATCTCAGTCGTTCATCATTTTTCATGTTTTTTTTTTTGCATAGCGCAACCTGTGGCACGCTACCCAAGTAGGGAGTACCTTGTTGCGCAACTTGTGCAAGCAGTACCTACTGTGCATTGCCTGCACAAGCTACGTAGGGATTTTTTAATTTTTTATTTATCTTTTAAAAAATCAACAAAAAAATTAGCAATTAACAATTTTACTTTTTTATATTGATTTTATTTCATTAATAATTTTTTAAATTAACCTTTTTTTAATTTTATTTTATTTATATCATTAATAAAATTTTAAATTGAGTTTCTAAATTATTATTTGGAATGTGGATTATATTTTAATAATAAAAAATAAATTATAAATAATTTAATTATACCTATTATTATATAGTATATTTTTCAATAAAACTATTAATTACATAAAATGATTAAAATAATTTTATATATTACAAAAATAGATACAAATTTATCTTAATTGAATTTCCACACTTCTTCGGCATACCCATTGCACACTAAGATGCAATTGCTAGTAATTAATGTTACATTTTATTCAAAAGCTTCATGCACTACCACAAATACCTTTTCATTTCAAACCTAGTTAAAAACATAATTATGTTGATATAATACCATGTCATTTTCAACTTAGTTCAAAATATAATTTTCTTTTTTTTATTCTAAAGTGTGTATGCATATTGTCACCTAAATATTATAGCCATTAATGAATAATTAATAGACATTTTTGTCAACATAATAAAGACAAAATTGAATTCATCGCATTCTTCATCTGAAACAATAAGTAGACGAAAAGGTGTCGTAAATCTCATTATATCTTATAGAGTTATTCTAAAACTTAGATGAATGGATGCATTAACAAAGTTGATATTTGTGACATGACATTGAATGCATTTCAAAACATTATCATTCCACCATGCTTATATAAATTGACACAATATTACTTATTACTATAATAAAGAACTCTAATAAAACTTCTTTGTAAATTAAACTAAATTAAACTGAATTATTAAAACCACCCTTTCTACAATTGAAAAAGAGGGTAGCTTACTATAATTAAACAAAACTATTACATAATAATATAATTATTAAAAAAAAAATGAGTGTGAAAGATTAAAGTTGATTCTATATTTCTAACTCTCATTTGAGCTGATGTAATTTCTATTTATTTTTAATTAATTGTATTTTTATTACGCCCAAAGCATCCCCACGCTCAAGTTTTGAGATCCATTTTTATGTCGAATGGTGCAGATGGACTGATAGCCCATCGCCCACCATGTAATGAATCTCTATCGTTCATCATCTTTTATTCTAAATTGGAGATGTGAAAGGTCAATACCAACGCAGAAGAGTTGGTAAACATAAATCCCATCGCTTCGCATTTACCTTTGATTTCTCCACGCACGCAGGCGGCGGTGAACATTAGGCGGTGCTAGGGTTTAATTTCTGAAAGTGGTCATCCGCATATTCCTGGTAATGTCTGCTAGGGTTTAAAGCACATCTTTTCTTTCTGATATACTAAACAGCTTTGAGGAAGGAGATGGCTAGTTGTGTTTGCAGGTTGCCAAGGGTGAAAGCTACTGAGTCCGTGATGGGGGCCGCTATGGCTGGGAGCGTAGTTGCGCCGGTTTTGGGAGCTGGTAGGTGGGAAGCCAGTCCAGTCAATATTGAAAGTGTTGGAATTGGCCGCAGCAACTGATAGGTCTATTCTGAGTCTGCTCAATTCTTCTACTATTGTTTGGGTGGATAACAATCGATATTCATTAGTGCAGCATGCCTGATTTCTGGGTTTGAGGCAGACACACTCTATTTAACTTACTACATGATGGATGCATGCACTACATGTTCATGGCCATTACTGTGATTATGGTTATGGTCTAGGAAAAAAGTGGTCTATTTTTTGCATACATTTTGGGAAAATACAGGATTGATCTGTACTCTATTTCCACCAAACCTTTTATGAAGTAATCTGTAGTCTGTGATTTATTTTGAGTTTTTTTTTTGCATTCTCTCTTCAAATCCTACAAGTCTCAAAGCAATATTTGATATTTTCTCTGATTTTGCCAAAAAAAAATAGAGTATTTTTGCATTACTTCTTCAAATATCTAGGTCTATAGTAAATTGCATTTTTTTTCCTAACTGGTTCTCGATTCTTCGAATCTGTTAGGTTTCTTGGTACTTGTATTCAATTTGTTTGATTTTCTTATTTTAATGGAGAAAACTTTTATTTTCAGGATGTTGAACAGATTAAGATTACCTTGGAACGATACCTTCTGCTAGTTGGATTTGTAATTGGTGATAGGATAGATGTCGAGGTCAGCGGGCTTGGGTCACTCTGGTGGTTAAAGCTCAAAAGCCAGCTTGGGCAACCGGATCATCCTTTACACTTAAGAAGAAAATCACTGAGAAACCTGCAATTCTGGCCAAGAGCAATGCGCTGCCAGCCTGTAAAATTGAAATACAGGATGACATGGATGATATCATTTATGAGGACAATTTGTTGATAGAAGAAGACTGAAACGCCACCTAGTCTGTATCAAATTTCTGAATTTAGGGTCTACAAGCTTCTTTTTGGCACTAAGCATTAACCTAAGCTTAACATACTCATTATAAATCGTTTACATACTCAGGTGATTTGAGGCTATTGTTTTATAAAACATGATACATCGTGTTAAATCTTGCTCAAATCTGATTGTAGTCTTCCTTTCCCTTCTAACATAGATGGACATAGGAGCTATTCTCACAAAATCACTTGTCTTATGATTTTGACAAAAGAAAATTGGCTGCCAAAACTAACTGTAGCACATTTATGACAAGGAAATGACTACCGGTGTCCACTGAATTCATTCATTTTTTTTTATATTCAGATTCATTAGGCTTTCGTATCTCCAAACAAACTCTTCTTATAGCAGTCCACTGACTAGGCAACCACTGTTGCTTGCTCTGCTCACCCATGCAATGACATTATTCCATGTGGCATTTCCTTGTATAGGCTAAAATATAATTAAGAAAAAATTAAACTCATAATAGAAATTTTATGTGACATTTCTCATTCATATCTAGGAAAAACCAGGCCAATATGTAGTACCATAAGGGTTATTTCAAAAACATGGTTGCAGTATCCTTCTGTTGTAGCTATCACATTATAGATGATTTTTTCTTTTACAGAAGCATCTGTTTGGAAATAAATTCCTCTCATTCATGCACTTCAATTTCTGTAGAAATGAATCAAGGAGTATTTCAGATATAATGTGTAGAAGAGCGAGTGTTACATGGGTGTTATATAGGTACGGATCACTAGAGTACCTTCAAATGATCCATGAATTTAGATACAACCAAATGAATTTTGTAATTAAACCATGCCACTTGAAACAATCATTTGATAAAAATCCTCAAGCATATAAATGGTCAGAAAGGCTAAGTCCACAAACACTCGTGTTATTTCAATGTCATTTTCTACAAAAATGGGTAGAAAAATAGTAGGTTTCTTCTGATCTTGTTTAGAAGTTAATCCCTGGCAAAAAATTCTTATTTGAATCATAATCTTTTGATTTATTGTCTTTAAGACCTGGACTCTTCTTCATCTCGAAGATAGAATGCTTATCCTCCTTCAGTGAAGAATATTAATATAAATCCAACTCCTTCATTGCCTTTTTAGCCTTCAGGAAATTCAGGCACACTACAAACCTTTGGAAGTGTGCCACTAGATGTACTCTTTTCTTTCTTTGCAGATTGTTTTGGAGTACTTTTTCTTTGATTGATTCCAAGGCAAATTTTCATTAGTAGAAGCCGCAGACTTCATTTTCTTTTTTCCAGTCTTTTCCACACCAGATTCAGGAGAAATAACATGATTTTTTTTCAACATTTATCAGCAAAATATGACGAATTTAAATTAGTAGATAACCCTGTTCATCCATTCAATATGCAATGTACTGTGCAACCTAGTCTTGGAAAGCAACTATATCCATTCTGTCTGCACCATCAACATCAATGAAAGAGGTCCGTACCTTCAGCTATTTTCTGAAGCTACATGCAAAAGTTTACTGTTTTTATACTGTAGGTATATAAAAGTTAAAAGTTAAGCTCCCGAGACATTGAGTTATCATTGTCCTGAAATGCCCCCGTCAATCCCTGTACAATAAAAATGATGCTTTTTAGCTTGTGGCTATTCCTTTAAACTGTGTCCAATTGATGTACTCTTTGAAATAGACATTAATTGGTCTAAGGCAATCGGCTGCATACTTCTTTGAGTAGTTTATTTTATTTTATGAAGAGAGACCATTTTTTAATTCACTTTATGTCAATCTAACTAATGCAAATATTGGTTGTTCAAACAGATGTCTCTAGAAACTGCTGAGGCTGGAGATTCAAAATCAATTGGGGTAAATTTTGTATATCAATCTATATAGACATACATATTCAGTTCATTTTTTTGTATGCTAATTTGGTTGTGGGTATGCATGATTCCAGTTTCCAACAAATGGGGTGAACCGAAGACTTCTTCAGACAATAGGTATAAAACCTCAGAACTATATTTTATCGGTAAAGCTTATGTTGTACCATAGGATTTTTATTTGTTTTTCTCCTTTTCTTCTTTAATTGATGGCTCTTCCATGGATTTCAGACCATGGAAAAAATGGTCCAACCATCTAAAACCTTTGTGCTTTTGTCTGATTTTTATGTTGCAGATTGCAAGGCTGCATGTGAACACTCCACTCTTCTTCAGTTTGCATGCTCAAAATATGTATATAGAGAAAACAACAGCAGAATAAAGTATGACTAGATTTTTATTTTTATTTCTCTAGGATTCTAATTTGGATCATTGGTACTCACCTTTCTCTTCTATATTTTCACTATCTTAATCATCATGAGTGAATTGAACTCGGTTCTTATTATCTTATTTTCATGATGAGTCATGAGTATAATCTAAAACATTGATTTAAAAAAAAAATTACAAAATAAAATTCAGAAGTATATCAAGCTAATACTATGGACAGTACTTGTCTTTCATTTTTCTTCTCTTGTTATCTTGCTCTTATGGTATGGATTTGTTAAATAACCTTGAAAACTTATAAATAAATGCACTTGGTAGCTGTAAAACCAGTCTTCACAACCTTTGCCAGCATCCTTTTGGCTTACACAAAATGCCACAAAGAAATGCAATGGAATAATAAATGTGATCGAATGATTGCAAGATATGCACAAAATGGGCTTATCGAAGGGCTTTGAAAGCTTTCAAGCAAATGCGATCAGCACATTTGAAGCCAATCTCCACAACCTTTGCCAACACCTTCCATTCTGGCAAAACTGAGCTTTGGAACAGGGCATGCACATCGAATAGAGCATAATGAAATGGTGGACATTAGTGCAAAATGTAAAAGCATACACAAGGGACAAAATTAATGCAATATGTAATAAGCAAGACTACATATGGTAGAGCAAGAAAAGAGCAAGAAAAGGGCAATAAGCGATTTTTGTATATACATCTCAATTTATTAGGGACACATGTACCCTACATTTATCTTATGATTTGTCAATGTTACAATTGAGAAATAAAACGAGATTGGGAAACATCTTGACTATTAATGGTCCCTTGTTCAAATTACATATTGTTGGATGCACCTATCAATTTTGGGTAATTGTGCTTAGAAATGACTCTTTTAAATTCCATGTTCATTGAAACTACACCTTATCAACTTGCCTTAATGGTTCAGTCTGCATAAAATCATCTGTATCATAATGACTGTGAAGATCTCCTATTTGTATTCATTGATTTCATTTCTACCTTGTTGATTAGTGTGATTCAGTATTACTTCCCAAAAGTTTGCTTTAGTTGGTTTGTAGCTTGAATAGTCATTGTAGATGCTGAAAATTTCTAGAGCAAGTAAATTAAAAATTATATAGAACTAATGAAAAGGAAAGGAATATGAAGTGCATTAAGAGTCATTTGTGATTCAGTATTACTTCCCAAAAGTTTTCTTTAGTTGGTTTGTAGCTTGAATAGCTATTGTAGATGTTGGAAATTGGAATATGAAGTTCATTAAGAGTCATTTGTATTGAATTTGGTTGGCATATATGTTAGAAAATCATGCTAAGAAAAGAAAATTTCAAGAACATACTTCTAAAAATAAGGTGGTATGATCATACCTCTAATTATTTGCTTTGATATAATTAATTTCTAATATTGATAGATAAGAATTCTTGTAGTACTTATGTATCAACACACCAATGAGTTAGAATTTAGCATACTTAAAATTATGTATATTTCATCTCATTACAAAAGAAGGGCCCATTTCTACCATTACAAAATTGTATTAGTATCAAGCTAAAATGTACAATACAACATAACTTACCACTAAAACAATTTTCAAAAAAAAAAAATCTATGCTATACGAATCATGCCTACATATCAGCCTACGTTGAGGTCCCTATTAATGCATTGACTAGAAAAATTCACCCATCATTTTTTGGTTAAGAAGTAATGAAGTTTTATAACATGCAACCTACACTACTTGAAGACAAGTCACATAGTACACATTCTCAACTTGAATGTAATGGGTGGCGCTTGTCAATTCAAAGGGATCACAGACTATGCACAAAATTGATTTGTTGAAAAGTCCTTGGAAACATTCAAGCAAATGCAATCGACATGCATAAATTCAGTCTCAAAAACCTTTGCCTATCTTCTCCTTAATTTTGCCTAAATAGGAGCTCTATAATAGGGTATAGCATTTATCACAACATAATGGAAGGGAATATTTTTAGATATTATAGATGCAATTTTAACTATTAATCTTTCTTCTCTCAATATATCCTTTCCCTATCTTTATTGTAAACATAGAATGCGCCTATTGGTAATGGAGCATGGTTATCTTCCTCATCATGAGGTTTTGTTTCACTTGTATTTGGATCCTTGTAAGAGGATTCATAGGTGATTTGAAGCTATCACTTCTCCATTGAGACTTTTGTTGCGAGAAGATCATTTGCTAAATGGCCTACCAATAGACCTCATATATTACAAATTGTATATAAAAAATAGATCAATTTTTTTTCTTATATTCTCTCTCTCTCTCTCTCTCTCTCTCTCTCTCTCTCTCTCTCTCTCTCTCTTGCAAACATAACATTAGCCTATTGGTCTCTCTCTCTCATTTAGAGGTTTTGTTTCAATTGTGTTTGGATTCCTATAAGAAGGTGCACAATTGATTTGGAGCTATCACTTCTCCATTGAGACCTTTGTTGCACAAACAAAATCATTGCTAAATTGCCTACCAATTGACCTCATGTATTGCAAAATGTATGCAACAAATATAACATTTTTTTTTTCTAATTGACCTTCCACACCTCTTCGACATACCCATTGCACACCAAGGTGCGATTATGGTACACCAACTCCTAAGTAAAAGTGCCACCTTCAATACTATTCACCCACAATTCATGAACTCTTGTACTAGGCACCCATCTCGCTCTTTAGTATAATACACTCAGATTCATCCACCACAATGCAATTTGTACAAGACCGGATCACTTTTTGTTGTGTTTTATTTCATTCTAAAACAATGCAATCTGTACAAGACTAGATCACTTTTTGTTCTGTTTTATTTCATTCTAAAACAGATCTGTTGTTATCTAGTAAGTGAAGGCATTGGTTTTGTGGTTTTATCTGTGACTATTTTCATATATAATATTATTATATTACCTAATGTTAGATCCTTATTTGTTTCTTCACATGGAGATATTTTGAACTGTAAAATGAATTTTACGTTCATTTGTTGGTTTATTTTTTTTCCTTTGCTCTTGAGGTTATTTATGTGACAATATTCCATACAAAATTATTTAGTATTGAATGTTTAGTAGCTACTGCTAAAGTTGTAAATGCAATGGTTGCACATAGAGTGAACAGTAAAGATCAGAATATCCTTCTTTATTTTTGCCTCATAGTTGATGCAATTTGTCCCCACTAGGTTTGTCAACATTGAAGCTCAAAGGTGTAAGAAGCAAATGAGTCCTTGTTAATGCTTACTAAAACCAATCAAGCACATACATAGCTCACATCAATCATACCTTCTGAGTTACTTAAGCCAATATCCTTCTTGGCTGCTCTTTAAGTTTTACTTGCTTTACTCACTTTTCCCATTTATTAAAAAACAAATTTAGCAGATAGTTAACTACAATATTTTCCCATTTTGTTTACACCTACCAATTACATTTGCTTGAAATTTTCTAAAGCATTTTATACAAATCCATTCATTGGTGTCTAAGATTAATCTACATGGTAGTCCTAGATTTAAAAATATAAAAAATTTCATACAGTCTACTGCCTATGACAGTGTTTAAAATTTGAAAAAAATTATACTAAAGCCTCTTGAAATGAACAAAAATCCTTCATTATAGTCTACTTGTGCAATCTATAGTTCTTTTTCTTAGTTAAGACCACAAATGGATTTTGCAAAGACTAGCTTGTTTATTTCAGCCATACTGGTGAAGTCCCCTGTATTCAAGAGCTTATAACCCTTGGAGAATTTGACAAGGGATGTTAAGTGTTTGGCAAGGTGCCTCAAAGAGATATGGTCTCGTAGACTGCAATGATTGCAGGATATTCACAAAATGGAGTTGTTGAAAAGGCTGTAGAAATTTCCAAGCAAATGCAATTGTCAGGTTTAAAGCCAAATTCCACAATATTTGCTAGCATCCTCTCTGCCAATGCCCAAAATGGGGAGCTTTGGAACTATATGGACATCCATCGAAGCATAAAGGATAGAGGAACTTTGTCAGATATTATAGTTGCATATGCCCTAGTAGACATATATCCAAAAAATGGAAGCATTAACAAGGCATGCAAACTGTTTATCTGCCCTAGTAGACATATATCCAAAAAATGGAAGCATTAACAAGGCATGCAAACTGTTTGACAAAATACCTGAAAAAATGTCAGCTCATGGTCTGCAATGAATAGTTTGAAAAATAAGAGTATTATTGTTTTTCATTGCGTAGAGGAGATCCTGTCCAAGTGATATGGCTTATATGGGAATAAGTTTTTATTCTAACATGATAATTATTGATGTAAGTTGAATGTTGAAACATTGAAAAATCTGATTTTTTTTTTTTGAACATGATCAATATGTATTTTCCGATTTGAAATATGGACATGTGTTAGTATTATGTTTTCTACAGTATTATTTTCATGTATACATAAACACATATCTTTGTATTTTTTTTTTTGGAGAGGGGAAAATGCTTTTGACCTAGAGCTATGAACCAGTGAGTTATGAATTCTCAAACTTGTGGGTTGTGAATATGGAGACGTTTAGAATTTTGGTTTCTTATGGGTTACTTTCATAAAACATTATTGCATAATAAAAATGAAAAAATCAAAAGTACTCTAATTGAGAGATTCCTCCATGTAACAAGATTTTTATGAGTACGCTAATTAATGAGTAGACACTCTCTAGCTGCACAACAATAACAACATTTGTAGTCTTAGCCCTAGTATGTGCAATGCTAAACTCTAATATTCTTATATCTACTTTTTGTTTATTGTGAATAGATTGAAGCAGTGGCTCTAGGGAGATTGGTTCTGGTTTGTCTCACTTTCAAAATAGGCTTTGCAAATTTAAAAAGAAAGTATAAACATTGTTGCATTTTCCTATCAAAATATAGTTTGCCCTTGCATATACTGTCTCTAGATTCATGTCGAGACAATGATTTGCTATAGATTTTACTATATAAATCTAGGCTTTGCAAATTTAAAAGAAAGTATAAACATTGTTGCATTTTCCTATCAAAATATAGCTCGCCCTTGCATATACTGTCTCTAGATTCATGTTATGGACAAAGATACAAATTTTGCTACCATATGTTGTTACAATCTTACCAAACAAAATAGGTGTCCATGAAAATAGATAATCATCTGCTATTGATGAACTCACAATTCTTAGGGGACTTGCACGAGCTAAGTCAATTTGAACATGAAAATATTCTGCAATGATAAGGTAAATATTATGCAACTTTTAAAACCTTTTCGATATTTTTTCATTATGAAGTCTACTCATATTGTTGGATATGTATAGTTTGTTCTAAATTTTTTTATGATTTGAGTATGATTGCATGCAAGAAGATGACAATTTATACATATTCCTTCAAATGGTAACACAAGGTTCACTAGCATCACTCTAAACAAAAATACAATTTAAGAGATGCCCAAGTTTGCGCATACACAAGACAAATAATATGATGCACACGTGATCAATAGTTATCAATTTCAGCTTCTATGATGATTTTCTATAAAACAATTTTGTACTCCTATGTTAAAATAGGAATAATAAATAAGTATTTTATCTATTCATCTTTTGTATAAGTTATAGATTAATGTGCTAATTCAGCTACTTAACTTTTTTCTTGATTGAAATTAATCTTTTATTTAGTCTTAAACCTTTAGGGTATACACAAAAGGGATTTGTTGAAAAGGATTCAAAAACTTTCAAGAAAATACAATTAGCAGTTGTACAGCCAAACTCTCCAACCTTTGTTGGCATCCTCATTTACTGTGTCAAATTGGGAGCTTTTGAACGGGGTATGGACATCCACCAAAGCATAAGGGAAACGACATAGACAAGGCACATGAACTGTTTCACTAAATGCCTCTAAATATGTGATCTCTTGGAATACCATCATTGCAGGGTGTACACAATAGGCATTTGTTAAAAGGTCTTCATATTATTCAGTGGGTTTAAGTTTTACTTGCTTTTCTCAACTCATAGGACTTCAACTTTTGTTCAAATTATGTAAAACAAAATATTTCTACTTTACGGTTGTATAATAGTTTCCCCACTTTTGTTCAATTCCGTTTAATAGGTAATCCTCTTAATTTAGTGATATGTTCTTTAATTCTAATATGTACACAGTTGGTGAGTTGTCCAATCTTCTGGATTCAGATTGAAGAATTTGTGTTGGAGCAGGGAGATGTGAAGTTTTCTCCAATTACCCATGGGAATTCGGTTGTAAGAGGAAGCATAACTATTCTCTCTTTGTACTAGAGATTCATTTTTTAAAGATGAAATACATCAGATTTATCATTTAGAACCCCTTAAGTCTTTTCTGATGTGGGATTCTATTTGTCTTTTAGAATGTAGAGTATTAGATCCTTTTAGTGGAGGGAAGACTAAAGCCAGATATTGATGAAGTTTTTAATTTCACAATTTTTTGTTACAGGTTGCTCTTGTAGCAAATGCGGTGAGATTTGCTCTTAAATACCTTAGGGGTATAAGCTTGTGACAAATTTCTTTTTTTCTTTTTTGTGGATAGAATGATATTTTGAGGATGTTTGTCATTGGTTTTGGTTGCTTTTATGAGGTAGGTTTCTCTTCCACTTACAACATACCGTGATTCAGCCTCAGTGATTGCAGAGCCCCTTGGTGTAGTTTTAATATTCTCTGCATGGAATTTTCATTTCCATAAGTCTTGTTTTGGCTCAGCCATCATTGACCCAAAACTGGTGGTGAGTCTATGCTTATGTCTAGTTTGTTTCATGTGATATAGATCTAGCTTTAGAGCCTTTGGTAGGGGCAATTGCAACTAGGAATGCAGTGGTTTTAAAGCCCTCGAAATGGCTGCTGCTACATCATATCTCCTACAATATCTTATTCCCAAATACTTGGATAAAAGTATGGTTATAGTTGGTCAAGGAGGCCCTGAGGAGAGCGCTCAATTGCTGGAGCTAAAGTGGGACAAGATATTTTTCACTAGTGGGTACGGTGACTTGTGAAGCATTAGTTGTTCCTCACACTATGCTATATTTAACCAAAATAACTTAATAATTTTAACCAAATGTAGAATATATCACTTTGTTTCTGGCCATATACAATTACAGTTACACCCATTTCATATTTATGCTTATATTTTAATTTGGCCACACCCAGCTCATGTTATGTATGAAGATGTTTTCTTCCTATGCATTTAGTTGTCATATTGTAATAGTCTAAGGTTGTCAATCGATTTTCCCATTTTCAAATAAACACAATTAACAAAAAAATTCACTATATTATCTTCGGCGTACCCATTGCACCCCAAGGTGCGATTGCTAGTTTTTTAAATGAAGTTAGAAAACAAAATAGAAATTATTAATGCAATTTCGTGTTCATCAAACATACAAGATATTTTATTCAATTGGATACGATAGATCTATTCCACTAAGATTGATATCCAGGTTTTTTGTCCTGCCATTCCCATCTCCACCGACACAAAAGACTTGATTAATCTACTGTCATAAGTAGTACATCTGTTATATCGTACCAAAAAGGTCTTGAGTGGCAAACATATTAATAGCTTTAACTTGACATGAGACGAAATTGCACATTTGATGGACTGGGGTCTGCGTGCTGCCCAATCTTTTTTTGTCTTGATTGACGGTATCAGCTACTTCCTGCCGTGTTGTAGTTTATATGTGCACTCGCATACAATATTTTTCTGGGTTAGTCTATGCTTTTCAACAATTTGAATTATATCCTCAAAGAAAACTTTTTAATTCACTTACGTGAGACCGACGACAGTACTCCAACCTCTTGGTTTCTCTGTTTAAAATTGAAAACTTCTTTGCCTTCATATTATACAAGTTAAGGCAATAATTTAAAGAAATACAACGCTATCGTTATCTGTAGTTGAAAAACTAAAAAATGCCTTTTCCCAAAAAAAATTCGTCCTCCCTTTATATATTTATCTCTCTTATATATTTTAGATAAGATGTAAATTGTCTATATAATTGTACTAAAACAAAATTGCATGCTGAGTTGATTATTTATTATTTAGTTGGAAGTTTATTCTAGTTTTTAGATTATTTTTTTGTGATCAAGGAGTCACGTCTAATTATCTTAATTATCTTTACAAGTTTGGTGAGTAATCTTTTGAAGATTTTTTTGTAAATATGTGTGCAACTTGCATAGATGATGAACAAAACTACAATTTCACTTGTCAATCTTGTTCTAAAACTCTAATAAAATGGTCATTGATCACTATGTGCTTTGTTTTGGTTCTTCATTATTACGACATTGTTGTGTCCATAATAGATAGTAGTTCATCCAAATGGTTGGATAACTTCTTGTTGTAGTTGCAATATATTTAACTTTTATAAAAGATAAAGAAATTATTAGTTTATTCCTTTATTTCTCTAACATAGAAATCTAGAACCAAGGGAGTAAATGATTCTCAATCATCCAATGACTAAATGCAATCAAATTTTATATAACGAACAAGCTCAACATTGTTGTTGGTGAACACTAGCATGATTTAAGATCCCTTTTTTTTGCATACTAATGTGATTCATGTAGATCTTGTAATAATGATACTAAATTCACTATTTTGTAATACAACCAATTGAGCTATGAAGACTTGTTTCCAATTTTTTACTATAGTTTAATTGCACTAATTTTATTTGCAAGACCAAAATGTGATTTGATGAAAAAATTGTTTTCCTTTAGTGAGTCATTATGAGAGTTTGACTTATTCAACATTCTAAGGTTTAAAGAGTGGTCAAGAGGTCATCATGGGTTCATCTTGATTTAGGTGCTTTAGCCAAGTAATAGTGAACACATGTGGAAACATATAATATAACAAGAACATAGGAAATCATATATCTTAGAAAGATGAATGATAAACGCAATCCAAACCAAATGCAATAATAGCTTGTTTGGTCACAGAATGACATGTAATCCAACACATGCAAATCAAAAGGATGATTACTCTCATGAAAGAAACTTTTACAATTTCCTTGAGGTCTCAAGACCACAATGTTCTGGCTTTACAAGAATCACTCAGTGGATGATGAGATTTTGTTTTAGCAAGGTCTTTGGTGATTCATTCAATGTAGCTATATGTAGAGTTTTAAAATCTTAGTTTGATGTGAAAATAATTTAATCCTACGCTAGGTAACAAGTGTAGATATTGAAAAAATATTGATTGATATCGTGCACCTAATCCTGATTTACTAATATCACTTCTTACTAACCAGATAATTAAATAATCTTTATTTAATTAATTCATCATAATTTCTCTTTTAATTAAATAAATCATCTTATTTGATTAAATTATTATCCTCTTTTAATTAAATAAATCATTTTATTTAATTAAATCTAATATGTCCTCTTTGATTAAATAAATAAATTTTATTTAATCCTAATGTTCCTCTTTTAAATTAAATAGTTCATGTTATTTAATTAAATCATATTTATTCTTTTGATTAAATAAATCACCCTTATTTGATTAAATCTAACATCATCCATTTTAATTAAATAAATCAAAATTTATTTAATTAAATCTAATATCTCAAATTCCTCTCATTTTGATATAAATAAATCTAAGTATTTAAATCAAATCTCACAATCAAACTAATCTCCTCTAAGTTAATTAATCTTAGCTCATAACTCTAATCCATAAATCCTATAGCGTTTGCAAGTTGCACATGTAAATCAATTTATTTGATTTATTAGTTCCTCCTATTTTCATTCAAATATGACATATTCTTGGAATATTTTGGTTATTTGAATTCTCCCTCCTAAAGGAATTTTGTCCTCCAACATGGAATTTATGGCTCTTACATGTCCTTTTTCTTGAGCCAAGTGGCATTTAATTCATCGTTCATCTCCCTCCAATAAGCCAACATTCAAATTTCAAATTTGAATCTAATAGCATTTATCATGCACATTGACCAAAATGTGCTCCACCTCCCTCCATTAGCATCTTGACAAGTGGCACAATGTCATTGGGTCAAATTTAATCCCACATTCTCCCTATTTCTCATTTACCCATCCTTCTTTTCTATAAATAGAGAGCTTCTCTATTGATTTTGGATTGAGAAGTTTAGGCATTTTGATTATTAGGTATTTTATCTCATAGTTTAATTGTTCTTATTATAAGTTCTATATCAATTTCATCATTTTAAGCTAGTTTCTATCATCATTTAGCATCCAATTATACATTTTGATCAATTATCATCATCAAGATTATCAAGGAATTGGAAAAGGGATTCTTTCCACATCAAAGAAGCATCAATTCCCCTATGGGATGCTGGTTTTAGCATTAGAATAAGATTTCATTAGCTTTCATTTGATATTTTATGTTCATTTTCTTATTCTTGTGCTTGGATAAATTTCATAGGGAATGCTTTGGTTTATATCTATTTGAGGACTAAATGCATGTTTGTTTGTCTATGTTTGAATAGGTTGAAGGCCATGAGCGTTCACAACAAAATAAAAAAGAAGAAGAAGATTAAGGAAATAAAGAGGAAGGAAGAGTGGAGAAGTAGGGGAAATAGAAAGGATTATTTTATCATCTAAAAATAAATGTTATAAAACTTAGTCATCCTCCACAAGAATAAGACTTAAAACACATCTCATTGCTAGTTCTACCTGAACATATGAAATATTATGCAAAATTTGAAGGTAGTACATTTTTCATGATTATATTTGTAAATAAACATAATAAATTAAACTACAACCATATTATATGTGTATAATAACCTATTGCATTTAAATAAAAATAATTCATTATGATTTAATGAAATATGTTTATTGAGAATAGATATAAAATGCAACATTTATGTTCACAAAGAATAGAAGTTCTAGATTTGGATAAAAAATATTCCATTTTATGTGCAAGGGAAAAAATGCTGAATTTATTAATGGTAGTTCTTGATGTTTTATAACTCCCCCTCACTAATTTTTTTACATTAGAATGTATTCTTACCCTAGGCTTGGGCACAATCAATGAGGGGAACAATAATTTATATGGTAGCCATGTTTCTTGCATCATGCCTACATGGACTTAGTCATCCAAATTAGTTATTCTCCATAATTCTCATGTGAAAGGAATATAAATCCAAGCTTTTTTAGGATCCACATGTACCTAAGAGAATTTGGAGATTTTCAATAGTTACATTAACCTCCAAGGAGTGCATTAATCATGGAAATTTACTTGCTTCATGGTAGGTGTGAAGCCTAGTCAAGATGGTAAAGTCTAAGATTGTTAATACTAAATAGATGGGTGCTTTTAGGGATTGAGATATAGGGATACTGAATGTAGAAGAACAAAGTATTAAAAATTACGAAATGAGCTACCCCACTACCATGTACTAGAGGGAAGAGGATATGCATTTTTTGAAGGTATTAGAAATAGAAATACATAATGGAAATGATTTATGGAAATGGATACTAAAATTATAAGAATAAAATTAGAGAAAGATCTATGGTATTTGTAAAAAAGAAATGGTAGGACAATAAAAATTACGATCTATATATACCAAGTACAAAATGAAGGAAGGTAGAAGAAATCAAAAGGGTCTAATGGGAATTAAGGAGTGTGGTGTGGGAAATTATAGTTTGATAAGATAGGATTTGGGAAGTTATAGTTTTGGGGAATGGGAATAAAAGATACTTGATCCACCATAAGGAGTGAAAAACAAAATAAATAGATATCAAGAACTGTGAATCATGGATTTGAGACATCAAATAGCTTGATCAAGAACATAAGGAGATGAAAAAAGTCCTATATAAGAAAAAGGAGCGAGTGTTGAAATTATTGACTACCCAATGCTAAAAGTTAAGTGAAAAGGAAAATCTTAAAACACCTAAATTAATAAACAAGAACTATAGTGTGGATTGCAAGAAAAGAAAGATAGGAGTGAATTGGAATTTTTCGTAGAACGATGCTCTCTTACACTTCTAGGGTTTTCTTCTAAAAGGAGAAAGGTATTAAAAAAAAAATTTGGGGTTCACTCAAGACTAATGCTAATATGATTGAAATATGCCTAAATTAAATGTACTAAATGTAAATAATTGATAAAAGAGATGAATTATTAATGCAAAGCTAATGAAATGCAAGATGTTTCAAAACACAATTTGATATGAAAAATGACCTAAGAATGCAAACAAACAATAACATAAATGAAAGGGACTGAAGAGGTGCACCTGGAAATTGGAATTTGATGCAGAGAGGCTTAGGAATCCTACAAAATTTGTTGTTGAAGCCAATTGGGACACTTATGCCAAGCTGGGCAAATTAGTCATATTTCAAGGAGATTTTGTTGGAACAAGTTTCAGGAAATTGGGTATCCAAAACTACAGAAATCGCTCTTCAGGCTTGGCACTGAGACTAATTAACCACTGATGGTGACTTAGTCCACCTTCAAATTTCGAGAATTTTGAAGATGCAATCTGTAGCTTTCGGTCTACACTTTTGTTCCTAATAGGTGTTTGGATCTCAATATGTGGAATGCACTCTATAAGCAATCTCCTAGATTTTTTTAGGGCTTTTTTTACTTTGAATGAATTTGATGAAATTTTGACACCTTTTAACACTTTTCTCTTTGAAAAAGTTGCATACAAGACCTGTAAAACACACATGCAAAGAGGGGAAAAGGGTTAAGGGTTAGAGAATAGGGGTTTGCCTTGGTCAAACCCCGATTCTATAATCAAACCCTTAAAAATAGAATGAAGTGGAAAGAGAATGATGAATGAACAACATGCAATGCTACAAATCACCAAACCCTTGATGTAGAAATTTGAAGATATGCAAGTAGATGCTCCAATGGATGAATGCTTGAAATGCCTAGAATGCTTGAATGCTTGAATGGATGAGTGAATGAATTAGCCAACTAGTTAGGGTGAAAATGAGGGGAAAACCCTTTATTTATACATGATTATACAAAATTTATTGAAAATAACACATCATAGGCTGACCTCAAGGTTAAGAGAATAATATCTTGCCAAAAATTTAAAATAATTTTGATTTTGGTGCCCCAATGAGACTAAGTCGCCCTAAGTGGCAACTTGGTCCCACAAGGGCAATTTTAATGGGTGGGACTTAAAGTGAATTTAATGATTTTTAATGGGATTATTCTTTGAAACATACTTAAGTAGGGCTGAAAAGTGTATTAAGGCATCATTTAAACATAATAAATGGCCAAATTATTGATGACAAGCCTAAAAAAGCATGAAAGTTTATTAAAAATCTTTACAACACTTTGAAATGAGGCTCAAGGTAAATGATAAAAAGAGGTTATTTAAGTGAATTATAATAAAAGAGTCCTAGAAAAGTGTGAAAGTGTGTTACAACACTTCACAATACTTTTACAAGACATCATATAATTCTTATTGATTCATAGGGGTCCAAAACCTAATGTAAACATGTTGACCACATTACAACATTAAATCTAGGAAAGATTAGGCCAACATCCATAACAAAGACTCAAATGAGAGTAAAAATGTCCAAAGGTACAATTTTTTGTGACCCATTTAGCCCCCACTTTAGTGAGAGGATGAAATTGCTTCAAACTCACACTAAAGTAACCCAACATGCATATGAAGAGGGATCCAAATGCACTCATGTTGGTAGGATGAGACAAAAATAATCAAGAGGGATGAACAAGATGTCAAGATCAAGATCCCATGGAAAACAAAAAATTAGCATAAAGGAACACAAAAGAAAGTGATGTAAAAGAATGAAAGGGAGAGAAGGAAAAGGAAACGAGAGAGTCAGATCAAGCTTTGATCTTTTTTCCATCCCGTTGTGGATTAGATCTAGGTTTTTTGTCTGAAAAATGCATACTCACTCTAAGGCGATGGAACTCATGGTTGTTCGCTAGGTGAGAGGGCCCAAAAAGGTGAGAAACATACACTCATGGCTGGTATGCACTCACACACATGCAGGTGGCTATGGGTAAATTCATGCCTCAAAATGGGCTTCTCGCTCAACCATACCAAAGTTATAACTCTTGATAACTTTAATAAGGCACCACAAAAGAAAATGACATTTTGAGCTTCAGGAGACAAGCAAGACTTTGTATGCTTGCAGCACATGAAAAACCAAGATGGAACCACAAGCATGCAAGTTGTGTTATGCAAGGTGGCCATCCAACAAATGTAAAATGAAACATGTAAAAGAATGTTCAAAGGAGTCTTACTTAGTTCAAGTGAGGTCTTTAACTTAGGGAACATTGTACCTAATGTGTCCAAGGCAGGACCGATCAAAGAATAGAAAATTCACAACTTAAGGGATTCAATGTGTCGCATCAAGCCACCAAGAGGAATGTAATATGTTAAGATAGATCACGTTCATGAAGGAAATTACACCCAATGTCATCCGCAAAGTGACAATCGCATCATATGAAATAACAAGTTTGCACTAAGAACCAAGAAAAATGAAAAATACAAATGAATAATGCTAATGTATACCCCCACTTTAAAGGAATTTCTACACACCATACTATGTGCAATTAATTTAAAGTAGAGAAATGAAAAGGGTATGTGCAGGATCATCATGGAAAAAATAGGCCCTTAAGTGGCAATAAAATTCAAAAAATCAGAGTTAAAAAATTTGACATAAAAATTTGAATAAGTTATCTATATTATTTAAAAAATATGTAAGAATAGAATTTGTAGAAAAATGAATGTAGTTTCTAAACTACTAGGTCTATTTTTTTATAAATAAAATCTATTTGGTCAAAATTTGAAATTTCAATGCAGTAGTACTTGAATTTTAGGGAAAAAATAAGAAATAGGTGTCTGTCTGACCACCCTAACCAAAATAAAATGATAATATTTTTTTATAATATTTTAGATATAAGTAGGGGACTCATGTCCCAATGTGATGCATTTTTTTTTGTAATTTGTTTCCAAGTAAATAATTAATTATGATTCTCTTATTACAAATTTTAAAAAATATAAAAACTCGTATGTCTAACCACCTTAACTTGGTCAAAACTTCATGAAATTCAATTCTTTTTTTTTTAATCCTCTAGTATGTGAAACATAGAATGTGACACATATTTTGGATTGAAAAAATGTGATACCATTTGAAAGCTATATATTTTTTTCAATCAGGCTATCAATCAAGACTTTAGTCATAATTCAAAATAGAAAATGAATAATAATTATTTATTAAATTCAATGTAAAGAATATTTTATATTGGTGGAAAGATGAGAATATCCTGTAAAAACCATTTTTGTTTCATCAATTTTGGTTAAAAAAAAGTCCTCAGCCACATGGGCCATCATATCACTTAGATATCACCACTTTTTGGCGCATCATGATCCTACACATACCCAAAAATGCAAAAAGAAAGAAAGACATGAGAGCCAACTTGGAAATCTCCTATGCCAAGTCATATATTTCTGAGAGAGGTTGTGTCATGCGAAGAAAAAAAGAAAAAGAAAGGAAAGGGAAGGGGTTGTCCCCATATTGAAAACACCAAACACATAGGGGATATATGGATTTGGGGTCAGTATGATTGTTGCTGCAATAGTTTTAGAGAGCTCGAAACTGTCAGCATCCCTGAAATACATAGAACTGGAAGAATGACACAAAGAGAGAAAAACAAAGAAAAGGAAATATCCCTTTGGGTGAAAATGGAAGAGACATAGGGTGTCTTGATGCTTTGCATCCTCCCCAAAAGGAAAAAAAAGCCAAAAGAGAAAAGTAAAAGGTGAAATGAAAATAAAATCCTTTTGGGTCAATATGAAGGAGACATTTCAGCCTCAATGCCTTATGTCATCCCCAAAAGGAAAACATGTAAGCAAAAGAAAAAGGAAAAGAAAAATAAAAGGGGCCTTTTGGGTCAACATTAAAGAGACATTTCGGTCTCAATGCCTTACGTCATCCCCAAAAGGAAGGCAAAATAAAAGAGAAAAGAGGAAAAGTGAATTAAATGCACGACATATAGAAGAATGAAGGTAGAAATAAAGGAATGTCACAAAGAGAGAGAACATCAAACAAAACATCACGGGAGATCACGTTATGCACATGGAAACACACAAAAGAAAAATAAAATGCAAAAGACTAGTAAGCAAAATGCAATTCAACCATCGAGCAAGTCATCCACCTCCCAATAATGTTCATTCAATATGGTTAAGGTGGTCTACTAGACAAAGGGACAAGAGAAAGTTCCAAACTAGGAGAACCACTAGGTTCACACACTGTGCATAGGATATTTGTCATTTAAGTGCATGGAAGAGGAAAACAATGTGTTCAAATCATTATGCACCTCTTCATCGAAGAGTGTACCTCTTATTGTGATTGTTGTATTGTCCATCATTTTGTTATGGTTAGGGAGGAAGGTCATCATGCAATGCTTCTATCAAATTTGGATTTTTATTTTCTTTATTTTTGTCTTCATGTAACTTATGAGCAAGGACACGATATCTACGCCAACGCTCCCTAGCCCCTCTATTTCTTTTGATTTTTTTATCAATTTGTGTTTGTGAAGGAGCGGGTTGATCAACCATAGGTTTCTTTTCTTCCCTAAGGGGAGGAACAAAAGGAACCATGGAAGGTTGTTCATCCACTTTCTCCTTTTCTTTATAAACTTTTTTTATGCGAGGAGGCATGATGTGGTTGCTATCATTGCCTCTTAGTCTTTTGGATGATGTAGGTGAAGTTTCAGGTTTTGGTTGGTCTTGGTTATTTGGATCTTGTTCATGTTGAAGCATGGATTCATCAAGGAGAGTAGTGTCGGAATTGGATGGGGACATGTTGCAAATAGACAATTCGGCTATTTTATTTGCTTAAAATTTTTGGTAAGCAATGAAAAAGAAATCTCGTCTAGGTGTTATAGGTTCCATGGGCTCGGGCCAAAAGGCTTCTAAGGAAAAGTTTCCTTTGGAAGAAAAGGGGTTAAAGCCACTATGGTGAACAGTAAATATTTCATTTCCAAATGGAAACTTTAGGCATTTGTGAATAACCAAAGGGACAAATTTCATTGAGCGAAGCCATGGGTGGCCTAGCCTCAAACAAAACTGATTCGACTGTGAGATGATGGAGAATGTAACATCTAATGTTTTAGGTCCTATTTTTAATGGAAGGATGATTGATCCTATCGTAGGGCAAGCAAAACCATTATGTGTTTTGATCCATTCTTTTGGTTTATCATAGTCATCTTGATAAAGATCATGTAATACCAAACATTCCTCAGTGATCATGTTCTCTCCACAAGTGGGATCTATTAATATCCCATTAGTGGGCTTGACATTAGATACAACTAGCTATGTAAAGAGGACCACCAAGGAGATTTTTCAGTATGTCCTGAGAGGAGAAAGCAATATCAAGAGATTTCATAGGTTGTCCCTTACAAGGGATAACGTCTATCACACCTACCATTTCATCCATAGGCTTAACATGGGTCGCATGTGGGATAGGATCAGAATGCTCATCATTTGTATTGACATTCATCGCATCATTCTTTGTAGTTTCACTAGCTTTGACAAATGAAATATTATGTTTGGGCATTGGATTAGTGAAAATTTGCAAGTTTTGAGTTGGAGGGGCCATAGACTTAATGCCTTGATCACTAACACCTACAATAAATAGACGGCCAAAATCAATGAGGTCTTGAGCAAGATGTTTAAGATGCTTATAATGTTTTGTGTCATGTCCATTTTGTCTATGAAAATAGAAATAAGCATTGGATTTAAATTTTGGAGGTAAAGGTTTAGTAGGATCAAGTGCTTTGACGGTAGGCAAGGTAATCATTTATTGTTGTAAATGTTGGGACATTGTGTTATGAAAGGTGTTTGGTAAAGGTGTGAATTATCCTTTTGGATCTCCATAACTAAAACGCATCACTTTTTTAACAACTGCCATGTGGTTGTTGACTAGTTGAATTGGTTGTTGAGGTGAGTTGAACTTTAAGAACCCTTTTTTTTAATTTCTAAATGGTTGGGAATAACTTTGGATGGCATGTTCAGACTTCTTAGCTCAGCTAGGTTTGGATCTTCTATCTTGACTACTAACTAAATTGTGGTAATCACAAAGGGTAGTACACAAATCCAGGAAGGAGGGGATTTTCATCATACTGAGTTTTTCTTGAAGTTTAGTTTGCAAATTTTCGATAAACATCTTTTGAATGTGTGGGTCAGGAATCTTGACATCGATTTGGGAATAAAGTGATTGATAGTGTGAAATAAAATGAGTTATCTTTTCTTCTTCATTTTTCTTGCATCTCATCAAATCAACCAAGCTCTTCTTGGGATTCATGTACTTGGAAATGGTTTATAAATGCATCAACAAGTTCATTAAATGAATGAATTGAATTTTTCAATAAGGATGAGAACCATTCCAACATAGTGTCCTTTAAAGTCCTAGGAAGTAGTTTTGCTAACATTTTATCATCAAGGACAAAGTCACTACAGAAGGCAGTGTAGGAATTAACATGGTTAGAAGGGTCTCCCTTCCTTCCATATTTCTAAAATCTAGGCATCTATACTCCTTGTGGCATTAGGGTTCGCAATATTTCCAAAGATAATGGGTTGTTTCAAACATAATAGGTGGGTGGTCCATTCTGATTTTGGTTTATGGTGGATATTTGTTTTTGCATGGATGAAACTATTTGGAAACGTTGTGTGATGAGAGGGTCATTATAAGTGGTATGAAGCTGAAGGGAAAGTGGTGATGGAGTTTATGTAGTGGTAGGGAAAGTGAATGGAATGATAATGGATGGTATGGTAGAAGAGGATAAAACATGCAATGCCACATAGGAGTTATGAATGCTAGTAAGAAGACTGATGGAAGGAATCACATTACTAACTAGTTGCATTGTGGTGGTGACATTAGGAGATGTATAGGTAGGTATGGAGGCTACTATGAAGGGAGGAGTGTGCGGTCCTACGTGGCTCATCACAATGTTCACTAGTTGAGAGATACTAGAGGTGGAAGGAACTTGTTTTTGATATATCTCAACTATTTATTTCACAACGTCTAAGCCTTGTTCACTTTCAAGCATGCAATGGATGTTTTGTATGGTAGGAATGGTGGTGGTTGAAATTTTTTCAAGGATCACTTGATGTTGAAAGTGTACCAAGTCCTCATAAATTTGAATGAGATTGTCTTTTGGAATATCATTAGGCCTATGTTCAATATGCATGTTATCTGAATACAAAGAGTTACTAAAGGTATTATCCATTCCTAGTGTACTATTATCAATAGTAGGAGTAGAAGCTGTAGATAATCCAAGATCTACAATGAGTGTATTATTATGAGATGCCATGAGTCTCATTCTTCTTCTCACTAAGTGATTAGCAATAGGACACCAAACAGTCATGCAAAGAATTCTAAATATGAGGTGGATGCAAATGTAATGTAAATGAAGAGCAATAAAATGCTGATAACTAAAATTATGGAAAGCAACATAGAAATATAGAAAAAAACAAGCATAAATGCAAAAGTTATAGATTAAATTCTAGAAAATGCAGTAATAAATATGCAACTGGACTAAGTCACCTAGGGTGGCGAATTAGTCCAAGTAGTGTTTTTTTTTTAACAATTTTGAAAAAAATTAAATGGGATTTAATGGTTTGTAGATTTTCAGATGCAGATACAGTATGAAAATGCAATTTTTTTAAAATTTTAAATGAAATGCAATGCAAAAATGCAAGCTATATGAGCTTTTCACTAATGCAATTTTGAAAACACTGGAATGAAAAACAATGAAAAACCTAATCAAATGTTGATGCAAGCTATTCCTAGGATGAAAATGGACTAGAAATTAGAAGTAAGAATGTTCTAAAGGTGGGTTCACCAAAATGATCCACCAATTTTTGTAGAAGGGTGCTCTCTCACACTTCTAGGGTTTTTCACCTAAAAGGAGAAAGGTATTCCAGAGAAAATTGCGGTTCACTTCAGACTAATGCTAATATGATTGAAATGTGCCTAAATGAAATGTCCTAAATGCAAAGAATTGATAAAAGAGATGAATTATTAATACAAAACTAATGAAATGAAAGATGTTTGAAAACACAAGGTAATATGCAAAATGACCTAAGAATGCAAACAAATAATAACATAAATGAAAGGGACTAGAGAGGTGCACCTAGAAATTGGAATTTGATGCAGAAAGGCTCTAAAATCATACAGAATCAATTGTTCAAGCTAGTTGGGACACTTATGCCAAGCTGGGTGACTTAGTCCTATTTGGAGGGTATTTTAAGAGAATGGGTTTTAGGAAATAGGGTATCCAGAACTGCCAAAATCACTTTTTAGGCCAGGTAGTGGGGCTAATTCACCACTGATGGTGATTTAGTCCACCTTCAGCTTTCAAGACTTTCGAAGATGCAATTTGTATCTTTTGGTTTGCACTTTGGTTCTTGACAGGTGTTCGGATCTAAATCCATAGAATTTGGTCTATAAGCCATCTCCAAGCTTCTTTTAGGATGTTTTTGACTTTGAATTACTTTGATAAAATGTTAACACCTCTTAACACTTTTCTCTTTGAAAAATCTACATACAAGACCTGCAAACACACATGCAAAGAGGGGGAAAAGGGTTAGAGAAGGGTATGTGCAGGATCATCGTAGAAAAAACAAGCCCTTAAGTGCCAATAAAATTGAGAAAAATCAGAGTTAGGCAACTTGATGTAAAAATTTAAATAAGTTATCTATATTATTTCAAAAATATGTAAGAATAGAATCTATAGCAAATTGAATTTAATTTCTAAACTACTAGGTTTATTTAAAAAATGAAAAAATCTATTTGGTGAAAATTTGAAAATTCAATGTAGTAGTACTTAAATTTCAGGGAAAAAATAAGAAGATGGTGTTTGTTTGACCACCCTAACCACAATAAAATGATAATATTTTTTTATAATATTTTACATACAATTAGAGGACTCATGTCCCGATGTGATGCATATTTTTTTGCAATTTGTTTCCAAGTTAATTTTTTATTAATTTTTTTTAAAAATATAAAAACTCATGTGTCTAACCACCTTAACTTGTTCAAAGCTTCACGAAATTCATTTTTTTTTTAATCCTATCGTATGCAAAGCATAGAATGTGACACATGTTTTGGATCCAAAAAATGTAATACCTTTTGAAAGTTGTAGATGTTTTTCAATCAACCTATCAATCAGGAATTTAGTCATAATTCAAATAGAAAATGAATTTAATAATTACTTATTAAATTCAAAGTAAAGCATAATTTATATTGGTGGAAATCTAAGAATCTCCTTGAAAAACCCTTTTCGTTTCATGAATTTTGGGTAAAAAAAAAAGTCATCAGCCACATGGGCCATCATATCACTTACATATTGCCACTTTTTGGCCCATCATGATCCTGCACATACCCAGAATAGAGATTTTCCTTGGTCAAACCCTAGTTTGGTAATCAAACCCTTGAAAATGAAATGAAATGAAATGGAAAGATAATGATGAATTAACAACATGTAATACTACAACTCACCAAAACCCTTGATATAGAAATATGAAGATATGCAAGTAGATGCTCCAATTGATGAATGCTTGAAATGCCTAGAATGCTCGAATGCTTGAATGGATGAGTAAATGAATTAGCCAGCTAGTTAGGGTGAAAATGAGGGGAAAACCCTTTATTTATACATGATTATACAAATTTTCCTAAAAATAACACATCACAGGCCGACCTCAAGGTTAAGAGAATAATATCCTATCAGAAATTTAAAATAATTTTGATTTTTGTGCCGAGTGGGAATAAGTCACCCTAGGTGGCAACTTGGTCCCACTAGGGAAATTTTACTAGGTTTCAAGAATTAAATTGCATTTAATGATGTTTAATGGGATTATTCTCTGAAACATATTGAAGTAGGCTCGAAAAGTGTATTAAGGGGTCATTTAAAAATAGGAAAGGGCCAAATTATTGATGAAAAACCTAGAAAAGAATGAAAATCATTGCAACACTTTTAAATAAGGCTTGGTAAATGATAAAAAGAGTTTATTTAAGTCGATTATAATAGAAAGGTCCTAGAAAAGTGTGAAAGTGGGTTACAACACTTCCCAACACTTTTACAAGACATCATAGAATTCTTATTGATTCATAGGCGTCCAAGACCCAATGTGAATGTGTTGACCACATTAGAAAATTAAGTCAAAGAAAAATTAGGCAAACATCCATAAGAATGACTCAAATGAGCATAAAAATGTCTTAAGATACATTTTTTTCCAACATAAGGAGAAGAACTATCAAGGTCCTAGCATTAAGGATTTATTGTACTAGATATTTTTAAGGTACATGAAGGTATGAAAAATTATGTGAACTTGCAATACTAGTAGAGATAAGAAATCATGGGTCAATAATAATATTCAAATCATTCTTATCTAATGGTAAATTTGAGAAGGAAAGAGAAAACAAAGAGAAATAATGTCAAGGATTAAGGATATGCAATACTTGATTCCCAAAAAAAAACCCAATAAATTATAGGAGTATTTGTAGGCTTGATTAGGTATCTGGTAGGGAATTTTTCTAGGTGAATAATAAAGTGTCATTTGGGCATAGTTTGGGGATAAAATGGAAACCAATACTAGACTATGAAATTTTCAAATAATGTAGGGAAGAATGAAATAAGGTGTTGGCAATTAAGGAATAAGAATTCATTTGAAGGGTTTTGCAAGAATGGAAGATGGAAGGTGTTGTAGAAAGATTGAAGGTGTCAAGTCATTGATGTCAATTGGTTATTACTATTTGTCGTTGGTTGTATATGTCATAGATTGTTTAGAAAATTGTAATGAAGATATGTTATAGGTGTTCAGTGGTTGATTCAGGTTTTGGTCTGCATTTGCTTCTAGGGTTGTGTAGTGTAGATATGTTGTTCATGATTATTAGAAGATGCTTTATCTAGATTTTTTGTTGATGATTCGTTGTATAGTTCAAGTTGTGTTCACTTGTTGTGAACTATGGTTTGAAGTGCTTTTGGTTGAGGTCCGAGAGAAATGTGTTGGTCTGGATTTCTCTTTGATGAAGTATTATGACTTGTGGTTCTAGAGTTATGTTTCCTTTATTCCATTGAAGATATTTTTCATATTTGGAAGATTTATGCTTAATGGTTCTATGTGTTTTACATTGGTTTGGTCAATTTTGTGTGAAATACTACTTTCGAGGATGATGAAGCATGCCAGATCTATTTGGGTCCTTATTGAAATGAATATTTTGGTACCCACTTAGGGTCTCTAACACTTCTAGGGTTTCTCACCTAAAAGGAGAGAGGGATACCAAAATGGCTATAGTTACATTCAAAGATTAGGGGCAAACGTGATGTGTGATTGAAATGTGTACAAGTGCAATGATCTATTGGCAACACAATGGTAGACAAATGAGAGGGGGGTGAATCAGTTGTCACATAAATTATACTTATTAAACTTATACCCAACTTTGATAAATAGACATGAAAGCATAAACCATCACCACATAAAAAAAACACATAACACCAAGATTTTTGCGTGGAAACCTTGTTAGGGGAAAAACCACGTTGGAGGTTAGTCCACAATTTTACACTTTATTAAAAGTATTATAAATGGGGAATGCACATTGCCTAGAGCTCACTACTCAAATACAAAAAGGCTTAATTCCCAAAGAGAAGACTCGTTGTCTTATAATCACAGTTGAACTACATCCAAAAAGATCTTGAATTGAGAAAATAGCATCTGCTAATGCATGATTATAGTTTTGGTTAAGCACATGAACAATTTCTTCTACTCACTATTCTTCACACTTTACTCCTACCTGTGTCGCCAAAAAGTTTATACCTTGGCACTTTTTCACTCATTTTTGCCTTTTTCAGTGGATTTTAGTCTTGATCACCTTGAATCAACCTTGTAAGCTTGTAATACATCAATAACATAACAATATTTTACTAAGGTGTTGTGAAGTGTTGTAATATATTTCTTCTCATTTCTAAGACCCTTTCAACAAAATTCACCAAAATAACACATTCGTACACCTTCCTAAGCCTTAAGAAAGAGTGTTGTAAAATGTTGTGTTGCATTTTCACACTTATCTTGGCTTATCGCCCCTAAAACAACCCTTTTCATATGTGAATTTTCTCTTTTAATGCATTTTTAATCCTGACCTAAGTGTGTTTCGGGAGGCAGATATAATAAAATTTATTAAACATAAATCAATTCCCGATAATCATTAAAATTTTCCTAGGAGAACTAGGTCGCCACTTTGGGCAACCTAGTCACTTTGAGAATAAAATTTAAATTTTAAATAAGATTCAACGGGAACCTTGCCTCCTAAACCCTAGGGTCAGCCTATTAGGTTGCACTTTGGGAAAATTAGGGTTTCACATGTACAAATAAGAGTATCTACCTCAATTTTTCCTCTCTCTTGGTTCATTTTTACTCCTCTAGCTCATTTTTACTCTCTAGCTCTCAATCATCAAGTGCTCAAGAAACCAAGACTTCATAAGCAACCATACAAGCATACACGCATTAGGGTTTTTAGACCCCCTCCATTGAAGTTGCTCATGCATGTTGTAGACCATCAACAAAGGTTTGGTAAGATACTCTATTGTGTTATCATTCAATATTGCTTTCCTTTATGTTTATTTTATTTTGGTTTAATCACCTGCAAAGGGGTTTGACTTAGGGAAACTCTTATATCCTAACCCCATCTATTTCTGGTCTTTAATTGTGTTTGTAGGTCTTTTGATGTAGGTTTGGTGAAGTAAAAAGTGTTGCAAGAAGTACCAACATGAACTGCTCAAGTCAACTCCAAGTCGCAAACTCTAGGAAGGAAAAAAGACAAGTTGTAGGTCACTTTTAGAGGTTCCTCTCATGGGATTGTTGCAGAAAAGGGGAACACTCACCGAGACCCACAAAACCAAAGCCTGATTCCTTGGAAAGCCACAAGAGGACTAGGTCACCACTATTGGCAACCTTGTCCTTGAGCTAGGCCTAAAAAAGGGTGTTTGTGTTTTTGGACACCCATTTCCCCAAAACCTATGTTGAGAAAGTTTTCCAGTTGGAGGACTAGGTCACCCCAGTTGGCGTAAGTGTCCTTTTGCTCAGATCGAGCATTTTCCAGAGGCTCTCGAGAGCATCCATCTGCAACAATATTTCTCCAAGTGCACACTTTCTATCCCGCTCTGTGAACTTCTAGAAAACACACATTTAGGGCATATAGTTGGTTAACTTGCATTAGTTTAGTTTTTTTTACTTGCACTTGCATACATTTATATTAGTTTCATTTTACTTTCAATTTTAGCCACACTACACACACACAATCACAACCATCATCAAATCCCATTTATTTTCAAATGAACTCATGCCTTAAACATATCAACCTATAGGAAAGAGAGCCATTCTCAAACCAAGTGCTCTTAGGGTGCAAAACCCTAAGAGCCTAGTAAGGGAATCATCTTTCCCTAGTTTAGCCATATATTTTTGGTGGTTCATTTCATTCAAAATATTAGAACATTATTTACACACAACACTCACATAGTTTACACACCTTAAACACCATTCCTTCAAATGGTATAAAAAATTGATCATATATATATCCGCAACTAAGGATAACATCAACTACATGTTGACCCAACAAAATATAAAATGTGTACAAACTGTCGGCCCAAATTAATAAACAATTTATTAATGCGAACCAAATAATGTTGGAAAAAACATAGTAAGGACCCAAAACAACATATCTCAAACACGAAACACCTTAAACATTATGCCTCCAAGATCCACAACACGCTACAATCACCTTGTTGGCCATGATCATGAAAAACATGAACTCACATAAGACAATCACCAATCACGAGCACAACAATCAATGCAAACCAACAAAACTGATAGAGAATGATCTAGAAACATCCACAAGCATCTTGAATTACCACAAAAGCATCCACAACAACTCAAATTACTAGAATCACATCATCTTATTTCAAGAACACCAACTAAAACAATAAAACAACTGTCAAAATATAGATACTCATAACTTGGTCAAATATTCATGTGAACCTCTGAAACTTCATGTGGATAAACTAGATATACTTGAAAAAAAACCCTTAAATGTGCAACATCTTATCCTCAATATCCTAAGCTAGTCATTATACTAAACTTTACTACATTAGCAACACCCTACAACTTATTTTATTACAATTTTCTCAATATCCTCGACATATACAACCTGAAAGACATTAATGCCAATAGTGTTGAAATCAATGAAAACCTCATATCAGAAATATCCAAAAATCTCTCACTTTGGCATTGATGGAAACACATGATGTCAAAAAACCCATCAACAATACTTTCTCTTAGAATTTTCTCCCCTTTAGATTTTGACTCTTTTCTCCTTAACTCTTTTATAGTTTTTCATGAGACTCTTCTCCCCCTTTGACATCAATGAAAAAGGTACACATTATCTTTCTCCACACAAGCTTTGAACCATATTTTTGAACATCTGACTACTCCCCCTGACTAGAAGCCACCACAACATCAATCCAAATCACAAGATATGACTATGAAGTGCATGGAATAATGAAATTCATTGCATCTTAATTTTGATTAGGAGGGGTAATCACCCCTAGCTTTCCTCTGAGATACTCAAAAGTATCCTTAGGCAACAACTTGGTAAAGATATCTGCAATCTGTTCCTTAGTGGGCACATACTCCAATCTGACTTCCTTTTCACTCACCTTCTCTCTCAAAAAGTGAAACTTGATAGACATATACTTGGTTTTTGAATGCAACACCAGATTCTTAGAAATTTTAATTGCACTTGAACTATCACAAAATATAGAAATAGGTTCATCATACACAACTTTGATATCTTTCAACATCTTTCCAAAGAAAAATGCACCACCACTAGTACTCTTTATTTCATCCACATCTCCTACCCAATCAATATCAATAAATTCACTCAAAGTAAGGTCATCTTCTTTAGGATACCATCTAGGCCAAAATTAACTATCCCCTTCAAGTACCTGAAAAATCCTCTTCATAGCCATCAATGAGATTCCTTAGGATCAGCTTGAAATCTTGCAACAATGCATACGACATTCATGATATCAGGTCTAGTTTGAGTCAAATAAATCAATCCACCAATCATGGATCTATATCTAGTCTGATTTTTTTTAGGAGAATCATCATCTTGTGTCAAATTACATCTGGTCACCATAGGTGTACTGACAGGTTTTGAATCTTCCATACGAAACTTCTTTAGAAGTTCTTTCATAGACTTGGACTGAGATATGAAAATCCGTTTATCTAGATATGTAATTTACAATCCCCAAAATAATTTCATTTCTCCAATCATAGACATCTCAAGCTCACTCTACATCTCATTAGCAAACTTCATGCAAAAACTATAATCTCCTCCAAAAATGGTATCATCAACAAAGACTTCAACAATCAAATATTTTTCATCATCAATCTTGAAATACAAATTTTGATCAGGAGTACCTTTATTAAATCCAAGCTTCAACAAATACTTGTCCAATCTAGAAAACCATGCTCTTCGGGCTTGGTTAATTCCATACAATGCTTTCTTCAATCAGAAAACCATAACTCCCTAATCAGTTAATTCAAATCAATTTAGAAATGTTCACTTGACATCCATCTGATAAACCTTGAAGTTTTTTTAAGCAACATAAGAAAGAAATAGTTTCACATCTTCAATCCTAGCAACATGAGAAATTTTTTCTTCAAAGTCAATTCCTTCCATCTGAGAATATCCTTTACACACCAGTCTTGCTTTGTTTCTAACAACTTCACCTTGCTCATTCAAATTTTTTTGAAAGACCCATTTAGTTCCAATTACATTTTTTTCCTTAAGCTTAGGAACAAGATTCCATGTATCATTCTTCTTAATTTGTAGTAGCTCTTCTTTCATTGCTTCCACCCAATTTTCATCTTTGCATGCTTCATTCACATTATTAGGCTATCTTTGAGATCAAACAGTACTCTTCTGCAATTCTTCTCCTATTTTGAGCACCTTTATTATTATCACCTATAATCTAATTTTATGAATGATTTAGTCTTACATACCTTGGAGTCTTAGGCTCTTGAACTTCAGGCTCTTGTGATCTTAGTTATGCACTTCCATTGGTTTCTTCCTCTTGATTTTCCTAATTCACTTAAATGATTTGAACTTGATTTATAGTTTGAACTTTCTTTCCTTTATCTAAACTGTCATTCTGATCATCTAAATCATATCTGCAAGTTCTGGATGGTCAAAATGTGTCTTCATCAACCTTGACATTAGCATTTTCAATTACTTTCCTCAATATCTTATTGTAGCAATGGTAGGCTTTAATTTTAGTAGAATAACCAAGAAATACTCCTTCATCACTTCTAGCATCAAACTTTCCTATGTCTTCATCTCTTTTTATATATCATTTACTCCCAAATATTTTTAAGTATCTAACAATTGGCTATTGACAAAACCATAGCTCATAAGGAGTCTTATCAGCATCACCTTTGACATGTACCCAGTTGAGAGTGTAAACAATAGTACTCACAACTTCTCTCTAGTAGATATGAGGAACATTTCCTTCCAGCATCATAGTTCTAGAAGCTTCTTGAATTGTCATATTCTTCCTTTCCACAACTCCATTTTGTTGAGGGGTTCATGGGGCAGATAATTGTCTCTTTATCACATGCTCTTCATAGAAAGAATTAAACTCACCAAAATTTAATTCACCACCTCTATCTGATCTCAGACATTTTATCTTCAGACCTATCTCTATCTCAACCATATCCTTAAAAATCTTGAATTTATCTAGAGCTTCAAAATTTTCCCTTAAGAAAGTAACCCACATAAATCTAGAATAATCATCAATAAGTAACATGAAATACTTGTCTCCTTGTAAAATTATGATTCTAGAAGGACCACATAAGTCAATATGCATAAGCTCCAATATTTCATTTGAACAATGTTGTTTACTTTAGAATGATACTCTAGTTTGCTTCCATAACTGACATTCCTTGCATATAGTATTAGTAGGTTTTATCAACTCAGGAAGATCTCTCACTATATGAGAAAAAATTATCTTGATAGTATTGTCAAAGTTTACATGACACAATATCTTATGCGACAACCAAATTTCATCAACTTGAGCAATCAAACAAATTTTACTAGTAGTACTTAGGTGAAAGATATTACCTTTTGTTTTTGTACCAGATGCAATCACATTTCCTGAACTCCCCAATATTCTACACTTTCCATCCTTGAATTGAAGATTATATCCCTTGTCAATCATTTTTCCATCACTTAAGAGATTATGCTTCAAACCTTCCACATATAGCATATCATTAGTATTATCCTTACCATCAAAATAAATGGATCCTCTGCCATGGATTACTCTAGATTTGTCATCACCAAATATTACAACACCACCATCATACTTTTCCAAGCTCACAAATTTACTTTTATCACCTGTCATGTGATGAGAGCATCCACTGTCAATCACCCATTCATCTTTTTCTTTAACTCTAGCAGGCAGAGCTTTCTCCACATTTATTCCACTAGTAGATTCAACAGGCACAGGATTTTTTTCCTTGATAGCAATAAATACACATTCATCCTCACTTGCATTCCCTTTATCAGATTCATCATCTTTCACACCTTCATTAGTAGCATAATAACACTTTCTTTGGAATCTAGGCTTATTAGATCTTGGCATAGGATTTGGACACCTTGAGGCAAAATGACCTATCTTATTACAAGACAAAAAAATTAATAAGCAATTTACGTTTATACTTACCTTCTCCTTTGGATGCACTTTTGACAAGAATTACTTCAATCTCATCAAGTTTTCTCTCTTCTTCTTCAATCTCTCTCATTTACTGCTCATACTTGGACATTTTTCTAGAGGAAATTTCTTCTGGATCATATCTTTGCTTATCTTTTCCAGAGATAGTAGCTTTGAATGCATATTTTGTCTTAGGAAGAGATTCGCCAAACTCACTTAACTCAAAAGCAACAAGCTTACCAATCAACATGTCTTTGGTTAAATTTGTCACTGTTCAAATCTCTTCAATAGCAACAACTTTGTGTTTATATACATCATCCAAGGATTTGAGCACTTTAGCAACAATCTATGATTCCTCCAATGTTCCACTAGAACATCTGATACTACACACAAGTTCATTCACTCTCTGCATAAAAGAAGTGATGTTCTCATCTTCACCCATTCTTAATGTTTCATATTTCCCTTTTAGGATTTGTAGCTTAGAAATCTTCACATAGGTATCACCTTTATACAAGGTTTCCAAATTTTTCCAAATCTCATAAGCAGTCTTCAACTCCATTACATTTGTCATTTCAGAATTAGTCAAAGCACTCAACAAGGCTTCCTTAGCCTTGATATTGTACTTGGCTTCCTTAATCTCACCTACAATAGAAGGACCATTATGTGGGATGATATACCTATTCTTTGTAATTGTCCAGTAAATTTCAACAATTCATCTTAGATGACACTCCATTTGAGTATTCCATAGAGAATAATTTCTCCCATCAAGTCTCAGACTATCATTCTTATATGTCGCCATCCTAGATCACCTCAAATGTTCAAGCTTGTCTAGAGGAACCTGCTCTGATACCAATGGTCGGCAACACAATGGCAGAGAATTGAGAGGGGGGGTGAATCAGTTGTCACAAAAATTATACTTATTAAAATTATTCTCAAATCTGATAAATAAACATGAAAACATAAATCATCATCACATCAAAAATACACATAAGACCAAGATTTTTGTGTGGAAACCCTATTAGGGGAAAACCACAGTGGAGGTTAGTCCACAAGTTTATACTTTGTTAAAAGTATTATAAATGGGGAATGTACATGCATTCAGGCACACTGCCTAGAACTCACTAGTCAAATACAAAAAGGCTTAATGCCCAAAGAGATGACTCACTGTCTTACAATAAAAGTCAAATTACATCCAAAAAGATATTGAACTGAGAAAATAGCATCTACTAATGCTTGATTATATTTTTGGTTAAGCACATGAACACTTTCTTTTGCTCACTCTTCTTCACACTTTACTTTTGCCTTTGAAAGATTAGAACATTATTCACACACAACACTCACACACTTCACACACCTTACATACCATGCCTTCAAATGGTATAAACAGTCGATCATATATATCTGCAACTAAGGATAACATCAACTACATGTCGGCCCAAATTAATAAAAAAATTATTAATATGAACCAAATAATGTCGGCCAAAACATAGTAACGAATCAAAACAACATATCTCAAACATGAAATGCCTTAATGGTGCAGGAGCACTTGTTTGATTTCTTGACTCCATGAGGCCATTTGTAAATAGTTGCTCTATTTTATGTATTGGGTCTTATAATAAGGTTTATAAAACCATTTTATAGGTTTTTGAGTCTTAGGAAGTAATATTTGAAGTCATTTGTCAAATAATGTTTAAAGTTGTTCCATATTGTAAAAATTGTAAAAGTTGCACAAGAAAGTTGTCAAGCAACTTGTCAAAAGTGTCATTAAGGTGTTTTGTCAACAACCTAACTAAAAGGTGGTTGAAAATAGTTGGTTTTGGTTGTAAATGTATAATTACACCCTCCAAAAATCGAATTGGAGAGGTTGGAGAGGTTGGAGACATTATTTGTGAAGTTTGATAAATGGCAACCTCAAGTTTGTGTGCATTTTCTGATTTTACATTATTTCCAGGTTGAAGTTGTGTTTTGTACGGATTTTTATGCACTCAAATAATGGATTATCATATATGGATGGAAATATCTCTGTTTCTAGTTTCCAATTCTTTTTGTCTCATTTAATTTTATTGAGTTTTGTGGGAGATATGATTATTTTGGTGAGACTGCCTATTTTAACAATACTGTGCAGAATTTACAGTCTGAAAGAATGTGATGGTACGGATTTTAAAGTATATATTTTGGGTCTGAAACCAGGCTTATGTTGTTCCTATATGAATCTACTTTCATTTGCTTCAAGTCTCATCAAATTTAATTAAGATTTGAATAAGTTATGGTCATTTTAGTGAGGGCAGGTTTGAACCCTATCTAGGGTTTGCAGTTTTGAGAAAAATGAAATAGTTTTCTTTTGGGCTACCATGGTTATGTTTCCAATGTGACATAGAATGAATAATAGAATGTGTTATAAAAATATTGATTTGGATTAGTTTTGAAGGATTGTGAGATATGTTGTTGAATCCTCCTAACTCTGCATCACTTAAACAATTATTCCCAAAAGAACCACAACACGCTACAATCACCCTATCGATCATGATCATGAAAAACATAAACTCGTAGAAGAGAATCACCAATAATGAGCACAAAAATTGATGTGAACCAAAAAAATAGATAGAGCATGATCTAGAAACACCCACAAGCATCATGAATCACCATAGAAGGATCTACAACATCTCAAATTACTAGAATCACATCATCTTCTTTCAAGAACACCAACTAAAGCAACAAAACAACTGTCAGAATACAAATACTCATAGCTTGGTCAAATCTTCATGCGAACCTTTGAAACTTCATGTGGATAAACTAGATATACTTGAAAAAAAACCCTTTAATCGACAACATCTTGTCCTCAATATACTTAGCTAGTCATTGTACCGAACTTCACTGCATCACCGACACCCTGCAACTTTTTTTTTACGATTTTCTCAATATCCTCGACATATATAGCCTTAAATAAATTAATGCCAATATTGTTGACATCAATGACAACCTCATATCAGCAATATCCAACATGATCTTTTTAGGACTAGAAAATTCTCACATTTTCACCAGCCTCTACCTACTTATCTCCTAGTCCCCACAAAAGTTCACCACACTCTGATTTTATGATCAATAGAATTTTTTGAGATTTGTGTGACCAGATCCATATTTTAACCCATGTTGACTAATGATCCCATCAATATGGCCTTTCACATAAAAAAATTTCCTTAATCATAATTGAGAAAAACTAAAAGGCAACTAATTCTAGTCATGAAAAGGGTTGGTCTCCCCGATATCTATTTGTCTTAGAATTTTCTCCCTCATTCTGCAAATTCACTCTTTAATTTTTATAGTCATTTTTCATTTCATCATCTAGCTTCATTATCACTTCTAACTGAGCCAAAATATATCAGATCTGCTTCTCATGTCATGAGTATTTGGTACATGTTTGGATCATTGTCACATTGTGTCTTCCCGATCAACAAGTCATAGAACCCTTTATTTGAACATTTTTTGCAATATTGGGAAGACATGAATCAAGTCATAGCGATCAAGGACCCTAAAGATAACATAAGTACATAATCGAAAAGACAATGCTTATCATTTCACCGATGAAGACCTATCGACATGAGAAAAGTAATCGGAGAGAATCTCTCAAATCATGTCGAGCTCAAGAGTCACACCGATGGAGACTTCATCGGCAAGAAATACATATACTCTCATCGATAAAACAAGAAGAATAATATTTCAGAGAGACATGTATGATCGGATTGAGTCCCTTAGATCTCTCTGACTATGAGTGTTATGCCGATGAGAATTATTTTTGAGGAAATTCTCATTGACTTTTCCCAGTGAACAAAGTTATAGAGGAAACACATTGGGGAGGCATTATAATCTCTTGGTGATGGTGATGTGGAATGATCTCTACTCATCGGAAATACACTCGGTGAGGACCAAAGGGAATTCTAGCAATCCAAACCACATTCATATCAGTAGACTCTGTAATGTTCTCTCCAAAAAATTAGGAGTTGAAAAACAAGAGAAAGCGTTGTTGCACAACATTGGTGAAAGTATTGAGTGGTCTTGCTAATTAAATAAGAGAACTAAAGGGACGTTTGAAATCGAAAGGGCATCCGATTATGTCTTGGTGATCGGTTACGAGTGTATAAACAAAGGTGGTGCCAAATGTAGAACACAAATCGGCCTGGGGTTAGAAGAGTTTCACTAATGCAATCTGTAGACATGCAAAATTAACACTATTGATTAACACAACTGATTAATCATATTTCACCCATCAATTAAACAAATCAGGTTTATATATGAATAATCTTCTAAGGTGATATCTTTAATTAAATAAATCACTTTTTATTTCCTAAAGTCTCTTGATTTAATTAAATCACATGTATTTAATTAAATGACTAATATTCATTTTCCTCTCATTTGATTTAAAACAAATCCAAAAATGTAAATCAAATGTCACAATCAACTAATCACTAGCTTAATTAGTCAAATCCCTGATTAATGCTAAGACTAACCCATGTCCCATCCTCTAGCTTTTCCTACTTGCACAATAAATAATTTATTTTAATTTATTAAAACCTCTATTTTCCTCACAAAGCATATTCCCAAGGAATATGTCCTCATTAACTCCCTTTGTTTGACTTTTTTTTCCAAACAAATTTCCCCCCAAATCCTTCAACTACATGTATTTAATGTCATTTTCAAATTTCAAATGGGCACATGGGCCAATCGCATTGTGACAAGTGGCTCTTTCCTATTTGTTGGAGATTAGTCCCACATTCTTCAACATTGCCTCTTATCTCTTTAAAATCAACTATAATTAAAGGCTCCTCCCCTTAAAAAACACAACACAATCTCATGCAAAGTTACTCTCTACATTTGAGAACTAATTTTGCTCTTCATCATAGTATCATATCTTTTATTATTTAGATTGGAAAGGATTGGGAAAGGGCTACCTTATACATAAAGAGTAGCACCAATCCAATATGGAATAGGTGTGTTCCATGTTGTTTGTGCTTTCAATTAGTTCATTTAGAAATTTCTAGTTGTTTCAATATCTTAGTTTAGCATGTTTAACATGGAGTATTATTTCACAAGGATATTTTTTTTTGTCATGTTGGTTTTGTCAGTATACTAACATTTGTAGATTTTGACATCCTACACAATCGATTGTGTCGCTCTGAAATTTCAAATTTTGAAAAGACCATTGCATTCAATTCTAGTGGTGGACATTAATAAATGCATGAATGAACTTTATGTAAACATTTCCTAATTGAAAAGGATTGAACTAGAGAGAATTTTTAGAAGTTGCAGCAAACAGAATGGGAGATCGAGAGAAAGTTGAGGAGTTCAGTATGCCAAAGGAAACAAGTAAGCATACATAGTTCCATTATAATTGATAATTCAAAATTCAATTTTTCCATTGCATAGAAAATAGGATGGAAGGAGCAAGTTCTGCAACACCTAAGAGCAGGAAACAACGGGTTGAAAGTAGCCAGTCCAAAAGTAAGAAAGAGAAAACTGAGAGGGGCCCAAAATTGAAATGAAAATTAAACCAAGACCTCATATATCAATTACCCGGTTCAGGGAAAAAATCTATAAGGTTTTCCCAATTAAGGCCTGATGTAGAGAGGGGTATGTGCAAGACCATCATGGAAAAAATAGGCCCTTAAGTGACGATGAAAATTTAGAAAATCAAAGTTAGGTAGCTTGAAGTAAAAAAATTGAATAAGTTATCTATATTATTTCAAAAATATGTGAATAGAATCTATAGAAAATTGAATGTAGTTTCTAAAATACTAGGTTTGTGAACACCAAAATTCTGCACATTATTTCAAACAATGACCACCATTAGATTGTCAGCCAATTTGAAACATGGAAATCCAACATTCATATAAAATATTCACTCATGCTACCTATGCAAACAAAAAAAATAGAACCAAACAACTAATTGAAAGCATAAAAAACAAGAGAAAACTCTATTCCATAGTGGATTGGTTCCACTTTGTTGTGTAGGAAGGCACCCTCTCCCAATCCCTGATAAGCTTAGATGCTAAGATGCAAGATGCTGAAAATGCAAGAGCTTGTGGATCCAGTTGTGTTGTCAAATTGTGTTGTATTTGTGGTGTTCAAATGCCTTGATTTTATAGATTCAAGGTTAAGAGATTGATGGATTTGGATGAATGTGGGATCATTCATGAGCCAATGACAAGATGCCACTTTTCAATATGTGAGAGGATGAGGGTTGTGCAAGTTCTGGCCAATGTGCCAATTTGAAATTTGAATTTGGATGAAATGACATGTTTAGGGGGGATGAAAGGTGGAGTAAATGCTAAGTTGACTTGTGTAAGAGATGTGTAAGAGAATGTGTAAGAGAATTTAATGCTTTGTTGGAAGGGACAAGTCCTTTGGAGGGAAGATTCAAATTTGAAGAATATTCCATTTTGATGCCCTTTTGAAAGAAACTAGAAGAATTAATAAATCAAATAATGATTTATTGGTGCAAGTGGGTGGGTTAGTTAAGAGTTTAGATTTGACTCAAGTTGAGTCAAACGCTAGAGAATGGGTGATTATGTTTAGAGGTTAATTAATCCAGATTAATTAACTTGGAGGATTTTGGGGGTTTGATATTTGATTTAAATCATTTTGATTTATTGAATAAAATAAGAACTTAAGGAATTAATTAAATAATTTGATTTATTTAATTAAGTACGATGAAGCTAGGGAATTAATTAATAAATTGTTTTAATTGATTAATAGAAGAATTGGATGCATGATGTCTATTTTACTTGTCTACATTTTGACCCTATTTGAAGCAATGTACTTGTTGCATTGGTTCAAATAATGATGTCATCGATATCGAAGTTAAAAAATTTCTGATTTTTTCAGATGCCCCAACAAAAAGAAGTACGTTAGTACATTGCACCCTCGAGAGATCGAGCGAAAAGATTCGATTTGAGGTCGATCTCGTGATGAAGAGGTTCAAAATGGATGTATGGATGGCTATGACTAACTAATCTATATGATAATGATGATGTAAATGAGATGTTTGGAAGATGCTTAGAATAACAAATCTATATTATTTTAAACATCTTAAATGATTATGCAAATGAGATGGATGATGTTATTCTATGATGATATGACATGATTATGCAAGATGAGAGTATGGATGTAGGATGGATGCATTGTTAGCATGAAAGAGGATAGAATAATGAGAGGGATCAACCCTTGAATCTACGAAGATGCAAAAGTTCAACAAGCCAACTTTATTAGAAATGATGATGAATGATCATGATGTATTTCTTATCCAGGGATGAGAGAGATAAAGAGCGTAACTTTCCTTATGTTTGATAACACACATATGTGTGATGCATCAAGGTATTTTATAACCAAGATGGCGTTGCGCCTAGTGTGATGGAATTTGACTCGACAATCAGATAAGACTGCTCTTGTTCACACTTGACATATGGAAACCTTGCTAGGAGGGACCCAACAAAGCAAGTATTCACCAAGTTATTTTACAAGAACATCCAAAAAGAAAAATAGAAAAAAAGATAGTGATCATTGCCCCATTCCTTTCTCTCTAAACCTGTTTTGTTTAGTCATCATTGAGAGGTCCTTGGAATGAGCGCAAAGTAAGATAAGTCTAAAAGACTAGATAAAGTAAACAAACAAGCTAATCTTCTTCAAAACCGCTAGCCAAGGGTAAACTAAGGTGATACCTGATATTGATGTCCATCGCCGGAAGGTCATATTCCTAGGACATGTTGTGATCAGGGTTTTGATGAGATTGGATTTAGATGATAAGCTGTTGATACTCCGAGTTGACCAACTTGCTGACTTACGGATCTAGACTTGAGACTGTGACGATTAGGCGTTCACTTTTGAACCTGCTAGACTTGCTTATTATTTCCTTACCAAAGGGTGAAGGCAATGATGATTTATTAGGAATGATGATTATTGTGGGTGAAAGCGAGATGAGACAAGGGCACCATTTTGGGTTTTTTAGATATTTGGATGTTTTTGGTCTTTTGAAATGATTTTCTAAATGTTTTTGAATTTTTTGGAGGTGGATATACATGACGATACCAATGCTCTGTTGAAAAAATAGCTAGGATTGATTGATCTGACTGATGGATTGATGATGGTAACCTTGTTGAGGATACACAACAATGCTAGGATAGTGTTAAAAAACATCAGGATTGGGAAGGATATCCCAAGATGATGATGGATTGATAGTTTGACTAAGTGTGTTAAGTCAAACAAAAGTGATAATGCACTTGAAAACTCTAGGAAGTTTTATCCTATAGTAAACTTGTACATAAGAGGATGGTTTGAATAAGTGTGTTAAGTCAACCAAGGTGATAATTGATTGGATTCGATTGATCAAGATTGATGAAGCTTGATTTGGAACAAAATTGTTTTGATGATTTGATGTGATGCTGACATGAAAATTATATGCGACTGATATTGATTGTTTGGATTGATGTTCAATGAAATATAAAGATTGAAGAGGAACATCATCTCATCAAAATATGCCATGGGCTAGTGATTTGGATTCTTTGGCTCATAAATGCTTTAACCAATTTGATTTCACGTTTTTCCAATGTTCGAATCACCACATAAGTTAGAGGACATAGATCAAGCTTTATTCTCAAAGCAAGATGTAAACATCTGCCCCCAGTATCTAGCAATGTTTGAACAACCATGCGTAGATTATTGCACGAATGGATATGAATTATCTTGCGATAAGATAAGGGTGTTCAAATAGAGTACTCTCATTCTGATAATGCTTCAAGGCTCAGATAACATTGGATAGGATGGGATTAGTGAAAATGACCCATGTGAAGATGTTTACCACAAGCATGTGTAAAGTGTGCACCAAACTTGGTCAAGATCAAGATAATGCAGATACATGTCAATGGGTTGGATAAATGGTTCATTGATGAACGAATGATATGGCTAGAATGCTAGCTTTATCATAAATGGGATAAGATGCTTTCTCTTGGAATGGCACACATAGATGCTTGATTCTACACATGATGCTTTTTTTCTAGGTTTTCATCATGGTACCTATCCAAAGCGCCACTGAAGCAGTTTTCGCTAGAGGACAATTTTTTTCTTTACTATTTTCAATCCTTTTCTTTTGGATTTTTATATTTTTTGATTTTTTGTATTTTCTGAGAGATTTTAAGTTGATGTTGAGCCACATGGTGGTGTTGACATCGATGTTTCTGTCATAATCTGCCACTGCTATCCTACTTGAAGAAGTTGCTTTGCCAAGATACGTGCACTCGAAAGAAAATTTTGAGAAATCTATTATGCTTTGTTGATACAGGAGTTAACTTTGTCTTTGTGTGCACATCGCAATAGAGTGCCTTTTGAATCCTTGTGATGAAGGGTTGTTGCCAACAAATGGTCAGTGTGAGAATTGGATATCATGCATGGAGGCATGGATGGTGGAGTGTTCTTAGGAATAAAAGATGGATTGGTTGACAGTTTGGAGCCTTTGACTCTCCAAACTTGGAAAGATGAGCAATGATGGGTGGATATGAAAGTGTGTGTAGAATTACGACCAACAACTCGATACACTTTGTATGTCACTTGAGAAGCCTGATTTTGATTTTGTGGACATCTTTGATGGATACTTTTCCCTTTCTGATTTTGCCCCATAGTTTCTTTGACTAATGGAGTTTGATAGGGATAGTATTTATTTGTATTCTTTGGTATCCATATGTATTTGATTTTTCCTTCATGTTTTACTGCTTCTTTTTCGTTGATAACATTCTTCATGCTTTGATTCAAATCTTCCTTTTGATGTTGGTCCCAATTCATGGATGGGGTGATGGGTGGATGGAGATTTATGACGTGGTTGGTTGTAGTATTGACATTGGTTTCATCATAAGGATTCTTCGTGCTCCCTATCTTGATGTTTTCTTGTGACAAAGTTGCCCCTAGTTTTGTGGAAGTATCGCTGATATGGTGAGATCCCTTGATTGTCGAATAACCAAGGTCTTGATGCTTAGGATTGCCAACAATCTACACTGGTTCTAGGATGCCCTATTCTTGGAGACCTAATCCTTTTCCTTGATAATTCATCTATTTAAAAATTGTATTTGCAGTAGGATATGATTTGCCTTGGAAACAAGGTGCTAATCCTTCTCTACTTTTTCATGGACCTTCAAAGGTGATAGTTTCCTCATTGATAAGAAAACTTACCCTAAGAAAGGTAAGTGATCCAAGTTTATAAGTGATAGGATCCTCCATATGTGGGATGACTTCCTGATTGATATCTTTAGCTTGATCTTGTAAAACATCAAATTTTAATGCTTCTTCAAGCGATGTTAAAGATTCACTATAAAACTCTTCCTCCCGATTCATTATTGATATGATTTCGTATGATGTTTTTAATTGAAAAATTCTGTAGAAGCCTTCTTCATGATCTATTTTTGCTACGTGTCCACAAGATGTTTCTGATTCACAACTTTTGTAGAAGTCTTCTTCATGATTTGTTTCTGCTATGTCTCCAAATTTTTCTACATCTTGGTCTTATGCACAAATGTTAAGAGTAGGAGACTCTTGTTCCTTGGTAATGATGTCAAGAGTATGAGACTCTTCTTTTGAATTAAGATCATCTACGTGTCCATCCAAAGAAAGCATCTCACGGGTAGGCGGAGGAATATGTGCTATATGGATATGATTATTTGCGACATCTTGTATAGATAGAAGAGTGTCCATTAGATCATTGTAGTATCTCAGAGATACGAATTATTGATCTTGAATGATTTCAGAATTGTTTTCGACATGCTTTGGATCAAGTTCTTGACATGGGTCAATTTCAAAGGCTGGATTGCTTACCAAGGGTTCTTCGATATCTTCATTAGGAATGGGAAGTGGCTCAGTATCCTCTTGATTTTTGAGTGTATGTGGATCAAGTGTGGTGTCAAAGATTCTTTTACTATTCACAACCGTGAGGTCGAAGGAGGTCAATATGTCTTGGGAAGGACCATTGCTAGACCTTAGTGATATATGTTGATCATGCTTAGGAATAAGTTCTTGAGATATGTCCTCTAATTCATTACGTGATGTAGAGACATTTTCAGTATGATCATTGGTTGATGGATTGTAGATTATGTCAATAGGATCAAATAATGTTAACACATCTTGAAATAGATCACTAAAAAGTGTCTCCTGATGAATGTTGATTTGATCACTAGATGGGATAGACATATCTTCAAGGTGTTCATTGATGGGATGATTTTGATCATTGTCTTCAACAATTATGGTGGAGATATTGTCAATGTTTTCAACCATAGGATCAAATGATGTTACCCTTTCTTGGATTGGATCACTGTTGACCATCGTTGGTGAGTTTTGATCATGATTCAAAAGTGGCTCTTAGTGTGTGTTTACTTGATCATTGAATGAGATGGAAACATATTTAGTGTTCTCATTAATGGGTAGATCTTGATCATTTTTTTCAACAATTATGGTGGGGAGGTTTTTAATGCTACCGCTAGTGGTTGAACTCTGATTATTGTCCCCAATAGCTATTAGCTTTTGATCAGTCAGGTCTTGGATGATATTTTTGAGTCGAATACAATTTGATGTTGTGTGTCCCTTTACTTTGTGAAAATCACAAAAGTGCTTCTCGTCATACCCTAGTGGTTTCACCATGGGCTCTTGATAATTCACATAAACAAGGATTTTAATGATATTTTATTGTACAAACCATTGCAAGACTGATTCGATTGGTTCCCCAAGTTGTGTGTATTTCCGTTTGTTACCTTGTGAGATTTGCATTTTAAATTGACCTTGTGATGAATCATTATGGAGATGTGGTGATTGAGTTTGTTGGTGATGTCGTTGATCTTGATATCCCATTTCTTGACATTGAAGATATTGCTCTTGATGTGGTTTTGGAGATAGCTCAATGCTTTGATGACATGGTTTAACCAATGAAAGAGTATTGATTTTGGGATGCAGATGTCTCTTGGTGATATGAATCAATGAGTTTTTTGAGTGTAGAAATTTTGTTTCACAAGATTTGACCTTCATGTTCTTGATATGGTTGACTTAGTTTTTTAGCAAGTAGATTTGGAATGCATCCTTGTGGTGTTTGCCTATGACCATGGACAAGTTGATTCTGGATAATGCTCTGATTTGGTGTGATGTTTTGATTTGGTATTATGGGTTGACTTTGAACATTGTTGTGGTTGAGAATCATATTACTTGGGTTTAGGTAACTTTGTTTTTGCATGGTGTTACCTTGACTTGGATAAATACATGGAGTTGCCAATATACTACTGGGATTTTGAACAACCTTGGTTTGATTTGCAAGCATATCTATCCCAAAGTTTACCAAGTGCAGATTTGATATGTTCATGTTTGGAAAACTTGTATTTGGCATGTATGGATTTGGTGGGATAATGAAATTTGGAATAAGACTCATGCATTGACTGTTTGGTTGATAGATTTGTAGGTTTTGATTTGGATTAAATCTACCATCGGGAAAGGTGTTCCAAACTTTAGATTGGGCATGTTCACATTTTTTGTACCATTAAGGTTTGGAGGAGATGATGATGCCATGTAGGGATTGCATAAATGCGAGTTTCGATAATCAATTGGCATTGCGACACTTGGATAGTTTGGTTGACTTGGATAATTCATAATGTATGAATCAAGTTGATTTTCCATGTTCCTCTTGTGTTTTGACCTTGTTACGACAGTGAACCTCTAAGGTGTTTAGGACCAATGATGAGATGAAGGATGAAAGGGGTGAATGATATGGGTGTTTAAACTTTTAGGAACTTTGGATCAATGCTAGACTTTAGGACTTGATTTGATTTGATTCAGATTGAGGATAGTTTGACTAAGTGTGTTAACTCAAACAAGGTGATAATGTACTTGTAAACTCTAGGAATTTGTGTTATTCTAGAGTAAACTCGTACACAAGAGGATAGTTTGACTAAGTGTGTTAAGTCAAACAAGATGATTATGAACTTGTAAACCCTAGGAAGTTGTGTTATCCTAGAGTAAACTCGTACACAAGAGGATAATTTGGCTAGGTGTGTTAAGCCAAACAAGGTGATTTTGAACTTGTAAACCTTAGGAAGTTTTGTTAGCCTAGAGGTAAATTCGCTCAAGAGGATTGATAATTTGACTAAGTGTGTTAAGTCAAACAAGGTGATGTTGAAATTCCAAAAGTCTATCATAAATAATGTTTTCAAAGTTTCCAAGAGTTTGTTAATGAGATGATGATTTAGATTGATGGTCGAGATGGGTGAAGTGTTTGAATTGATCCTAGACGAACCTAAGAGGGACTTGTTTACAAGACCAAGGTTTTTAAGAACATGTTTTGCCCTAAGAGTAATTCAAACCAAGAAGCTAGTGTTTGCATGAAAACCATATGACCCAAAAGAGAACAAGCACATGTGTGGTTTAGTTGTTTGTTATCTTACTTAGATTCAATTCTTTTGGACACAAGAACTTTCTTGATTATGTTTTCCAAACTGAATATCCAATGTCCTAATTTTATTTCATCCCACAAGGTCCATTATGTAGAAATCAAGGAAATTAGGGAAAAAGTTTCCTAGTGTTGACTTTGGGAGAAAAAAATTGAGATGTTTGAATGTTTAGAAGCCTTCTAGAGATAAAAACCCCTAGGGACAAGCAGTAACATGTGGAAACCTCCAAGGTATTTGTTCTTCCAAAGGGTTTGAGATTCTGATGATTCATTGAATGTTTGTTTCCACTTTTTTTGATCAAAGAAATGTGTTTCGATTCCAATGAAATGCACAACCTTAGGCTGAAAATACAATATTTGTTGAAATCCCACTTGGATAGATCCAGTTGTGCATATTCAGTGTAGATGATTAGATGCTTGACCACACAAGCACCCCTTTACAGTGCACTCACTTCTCGGGTCAGCCAAGCATCAGTACCCATAAATCTCCCATGGCATAATTTTCATCTCTATGAAAGAACTGCACGTTACGTGGGGCAGCTTCCAAGGACATGACCTTTTGCACCAACAAATAGAAAGGATTTTTTGGCTTCTAAACAAAAGTTTTTAGTAAGGGCATCTAGTTTAGGGGGTGCCATGATAAAATCCTTGTGAGAGATCTCCCAACCCTTAGACAAATGGATTTATGCATCATAAAAATACTGGAGGAGAGTTATCATGCACCGCTTCCCATTGTCCATGGCTTTCACCGTGAACTCAAATTTATATAGCAGTTTTGAAGAGCTTGGCTTTAGCCCATTATTGCTTGAGTTTTTCCCTTGGGGTGAGTACTTTTGCCCACCAAGGAAGGCTCTCTAAAGGTGCACAATAGCGAGTAAGTGCATTCATAGTTCAATCATCTTTGTTTGCGTGAACAAAAAGAGAACACTCGCAATGCCTTTTTCTCACAGTAGACAAGTTTGTTAAATTTTAGATCCCAAATCAAAGTGTGAAGGCAATCTTTTAAACAATTTATTATCACCAAAAGACTTGATTCTCAAGATCACCGTGAAGTGCAAGAGAAGCGCATATGCCTTTTAAATGATACTAAGTTGTAAAAAAGATTGCAAATCATTACAAAAATTTGTTCATTTTAGACCATAAAAGAAGTGATTTCAATTCTTTTTAAAGCACAAAAATGAGATGTGAAAGTTGCTTGTCAAATTTTATCCCAAATCGAAATCTAGTAAATGTCTAAGGTTATTTTTAACTAACTTTGAAAAGATCAAATCAGAAATTGATTTTAAACCTAAATTGAAAGGTTAGTTGGTTTAAAACAGAAAATGGAAGTAGAAAATGGAAGCCCTAAGCATTCAAAAATGCTTTGTCAATTTCAAGTTTTTTTTTTTAAGCCCAATTTTATTCAACTCCAATTGGTTTGTGTTCTTTGCTTCCAATGCGAGGGAAAAAATACCATTGCTTCCTGATGCCAACCATCTTTATGCCAACTCCTTGAAAACAGTACAAAGTAAAACCTTAGAAATGAGCTTTATTGCACGAAATCAATGTAGCAATGCATTATCACAAAGAAATTACTCGTCATGCAAAGTCTTCGAAAAAAAAAAACAATGGTTATAGCTAAAAAATCAGATTTGATGAATCCCAAGAAATTGTATTTAAGAGTTTGTTTTATTGAAGCCACATTGCATGATTCAAGTCAAACAAATTATTCACCAAATGAACATTATGAAGCGATAATTTTTGTTATTTCAAAAGCCAAACACTTCAAAGGTAAATAATATAGACCATATACCCAGGTTGTTGCCTTCAATATAGGTCATTTTAAAATGAAAATCATAATTTGAAATAAATAAAGCTTTTCCATTCAAGATTATATGTCAACTATTTAAAGGGTTACCTGCAAGAAGTAAATATGTCAGAGACACTTGAATGCATTGAGATTTACCTGTGAGCACCAAAATCCTAAGCTGGCATACTATAGTTGCTCGAAATCCATGCTTAGGGAAGAGTCCTCAAAATGGATGCATCGTTTAATGCTACCAGTGAAAAAATCAGATGTTTTATGATGGTGCAATATTTGGTCTAATCATCATGCAATGTACTGCACTTGCACCTCAAAGAATCAAATGCATGACATAGATGAATCCCCTTTAGATTTGAACATATTTCCTCCTCCCAAAAACGTCACACAGTCCATGCCTCTATTTAAACAAATACACCTCTATTTCAACAAATCTACTTTCAACTGAAATTAAAGTTTCCTCTATCTCTCACGTGATACACATTTATCTGAGTAAATGCAAAACTTTAAGCAACTATTTTTTGTCAGAAATACTATATGGGATGGTGTTTTCAATGCAACTCTTGGGTAGAACGCATCACAAAATAGTCATTGTCATGTTACCACTGTCAGCGCATTAATCAAATTCATCAATTTTTGAGACTTTAATAAACTTCAATCAAAAGTTAATTCATGAGAAGGCTGGTTTGCTCAGTTGTATGTATTGTATTTTGAAGAGGTTAATCTAGAAAAACTTGACGTTATGGCCTTGAAAAGCCTTGAATTTTGTGATAACCACATCCAATGGATTAGTTGAGGCACATCAAAATAAATTTAAAAAGTTCTAATGGCCTTTAACATCAAGCCAAAAGGTTAGCAAACGCAAAATCGATCTCCACAATACATGTAAATCCAATAAATTTTGCAAATTGATTTCTATTGATTGCTATCAGAGCATATGGGATCACTATTTATGAATCGAGCAACAAAAGAGTTTGTTTAAGAGTAAACATATCCTACCAAAATTCAACACATTTTAAATAAAATATGTTTGTGGTTTGGGCGAAATGAATTGATAGTAGATACGTTAGTATAAAATCAAAATAAAAAATAATAAGGAACTTAGAATTACCTGTTGTGTCAATGGTCAATATAAGCTCCTCAAAAAGCGCATTTTATCCAAATAGTAAACCGGTGTGGCAAGGAATCGATGAAGAAAGGTAAAGAGGTAGGAAGAGAGTAGGTAGTGTATAGAAGTAGCTCCGATAAAATTGAATGAGTCAGACTGTTCAACCTACTTCAAATCTTGTAGTGAGATGTGGGGGCCATGCTTAAGTTTTGTTTCATGGGATTTATGACCTTCTCTTGCGGCGTACTTCATTCTGTCTAACATTTATGAGGAGGAAATTTTGATAAGATAAGAAAGCCCTCTAATGAAAAGATAATGAATAAGAAAAGAGGCGAACGTAGTTGGCAGGTGTAAATTCCACGACCTTGGAATAACATCCTCCCCATGCATGCGTGAAAGAATAGGTGATTTATTTTGACAGCGCACCAAGCATAGAGAGTTATGTTGGAAATAATTCCAACTTCATCATTTTCTCTACGTTGACTTTCCTTCCTTCGTGTTTGGGTCGTTCACCGTTTCACCGCGCCTTTCTTTTGTTCTGCTCGCGACATCGCAAATTGGCCTTCACTCTCTGCTTCACCGCCACCCCGTGGGCTGATCCTTCTCTGTTTGTGGTCTCTCGGTGGCTCTGTTCCGTGTCTCCCGTGTTACCGCAACCTTCCTGCTTCCTCACCGCGGTAGTGCGGTTAACCTTTCGTCTGTTGCTTTCGGCATCCCGCAGTCTGGCTTATCATCCCTGGTGGAAGCGTGGTGTCAGAGTCTGTCGGTGCTTGGCGGTTTGTTGACCATTGCTTGGTAGTTACCGCCACCTCGCGGTCTGTCTCTTGTTTCCTCGCGATGGCACGATTACTATCTTCCATCTACACCGCCTTACCGCTGGTTTACTCTCTCCTCCCTGCGGTGGTGTGGTTTCTCTTCCTTCAGCCTTCTCCCCTCTTCTTTCACCACGATACCTCAGTCTGGTCATGTGCCCCTCACGGTTGGGCTACTTGCTTGCAGCTTCATCGAGTTACCGCATGGTGTTCTCTACCCAGGCACGGTAGAGCGGTAAAGCTCACCTTTGTCGATGGTCCAAGTGGATTTTGTGCTGGCGCATAATTAATTCTAAAGGACTGATATTCAATGTTTTTGGTCAATGCCATTTTGGCCTTTCTTAAAGGCTTTTAGTATTGTAATTAATAGATATTAATCTTGCTATTTTTTTTTAATGTCTGATGTGATGTAAAATGATAGAGTGGGATATATATTGGGTAGTAGGGAAAACAAAAAATAGAGATAAGAAAAAGGTGCAATGGCTCTCAAGAGTAGCAGGATATTTTCAGAAGCTTGAAGTTTGTAATAGGTTGAGTGAGAATTTTCTCAGAAGAAGGAAAAGGGAAGAAGTACAGAGCCGAAGCTCTGTATGTGAAAAGGAATATGTTTTTGAAGAATTAATATAAAATATAAATGTTCTGGGTTCTATGTGTGTGTCTCAATTTCTTAAATTTTAGTATCTTTAATTGACTGTATGTCTAGCATGCCTCCTCTCTAGTGTTGTTAGTTTAATGTTATCTTTTCCCACAAATTGGTATCAAAGCATTGTTGGTCAGTTTGACTGGGAGTAGAAATGTGAGGTAAATTTGTGTGAAGAAATCATTGTCTAGATTGAGAGAGCCATAGAGTGTCTAGGAATTGTATTCCTACAATATGAGAAGTTTATTTGTCTGGGTTAGAAATTTGTGAAGAAGGTTAAAAAGGAAAAGAAGCCAAAAGTGCTTTGTGTGTATGGAAAATTGTTTGTTTCAAAAATAGTTGTCAATTAAGTGAGAATTCATTCCTAGAGAGGAAGATATTAGAAAAGGTTGAAGTCAGTTTAGCTGAGAGGGAGATTTAGTGTGTTTAAAGCCTGGGAAGTGTTTTTCTAACCATTTGCTAAAGGAAGTAAACAGGAGGCAGTATACATAAGAAAAAAGAAGAAGAATGCTTGGAGAAAATTGCTGACAAAATCCAGAAGTGCTGCATTTTAAAACAAAGAGAAGAGATTACTGTCATAAGAGAAGTTTGGAAAAAACCCACAAGAAGAAAAAGAAGCTGTGAAGAAGTCTACAAGGAAAGAAGAAGCTATTACAAGGAGGTGTTTCAATTTGTGGAGATAGTTGCTGAGAGTTGTTAAAAAGCAGAAGCTTTGTTGAAAAAGAAAAAGATTGTGCAGAATATTCGTTTCCAGAATAACCAAAAAGTTGCAAACCCAACTGCTGAATTTTAGTCACAAGATCAAAAGAGGTAAATTGAAATTTCCTTTACAAATGGGGAAAGTAGGGAAAAGAGTTAAGAAAGAGAATGAAAATCTTTCATCTACAAAAGATGTTCTAGAGGAAGAGTTAATTTCTCTTAGAGATGAACTGGGTACTGTTAAAAGAAATAATGAGTGTTATTTTGAAAGATAAAAGAGATGAAGAAAGAAAATTATTTACTGTTAGAAGAAAATGATGATATTGAGAAAGAACTGAGAAGGGTTAAAGCTAGAAATGTAGAGCTAGAAGAAAGGCTGAAGTCCTTTGAAGAGATTAACTGGATAAATGAGGAGTTTGAACAGAAAATGAAGTTGTTTGATGAAATAGAGAAAAAGAATGAAGATTTGGGAAAACTCTTGAAAAGGGTAGAAGAAGAAAATAGTTTATAGTTGAAGGAAATCACAGAATTGAAAGAAGAAAATAATAAATTTAGAGCTTGTAAAGATTGTGTGAAAATAAAATCCTCTGTTTGTGATGTCTCATGTGACACAGTAGATTTGTGTTATTCATTTGAAAAATCTGTTTCTTTTGAAAATGCTGATGAAATAAATTGTCTAGATGCACATGTGGATGAATATGCAAATATGGCTAAATGTGATAAAGTGTTAGAATCTTCAAAAGATGAGGTTTGCTGTGAAGAGAATACAGCGTTGAAAATCATGAAAAGAATGGGTTACACAAGACAAGGTCTTGGTAAACATGAACAAGGGAGAACAGAACCTATTGAGGTTTTAATGAGGCCGAAGAATGCAGGTCTCGGATATGATTCAGGACAAGGAAATGCTGCTACAAGTGCAAGTAAGTTTGTTAAAGAGATGAAGAGTAATGAGTGTTCACACTGTCATAGAAGAGGTCACATTAAGTAGAAGTGTTGGGATCTACATCCTTGCACGGTTTGTGGTTCAAAGAATCACTGTGACGAGAAGTGTTGGAGTAATATGTCAAAGAATGAATCTGGTTTAAAATGCATGAAGATGGATTGTGGATGGATTGATGATTCAAGTTGGCAGAAGCTAACTGGTATGTTCAAGAGATTGTACAAGTGTACATATGTGAAGGTCAATAAAAATTCTAAGAAGAATGAAGGTTCACATAGAATGAAACATTTTTGGAGAAAAAAAGGAGTTGCAGTCTGATGATCCACTTGCAAAGAGTGAAGATGAAAATCCCAGTTTGATGTTTTGAAATATTGAAGTTGTTGAAACTGCTATTGCAGTAGAAAGGGTAAGATTTTACTTTAATTATTTTTTTTGAAAAATGAGAAACATTGCTGAAATAACAGAACAAGAAAGTGCAGGGGAAGTCACAAGAACTTCCAGGCTTGAGTGAAGGATTTTGATCATGAGTAAGGTGATATAAGAATAAAAAATGTAGCTGAAGCTACCACTGAAATTTTAAAAAGTTTGGAACAGCAGCAGCTGTCTAGGAAGCATGTAAATAATTTTGTTGTTTGAGTGTTATGAAATTTTAAAGAATGTTTTGAAATATAGTCACATGAAGCTGTCTAGGATGCATGTCTATATTTTTTTAGTTGTTTAAGTGCAATGGAGAGAAGACATAATATGAATAAAAAAACAGAGGTTACAGGCACAACTGTTATTGCTCATCAAGAGTTGAGTTGAAAAGACAGTCAAAGAATATGGACAGAATCAAAAGTGAATGAGAAAATGAAAAGTGATGGAAGAAGACAAGATTCAGAAATTTGAAAGCAGAGGTTTGAAAAATCTGTAACAGAACATGAATGGCAGCAGCCACAGTTGAAAAAGTTTTTTTTTGGAAAAAGATTGAAGTTTTTATTTGTTGAATTGTTGAAATAGGAGTTTGGATAAAGAGGGAGAAATAACATAATGATTTGCAATCAGTTTGTGGTAATCTAAAACCACCTCTTTAAAAGTTTTTTTTTGGGTTAGTTAGTGGTAATCTGAAACCACCACATTAAAAGGATGAATTTGAAAAGTTAAGGAAAGAGCAAAAATATCTCAATGATATGCAGCAACATCCAGTAATCAGACTGAAGACAATAGATGGAAAAATTAAAAATTTAAAAAATTTAAAAAAAATCAATCAAGATACAGAAAGGTTTGAGAAAATTCTTTTAAGTTTCTGGTAATCTGAAACCACCACATTGAGATGAGGGAAAAGAATGATAATAAGAATGAGAAAATTGGTGAGAAGACAAACAACTAGTTTATGGTAAACTGAAACCATCTATTTGATAGAAGATAACAGCAAATGGAAAAACTTGCAAGAAAAATTGTAAATGATGGAAAATAGATGAAAGAGGTTGCAATCCTCGGAGAAGAACAGAGCATGAAAGTGAGAAGACAGATGCAATGGACAATATAGATGAGAAATTTTAGAATAATATTTAGATGAATGATGAGTGAATCCAGCCATAGCTGATGAAGAAATTCGATGAAGATCCAGAAGAGATCGTTGTAGTAGATCCAGCAGTGATGGAGTCGAATCGAGCTTTCAGGAAGTCTTGGAAGTGTAGTCGTGAAGTTGAAATTAAGAGGGAGTGTTGGAAATAATTCCAACTTCATCATTTTCTCTACGTTGACTTTCCTTCCCTCGTGTCTGGGTCGTTCACCGCTTCACCCCGCCTCTCTTTTGTTCTGCTCGCGGCATCGCGGATTGGCCTTCACTCTTCGCTTCACCGCCACCCCATGGGCTAGTCCTTCTTTGTTGGTGGTCTCTCGGTGGCTCTGTTCTGTGTCTCCCATGTTACCGCAACCTTCTTGCTTCCTCACTGCGGTAGTGCGGTTAACCTTCCGTCTGTTGCTTTCGGCATCCCGCGGTCTGGCTTATCATCCCTGGTAGAAGCACAGTGTCAGAGTCTGTCGGTGCTTGGCGGTTTGTTGACCATCGCCTGGCGGTTACCGCCACCCCGCGATCTGTCTCTTGTTTCCTCATGATGGCATGATTACTATCTTCCATCTACACCGCATTACCGCCGGTTTACTCTCTCCTACCCATGGTGGTGCGGTTTCTCTTCCTTCAACCTTCTCCCCTCTTCTTTCACTGTGATACCTCAGTCTGGTCATGTGCCCCCCACGGTTGGGCCATTTGCTTGCAGCTTCACCGAGTTACCGCATGGTGTTCTCTCTCTTGGCACGGTAGAGCGGTAAAGCTCACCTTTGTCGATGGTACAAGTGGAGTTCGTGCTGGCACATAATTAATTCTAAAGGACTGATATTCAATGTTTTTGGTCGATGCCATTTTGGCCTTTCTTAAAGGCTTTTAGTATTGTAATTAATAGATATTAATCTTGCTATTTGTTTTTTAATGTATGATGTGATGTAAAATGATAGAGTGGGATATATATTGGGTAGTAGGAAAAATGAAAAATAGAGATAAGAAAAAGGTGCGATGGCTCTCAAGAGCAGCAGGATATTTTCAGAAGCTTGAAGTTTGTAAGTGGTTGAGTGAGAATTTTCTCAGAAGAAGGAAAAGGGAAGAAGTACAGAGCCGAAGCTCTGTATGTGAAAAGGAATATGTTTTTGAAGAATTAATATAAAATATAAATGTTCTGGGTTCTATGTGTGTGTCTCAATTTCTTAAATTTTAGTATCTTTAATTGACTGTATGTCTAGCATGCCTCCTCTCTAGTGCTGTTAGTTTAATGTTATCTTTTCCCACAAGTTACATGAACTATTTGGTAGAATGTCCCAAAGAAAACATTATCTTAGGGAATGTAGTGATTGCAACGTATAAACAAGACATAGACAAGACGTGTGGACTGTTGATAGTAAAAAATGTGGTCTCATCTACTGTAATAATTACAAGATATTTGCATATACTTGAATTTGGATTGATTTAACCTCAAGAAAGCCATAAATGAGCAACTCCATCATGATAAATATACCTGCAAGACATAAATGAGTGACACCAAACAATAGGTCAACTTTGAATGTTAGATTGAACAGCACCTTGAAGCGTATCACAAGACCCCAAATTGTGCTTCTTGGGATATCTTAAATCTTTGTTCTTAGTGAGGAAAGTAAATTGATGCTATGATTCATACATATTTCAAATGAAAATAAAGACTTCTAAACTCCACTTTCAACCTTCTTAATTCCACTGCTGCTTTGAATTGGTGAAGAGATTGAATGTAGACAATGGGAAATAAATGTCATGTGACATAAAGTAGGGAAGTCAGATGAAATCTCAGCTACTTTCGAGTCACGAGTAATCAGAAAATCAAATCAAATGTCCTCAGATTGTTTGACATAATGCCTCAATTTCAACAAATATGTAGTAAATTGAAATTAGAGGGTATGTGCAGGATCATGATGGGCCAAAAAGTCGCGATATGTAAGTGATATGATGGCCCATGTGGCTGACGATTTTTTTTTTACCCAAAATTGATGAAACGAAAAGGGTTTTTAAAAATGATTCTTAGCTTTCCACCAATATAAATTATGCTTTACTTTGAATTTTATAAGTAATTATTATCTATTTTCTATTTGAATTACGAATAAAGTCCTGATTGATAGGTTGATTGAAAAACATCTATAGCTTTCAAATGGTATCACATTATTTGAATTTGAAACATGCGTCACATTCTATGTTTCACATACTATAGGATTAAAAAAAAAGACCAAGTTAAGGTGGTTAGACATACGAGTTTTTATATTTTTTAAAAGTTGTAATAAAAAAATCATAATTAATTATTTAGTTGGACAAAAATTACAAAAAAATATGCATCATATCGGGACATGAGTCTTCTACTTATATCTAAAATTTTATTAAAAAATATTATCATTTTATTGTGGTTAGAGTGGTCAGACAGACACCTACTTCTTATTTTTTCCCTGAAATTTATGTACTATTGCATTGAAATTTCAAATTTTCACCAAATATATACTGTTAAAATAAAAATAAACCTAGTAGTTTAGAAACTACATTCAATTTGCAACATATTCTATTCTTACATATTTTTGAAATAATATAGTTAACTTATTCAAATTTTTACATCAAGTTGCCTAACTCTAATTTTTCTGAATTTTATTGCCACTTAAGTGCCTATTTTTTCCATGATGATCTTGCACATGCCCTAAAGCTTCTTGTACCTTTCACCTAATACACATTTAGTTGAATAATTTCCAAACCTTAAGTGAATTTCTTGTCAGAAAAAGAAAAAGAAAATTGTATGGAATGTTGCACATGTACTCCCAGCTCTATGGGACTCATTCCAAGCTGTATGTATAAGCTCAAAATTGGAGCATAAACCCATTGAAGTGCCTCCTCTCTCCTCTCCTAGCGTTAGATTTACTTTGATATTTTATCTTTATACAATCACACTTTAATGATAAGAACAACAATAACTAAGGTAAGCATCAATATGGATGGGAGAAGCAGTGATTAAATGCAGGGACTCCAAAATAACAGCTGTAACTAAATAAAATAAATGCTAATGCAATGTAATGAGACAAGATTTGCATAAAAACAAGAACCTCTCCAATTTCATGATTAGACATTTTAAGTGATCCTTCGTAGCAATATAAATTTTCAGTAATGAATGTGGTGGCCATAATGAGGTCATAAATAAGACTCTAGAAAGCCTCATTTTGAATTTAAATGCCAAGAACTAGGCCACAGGTGCGAAATATCCATCTGCCAATTGATTTTCAGGTGATAGTAAATAATAGAGCCATTTCAGAACGGGTGTATGGAGCTGTGGAAGGTATGTAACCACCCCTTACTAAGTTACCCTTATCACCAAGATGATTCTAATGATTATATGGTGCGATCATGTGGAAAACTTTGGGTCTTTGATAGGGTTCTTATCAAACTACATAAAACAGGTCATCGTGTGCTCTTATTTCATACTATGAAAAAGTTGCTTGATATATTAGAAGAATATCTCCAATGGCGACATCTTCAGTATAGAAGAATTGATGGCACAACAATTCTTGAAGATAGAGAGTCAGCAATCAGTGATTTTAACAAGCCCGGTTCTGAATGCTTCCTATTTCTACTAAGTATTTGTGTAGTAGGAAGGGGCTTGAATATTCAATTGGAAGATACTATGGTCATATATGATCTTGATGCCAACCCAAAAAAAATGAAGAACAAGCCATGGCTAGGGCTCATCAAATTTGTTAGAAGAAAGAAGTTAAAGTTATATACATGGAATTCGTTGTTGAAACCACAACAAGCGACCAGAAAGAAGATGATTTCAGAAAGGGGGGGGAAATATGTGTATGTTGAATGAAGTGCATTTTATACACCAAATCTGAAAGAGGATATAATAAGGGGTTCAACTGTGGTTTACAAGACAACATACAACTGCGATTGAAATTGCATTTCATTGATATTTTTTTTTTGAGACGATCTACCGAAGATATCAAAGGAGTATTATAAGTTCTACAAACATTCAAGTGCTATTTTATCAAACCATGGAGGATAAAAATGATGATATTTTGGACATACCATAGGATCCTTTTCATCCAACTCTGAATCTCATTGTAAATTCAAAGAACATAAAAGACAGATGTTAATTACTACCAATTGTACAATATGATTTTCACTCAAACGTATCAAAAAGATGCAAAGATATTCAAAGTCATTTTTTTTTTATTATGTCAGCTATTCAGGACAAAGAAATACCTGATCAAACAACCCAGATCTCATGTTTATTCCCTCATTCACTGTTTTAAAACCAACACAAAATTTAGTGCCATTAACTCTCTATCCTACATGCAATGTAATTAGAAGTTTGTAGCAAACCAACTTGACTTGACAGGGATGTAGGGATGTAACTGAGGCCATAAAGTGCACAAAACCTACAATATATCAAAACAAATGCACCAAACTATGTAATTGTTGCATCTTTCATTTAATTAAAACCAACGTAGTTTTTATAAATACATAATCTAATATGGAGAAAGAAAGAGCAGAGTAATAATGTCGTTAACTTGCTCCCTTTCATCAAATGTAACCAAATTTTTGCAATAAAACAAATTTGTATAACAGATATATAAATAATGCGTTTAGTTGGCTGAATCCTTAGTATACAAATTTGCCAACCCTCCTTCTAGCGCAAGTATGTGAACACCGAAATTCTGTAGATTGTTTCAAACAATGACCACCATTAGATTGTCAGCCAGTTTGAAACAAGAAAATCTAGCATTCATATGAAATATTCACTCATGCTACTTATGCAAACAAGAAAAATAGAACCAAACAACTAATTGAAAGAATAAACAACAAGAGAAAACTCTATTCCATAGTGGATTGGTGCCACTTTTTTGTCTAGGAAGCAGCCCTTTCCCAATCCCTGAGAAGCTTAGATGCTAAGATGCAAGATGCTGAAAATGCAAGAGCTTGTGCATCCATTTGTGTTTTCAAATTGTGTTGTAGTTGTGGTGTTGAAATTCGTTTATTTTATAGATTCAAGGTTAAGAGATTAAGGGATTTGGATGAATGTGGGATCATTCATGAGCCAATGACAAGATGCCACTTTTCAAGATGTGAGAGGATGAGGGTTGTGCAAGTTTTGGCCAATATCCCAATTTGAAATTTGAATTTGGATGAAATGACATGTTTAGGGGGGATGAAAGGTGGATTAAATGCTAAGTTGACTTGTGTAAGAGATGTGTAAGAGAATGTGTAAGATCATTTAATGCTTTGTTGGAAGGGACAAGTCCTTTGGAGGGAAGATTCAAATTTGAAGAATATTCCATTTTGATGCCCTTTTGAAAGAAATTAGAAGAATTAATAAATCAAATAAATAATTTATTGGTGTAAGTGGGAGGGTTAGTTAAGAGTTTAGATTTGACTCAAGTTGAGTCAAAAGCTAGAGAATGGGTGATTATGTTTAGAGGTTAATTAATCCAGATTAATTAACTTGGAGGATTTTAGGGGTTTGATATTTGATTTAAATCATTTTGATTTATTGAATCAAATAAAAAGAACTTAAGGACTTAATTAAATAATTTGATTTATTTAATTAAGTACGATGAAGCTAGGGAATTAATAAATAAATTGTTTTAATTTATTAATAGAAGAATTGGATGCATGATGCTAGCTAGAGTGGATTTAGATGCATGGTGTCTATTTTACGTGTCTACAAGGTTTATTTCAAAAAAATAAAAATCTATTTGGTGATAATTTGAAATTCCAATGCAGTAGGACTTAAATTTCAGGAAAAAATAAGTTGTAGGTGTTTGTCTTACCACCCTAACCACAATAAAATGATAATATGTTTTTATAATATTTTAGATATAAGTAGGGGACTCATGTCCCAATGTGATGCATATTTTTTTATAATTTTTTTCCATGTAAATAATTAATTA
>CM021101.1:109980741-110425225 GCA_007115665.2 Sequoiadendron giganteum
AACATCATAACCTAGACCTCAAAGCCATCTGCGACCTGCAAGGGAAGCCTTTCATACATGTATCTAGGATTGCAATTTGTGACGTTTTTAACCTAGATGACACTTACAACTACCCTATTGTGCATGGAGATTTGGAGGATTGGAGGATGTACACAACTTATAATAAAGGATGGAGGTTTCCACTACATGGGCCTAGGGGGTATGTGCAAGATCATGATGGGCCAAAAAGTGGCGATATGTTAGTGATATGATCGCCCATGTGGCTAATGAATTTTTTTTACCCAAAATTGATGAAACAAAAAGGGTTTTTAAAGGAGATTCTCAACTTTCCACCAATATAAATTATGTTTTACTTTTAATTTAATAAATAATTATTATTCATTTTCTATTTGAATTACGACTAAAGTCCTAATTGATAGGCTGATTGAAAAACATCTATATCTTTCAAACAATATCACATTTTTTGAATCTGAAACATGTGTCACATTCTATGTTTCACATACTATAGGATTAAAAAAATTAAAATTAATTTCATGAATTTTTGACCAAGTTAAGGTGGTCAGACGTACGAGTTTATATTTTTTAAATTTGTAATAAAAAATTCATAATTAATTATTTACTTGGAAAAAAATTACAAAAAAATATGCATCACATCAAAACATGAGTCTTCTACTTATATCTAAAATATTATAAAAAAATATTATCATTTTATTGTGGTTAGGGTGGTCAGACAGACACCTACTTCTTATTTTTCCCCTGAAATTTAGGTACTACTGCATTGAAATTTCAAATTTTCACCAAATAGATTTTTTTTAAATAAAAATAAACCTAATAGTTTAAAAACTACATTCAATTTTCTACAAATTCTATTTTGATAAATGTTTGAAATAATATAGATAACTTATTCAAATTTTTGCGTTAAGTTGCCTAACTCATATTTTTTTGAATTTCATTGCCACTTAAGGGCTTGTTTTTTCCATGATGATCCTACACATTCCCTAGGAAGGATGGAAACTTAGTTCCACTTGAAGATAATGATGGAACTCCATTCCATGTTGATATGTTTGAGCCCTACCTAAAATATACTTACTTATCGATTTGCCAAATAATGGGAACAAAAGCCTATGAATTCATGTTTATAGGGACAATGATAATTGTTGCAGATCTAGAATGTCATAATGCAAGACCTTTTGATTAGGCCTCACATATTTCTAGAGAGATAGACTCAAGACTAATGGCCATTAAGAATGGATCTCCCATAATTCATGTCAAACACTATTCCATTCTCATGTACATGATATTGTACTATGGTTAGGAGCTGGGAATGTGGCCAGAATAATTAAAAATTGTGCACAATTGGACAAAGAGGACCAACCATTACCAATGCAATTGTGGACTTCCATTTGGGATAGTAGGTTTATTAACTCCAATTATGTCTATTTTGAAGAATATTTTGTCAAGATACTGTATAGGTATTATAACCATCCTTGTGATTATTCTTTGGCTGATGAGATTAAAAGATTCTTGGGGCGCAAAGACTTCAATGAACCTCCAATTGTAGATCACAATTGGGGTGAATGGTTTGCTACACTTATTCCACTGTGATCAGAGTCTATGGTTTTGAAGACACACCTTCTCTACTACCAAAAACTGTGCCAGATAGGATTGCATATCTAGAAATTGTTAGGCAATTGGATTACTCCAACATTATGAATTCGAGTTCTTATGAAAAAAATCATTTATGCCCAACACATTATGCTTTGGAGATTTCACTATGGTATCAAAGGAAGGCTATGATCTTATCTTGGATAAATTATTACATTTCAATATGAAGAAGGGTGCACCAAGGAAGGGATTTGACCCTGAGGGTTATATTGGTTTTGCAAGGAAAGGACAAAATCTAGATGGATATGATCATAAACCATATCCTCATGATGACATAATCAAAAACATGGAAGAGAGGGAAGTTGAATTGGCCATTGACAATTATAATAGAGAAATGGAGCAAAAGATGAAGGAATTACAAGAAATGGAAATGTTATCCTCTGCTAGTGAGAAATCTTCTAGTGGAAGAGAGCCCCAAAGCCAAACTAATAAGATTCCCAAAATAAGAATTGAAGAATATCAGCCTCAGAGCAAAGAAAAAGAGGTTGATGAATCATCTGATGCAGATATCGGGCAATTAGCCTATAAATCCTTTGTTTCCGATGACCAATTTATAAATTCTCCTAAATTTACGTCATTCTTGGGGAAACAAAGAGGAAAAACAATAAGAGAATTAGTCACAAATATCACACCTAATAATGAAGGCCAGTTGCTTAACACATTAAAGGTGGATGTAGAAAATGAAATGAAAGACATGACCCCGAAGAAAGGAATAAAATTATTAGAGGAGTCTGGTGTAATGATTTTTCTAGGTTTAGAATTAAATTCTTCTCTTGTTTTTTATAGCTTTATGCACAATAATGATGCTAAGCATAAGATCAGTCCAGAAGGTGTGATAAAATTATACATTGGATCTAGATATAACCCTGATGTGAACTCTCTAATGATTTGTGCCTTTTATCCCACACATAAGAAATCTATAATTATTGATACTGAGAAGGCATTTGGGCACGTAATGACACTGAAAGTGGGAAAGACTGGCCCTATGGTTACTGCCGACATTGGCATAAATGTAGCCAAATTGAATAAAGCACAAATTCAAAGGTTGATCAAGGAAAGAGATATACAAATTTAATAGTGAAAGAATGTTGAAAGAAAATGATTTATTAAGACACAGTCAAGAGCACATTGAAGGGATCTACCAGAATGTTAACTCAAGGGGAAGATTCTCAATCAAAAGATAAAAGTGAGGAGTCAGAAGTACACACTCAAGTGAGTAAACCCATATTTGACACAATATATGCAATATTTCAGAAGAGGCATGCCAATCTGATGATTTGGATGGATAAGTTTTGGGTGGCTCACTCCAATAGTCACAATTCTATTTATGAACATAGAATAATAAATGAAAGAATCCAGGAGAAGATCCAAGAACTGCAAAAGAGAAGTGCTTATGACACTAGAGCCATTACAGCCGATGAGGATATGATGAAGAAACACAAGGACTATTATGAGGAATTGCAAGCGGATGCTAAATAATTCATAGATGCTTCAAATGGAGTGCCTTCACTATTCAAAGATAATGGAGAATTGAAGGATCAAAGTGAATGTATGAAAGAATGTAGACTGATATTGCATGGAGCTTTGGAAGCAACCAAAAGCGATGATTTAGCACTGGGGATGCCTATGAATTTTTGGAGAAGATGGTCATCATGGAGTTACTTGTGAGGACTGCTATATAGTATGTTGAAACACATGTGAGCCAAGGATATTGAGATCATATAGAACAAGTTAATTTATGGATCATTAGAGCTTAATTATTTATGTTTTATTGTTGTTAATTCCAAAAGAATCTTGTGAAGGGGTATACCCCCTTCCTGATATTGATATATATGTTGAACTTGTGATGATTGGAAGGATGATCATATCATTTTTAGAATAGGCATAGTAAGAAGATAGATTGGAAAATCTTGCTCATCCACTTCATATCAAAAACTCTTGTTGTAATGCATATAATTCAAAGATAAATACAATGGAGAAGGTTACACATAAATATTGATTTTCTTTCAAGTGTTCAGCAATTGTGTGGATTTATATGCTTACATGTTATTTGACTGTCTCCAAAGTGGTTGTTTATGTTATTCAAATTGAGTGTATGGATATGAATTTAATTTTTCAATACACATTTGTTGTAGTTGTAGGATGTTTCTGATTGGTTTTTGTGTGAAGAAGAATTAAAATTCCTTTTAAGATTTTTTCTTTAATAGGTTCCTATCTAGATTAAATTCCTTTTAAAAGATCATCTTAATTGGTTTCCTTTCACATCTGAATTAAATTATTTCATAGTTTCACAATAGCATAAGGGGATATCACTAGGATTACTAAGAAGAGTCTAAATAACTAACCTACTGGAACATTTGCACAAGGTGCAGACATTTAAGGTGTCCACCTGTTCAAGTTAAGTTGAAGAGTAAATCTATCCATTTAACACAAACCTGTCTCTATAATCACCATCCACATTTTTACTCCACTCATCCAATAGTTTAGGCACCAATCAATTTTAAAATACTCTCACACAAATTTTATTTAGCACCAACATTCTCAATAGGAATCAATAATTAGCATTGCATCTACTTCACCCCCACATACCATTATGAGTAGATTGCTTAGATCAGAAATCATAGCCTTTAAAATTTGTCACATCACTCGGGTACACCCACCTAGTTTTAACATAGCCTAAAGAGTAGGAGGTAAGCAACCTTGCTTGCCTCGTTCGTTAGCCAAAAGTGTATTAAGAGCCTGGCATCCTCTTAAGGTCCAAAACCTGCACTTTTGAGAACTAACAGATTGGCGACTCTATTGGGGATTATGCAAATTCTGAACCTAAGCCTTCCATCATAGATTAATTCAAAAACATCATAATAAATTGAAGACTCTGTTGGGAAAGAACACAATCATTTCCTATTTATAAAGAGTAGGTGGCGAATCTGAAGGATTTATATGACTGATGAAATAAATATTAGATGACAAAGGATAGAAAGTAGACACTAGAGATATTTCATATCATCCAACATGAATGGAAGAAGATCTTTACATCAGGAGAGTCCCAAGAAGAAAATTGTTAGGTGGAAAGATAAGAATGGATCTCCTCATGGAAAAGGAAACACAAATAAGGGTGAAACAATATCTAAATAACCAAAAAACAATGTGAACACATCAGAGAAACCCTTCAAGACTTTTACTTCTCCTTTCCATGCTAATAGTTGAAATCCCACAACCCCTCTCGAGACAAACAATCTAAGTCACATTGTCCTCAATTTTCAACTTGATCATTAGCATGAAAGAGATTTCAAGGCCCATACTGAGGAAGAGAGAAAATGAAGGAAAGAGGAATATTATAGGGAATTATCATCAAAACAAGGAGAAGAAAATCAGGAGGGATGTGTTGACCATGTTATTATTGACTTTGGTAGTATGTCTAACCAAGAAATGGAAGCACATTTGAGGTGGAAGAGACAATAATTTATAAGGAAACAACAAATGATACAAGAGAGCCTGGAGATAGATTGACAAATGGCACAATTAAACATCTAGGTGCAAAAACCACCAAGATATGTCCCCCCACATAAACAAGGTGGAAATGTTAATTCACAAGGAACATCCTAGAACACTGGTGCTCTAGGTACTTCAAGGGTACCTCATAATGCAGGTGGTAACCCAAGACAATATGCCCATCATAATATACCACCAGAAAGATCACATCCCCCAAATGCTAGAAATATTCCTAAGCACTATCCACCCCTAGGTTAGCATTATGTCCCACAACATCAACAATATGTGCCACACTAGAATGCATAACCTCAACATCACAATGTGTACCATCAAACCCAATATGGATACCAATACCATCCCAATCCACCACCTCTGAATTTTCTTACACAAAACCTTATAAGCAGACAATTTGATTTGATAGGCGATAAATGCAAATGAAGGCACTTAGAGGATTATTTTTAAAAGAAAAGGGAACAACTCAGGATAAATCAAAAAATGTAGAGAACAAGGAACTCAATAAGAATGAGAAAAGATGTGTTCCCAAAGAAGAAGACAAGGAGTTACACAAAAGAAAACATAAGCATAATGAAACTAATAAAAAGGATAAAGAAGAGAGTAAATGAGATTCATTGGAACAAAAGAAGGTGGCCAAAATGGAAAATGCCTCTTTATTTGACTTCACACAAGCATTGTCCCAAGTGAATATGTATGTGCCACTATTGGAAATGATGAAGATAAAAGAATGTAGAGACAATTCTATTTAACTAATATCCAGTGGAACCAATAAAAATGCACACTTGGAGAATAAGGAAACCACTAAAATCATTAATGACAGGCAGGGATATGTGAAAATACTTGAAGTTTACCTTAGTGATTCATTGGTGAATCCCCCACAAGTAGATCCATTCTTTACCACATTACTCATAAACAACAAAATGGTGAAAAATTGCATGATTGATTCGGGAGCTGCTATTAACATTATGCCAATAGGAGTCATGAAACAACTTGGTATGTGGGTAGACATTACTGGTGGTAAATGCTATGCTATGGATAGTAGGCCTGTCCCTAGTAGTAGGAATCATAAAGGATGTGGAAGTGAAGCTAGCCACTTATCCACAAGCAACATACATAATTGACATAATTGTAATAGACACACCCCCTCACTTTGGGATGCTCCTATCAAGACAATGGACTACTTCAATGGGAGGAAATGTGCAATTTGACTTATCTTATGCCACAATACCAATAAATGGTGAAGAAGTCAAATTGTATAGAGAACCAAGAGTGAACCATACTGTGGAATAGGTTAATCAAAGTCAGGTGAATTAATTTTGTGATGTGGACTTAGGAGGTTTCAGAATAGAACATTCACAGCCTGAATTGTTGAATACTAATCCAATTGATAGGGATGTCTCTAAGAATGAGCATGGTGTATGGAAAATGTATTTTGATGGAGCAGGAGTGGTTTTCATCTCACTTGAGGGTAAAACATTCAAGTATTCATTCTTATTGGCATTTGGATGTACAAATAATATAGAAGAATATGAGGCTTTGCTAATTGGATTGAACATGGCTGCCAAACACAAAATTAAACTGTTGACTATTTTTGGAGATTCTGAGTTGATCATCTCGCAAGTGAGATCAAATTATGCCACAAAAAACAAAAGGATAAAACAATACAAAATTTTCGTATGCGACACCATTGAATTTTTTGATGCTTTCTCTATTGAGTGGATAGAAAGGTCCAAGAATTTAATGGCAGAATTCTTGGCAAATGTAGCTCTAAAGAAAGATGATGTCACTCTAGCAAGGATTTCACAATTTGAGCTCAAAACAAGACCTACAATCCTTGATAACATCTATAGTTGGCAGGTTTTCAATGATGATACTGATCTAATTAAATTCTTACATTGCATTGATTAGTATGAAGCACGGGAAATTGATTTTAATGAATTCATGGAAGAAGTTGATGGCAAGCAAACTGTGTTTGGAAAAGAAGTGGTTTAGCTCAAGACCAATAAAATTATTAAAGGACTTGTGGCACTAGAGAGGGTGTTTGATGGAAATGATCGAACCCTTATGAAACAGACACCAGTAGAAAGGGAAGATATTGAAGAGATCAACCTTGGAACTGAATTGGCACCAAAGAGGGTTTATATTCAGAAAAGGATAAGCCCTACAATTAGAAGAATGTTGATTACATTATTAAGGAAATATAAGCACATCTTTGCATGGTCTTATGATGATCTTGAGGCTTATAGAGAGGATCTATTCCAACATGAAATCCCATTGAAACTAGATGCAAAGCCTTTTAGACAAAAATAAAAGCCCATAAATTCTACCTTAGAACCTAAGACACCTGAGGAACTTATGAAGCTCTTGGAAGGGAGTATTATCAAGCCTATCAGACATTCATCCCAAGTCTCTAATTTAGTGCCTATAATAAATACAAATGGAGATATAAGGCTCTATGTAGATTTCCTAAACTTGAATGTATCCTCTCTTAAGGACAACTACCCTCTCCTAAATATGGAGGCTATGTTGTAGAAGGTCATAGAATGTGAGCTACTATCCATGATGGATGGATTCTTAGGCTATAACCAAGTCAAATTTAAGGAATCATAACAATACAAAATGACCTTCACCAAACCATGGGGAACGTATGTATATGTTAGAATGCCAATTGGACTCACAAATGATGGTGCAACTTTCCAGAGAGCTATGTATGTTGCATTTTTTGATATAATTAATGTAATCATGGTGGTATACCAAGATGACTTGACTATATATTTAAATAAGGCAGAAGACCATGCTGAGCATCTAGAAAAAATCTTCATCAAAGCCAATTAATATGGCATTTCTCTAAATCCAAAAATGTGCCACTTTGTAGTCACAAAAGGAAAACTATCAGGGAACATAGTGTCCAAAGAAGGAGTGAGGATTGATCCAGAAAGAGTGGAAGCCATTGTCAAGATTCATATTCCTAAGATATTTAAGGCCATCTAGTAGTTCTTTGGGCAAATAAATTTTGTAAGAAGATTTATATCAAACTTTGCTGAGATAGTGAAACCAATATCAAAAATGTTGAAGAAGGATGCATAGATTGATTAGATAGCTGAGGCCATAAATGCATTCATATCCATCAAAAGAGAAATCAAGGAGGCCCAGTTTTGAAGTCCCCTAATTTTAGTAAGCCTTTTCAAATATTTTCATTTGCATCTTATCACACTGTTATAGCAGTAATGCTACAAAAGAATGACGAGGGGTACAAACAACCTATCTCTTTTAAAAAAAAATACCTCCAAAATGTAGAATCAAAATATGGCATTGTAGAGAAATAGGCATACACATTAGTGAGAGTTGTCAAGGCATTTAGATCATATCTGGTAGGAGCAATGGTGTTTTCTTATGTACCTAATGCAGTAGTAAAAGATGCATTTATACAAAATGAAGCAATGGGTCGTAGGTGCAGATGGATAAATAGAATCCAAGAGTCTAACATTGAATTTTAAATCACCATACTTGTAAGAGGATAGGGATTAGCCAAATTAATGGCTGAAACAAATATTGAAGTTTCCCAAGTGTGCAATTTAAATGAGGAAGATAATATGGTTAGTAGCATTGAGCACACACCATGCTATACTGATATTGTCTATTATCTCAAAAATGTGAAATGTCCTAAAGTTTTCGATGAAAACAAGAAAATAATACTTAAATTGCAGGCTTCAAAGTATATATTCATGAAAGGGGACCTTTATTAGAAAAATAAGGATGGTGTTCTATTATTGTGCCTGGATGAAAATCAAGTAGGAAATGTCTTGAAAGAAATGCATGAAGGGGTGTGTGGAGGGCATTTCTCAGTGAAAACTACTACACATAAGGTATTTAGGGTAGGCTACTATTGGTCGAGAGTTTTTAATGATTCCTATGATTAAAATAGGAAATGTGAAGCATCTCAACAAATTTCTGGGAAGTTGAAGTATCAAGGAGTATTGCCTTTGAGACCTTTGCAAGTTGAGGCTCCATTCAAACAATGGGGAATTGATTTTATAGGAGAGATCGCAAAAAAATATAGTGGACGACAAAAAAATGCATATTAGTAGCCATAGATTACTTCACAAAATGGGTGGAAGCTATACCCACCAAGCAAGCAACTAGTAAAGTTCTAATAAAATTTATATTGGAGAACATCATCACCAAATTTAGAGTACCAATAAGAATTATAACTGATAATGGGATGTGTTTTAGATCAAATGAAATCAAGGTATTTTGCAATGAGTATATGTTTCTAACCATTTTGTCCTTCTCAACTGATAGACAACTTGAAGTTTCATACCTCAAAGTGAGTACACATATTTTCAGACAAACAACCTAGATTGGATTCACAACTAGCTAGACAAATGATCAAAGCTTGATCCAATATTACCTCTCTTTTCACTCCTTCACATCACTTTCTTGTGTGATATTTTTTGTTGATTTTTGGTCTGCCTTGGATTCTTGATCTTGGGGGCTTCATCATCCCTCTTGATTATGGTTTTATCATCTTTCCAACATGGGTACATATGGATCCCTCTCGATATGCATGTCTTGGCTACTTTAGTGTGTTTGAAGCAAGTTCATCCTCTCACTAAAGTGGGGGCTAAATGTAACGTAGAATAAATTATCCTTTTTCACGCTCACTTGGGCATTTTCTTATGGATTTTGGCTTGATGTTTCCTAGATATAATATTGTAATGTGGCCAACACATTCACATTAGGCCTTGAACACTTGCACATCAATAAAAACCCAAAGATATCTTGCAAAGGTGTTGTGAAGTGTTGTAATACATTTTCCCACTTTTTTAAGACCTTTCCATCATAATTTACCTAAGTAACCTCTTTTTACCCTTTACCAAGATCTAGTTTAAAGTGTTATAAAGAGTTGTAACAAACTCTCACACTTTCCTAGGCTTGTCATCAATAAATTAACCCTTTCTTCTAATAAAAGGACCCCTTAATGCACTTATAGGTCCCACTTAAGTGTGTTTCAGAAGAAAATCTCATTAAGAAACATTAATTACACTTCAATTCCTAATATCCACTTAAATTTCCCTAGGTGGACTAAGTCGCCACCTTGGACGACTTAGTCCCATGTGGCATAAAAATCAAATTAAATCCAAAATTTTGGTGGGATATTGTCTCCTAAACCCTAATGTCGACCTATGATGTGTTATTTATGGGAAATTAGGGTACAACATGTATAAATAAAGGGTTTTCCCCTCATTTACCAACTCTCCATCCTCATAAGAAATCAAGCAATCTATCTTCTCAAGCAAGCATCAAACATTCAAACACTTTAAACACTTCAAGCAATAACATCATCCATTGGAGCTGATCACTTGCATATCTACAAACTTCTTCAAAACGGGCTGGAATTTGTATACAATTTAGTTAAATAGTAAGGTGCTAAAAGGTGTCATATTTCCATCCACATCATCTCAAGTCAACAAACCCTACAAGGAGCTTGAAGACAACTTGTAGGTCAACATCTGAAGATGTAGATCCGAGTTTCTATAAGAAACATAAGTACACGTTGATAGCTACATATTCCAATCTCAAGATTCTCGAAAGCTACAGGGGGACTAAGTCACCATCATTGGAAAATTAGTCCCATTACCAAGCTTGAAAAGTGATCTCTACAGATCTAGACACCCATTTTCCTGAAACTTGTTCCGAAAAAGTTTCCTTGAAGCAAGACTAATTCTCCCAGCTTGGCGTAAGTTGGTATGTGAAGTATCATGTCATGGAAAAATAGGCCCTTAATTGGCGATGAAAATTCAGAAAATCATAGTTAGGAAAATTGATGTAAAAATTTGAAAAAGTTATCTATATTATTTCAAAATTATGTAAAAATAGAATTTGTAGCAAATTGAATGTAGTTTCCAAACTACTAGGTTTTTTTTTTTTTTTAAATCGATTTGGTGAAAATTTGAAATTTCAATGCAGTCGTACTTAAATTTTAGGGAAAAATAAGAAGTAGTTGTCTATTCTTACCACAATAAAATGATAATATTTTTTATAAGATTTTAGATATAAGTAGAGGACTCAGTCCCAATGTGATGCATATTTTTTTGTAGTTTTTCCCAAGTAAATAATTAATTATGATTTTTTTATTACAACTTTTAAAAAATATAAAAACTCATATGTCAAAACACCTTAACTTGGTCAAAACATCATAAAATTATTTTGTTTTAATCCTATAGTATGTGAAGCATGGAATGCGACACATGTTTTAGATTCAAAAAATTTGATACTATTTGAAAGCTATAGATGTTTTTCACTTAGCCTATCAATCAAGACTTTAGTCATAATTCAAATAGAAAATGAATAATAATTATTTATTAAATTCAAAGTAAAAAATATTTTATATTGGGGGAAAGCTAAGAATCTCCTTTAAAAACCCTTTTCGTTTCATCAATTTTGGGTAAAAAAAAGTCGTCAACCACATGGGTCATCATATCACTTACATATCACCACTTTTTGGCCCATCATGATCCTGCACATACCCAAGTGTCCCAGTGGCCCTCAAATATAGATTTTTGAAATTCCATAGCTCCTCTTCATAAACCTTCAATTTCTAGGTGCACCACTTCTACCTCTTTAAGTTCTGAGATAGTTTGCATACATTATAGGTCATTACTAGGTCATTTTAAATAGTATTTTCAATACTTTTACATTTCATTAGTTTGCATTCATTAGATAGCTTCATCTCAATAGATTAAAACACTTAGATACATTTAATATCACACACATTTCACATTAGACCCCTAATATTGAATGAACCTCTAGATTCCTTGAAGTGGAAAGAGTTCTCTCCTTCTAGGGGAAAACCCTAGAAGTGTTAGGGAATCCACTTTCCCTCAAAATCTATGGTTCATTTTTGTGAACCTGTCCTTAGAACACTTCTTTTTCACTTTTGATTTTTCATTTTCATCCTAGGAAAAGCTTACATTACATTAGGTTTTTATATTGTTTTGAATTCTAGGGGATTTTTTTTCACAAAAAAAGTGCATTAGTGAAAAGTTCATTTAGCTTGCATTTTGTAGTGCATTTCATTCTCTACGTACATTGGAAAAACCTAAAAATCATAAAAATTATTCAATTTTTTTAAAAGTTATCAAAAAAATCATAATTGGGACTAATTCGCCACACTAGGTGACTCAGTCCACTTGCACATTTTTCATTGTAATTTATGGCATTTTTTAGAACATTTTTTGCATTTCTCTATCATTTTCCATTATTTTAGTTATCTTCATTTTATTATCCTTTATTTACATTACATTAGGATTCACCCTACATTTAGAAAACTTTGCATGAGTGTTTGGTGTCCTATTGTTGATACATTAGTAAGAAGAAGTTCAAGAATCATGTTATCTTGCAACAATACTCTAGTCGTAGATCTTGGGTTACCTTGAGCTTCCACTCCTAGTATTGACAATAATACACTAGGCCTAGAAACCACCCTTAGTAACTTTTTTCATTTAGGTAGCATGCATACTGAACATAAACCTGATGATATAGCACATGACCATATCATCCACCTTCATGAGGACCTAACACACTTACAACATCTAGTTGTCCTTGAAACCATCTCCATTGTTGTAAATACCACTATAGACAACATCCACCATATGCTTGATAGTGATGAAGGGCTAGATGTTGTGAAGAAAATAGTTGAGATATATCAAAAACATGTTCCTTCCACCTCTAGTGTCTCTCAACTAGAAAACATTGTGGTTAGCCAAGGAGGACCTCAAACTCCCCCTCCTTCACAATAGACTCCATACCTACTTATGCCTCTCCTAGTGTCACAACCACAATGCAACCAGTTAGCAATGTGATTTCTTCCCTTGGTATTCCTACTAGTATTCCTATCTCCTAGGTGGCATCATATTCCTTATCCTCTTCCTCCATACCCTCCATTAGAATTCGATTCACTTTCCCTAACACTACATTCAACCCTTCACCACTTTCTCTTCCACCTAATACCACTTACACTGATCCCCTCATAACACAAATTTTCCACACCATCTCATCCATGCAACAGAAAATTTCTACCATCAACCAAAACCACAATGGTCCACCCATATACTATGTTCACAACAACCCCTTGTCCTTAGAAATATTGCAAACCTCGATGCCACAAGGAATATAAATACCTAGATTTGAGAAATGTGGAGGGAAGGGTGATCCTTCTAACCATGTTAATGTTTACACTACTTTGTGTAGTGATTTTTCTCTTGATGATAAATTGTTAGCTAAACTATTCCGCTGAACCTTACAAGATACCACCTTGGAATGGTTTTCTTCTTTACTGAATAATTCAATTCATTCATTCAATGAACTTGTTGATGCATTTATCAACCATTTTCAAGTGCACATGACTCCCAAAAAAACCTTGGCTGATTTGATGAGATGTAAGCAAAACAATGATAAAAATATAACCGATTTTATCTCACGCTATCAATCACTTTATTCCCAAATCAATGTCAAGATTCCTGATCCACATCTTCAAAAGATGTTTATAGAAAATTTCCTAACACACCTTCAGGACAAGCTCACCATGATGAAATTTCCTTCCTTCATGCACTTATGCACAACCCTTTATGATTATCACAATTAGATTAGTAGTCGTGATACACATTCCACTTCTAGTTGAATTGAGAAATATGAAACCACCAACCAAAACAATTCTTAGCAATTTAGAAAGAAAAACAAAGGATTCCTACAAAATTTAACCCTCCTCAACCATCCCCTCCACCTACAAATAACCAAATAGTAGTTGTTAAGACCACGTTGCCTTTCAATTATGGAGATCCAAAAAGACATTTCACACCTTTACCCGATACCTTCCATAATAAAATGTCTTAGCTTCTGTAAGAACAAATGATTACATTACCTTCTATACATGCACCCGATCCTAGCAAGCCTTTACCTCCAAACTTCAACTCCAAAGCTTATTATCATTTTCATATACAAAACAGACATGACACAAAGAAATGCAAGTGTCTTAAGCATCTTTTTCAGGACCTCATTGATTCTGGACGTCTATCCATTGTTGTTATCAATGATCAAGCCAATAAGTCTATTGCCCCTCCTAATCAAAATTTGAAAATATTTACTAATCCTATGCCTAAACATAGTATTTCATTTGTAAAAGCTAGTGAAACTCCACAAAATGATGTTATGAATGTTGATACAAATGATAAACATTATGATCTCCTTACACATGTGGCCCATGTCAAGCCTATGGAAGAAATGGTAGGCGTGATAGATGTTATCCCTCGTAAGGGCCAACCTAAAACATCTCTTGATATTACTTTTTCTTCTCAAAACATAATTAAAAATCTCCCTAATGGTCCTCTTTACATAACCGGTTGTATCTATGATAAAACCACTAATGGGATAGTAATAAATCCCCCTTGTGGCGAGAATTTGATCATGGAAGAATTTTTAGTATTGCATGATCTTTATCAAGATGACTATGATAAACCTAACATGTGGATCAAAATTTACAATGGCTATTCTTTCCCTATGATAAGATTGATCGTCCTCCCATTACAAATAGGCCTTAAGACATTGGATGTTACATTCTCTATCATCCTGTAGTCAGACCAATTTCGTTTACAGCTAGGCCATCCATGGCTTTGCTCAATGAAAGTGGTCCCTTCAGCTCTTCACAAATGCTTAAAGTTTCCCTTTGACAATGATATATTCATTGTTCACCATAGCAGCTTTAATCCCTTGTCTTCCAAAGGAAATTTTTTCCTTAGAATCCTTTTGGCCCGAGCTTATGGAACCCATCATGGTTAGAAGAGATTTATTTTTCATTGCTTATCAAAAATTTAAATCAAGGAAAATTACAAAATTATCTCTTTGCAACATGTCTCCATCCTTGATGAAATCATGCTTCAACTAGAACAAGACCAAACTCAGCCAACACCTAAAACTTCATATACATCCTCTAAGCGACCTAGAGACTATAAAAGTAACTCTATCCAACCTCCTCATATAAAACAAGTTTATAAATCCAAGGAGAAAGTGGTTGAACAACCTCCCATGGTTCCTTTCATCCCTCCCCCTAGGGATGAAAAGAAACCTATGGTTGATCAATTCACTCCTTCATAGACCCAACTTGACAATAGAATCAAAAGAAACAAAGAATCTAGGGAGCATAGGTGTCAATGATGTGCCCTTGCTCGCAGGTTACATGAAGAAGAAAATACATAAAATCATAATCCACACCTGACAGAAGCAATGCAAGATGCTCCTCCTCCTCCACCACACCACGATCCTTTAACTTCACCACAACAAGAGTTACATGCTTCAACCAACATCATCATTCTCCCTCCTATTGTCATTAATTTGGATGATGATGATGAAGAAATTACTAAAATAGATGAAGATGTACATAAAAATTTGAATACTTTGTTTTACTCTTCCATGATTTTGCATGACAACTCTCCTAAGACAAGCATTGACCTTGATGCTAGTTCTACAATTGTTGCTATCCCTCTAGCTAGTCATCCACTTGCACTTTAAATTGAACAAGACTAGGAGGTAGATGACTTGCTCGATGGTTGATGCACATTTTACTTACTAGCCTTTGGCATTTTCTTTTTCTTTTGCATGTTTTCTTGTGCATAACGTGATCTCTATACCAGTTTTATCTTTGATGTTCTCTCTCTTTGTGACATTCCTCTATTTGTACCTTCATTCTTTTGTATGTTGTAACTTTCCTTTTGCTTTTCTCTTTGGATTTCGCCTTCCTTTTGGGGATGATGCAAGGCATTGAGACATCAATGTCTCTTTCATGTTGACCCAAAAGGCTCTTTTTCCTTTTCTTTGGCTTTCACCTTCCTTTTGAGGATTATGCAAGGCATTGAAACAACAATGTCCCTTTCATGTTGACCCAAAAGGGCTCTTTTTCCTTTTTTTTGCTTTCGCCTTCCTTTTGGGGATGATGCAAGGCATTGAGATCGAAATTTCCCTTTCATGTTGACCCAAAAGGCTCTTAATTTCTTTTTATTTTTCTTTTGTTGTCCTTTTGTGGATGATGCAAGGCGTCAAGACACCTTATGTCTCTTCCATGTTGACCCAAAATGACTCTTTATTTTTCTTTTTTTTTGCCCTCTTTGTGTCCTTCTTCCAGTTCTATGTATTTGGGGGAATGACGACATTTTTGAGCTCTCTACACAAACATTGCAGCAATGAACATACTGACCCCAAATCCATAGATCCCTTATGTGTTTGGTGTTTTTCATTTTGGGGGCAACCCCTTTCCCTTTCTCTTATTTTTTCCTTACATATGGAAGCCTTACACAGAAGCATATCACTTAACATAGGGCTTTCCATATTGGCTCTCATGTCCTTTTTCTTTCTTCTTGCATTCTTCATTTTGCTACCTTAAAGTAATTGCTCAAAAAACGATGTGTAGCAATTCGTTTAAAGTGGAGGCATAAATTGGCAATATATCTTTTTGATTTTTTTTCTTTTTCTTGGTTCTTAGTGTAGCCTTATTACTTCATACAGTGTTTTTGTCACTTTTTGGATGACATTGGGTGTAATGTTCTTCACGAAAGTGATCTATCTTAGCATATTACATTCCTGTTAGTGGCCTGACGCGATGCACTGCATCCCCTAAGTTGTGAATTTTCTATTCTTTGATTGGTCCTCTCTTGGATACATTAGACACAATGTTCTCTAAGTTAAAGAACTCACATGAACTAAGCAAGACTCCTTTGAACATTATTTTGCATTTTTTATTTTACATTTTTGCACATTGCATATATGGCCACCTTGCATAACACAACTTTCATACTTGTGGTGTCATCTTGCACTTGTTCATGAGTTCTAAGCTTACAAAGCTTTGCTTACCTCATGAAGATCAAAACCTTGTCTTTTGTGGTGCCTTAACAAAGTTATCAGGAGGTATAACTTTGTTATGCTTAAGCGGGAAGACCAACCAATGGCACAAATTTCTGCATAGCCACATGCATGTGTGTGAGTGAATACCAACCATGAGTGTATGTTTCTCACCATTTTAGCCTTCTCACCCAATGGATAGCCTGAAGTTTCGTCACCTCAGAGGGAGTACACATATTTTCAGAAAAACAGTCTAGATATGATCCACAACTAGCTACACAAATGGTCAAAGCTTTATCCAACATTACCTTTCTTTTCACTCCTTCACATCACTTTCTTGTGTGATATTTTGTGCTGATGTTTGGTCTACCTTGGGATATTGATCCTAGGGGCTTGAGCATCCCTCTTGATTATGGTTGTCTCATCTTGCCAACATGAGTACATATGGATCCCTCTCGATATGCATGTCTCGGCTACTTTAGTGTGAGTTTGAAGCAAGTTCATCCTCTCACTAAAGTGGGGGCTAAATATAACATAGAAAAAAGTATCCTTTTTCACGCTCATTTGGGCCTTTTCCTATGGATTTTGGCTTGAATTTTCCAAGATTTAATGTTGTAATGTGGCCAACACATTCACATTAGGCTTTGAATGCTTGCAAATCAATAAATGCCTAAAGATGTCTTGCAAAGGTGTTGTGAAGTGTTGTAATACATTTTCCCACTTTTCTAAGACCTTTCCATCATAATTCACCTAAGTAACCTATTTTTACCCTTTACCAAGACCTATTTCAAAGTGTTATAAAGAATTGTAACAAACTCTCACACTTTTCTAGGCTTGTCATCAATAAATCAACACTAAATTCTTATGATAAAAGGACCCCTTAATGCACTTATAGGTCCCACTTAAGTGTGTTTCAGAAGACAATCCCATTAAGCAACATTAATCACACTTCAATTCTTGGCATCCACTCAAATTTTCCCAGGTGGACTAAGTCACCACCTTGGGTGACTTAGTCCCATGTGGCATAAAAATCAAATTAAATCCAAAATTCTAGCAAGATATTATCTCATAAACCCTAAGGTCAACCTCTGATGTGTTATTTTCGAGAAATTAGGGTACAACATGTATAAATAAAGGGTTTTTCCCTCATTTACCAACTCTCCATCCTCATAATTAATCAGGCAATCTATCTTCTCAAGCAAGCATCAAGCATTCAGGCACTCTAAACAGTTCAAGCATCATCCATTGGAGTTGATCACTTGCATATCTTTAGACCTTCTTCAACAAGGGATTGACTTTGTATGTAGATTAGTCAAAGAGTAAGGTGCTAAAAGGTGTCATATTTCCATCCACATCATCTCAAGTCAACAAACCCTAAATGGACCTTGAAGACAACTTGTAGGTCAACATCTGAAGATTCAGATCTAGGTTTCTATCAGAAACAAAAGTACAATTTGGTAGCTACAGATTCCTGTCTCGAGATTATCGAAATCTATAGGTGGAATAAGTCACCATCATTGGTGAATTAGTCCCACTACCAGACTTGAAAAATGATCTCTACAGATCTGGACACCTATTTCCCTGAAACCTGTTCTGACAAAGTTTCTCTAAAGAAAGACTAAGTCGCCCAGCTTGGCGTAAGTGTCCCAGCGGCCCTCAACTATAGATTTTGGAATTTCCATATCTCCTCTACATCAACTTTTATTTTGTAGTTTTCATACATTATAGGTCATTATTAAGTCATTTTACATAGTTTTTTCAATACTTTTACATTTCATTAGTTTGCATTCATTAGATAGATTCATTTCAATAGATTACAACACTTAGATACATTTCATATCACACACATTTCACCTTAGATCCCTAATATTGAATGAATTTCTAGATTCCTTGAAGTGGAAAGAGTTCTCTCCTTCTAGGTGAAAACCCTAGAAGTGCTAGGGAATCCACTTTCCCTCAAAATCTATGGTTCAACAATCAATAAGACTCTCCCTTGTCTCAAGATTGTGATGGTTGGCACAATGGAAAGGCTCTTAAATTTGTATTGGGAGTGAAATCAATAAGCCTGTCTCCCATGTCTAAATTGCAGTGGTTTACACAAGCAACAAATTCTTTACTTTGTATGGGGATTAGGAAGCAAGCTACCTCAATAAGCCTAAAATATTTTCCATTTTATGTAGCAAACTTGTGATTTTGTGACTACAAAAAAACAAAAAAAATATTATCTTGAAAGCTAGAAAACCACCAACTTGGGATTGAAACACCATTTTGGGATTTACAAGTGGAGATTGCAATCCTAGGTATTGTTTTTTATTTATTTATTTATTTTGGAAACCCTACTACTTTGCCAACTGAAATGGTTGAAATATATTTTCAAATCTTCCAAATTCAACCCTAACAACATATGACTATCATACACCATAAAGGATATTAAAAATCTATTATTTTTGTAGGGTAAAATATCTCATTTAGGGTTGAGAGTGGGATGGGGTCCGACAAAAGAACAATAGAACATTCATTAGTTTCAAACTTGGGCCATTTCTTTTTAAAAACAAATTCAGTGTAACTGCAAGGGAGCAATTGGTTGTCCTCAAAATAGTTAGGGGATTTCATTAACGCCCCCAGCCATGTATCAGGGATGGCTAGTTGTCCCCATGTTCCCAAGACATCAAGACAAAATCTTTCTGATAGGGGACACTAGGAGGGCATTTCCAAGGCATCCCTGGTACAAGGACGTGTCAAAAAATGCCAAGGAATTGTCCATGGGGAACATAGCTTAGGAACCATATTGATCTCTATAATTTTGGGAGCAACTGTAACAATTATGTTGATGGACCAAATAATTTTAGTTGAAATGTACAGTATACAATAGTCATGGAGTTAATAAAATGTTATTAGCTGATAGGCTATTATACATGGGGGAACCCCATCGGCATTTCCAGCAGTCTAACACCGGCGGGAACCCCATGAACTTTACGACAAGGGATACAGTAATACAGGCGAAAACTTCTATCTCAAGGCACACGTGTATTTAAGTTCTATGGGGTCAAACTTCTTAAAAGCAAGCTATTAATATTGTGTAGTTGGGTACTCTGAGTGGCATTAATATTGTGCCAGTTATGTACACTAAGTGGGAGATGGTGCAACAAAGCAGTGAAGAGAAAACGATAATCACATCTTAAAACCCAAATGATTTTTAATGTAAAGTTCAATATGAAAGCTAGAGCTTTGATGCTCATTATTGAATAGTCTACCACAATCACGCAATGGTGATCTATAAATACTTTATTTTATTTAGTAAATTGGGTGCTGCTGATTTATTTAAAAGTTATTTTAAAGTCTTTGCTTTGTTTTTGACGATTTATTTTTTTCATTATTCACTTAAAAAAATATAATTTATATAATAAATAAATAAAATAATAATTTATATAATAAATAAAATAAAATAAAATAATTTATATAAAAAATTATATAATAATTTATGTAATAATAATTTATTTATATAATAAATAAAATAAAAAAGATTCTTTAAATAAAATAATATAATATCTTTTTAATAAAAATAAAATTTGTTCTGTTTTATAAAATCCAAACAATAAACAAATAGAAAAATGAAAAACTAAAGTTGTACAGGAAGTGTTGCTTTGGAATGAATTGGAGAGGAGGGTCAAGAAGTAGAGAGGGAAGGCTAGAGAGAGAGAAAGAGAGGAGGGTAATGGGACAAAGGGAGGTAGAGAGGGAAAAGTGAGATATAGGGAGGGAGAGAGAGGTGGTATAGAAAGAAGTAGAGAAGGAAAGAGAAAGCCAAAGAGAGTGAGAGAGGGAGGGAGGGAGGGAGAGGTAGAGAGGGATAGGGGAGATATAGATAATTAGAGGGGGGAGGAGAGACAAGTAGAGAGGAATAAGTGAGAGAGGGAGAGAAATAGAGAGGGAAGAAAAGAGAGAGAGAAATAGGTGGGATGGAGGAAGGGACTTGTAGAGAGGGATATGTGATATAGAGAGAAATAGAGAGGGAAGGAGAGAGAAAGAGGGGGAGAGAAGGGGGGGAGGGAGAGGTAGAGAGGGATAGGTGAGATAGATAAAGAGAGAGGAGGGTAAAGAAGTAGAGAGGGAAGGATAGAGAAAGAGAGAGAGAGGAGGGTAAAGGGACGAAGGGACGTAGAGAGGGATAAGTGAGATAGAGATAGGGAGGGAGAGAGAGGTGGGATAGAAAGAAGTAGAGAAGGAAAGAGAGAGCTAGAGAAAGTGAGAGAGAGGGAGGGAGGGAGGAAGAGGTAGAAAGGGATAGGGGAGTTATAGAGAATTAGAGGGGGAAGGAGAGAGAGGTAGAGAGGAATAAGTGAGGGAGGGAGAGAAGTAGAGAGGGAAGGAGAGAGTGAGAGATAAATAGGTGGGATGGAGGGAGGGATAGGTAGAGAGGAATATGTGATATAGAGAGAAATAGAGAGGGAAGGAGAGAACAAGAGGGAGAGAGAAGGGGGTAGTGAGGGAGGGAGAGGTAGAGAGGGATAGGTGAGATAGATCAGTGCTTTCTTCACGTTGTCCATTGCTTTTCACGATCATAAATAATGTGGGCTCAGCCTATCGATGTGAGTATTGCACCTTATTGGGGTACAAGTGCTAGTTGATAACCTATGTCACAAGGTTTGTGTTCATGTTCGACAACAATAAAATTTTGATTAAGTTCACAAAAGTTAAAATTTACTGTTAAATTTGACTAATATAAATTTATAAATTATTTTTAAATATTAAATATTATATTAAATTTAAAATATATAATAATAAGTTTTGAAAATATTAAAATAAAAATAAACTTAAACTTTTAATTTAAATATATAAAATAATTAAAATTTTAAATAAAATATTTAAAATACTAAATGTTATAATTAAAATAAAAAATTAGTTTATTTTAAAATCAAATGTATATTTATTTCCTAAGCCATGACTCATTCGATATATAGAATGTACAATCAAATTCAATATTCATTCCTTAAAATCGAATGTACAATTGGGTAAAGGTTGCTGAAGTCACCACTTAACAAAATAGTCACAAATTAGCTCTACAACAATGAGCGGCTTGCTATCACCATTAGCCTATTGCAGGGAACATCCAATAAACAAAAAATCTCTTTGCAAAGTCACAAGAGAAGGACGAAAGTCCAAAAAAACATTTAGAAGATCACAATCAATTTTTTCAACTCCCAAGTCTTATAGTACAAATTTTTTTTGGAAGAATCTATTGCAAACAAAAAAATACCTAACCCTTTTGAACAAACATTAGGACAAATTCCAAAGAATTTTTTAGGTCTCGTCGAATTTTGAGCTTTATGGATTAAATTTAGCAAACCCTGTGCAATAGTTGATAATTATGTGGGATGATGATTCAATGATCCTAGGAAAGAATAGCTTAAATTATCATTTTTAAACCCTATTGATAATCTGTCTACAGCCTCTGATGCCTAGGATATGAAGTAATCATATATAAAAGCTCAAGAAAAATGTACTAGCAATGCTACAAACGTCATTTGTCAAATGGGACTTCCAAATATGAGACACAAATTGAAATTCCCGCAAGTCAAGATAAAGTGTTAGAATTGGAAAAATACCATATCAAACCTACAAGGAATTGAAGGATAGAGGCAGAGAATAAAACTAATACACATAAATTTTTTCTATATTATATTCATAAAATTCTTGACACAAAACAACCAAAAATTTTCTTCTTCAGAGAAATCCTAATATTAAACTTTTGTCACCATTTTAAAATTACAAACATACCATAATATATTAAAGTTTACTGCCACAATACACTTAATACAATATTAAAGGCAATTAAATATATGCCAAGTTGTAAAGTCCAATCGCATTCAAAAGCAAGTCCTTTTGACCTTAATATACGTCCTTTTATCATAGTTGTCCGCCAGCAAGGATTCCATAAAGAATGTTTCCGCTAGAAGAATCAACCTACACTACCACCGAGGAGAGAGAAGACTGGTGCGGTATCATGGTGGACACTGCTCCATCGCAAGGAGCAAGGAGGTAGACCATGGGTCCGCGGTAATCGCATTACCGTGGTCTGACAAGCGATGAACTGCAGTGTGGTGGTGAACACCGGACCACCGCGGGTGGTCTTAGAGACAACTGTGGGCCAGTGGTAACCATGCACTGGCGGTTAACCGCACAACCGCGATCAGTAAGAAAATAGGCCACAGTAACGTGGGAGATAGATCACTAGGAAACTACGAGACAACAAACAGTGAGAAGGAGGGTTGCGGTATTGCGGTGGACACCGTGGTACCGAGAGTAGGAGACCAAGTTGGCGGGGTCGTGCGATAAGAACGAGAGATAGGCACGAGAGTTGAGTGAAACTCCAACACTCCCCCTTGAATGCAACTCCCGCCTTCTTGAATGCCCAGTCGCTCCCTTTGAAATATGAAAGATTCTTTGCCCAACACCTATATGAGAATGTTCGGAACCTGTTCCTCTGATCTGCAAAAATCTAAGATGATCTCCCCACTGCTAATTAATTCTCTGATAAAATGAAAGCGCGTGTCAATGTGTTTACTTCTTTTGTGGAACATAGGATTATTTGAAAGTGCAATGGCAGAGTTGTTATCATAGAAATTTTTGGTGGCTTCTGACTATTCATGCTAAATCTCTTTTAAAATTCTTCACATCCACACTACTTGGCAAGATGCACTAGTAGCAGCAACATATTCAGCTTTAGCTGAAGACAATGTAACTATTGGTTATTTTTTAGACACCCATGAGATAAGTCCACTGCCAAAGTGAAAGACATATCTCGACGTGCTCTTTCTGTCATCAATACTCCCGACAAAATCATTATCAGTAAAATCAGTTAGGTTGAATTCATCTGATTTGGAATACTGTATGGCATAGTTCTTCGTTCCACTGATATATTTGAGGATTATTTTTCCTGCCTTCCAATGAGTCTCTTTTAGTGTTTCCATAAATCTGCAAATTAAGCTAACTACAAACATAATGTCTAGCCTTGTGGCTATCAGATACATTAAACTTCCAACTAGTTGTTTATACAGAGTTGAATTAACATTAAAACCTTTATCCTCTTTACTTAGCTTCAGACCAGTCACCATTGGAGTAGGTGTTGACTTACAATTTAACATATGAAATCTTTTCAAAATGTCATTAGCATATTTTTCCTGTGAAATAAAAATTCCATTTTCATTTTCATTTACTTCAATTCCCAGAAAATATTTCATTAGACCTAAGTTTGTCATCTCAAACTCTTTCATCATTCCTTCTTTGAACAAATCAACTGACAGTTTTCTAGTCAAGATTAAGTCATCTACATAAAGGAAAATAATTAAAATTTCACCATTTTCATTCATCTTAGTATACAAAGTTGGTTCACTGCTGCATCTGGTAAAACCATTCTGTGTGAAATAACCGTCTATCCTGCTATACCAAGCTCTTGGGGCTTGTTTTAGACCATACAATGCTTTCTTCAGCTTGTAGACTTTGTCGTCTTGACCCAATATCTCATATCTAGGTGGTTGTTCAATATATACTTCCTCTTCAAGATAACCATTGAGAAATGTCGATTTCACATCCATTTGGTGAACTAACCATCTATTTTGTGCTGCTATTGCCAATATCATTCTGACTGTGTCAAGGCAAGCTACAAGTGCAAACGTTTCACTATAGTCAATTCTAGGTTGTTATGCATAACCTTTTACAACCAATCTTGCTTTGTGCTTCTGCACTTCTCCATTTGCATTGAGTTTTGTTTTATAAATCGATTTAACACCTATCAAATCTTTGTCTTTTGGAAGACTTTGCAATTCCCATGTCTGATTGTTTTCAATTGAATCTATCTCATCATCCATTGTTGTTATCCACTTATCCTCCTTAATTGCATCTTCATAATGGATTGGATCTTCAACTTGTGAATAAAAAGGAAAAAGTGTGAACATTTGAGAATTGTGCTCACCTTCATTTTGATTGTAAATGTCACTTATGTTTCTAATTTTTTGTCTTCTCATGCTTGCCAGTGTTAGGTTTGTTAGATCACTTGAATCTGTAGATTGTGGACTTGAAGGTCCTCCGCCAGAAGTTCTTATTGTAGTTGGCATCTGTAGTCCTCTTGTTATTGCTCTTATATTGCTTGATGGTGTCATTTGCTGACCAATCACTTGAGCTTGAACTGGTACAACAGTTGGAACATTTACTAGAATTGAAATTTCACTTTCCTCTTGTGGAATACTGACTAAAACATTGAATGTACTCTCTCTACTTCCATCCCATGCTTCATCTTCAACAAATTGAACATCTCTGTTGATTATGACCTTCTTTGTTATTGTATTGAACAATTTATATGCTTTGGATTCATCACTATAACCAACAAAAATACATTTCTCTCCTTTATTATCAAGTTTTCTTCTCAATTCATCAAGTACATGTGCATATGAAACACATCCAAAAACTCTCATGTGAGATACACTATTTTTTTACCAGTCCATGCTTCTTCAAGGATAATATTCTTGACACTTTTTATTGGACATCTATTCATTATGTATGCTACACATGAAATAGCTTCAGCCAAGAACTCATTTGTTAAATGCTTGGCTTTCAGCATACTCCTAGCCATCTCCATTATGGTTATGTTTTTCCTCTCAGCTACCCCATTTTGTTGAGGTGTGTATCTAGTTGTGAACTACTTGTGTATACCATGATCTTTGTAGAAATTTAGAAACTCTCTCGAAACATATTCTCCTCGTCTATCTGTTCTCAACACTTTAATAAAATGACCACTGTGTTTTTCAGCAAGAGACTTGAACTGATGAAAGAAATCAAACATTTCAATTTTTTGTTTTAAGAAATAGACCCATGTCTTCCTTGAATAATCATCTATGAAAGCTAGAAATTAATAACTACCACCTATTGAATGTGTCTGCATTGGACCACACAAGTCTTAATGAACAATTTCTAATGGAACTATTGCTTTTGTTGATTTCCCTATTGGGAAAGACTCTCTATGTTGCTTTCCCAGTATGCAACCTTCACAAATTCTCTCAGGTTTTTCAATTAATGGAATTCATATGACCATATTCTCTCTATGAAGAAAATTTAGACCATCAAAATTCAAATGACCAAATCTTAAATGCCACAACCAGTTTTCATCTTTTATTTTTGCCTGAAAGACAGTTTCCATTCCAGTTGTTACCTCTTATGCTTGTGCATAGTTTGTGCTCAAATCTGGCTGAATTCTCAAAGGAAACATTCTATTATTTGTCATCTTGATCTTAGCTATTAACTGGCTACTTGGGTATTTGTCTAAAATTGTGCATAGTCCATTTTTTAAAGTCACTCTATAACCCTTTTGAACTAACTATCCTACACTCATCAAATTATGTTTAAGACTAGGCACGAAATACACATCAGAGATATATTTTTGCTCCCCCTACTTTTTCAGAATATTAACATTTCCCTTTCCTTTGACTGACACTTTCTTGTCATTACCCACGGTTACATCTAACTTGACATTTTCATCTAAACTTGTAAACAACTCTAAATTTCTTGTCATGTGGTTACTATAGCCTGAGTCTAAGGACCAAACATCTTTTTCACTAGCTTGTGCTACATTACAAGCTAAAAACATTATGCTTTTATCTGGTCTATGATCTTGACTCTCTGTAGTAAATTTTTCATTTTGTCTATCCATATCATACTACTTCTTCCTACACTCATTCATATAATGTCCAAACTTTTTACAATAATGGAATTGGACCTGAGATTTTTCATACCTTTGACCTTGAGCATAATTTTGAGATGGGTTTTGGCTGCTGCCTCTTCCACTTGAGCTTGACAGGCTGTTTCTTCCACCTCTGTTGAAACCTCTTGCTCTTGCTCTGAAATTTGATCTACCTCTACCTCTTCCTTGGTTAATTGAAGCTTGTGACTTAAATGCATGCTCCAATGACATATTTGTTGTTTTGTTGAGTCTGTGCTCATGAGAAATAAGTGAAGCATAAAGTTCATCAACTGAATATTGGGTGAGCTCCTTTGTCTCTTCTATAGTGACTGAAATTGACTCAAATCTTGTGGGTAAAATTCTTAAAATATTTTCTACAACTTTAGCATCTAGTGTCTGACCATGTGTTCTCATCTGGTTTACCAGTCCCATTATCTGAGTGAAATATGAATCTACAGACTCATTATCCTTCATAAACAAAGTCTCAAACTCTCTTCTCAATATTTGCAACTTTGTAGTTTTAACTTTCTCCATTCCTTGATAAGCAATTTGTAAAATGTCTCATGCTTGCTTGGACCTAGTTGCAGCTAAAATTCTTGGAAAAATGCTCTCATGTACATCTTGTAGAATGAAAAATAGAGTTGTTGAATCCTTCTTCTTGTTTTCTTTCAATAAGTATTTCTCTGCTTCTGTCAAGGCATTGTATGTTGTTGCATCTACCGGCTCTGGAAACCCATTTTATACAAACTCCCATAAGTCTTGTGGATAGAAAAAAGCTCACATTTTTATAGACTGATAGTTATAATTTTTTCCATTTAACTGTGGAATCTGGGGATTAGACAAGCTTGTGTTTGCAGCCATTTTTCAGACACTCTAAAACACTCTACAGATGACCTTAGGCTCTGATACCACGTCAAAGACAGAGGCGGAAAATAAACCTAACACATAGAAAAAATTTCTATATTATATTCATAAAATTCTTGACATAGAACGATTGAAAATTTGCTTCTTCAGAGCAATCCTAATATTAAATTTCTGTCACCATTTTAAAATTACAAACATACCATAATATATTAAATTTTATGGTCACAATACACTTAATACAATATTAAAGGCAATTAAATATATGCCAAGTTGTAAATTCAAATCACATTCAAAAACAAGTCCTTTTGACTTAAATATACGTCCTTTTATCATAGTTGTCCACCAACAAGGATTCCATAAAAAACACCACCGCCAGAAGCATCAACCCGTGCTACCGCGGAGGAGAGAGAAGACTAGTACGATATCGCAGTGGACATTGCACCACCGCGAGTAGCAAGGAGGTAGACCGCGGGGCCGTGGTAACCGCATTACCGCAGTCTGACAAGCGATGAACTGCGGTGTGGCGGTGAACACCGCACCACCGCGAGTGGTCTCAGAGACAACCGTAGGCCAGTGGTTAACAGTCCAACCGCGGTCAACAAGCAAATAGGTTGCAGTAATGCTGGAGACAGATCGCCAGGCAACCACGAGACCGCAGACTGTGAGAAGGAGGGTTGTGGTATTGCGGTGGACACTGTGGTAGCACGAGTAGGAGACCAAGTCAGTGCGGTCATGCGGTAAGAACTGGAAACAGGCATGAGAGTTGAGTGAAACTCCAATAGGAATGGCATACACCACTCGAACAGGTGAGCTGTACGCCACAGGTGAATTTGAAAGAAGAAATCCTACCGAACCCATGAGGAATGGCTTACAACATTGGACTAGGCCAAGTAGAAGCCACATGTGAATTTGACAGAAGAGGCATCCCTCAGACATCGCGTCTAAGCTGAAGATTGCCCCACACAAATATTTTACCAAATAAAGACAAATGCTACAAGCTTACTTGAGATAGGTATGAACCTTTGTAACAGACTTTCCACGTGTATTGGAAATATCATTGCTCCATTTTAACTTTCAAAGTTTATTTTTCATCATGCAGAGTACTAAAAAACTAGTGGTCCAAAATATTGATTGGCTATTTGTTCAAGCCATTATGATATTAGGCTCAATGCCAAACATTTTCAAAGGCTTTACAGCTCTAGTAAACCAAAATATAGGAATAGATTTTTATTTACTTTCATAATTAGTGGAAGATAATATCAAACCCAAGAGAAATGACACCAAACACACAATACAGGACTAGGCCATGTGGAAGGCACAAGTGAATTTTACAGAAAAAGCACCCTTCAAACATGGCATTTAAGCTGAGAAATGCCCTTCACAGAGATTTTATCAAATCAAGACAGGTGCTACAAGCTTACTTGAGATACGTATCATTGCTCCATTTTAAATTTCAAACTTTCATTTTTGTTATGCAGGGTACTAAGCAGCTAGTGGTCTAAGATATTGATTGGCTATTTGTTCAGGTCATTATGATATTGACTTCACTCGAAACAGGCTCAAATTCAAAGATCTTCAAAGCTTGTACAACTTTAGTAAAACAAAATATATGAACAGCTCTTTATTTACTTTCATAGCCAGTTCTCACTGTTGTTTGATGTAGCACTCAAGAGAATGAAATATTACAACAATTAATATTTTATGTTCTTGTGAAAGCAACCTCTAATACTAATGAATATGCAATTTGTAGGACCAGCCAGGCTATGCTTCACAGGACCAGAAAATAGGAGGCAATGGGATAAAGTAAAATTTGTACCACTATACTCAGTTTTTGGAAGTGACTGCAGTTTAAATTTGTGTAATTACATTTCAATGTACTCATTTTCCGTAAGTGTTTGCAACTAGTACAAAGGATAATTTTTCCAATGCGTCATCTAAGAATCTGATAGTAATACTCAAATCACGACATCACTATAAGTTGAGATACACATACGTAATAATAAATATTTTGCAAAGATTGATTTAATAACCTTGAAAACAGATTTCTAGCCTGTTGAAAACAGTTTCTACAAGTCAAATATTCTACCATCCTAAGTAGACCTGCTGATAAATACAACTTGGTAGCTTAAGATTTGACTCATATTTCTTCTATATATATTTCCAAACAAAGGACATCCATGCTCACTCATCAGGTCGTCAAGTTAACTAATTGAAGCTTAATTGAAAGATAGATCTATTGATATGATATTTTATTTTAACATAACCCTCTTTGCGAAAAATAAAAAATACGAAGGCCTTCACGATCCTTGCTGCTCTACACATTAACCAAATATACAATAAATCACATGCAAATTCTAATAACTTAATTAAAAACTGGGTTTTGCAAAATTCATATTACTTTATTATAGATTTTTCACATTAAAATTTCCAAAAATTCACATGGAAGCCCTAAAATTTAAAAGTTAAAAATCTTTTTTTCCAGAAGGGCACTAAACTTTAATAAAGTGTATGCACACTGAGATTAACAACAAAATACACACAACCCCTCTACACGAATTTTAATAAGAATTTTCCACGTTAAAGTTTACAAAAATTCACATCGAAGCCCTAATACATTTTTTGAAGAGTGAGCTTTGCCTCATTTACTAAACTTTAGTTAGATGTTGCACACTAAGATTTACAAACCAAACCATAAAACCTCTTTCCTCTAACTAGTTTGCAGTAATTACAAAACCAAGAACATTAATTAGTGTTTTGTACATTATAAGGTTTAGAAACAGCAGCACCAAACCCTAAAAAAAAGGGATTTTTCACCACATACGCATTTTTACATGGGGTTTTGGGCATTGGGGTTCACGAAAAGATCAAAAAGAAAACCAACACCCTATTTAAAAAACTAGACTTTGCAGCATTCAACAAACGTTAATATGGGTTTTTCTCACTAGACATCATGAATCAAAAATGAACCCGTTTCATAGCGAAAAACGTACATTAACTTATAAAATGTAGAGAACAAAAAACAATAGACATTAACCCATAAAATGTAGAGATGTAAAAAACAACAAAATGATATTGTAAAAGGTATAGGAACTTACAATCGCCTTATTTTTCGCTTCCAATATGCTAACATAAACCCTCTCAACACTGATTTCACCCTCATCAAACAATCTGAGCAAATGAATAAATAATGCAAAAGTGGCAGTGTAAACGATATAGGAACTTACAAACACCTCCTTTGTTGCTTCCAACACGATAGATGTAAACCCTCTCAACAGACACAAATTTCACCAGCATCAAAGAATTTGAACAAATGAATAAGCAGCACAAATAATCATTTGCTTGTCAAACTTAAAACGTCATAGCATAAGTCATTAATGACGCCTGCACTACATTCTATTTAAAATAAATGAAAACGTGTTAATAGTAAATGTACAATGTCCTCGCTCAAATGCCATGGGTCAATAGAAACACTGGGCCCGAAGATATCAAAGAGCATTACAAAGTCATGAAATATTTCCAATAGCAGCAAAACATTAGGAATTAGTTAAATTAATTTGAAAAATTAAATTGATTAAAAAATACACAAAATCACGAGGAAAATCGTGACAACTAATAACAAATTTGCAAAGAAAAGCCGAAAATTGCCTTTTAATAAAATAATCCTAGAAACATTAACAAGTCGTAAATAAAACATTGTCCACATGACTCCAAAGGAAGCAATTAATAGACATGAGCATGGTGAAAAATAAAACATTATCCGCACGACTCCAGAGGAAGCAACTAATAGGCATGAGCATAGTGTAAACATTAGTCTCAAAGATAGGGACTAATAAGGCTTTTTAATCCCTATCATAAAATTTAGTTAGCAAAAAAAAAAATATAGTATAATGAAAGTGGGAAAGAAACTAATAGGGTTAAGTTCTAAAGAGACCACTAGCAATAAAGGAAATATGTTCACAATCCATCTTGCATGATTCTGTATGAGACAAACAATACAATTTAAATAAATGAACACAATCTTGTAGAATACTAGGGGCTTGTATGCATAAGAAAAATAATAAATATAGAAATTATATGTGTAAATAATTAAAATCTAATATCATGTATACAAATAAAAAATATTAAAAATATTAAAAAATCATAAATACGTATAAAATGTGTGTATCAATGATTAAAAATTACGTACAAATGATAAAAAGATTAAATTCATCATTTCAATATTACAAATCTTAAATATTTATTTCTTTTTATTTCATGTAATTATGGATCTAAAAGATTATTTTATTATTATATTATATAATAATGATTTATTTAACTTAAATACCTAATTAATAAATGTAAAGGGAAAATTGCTTAATTACACATTAGCAATTGATCATGAGCATTTTTAGGAGGTTACAATTCATATAACTATAACTAAAAATAACTTCCTTAACTACAAACTAACAACTACAAAATACAATGGTGGACAATGTAATATATTCTAACTCCCCTTCCCCCACCACTCCCCCTTTAAGCTTACATAACAAAATTTTTTGATTACATAAATACACATTCATGAGAAGACCTTTCCTTTAAGAAAAATATCTTGAATCAAGTGAAACTCCATCAAGATGCCTTGTGACCCTCAGAAGGGTGTAGCTTTGAGATGAATTCTTGAGTTCTTGGACTACCATTTTCATGAACTCCCAAATCATAGATTCCAAAATTATTCAAAAACAATCCATATTGAGTTGTGATATAACTCCATTAAGTTGTTCAATGATGACCTTAAAAAGTGTATAATACTCGATCACAGTCTCGTAAACTCACTGAAAATCCATATTAAGCTTCAACACCAAATCCATTACCCGTTTCCACAGAGAAAAAATCACAATATATGTATTCCTCAAATCCATCAATGACAAAAAATAAAGCAAAAAAGCATAAATAAAAAATATTTCTCATGCAAAACACCATCTCAAAGCGAGAGACTAACTTAAGATGCCAAAAAAAAGTTCATCCTTCGATGCCACTATCCTCAAGTAGGGAAGGCTCAAAGTACAAATACATTCTTAGTAACTTTAAAAAAACAATCATTATTAAAAACATGATCATCTAGTGAATCCTCATCCTCAACACAAACTAGGTTAACTTCATTTGTTTGATTTTTTACTTTACCTTTAAGAACATCACTAGCTCGAGTTCTACAATACTAAGAGGTGTGACCCTTTTTCTTACAATAAAACCATTAAATCTCCCCTTTGTTTGTACATCTAATCTTTTATTATTACTTCAAGAATAAAATACATTCTCTAGTTCAGAATTAGCTTTTGTATCTTTGAATTTGTTCTCTTTTCCTTTTCTAAAAGGGCTAAAATAATATCTTCTAAGGTTTGTAAAGTTATTTGACTTAGAGTAAAAATAAAATATTTTATTCTAAGCAAAAAATGTTGAACAAGTTAGCTTTAACATCATCATCACCAACTCAAGCCTTGACTTCTTCTAGTTGCCTAATGAGAGACCTCAAATTTCTTATGTGATTTGACATTGTGATTCCATCTTCTATTTTGAACTTAAATAATTGAAGCTTTAGGGGAAATTTTGCATTAAGTATTTTTTCTCCAAATAATTTTATTTAGATTATCCCAAATTTATGTTGATGATTTGTCTAAGTCTACATTGATGTAGCTCAAAGACGAAATGAGAGAGAACAATAATGGTCTTGGCTTTATCATCTTTACTACTTCAATACAATAACTTATTTGAGGAATTTATTATTCCCCGTAGATTTTAATTAATTAGTTGCATTTGAATTTGAATTTTCTAAATATGAAAATACTCAATGAAGATCATAATGTGATTATATCATCAAATCAGATTCAAAATCAATTACCTAGCCCATGTTTGGTAATATTTTCTTCTTATTTTCACTTATTTTTTAATGATAACTTTCAATCTTCACACTACCACAACAATCAAAGCTTCATAAGAAAGAATCAAATCTAGCATATGCTATGAGAAAATGCATTGCAAGGCATAAAATCTAATTCCACATAGTCATAAATATTGTCATATGCTCTCAAAACCCAACACATTTAGTCAACACCTTCAAAAAGCTTCTCCAAATTATCAAAATGTTAAATGATTACTCTAACAACCTTTCATTGGCTTCTTGGGGGAATCTCCGCTATTTGAAATCAAGTGATGGATATCAGTGCTCCATTTCCTTTCAAAACACCTAGGAATATTACTACCACTCATTTAGATTCCCTTCTTAGATCTTCATGTAGCATAAAAAAAATTACCCTTGAAAATTTCACATTAGGTTTAGCTCCCCCTTATGTACTCAGACCTAATTGTGCATTAATTACACATTTAACAAACATATTTGGAAACTAAAATATGGGAAATGGGATTATGCATTTAATATTTTTCCCCCAACACTTTTGGCCATGAAAAAGAAAGAATCTAGTCTAGGGTGCCCCATGCCCTAGACCAACACTTTTTTCTCCAAATTCAAATATGTTGGTGTCCATAAATTATTATATGAATTTTCAATTTCATTTGTTTCCCATCAGCATTTGATTTGTTGGGAAATTAGAAGAATTAAATATAAATCCTAGTTATTTTATCGTTTGAAATCCTTGAAGCACACCTAGAATTGTATATAATAGTGAGGAAGTCTTGCTTCAATTTGAATAAATAATCTCCAAAGGTGATTGTGCTCTAATTGACTTGTTGGTTGGAAATGTTTTTTTATGTTGTTTCCCCAAGATGCATCCTTCACAAACCCTTTCCGATTTCTCTATTAATCGAAAACCCCTTACCATACTCTTCCTATTTAGTAGGTTTAGAAATCCAAAGTTGAGATGCCCAAAGCTTAGTTGTCATAAGCAATTTTCATCTTTTATTTCTATTTAAAAGATTGTTTGTGTGACTATTGCAAATTCTTCTTTATCCGTTTGTGAGTTCATTGTGGGGTGTGCTTGAGCATATTCCACATTCAAATATTTCTTAATATTTAGGAGAAACATTTTATTACTTGTCATTTGGACTTTGGAAATGAGCTAGTTACTTGGAAATTTATCCAAAATAATGCATTTTTTATTTTTGAATAAGACTTTATACCCCTTTTGAACAAGTTATCCAATATTTATTAGATTGTGTTTTAGACTAGCACAAAATACACATTTGAAATATACTTCTTCTCCCTTATTTAATTAGAATGTTCATATTTACTTTACCCATAACTGGAAGTTTGTTGTGATTTCCCAATGCGACATTAGATTTTACATTTTCATCTAAACATGACAAGATTTCTAGGTTCTGAGTCATGTGATTGTTGCAACTTGAGTCTAAGAAAAATGCATCCTTTTGATTTTATTATGCTACATTGCTTGCTATGAACATATTGTCTTCATTTTGATTTTATTTTGTGAAGTTTGCACTTGATTTGCTAAAATCATATTATTTTTTCCTACACTCATTTGAATAATATTTATACTTTTTACAATAATGACATTGAATTTGAGACTTGCCATACCTTTGACCTTGTGATTTATTTCAAGATGGATTTTGGCTTAAGTTTTGGTTGCTGCCTCTTTCATTTAAGCTTGATCAGTTGCTTCTTCAACCTCTATAAGAATTTCTTCCTCTTCCCCTATAATTTGATCTACCTCTACCTCTACCATGGCTGATTGAAACTTGTGACTTGAATGCATGCTCCAATGATGTATTTTTTGACCTAATTAGCCTATGTTCATGTGAAATGAGAGATGCATGAAACTCATCAATTGAGAACTATGAGAGGTTTTTTTTTTCCTCTATAGAGCTACAACAATTGATTCAAATTTTGTGGGTGAACTCTTTAAAAAATAATCAATCACTCTCCTATCTTCAAGTGTCTCACCATGTGATTTGATTTGATTTATCAGACCAATAATTTGGGTGAAGAATGAATCTACTAATTTAGTGTCCTTCATTTATATGTTTTCCAAATCCCTTCTCAACATTTACAATTTAGCTATTTTAACTTTTTCCATGTCTTGATAAGCTGTTTGAAGAATATCCAATGCTCTTTTGGACTTTGTTGCTGCTGCAATCCATGGGAAACTTCTCTTATGCACTACTTGATATATGTAAAAGAGAGTTTTTGAATCATTCTTTTTATATTCTCTCAACAAATCTTTCTCTATTTGAGTCAATGCATTGTATGTTGTTGTATCATCTGGCTTTGGAAATCCATTCTCAACAAGATCCCAAATATCTTGAGAGAAAAATAAAATTTCATGGTGATTGCCCAATAATCATAGCTCTTTGCATTAAACTGTAGAATTTGTGAGTTTGTTAAGCTTGTGGTTGTTGCCATTGTTGACTATGATAACTTCTCTCCTTGAAAAAAAACCCTTTTTTTGATAAATGTTTGAAAACCTTAGCTCTGAAAATACATTGCTTGATGACCATGACTCTCATAAACCTTGTTGTGATAAACCTGCTATGATACCGGGTGAAAGGAAGAGGCAGAGGAAATATTAAAAGACAAACAACACTGAGAAAATAGAGGATGGACAACAAAAGGAAACTTTAATATTTATATATATCAGAATTTATACACTTAAATCCCAAATATAACAAAGAGCTTCAACTCTTTTCATGCATATATATTCATTACTGAGTGAACAACTACTCTCTACTTTTGTAGATTGAAAGAACAGTAAAAATCCCTTGTTCTATATATATATAAACTTCAATCTATACTTCATACACACATACATAATAAGAGTTCAAAAACCAATGTACAAGCCCACCTGATCAGAGGCAAAACCAAAAAGAATTGCCTACATTTTTTTAATTCCTAGATCCTTCTGCAGTGTGAGAACATCGGAGAGACAATATACAATTAATTTCTCCATTTGAATCTGTCCTAGGTGCAATGAACTTGGCACTGCAGAGAGATGATGGAGTACGATGAGTAATTGGTATTAAATTCCAAGAAAATCAAGCTTTCCCTTTTAGACATTTCTCGTCGCACAAAAAGTACAAAGATTTGAACAGGTGAATCGTTGTCTTCCTGCGACAGATGAGACCTACTTATTTTAACAGGTTTTTTCTTCCTGCTGAATCAAATAACAGTTTGAATGATCTGGGTACTCTTAGTTCCGCCCTATGCGCGAATTGTCGGCCTCTTTTTAGTATCTTCCTACATATTTTCTTGGAAATAACGTTAAAAATCCTTGAACAATGTCAAAATTCAACTTGTAATGTTGATTTGCCATCCCGTATAGAAAACTGAAAGTACCTTTAAAATATTGTTTGCATGGGCCACTAAAGAGATTTCTATATAGCGAACCAGATTCCAGTTATATGATATTCTATTTACAGAATAACTGTGAAGAGATCTTTTTATGTACTATGAAATGTTTATCTGCTCCAACAACTTCACTGTTTTCTATTGTGGGTTTTAAGAAAATTCACCGTCAAAGGAAAATTGATTGCATTAATATGTTTAATAAAATCAAAAAATTTGAAATATATATTGAAAAATATTAATGCAGTTAATTTTTAGCCGCAATTAATTTTACTTGGTGGTGAATTTTCCTTCAGTGAATTTTCCTCCACCGTGAATTGCTCGTGGTGAATTTTCCATTGATGAATTGTTGACGATGAATTTTCCTAGAGCCCTCTTTATGTACTATGAAATGCTTATCTACTCAAGCAACTTCACTGTTTTCTACTGTGGGTTGACCTGTGCAGTCAATACACCTCCATATATTCTAAAAATCAGTTCAAATAAAGCTTAATGAAAACACCCTAGATAAGTTTCAAGTTGAAATATAACAATTATTTTGAAGAAAATTCAAATTGTCACATCATAAAAAAATTGGTACTTTTAATTATATCATTCAAGTAAATGGATAAGTATATGATTAACTCCTTGAGGATTTCATTTAATGTACAAATGAAATATAGGTTGGCATTCTCCACTTTTATCCATCTCTTCCCATATAGAAGTCTAGAATTGCTAAGTACTTTGCAAAAAAGCTAACATGAACCAAATATGCTGAAAAAAATAGTTTTAGAGTTTCTTATGCAATGGTCACTTGTGCAGGGAATCAACAGTCACTAGAACTTAATCATTTATTTGCCTTTTTTATTTTTGGAAAATTTCTACAAAGTCGAATTGAGAACTTTCCTTGGAAAACATCTTTAGTTAGAGAGTATAGACACTCCAAATGCAAACTGCACAGTATAAGAAAAACATTCCGTAAAGGCCGAACAAAAATTATGTCATACCAAACTTACTGCATCCACTAAAATTATTTGGCATTTGTAACTTTAAAAAAAAACCTTAAAAATAAGAGTTCCTTGCTCAACATGGGACATTTAACATTTTAAAACAAATTCTCACTCCATACATATGATAGTTAGCATTGTCCCTTTCAGGTTAAGTAAAATGTATTAAGACGATAACAAGTTTATAAAGATACATGTTGGAGTTTGACTCCACTCCCATGCCTGTTTCCTGCTCTTACCACGCCCCCGCGCCATCAAACTCACCTGTTCATGGTTTAGCGGCGTCTACTGGGCTACTGTGCCCCTTCTCTATCCTATATGCGGTCTCGTGGTTGTCTCTCCCACAGTCTCCTGCTTTACCGCGATCGAGCTCTTCACTGATGATAGTGTCACGGTGGTCTTGTTTCTTGTCTAACTCGCTATCATGGACTAACCGCATGATGCCTACGACAATGTGGTTAACCACTAGGAAGCTATCACTGTTGTCCTGCGGTTATCCTCTTGACCATGTGTGGTGGCGTGGTGACCATTGTCGCTAATGCACAGTTCATTTGCTAACCGTCGAAGCTTGTATACCGTAGTCTCTCGGTTCCATCACTAACCACCTGCGGTAGGGCAGTGGGTTGTCTTCTTCATGCTCGGACCGTCTGTTACTGTGGTCACCGCGGCCTCTCCAAACCCAGTAGTGGTAGCACTGTTTGACTTCTTTTGACGACAGATGTTAGTGGGTGGTGCGTTGGCAGATAGCCAGGATAGAAGGACGTATATTTAAGTCTGTAGGACTGTTATTTAATTTGATTCAGGTCTTGTGTTTATTTTGGTGGTCATATTTTTTGCTGGCATATGTTATTGCCATTATTATTGTTTTTATGTATGTAGCCATAAACTTTGATATATACTAGTTTGTTTGTAGTCTTATGTATGGAGAAGAAAATTTTAAATATATTGCTCTGAAGAAGCGAATGATATTGTGGTTTTATGTTTTGAATGAATATAATATAAAATTATTTTCTTGGATAATTTTTATCTCTGTCTTTCTCTTCATGTGGTATCAGAGCCAAAGGTTATTTGTAGAGAGTTTGATTAGTCATGGCTACAAGCACAAGCTTGAGTAATCCTCAAATCCTTTAGTTGAATGGGAAGAATTATGACTACTGGTCTATAACAATGAGAGCATTGTTTTGTTCATAGGATTTACGGGAGTTTGTAGACAATGGGTTTCTAGAGCTTGCAGATGGAGCAACATATAATGCTCTAACTCAAGCAGAGAAATATTTCTTGAAGGATAACAAGAAGAAGGATTCAAAGACACACTTTTTCATTCTACAAGGAGTACATGAAAGTATCTTTCCAAGAATCTCAGCCACAACCAGGTTCAAGAAAGCATGGGACATTCTGCAAATAACATATCAAGGAATGGACAAAGTTAAAACTGCAAAGTTGCAAATATTGATAAGAGAATTTGAGACCCTCTTTATGAGAGATAATGAGTCTGTTGATTCTTATTTTACTCAAATAATGGGACTGGTGAACTAGATAAGAACACATGGAGAAACATTAGAAGATTTCAAAATGGTAGAGAAAATTCTGAGGTGTTTACTTGCAAGATTTGAATCAATTGCAGTCACAATAGAAGAGACAAAGGACCTCACACAATATTTAGTTGATGAGCTTTATGCTTCACTCATTTCTCATGAGCACAGACTCAGTAGAACATCAAATATGTCATTGGAGCATGCATTCAAGTCACAAGCTTCAATTAACCAAGGAATAGGCAGAGGTAGAATGAATTTTAGAGCAAGAGGAAAAGGCTTCAATAGAGGTGGAAGAAATAACCAGTCAAGTTCAAGTGGAAGAGGTAGTAGCCAAAATCCATCTCAAAACTTTCCTCAAGGACAAAGGTATGATAAATCTTAGGTCCAATGCCATTATTGTAAAAAGTTTGGACATTACATGAATGAGTGTAGGAAGAAGTAGTATGATATGGGTAGACAAAATGAAAACATTAGTAAAGAGAGTCAAGACCATAGACCAAATAGAAGCACAATGTTTTTAGCCTGTAATGTAGCACAAGCTAGTGAGAAAGAAGTTTGGTTCTTAGAATCAGGCTGTAGTAAGCATATGACAAGGAATTTAGAGTTGTTCACAAGTCTAGATGAGAATATAAAGTCAAATGTCACCCTCGGTAATGACAACAAAGTGTTAGTTAAAGGAAAGGGAAATGTTAATATTCTGACCAAGCAGGGGGAGCAAAAATATATTTCAGATGTTTATTTTGTGCTTGGTCTGAAACACAATTTTGATGAGTGTAGGACAGTTAGTTCAAAAGGGTTATAGAGTGACTTTCAAAAATGGGTTGTGCACTATTTTAGATAAATACCCAAGTAGCCAGTTGATAGCTAAAATCAAGATGACAAACAATAGAATGTTTCCTTTAAGAATTCATCCATCTTTGAGCATAAACTTTGCACAAGCACAAGTGGTACCAACAGTTATTCAGACTATCTTTCAGGCAGAAGTGAAGAATGAAAACTAGCTATGGCACTTAAGATTCGGTCATTTAAACTTTGGTGGTCTGAATTTGCTTCATAGGAAAGGTATGGTTAAAGGAATTCCATTAATTGAAAAACTCGAGAGAATTTGTGAAGGTTGCATATTAGGAAAGCAGCATAGAGAGTCCTTCCCAAGAGGGAAATCCACAAGAGCAAAAGCCCCATTGGAAATTGTTCATTCAGACTTATGTGGTCCAATGCAGACACCTTCAATAGGTGGTAGTTATTATTTTTTGAATTTCATAAATAATTATTCAAGGAAGACATGGGTCTATTTTCTATAAAAAAAAAAGTGAAGTGTTTAATTTCTTTTGTCAATTTAAGTCTCTAGCTGAAAAATAGAGTGGTTATTTTATCAAAGTGCTGAGAACAGATAGAGGAGGTGAATACATATCAAAAGAATTTTTAAATTTCTGCAAAGAGCATGGAATACACAAATAGTTCACAACAAGATACACACCTCAACAGAATGGGGTAGCTGAGAGAAAAAATAGAACCATAATGGAGATGGCTAGAAGTATGTTGAAAGCCAAGTATTTAACAAATGAGATTTGGGCTGAAGCTATATCTTGTGCAACATACATCATGAACAAATGCCCAACAAAAAGTGTGATGAATATTATCCCTAAAGAAGCATGGATTGGTAAAAAGCACAGTGTGTTTCACATGAGAGTTTTTGGTTGTGTTTCATATGCACATGTACCCGATGAGCTAAGGAGAAAACTTGATAACAAAGGAGAGAACTGTATTTTTATTGGTTACAATGATGAATCCCAAGCATATAAACTGTTCAATCCAGCAACTAAGAAGGTGATAATCAGCAGAGATATTCAATTTGTTGAAGATGAAGCATGGGATGGAAGTAGAGAGAGCACTGCTAATGTTACAATCAATATCCCTCAAGAAGAAAGTGAAATTTCTGTTCAAACAAATGTACCTATTGTCCCAGTTGAAGTTCAAGCAAGTGGTCAACAATTGACACCAATAAGTAATGTAAGAACAACAATAAGAACTTTTGGTGCAGGACCTTCAAGACCACATTCAGCATATTCAAGTGATTTATCAAATCCAACCTTGACAAGTATGAGAAGACAAAAAATTAGAAGCATGAATGATATTTATAATTAGAATGAAGGTGAAAATGATTCACAACAATTTACACTCTTTGCTTTTTATTCACAAGCTGAAGATCCAATTCATTATGAAGATAAAATCAAGGAAAAAAAGTGGATAACAACAATGGATGATGAGATAGATTCAATTGAAAACAATCAGACATGGGAGTTGCAGAGTCTTCCAAAAGACAAAGATGTGATAGGTGTTAAATGGATTTATAAGACAAAATTCAATGCAAATGGAGAAGTGCAGAAGCACAAAGCAAGATTGGTTGTAAAGGGTTATGCACAACAACCTTGAATTGACTATAATGAAACTTTTGCAATTGTTGCATGCCTTGACACAGTCAGAATGATACTTGCTTTAGCAGCACAAAATAGATGGTTAGTTCATCAAATGGATTTGAACTTGGCATTTTTAAATGACTATCTTGAAGAAGATGCATATATTGAACAACCACCTGGATATGAAATATCGGGACAAGAAGACAAAGTCTATAAACTGAAGAAAGCTTTTTATGGTCTGAAACAAGCCCCAAGAGCTTGGTATAGTAGAATAGATAGATATTTCACAAAGAATGGTTTTACCAGATGTAATAGTGAACCAACATTGTACACTAAAGTGAATGAATATGTTGAAATTTTAATCATTTGTCTGTATGTTGATGATCTAATCTTAACTGGAAATCTATTAGTTGATTTGTTCAAAATAGAAATGATGAAAGAGTTTGAAATGATAGACTTAGGTCTTATGAAGTATTTTCTGGGCATTGAGGTAACACAAAATGACAATGGAATTTTTATTTCTCAGTCTAATTATGCAAATGATGTTTTAAAAAGATTTAATATGCTAAATTGTAGGTCAACACTCACTCCAATGGTAACTTGTATGAAACTTAGAAAAGAGCACAAAGGCTCAGATGTCAATTCAACTTTCTACAAGTAGCTAGTAGGGAGTCTAACGTATCTAAAAGCCACAAGGCCTGATGTAATGTTTTCAGTTAGTTTGATCTCTAAATTCATGGAAGCACCAAATGAGTCACATTGAATGGTTGGAAAGAGAATTTTAAGATACATTAATGGAACAAAATAGTTTGGCATTCAGTAAGCCAGATTAGAAGAATTTAAATTAGTTGGCTACACAGACAGTGATTGTGCTGGAAGTGTTGATGATAGGAAAAGCACATCAGGCTATGTTTTTAACTTTGGCAGTGGAGTTGTTGCTTTTGCTTCTAAAAAACAACCAATTGTCAAATTGTCATCAGCTGAAGCTGAGTATGTTGCAATGACAAGCACATCTTGTCAGGTAGTATGGATAAAATAAATATTGAAGGAGATTCAGAATGAGTAGATAGATGCCACAAATGTTTTTGTGATAACAATTCAGCCATTGCTATATCAAAGAATCCAGTATTTCATAAATGTAGAAAACATATCGATACATGCTTTCATTTCATTCGGGAGCTGATCATCAATGGCGACATCACTCTGGAGTTTTGCAGGTCGAACCAATAGTAGGCAGATATATTTATAAAAGCGCTCGGCACAAATTCGTTTGTTTACCAAAGATGCAGACTTGACGTCAAGCATGGCGGGAGTTTCATTCAAGGGGGAGTGTTGGAGTTTCACTCTACTCCCACACCTTTTTCCTGCTTTTATTGCACCCCCATGCCATCAAACTCACCTATTCGTGGTTTGGTGGAATCTACCGGGCTACCGCGCCCCTTCTCTCTCCTATCTGTGGTCTCGCAGTTGTCTCTCCCATAGTCTCCCGCTTTACCACGGTCAAGCTCTTTACTGATGGCGGTGTCATGGTGGTCTCATTTCTCGTCTACCTCGCTATCACGGACTAACCGTATGATGCCTGTGTCAATGCCGTTAACCACCAAGAAGCTCTCACCATTGTTCTGTGGTTATCCTCCTGACCTCGTGTGGTGGCGCAATGACTGTCGTCGCTCTTGCACAGTCCGTTTGCTAACCATTGAAGCTTGTATACCGCAGTCCCGCAGTTCCCTCACTAACCACCCACGGTAGTGCAGTGGGTTGTCTTCTCCATGCTCGGACCATCTATTGATTGCCAATATGGTTACCGCGGTCACCGCGGCCTCTCCAAATCCTTCAGCAGTAATGCGGTTTGACTTCTTTTGACAACGAATGTTAGTGGATGGTGCGCTGGCAGACAACTAGGATAGAAGGACGTATATTTAAGTTTGTAGGACTGTTATTTAATTTGATTTAGGACTTGTGTTTATTTTGGTGGTCGTATTTTTTGTTGGCATACGTTATTGCCATTATTATTGTTTTTATGTATGTGGTTGTAAACTTTGATATATACTAGTTTGTTTGTAGTCTTATGTATGGAGAAGAAATTTTTAAATATATTGCTCTGAAGAAGCAAAGGATATTGTGGTTCTTTGTTTTGAATGAATATAATATAAAATTATTTTCTTGGATAAATTTTATCTCTGCCTTTCTCTTCAATACACTATGCACGTTTCTACATATTTCGATATATTTTTGTCAAAATATGTTTTTATTTAATAACATAAATTTTCTACTGTTTATTTTTGGATTTGAATGTGTAGCACTTTTTAACATAATATTTTAGATGATAGTAGTTTCTAAAACTTAGGCAAACAGAATAAACAGTAACAAAAAATAAAGAATAAACAGATTCAGAAGGTTACTCAAACACAAACCAGAATTTATTATTTTTCTATGATTAAATGTTTATATATCACCTCTCATTACAATTTCTTCTACATGTGATTTATCATGCATACTACATGCAATTTACAAACTCATGCAAACTGAGAGAACTACAAGCAAAATTGTGCATGGAAGTTAAGGTGAATTGCATGGCAGTGATGCTCATCCATTACTTTCTAACAATACTCTATGATCTATCATGAAGATGAGATAGAACTCAAAAATAAAACTAAATTTGAAAGAAGAGTTAGTTGGATTGTGACCAGAATGTACATTGATGTTTATATTTTATTATTATATATTTTTAAAGAATAAATATTTTATATTTTGTGTGACATTATTAATTCATATTTTACAAAATTTATTCTTTATATTTCTATTACCAAAATAATTATTCATATTAAGGAAAAAAAGATTCTTAACTGAAACTCTCTACTACTAAAATCATATAAACCATTCACTAAAATATAATTACAATCATACGACATCAACAATTAAAAATACTTTATTAAAAGTTTCACTTCTAGTGTATTTTATATCTCTACACAAAATCTTCAGATTACAAGAAAATAATACGACCCTTCTGTCTTGAGTGCGATTCACTTTATATAACGTGTTTAGAAAAATATTAAGTAGCGTATTAATATAACACGCATTTCCCTGCTCCGCTCTAACTGACTTAACAATGCAATATAGTTTTCGACGCATGCGCCCATTATAATATAAGCATGTTTACCCATACAAGAACTTTACAGTCGTGAAGTGTCCCACCAAGACATTAACAGAAAATACAGGTAACAGTCAAAGACCACCAGAATACAGACTAACTGTCAAAACATACAACCCCACGAAGATATTTGATATTTTCATAAACAGAAGTTCTCCACACTCAGACCATGTCCTCTATTTTCTACGAAACTTCTCTATTTATAATGAATGTGCTTCTCCATTTTAACATATCCTTTTCAAGAAGATTCTCTATAACACTAACATAGTAATCATGTGCACAGATAGAAAGTCGTAGTCAATAAATTGTGGGATTCCAATCCTGAGGCAGTGCCCCAACTCATTTATACTTTGGATGAATGAGTTTAACGGCTTGCAATAAACAAATATTAGTTTAAATAAAAAGGAATGGTTTATATGTATAAGCCGGAGTGCCATGCAACCCACCAGCATTTTTTATTTGTAAGAAGAATAGATTAAAACATAACTTAAACTTTCTTTCCCCTCTCACTTTTAAATGCTTATTATACACATATAGCTTTTGTTTTTCATGCCAACTTGTTAGTTTTTAAACATTACTTTATATTCTACCTTGCTGAAACCATGCATGGCCGGTGCCCGCTCTGAACTGCCCGTATCTTACAACAAATCTCAAGGAAACTTTGTTGAAGCGAATAACATTGAAAATCATTGAATTATAATGTTATGCTTGGTCCATCACGCTAAATTTTCCAGTTTATAATAGTATTCTTTTCGTGTGCTCTCGGCTGGCTATATATTTTATAGCTTTTCTAATTCACCTGAGCTCGCAGTGGCTTTATTGAAGAAGAAAAAAGTGAGCTGCGTCCAAAAAAGCTGTTATAAAGATAATCTGAGCTTTACAGAAACAGAAATAATGGAGACCCATTTCGAAATAGCAGCTACTTCCAGAAATGATATCGCAATCATGGAGGTCTTACCAGATGTAGTAAGAGATGATTCTTCTGAATCTCGTAGCCAACACGATGAAGAAGAGAATCGGACCCAAAATGATGATGAAAATCGCATCCAACATGAAGAAAATGTCATCCAAATAAAAGAAGCTGTGAAGAGCAAGTGGAAGTACGTGAATTGCTCACTGGCAGTGATGGGTGTCTCTCTCACATTTTTTGGTACCGATATTCAGTCAGATAATCAGCTAAGTCCATTATTTGTTGAGATCTCGTTACTGATTGTCTGTGTGATTTTAGGAGTGCTGTTTTATATGATATATGCAAAGATTATGCAAGAGCAGCAACTAAGACTGGAAACCATTGAGCCCGCTGCATTTACAGGTAATCCATACCAACTATTTCTTGTGGCGTTATCAGTATGTTTGGCAAGCATTGTATTTATCTTCATTGCCATCAACGCGTTAAGAAAACCCTAATATTCTCTAAAATGTATACACCCATCAGTTCTTGTGCAAACATCTTAGCTTACATCATGTATTGTAAATGCGTATATCGTCTCTCTGATCTCTCTTGCTGTAACTATTCTACTGCTGTTTACACATGGAAAACTGTAAACTTCTTTATATCACTACTATTGTGCTCTACCAGCGAAAATAATCCAAGGGCGGTACTATCCTGATTTCTTTATTTGTATAGGAGAAACGGTTCTTTAGTGGCCTAAGAATACGCATACTACAGTAGTTCAGGGCGTGGCATGATTGTAGTCGTGTTAACATGGGGTCGCTATGCCAGTGACAAGGCATATTACCTATTTTTGAATTACTAAATTGTGTCACCCGACCAGATAAATTCTCCAGCCGTATGCAAACATATTTGTTTATTCTCTGTCACATATCTATATCTCTTTATTCTAAAGCTGCCATTTACTATGTATTATTACCAATTTATATTTGTACAAGTTTTTAGGGCATCTTGAATGTTTCAAAATGTTGTCTTCTATTATTTATGTAGTAATTAAATCGTTATTTTTACATGGTATTTTGAAAGTTTCTAGAGATTAAATCTATGGACCAAAATTAGATCTGCAAGATAGATTAGATTTGTGAGAGATCATATTGGCACTTATAGTATCAAATCTATAGTCAGCAAAGTGAACCAACTGATAGAGATAATTCATTGATTCAAAAGCCTTTATATGAAATCAACAAGCATTTACACATTATATCATCTATCATAAGTTTTTACATAAGTACAATTATTGTTTTATTCAGTTTTATGTCATTTAATTTATTTACATTTATTATATTTTTATAATCATTTAAAATTTAAGATAGTTTATCAATGCTTATGTTATATTATTTATCTAAGAATTATGAGAAAATGATTTTACTTATATTTTCACTTCACAAATCATTTGTTATTTTCTTTTTCATTTTATCGAACCTCTCAACCCTTGTGTCCTTTAAGGTTTCCATCCTTAGGGATTCATTAACACTTAAAATTGTAACTCTACAATTCTAGAGTAAGCACTCAATATCTAGACCTAAGGATGTATGTCAACTTAGATAGAGAGGCAAGGCTTATGATTAGATTGTGGTAGATAAGAGGTCAATTAACATAAGCATGCAACTTCGTTATACTTCTAATTTTGAAAAATCTTGTAGGATGATTGAAGAGGTCTTCAATATGATAAGCATAGATGAATACAAGTAAAACATTAGACATAAACTATTCCCTTTGGCACACTAACACCCTTAAGATTTATTGTTAAATATTGCGTGTATTGGCCTAGGAATAAGGAGACCAAATACCTCAATCAATCATACGAGAGAAAGATTATGCCTGCAACCAATGATATAAAATAGATTTACATCCATTTAAATGAATCTTGTTAAACTTTCATGCTACATATGCAATATAAATCCATAACAAATAATCAACTAGAGGTATAACAATGAAAAACTCTCAAAAGTAGTTTTACTAGGTTATGTGAAATATAATGGAACTCCACAAATGTATACTCTCTATGTGTATATAAAATTCAAACTCACAAAAGTTTTGGCAAATGAGAATACTAAGTCATGCATGTAGATGAACTGAAATGAATTATAATAGAATAAGGAGGGAAAATGAAATGAATTATAACAGAATACAAAGGGAAAAGGGGATTTAAAAAAAATAAAATGTTGATCATTTGATAAAAAAGTATTGATACCTATTAATTAAGAAATAAAATCAAATTTTATAAATTAAAAAAAATAAAAATAATTTATATGAACTTGCAAATGGAAATTAAAAGTGTAATCACAAAATTGAATCTACTTGAAATATTCATCCTTACTCAAGTTATTTGATATACATTACTTGAAAAAGACCATTATAAAATATTTGCAATGTTTGAAAGTGCTACTACACCAACTAACGCCTATTAAAATAATTGAGCTAGTATGATTATAGAGAACATTTGGTATACTCACAAGATTCCTTCAAACATTTGGTCACTACACCAACTAATTTCTAGTAAAATAACTCAGCTAGTATGATTATAAAGAACATGTGGTATACTCACAAGACTCTTTCAAACATTTTCTACTATTTAACTATAATTTGTTAAATGTTTTTAGAGAAATAAAACGTGTTCAAAGGGAAAGTTTTAACATAATAATTTTAATCGATATTGTCATATAATTATAATTATATTTTAGTGAATTTTTTATATTGATTTTAGCATTGGAAGTCTCTCTAGACTAATAATCAAGAATTAAGATCTCTTGATATTAAAATTGACAAGATTTTTTATATAACTATTTTTTTTAATAGTAAAAAAATAAATTAATAGTGATAAAATTATGTTTGTATAACATTGATTTTTGGTCAAACAAAAATGATATTATTAGAAAAAAATGTTTCTCTAATATTTTGAGAGAATAAAAAAATTTATTTAGACAAGATTATTAAAAATTTGCATTAAAAATTTGTAAATAAATTCTCTTAAAATATGATGTAATAATGTCAAAAAAATATGCAATATTAATCTTTAAAAAATATAATAGTTAATATAAACAAAATTTAATGTGCAAAGTGTGTCCATTTTATCTTTGTACACTTGTTCTCCTCTTGTTGATATATTTTACCTAATCTTTAAAAAAGGAATTTCTAACCATGATACGTATAGAATAAAAGTTTAGTTAAAAAAAATTCATAGCAAGCGTAACAAATGTCCCTTATGGTTTGGTTTTAAGTTACAAATGCGAAATGGTCGTAGTGGATGTAGTTAGTTTGATATGACATATATTTTCTCTGGTTAAATAGAGGTGCATATGTATTTCTTATTTTATTTAGTTTGCATTTAAAGTGTCTATATTATGTAATAAAAACAATTTTCAAGAAGATTTATCTCAAGTTGATTTTGTAGACAATTTTCAAAAAACATAAGCGTATCAATTATTAAATTGCAGTGATAGTTGATTTTTCTTTTTTATAAATGAACATTAAATAAGATATATGAATTTTTTATTTTTTTTAGTGTTGGTTATGCACTATAATGTGGAGTGATGGATAGTAGTTGAATTTTCTAATCCACATTTCCTTTCTACATTAAGTGACATCTTTGAGGAGTTAATCACATATTATTTATTTACTTGAATGTTATATAATTAAAATCTTATGAAGTTACTATTTGTATTTTCTTTAAAATGTTTATAATATTTCTCATATATGGAACTACAAACATATTTCCACTTAAAAATTATTTGGGATTTTTTCTTTAAAATTTTCTAATCTATTTTTTTTAACATATGAAAAATATATATTAGTTAGATACATCAGCCTACAAGAAGTTGCTAGATAAAATAAGCATTTCATGGTATATAAAAGTGAGCTACTTATCCTTATTATGGAAATAAAATATTATTTACTCATCAGTTTCCTTGTTATATGAAAATAATTGGAAGTGAAAAATTCATCAAGGTGTTTGGTCATCCTTAATGTGAAGTATCTAGCCATTGATCAATATTTTTGTTGTGAATAACCCTTCTATTATAATTAACAATTACTGGATTGAAATGTATGAGGTTGAAAAATATTGCAACACTTGTTAGCTCTAGATTTTTCCCAATTTTCCTTCATCTAAAAGGTATAAAAGGAAAATAGGAAAGGATGTCAACATTTTAGTCCTCCCATGGATTATTTAGAATTAGATTTAACTCCCAAAAGTGGGAATTTATTTAAGAAGTAATGATATGACATTATTTTAAAGATTTCTTCAACTTTAAGCCATTTTTTGTTTGTTTTTCTTAGGTTATTTACTACAAGTGGGAATTCATCTAAGAAGGAATGCTATGACATTATTTTATAGAGTTCTTCAACTTTAAACCATCCTGAGTATGTTTTTCTTTGGTTTTTTAATATTTCTAGATGTTACTTACACCTTCTTAGGAGGTTTTGAATGTGTTGCTAGGTGTTTCAACCATTGGTTGTTTACTACTTGATATTGTCTCTTTGTTATCTATTGAGCATCATCATTAGATTTTTCCTAATCTTTCTATAAGGTGGGGAGGCCCTTTCAAATCCCTCTCATTTACCCTTAAGAAAAATAGTGGCTTTGTGTTGTGGTCCATTTAAACAATATCTTAAAGGCACATTGATTTTTTATATTAGATGGAAAATCAACTTTAAAAGTTGAATTTTGACAGCAAAAAAGGATTTTACTATGATTCAAAATAAATTATGTAGTAAGATATTTAAAGGATTTCAATGATATGTTAGAGAGGAAAAATTAAGAATACTCAAACCAATCTAAATGGTTTTTAATTTAGTAAGAAAATAGAAATTAAACTTTATCCTTTTTAATTTGTTATTTTATGAATTAAAAAACTTTTAAAATGAGATGGACTAATCTAAACAAGGAAGATAATGATTCACTCAATCTTTTTTTTTTTTTATCTTACAATTTTTGTGGGACAAGAAATATAAAAGGAGAAAGTTTTATTTGTTGAAGATTTAAACATAAAATTCTAATTTTGTTTAGGTATAGAATATACAAAATTTATTGTTCTTAGAAAGTGGATTATCAAAAAGAGGCTACTGGGTATGTGCAGGATCATGATGGGCCAAAAAGCGGCGATATCTAAGTGATATGATGGCCCATGTGGCTGGCGACTTTTTTTTTACCAAAAATTGATGAAACGAAAAGGGTTTTTAAAGGATATTCTCAACTTTCCACCAATATAAATTATGCTTTACTTTTAATTTAATAAATTATTATTATTCATTTTCTATTTGAATTACGACTAAAGTCCTGATTGATAGGCTGATTGAAAAAAATCTACTGCTTTCAAACGGTATCACATTTTTTGAATCCAAAACATGCATCACATTATATGCTTCACATACTATAGGATTAAAAAAAAAATGAATTTCATGAAGTTTTGAACAAGTTAAAGTGGTCAGACGTACAATTTTTTATATTTTTTAAAAGTTGTAATAAAAAAATCATAATTAATTATTTACTTGGAAACAAATTACAAAAAAATATGCATCACTTCGGGACATGAGTCCCCTACTTATATCTAAAATATTATAATTTTTTTTTATCATTTTATCGTGGTTAGGGTGGTCAGAGAGACACCTACTTCTTATTTTTTCCCTGAAATTTAAGTACCACTGAATTGAAATTTCAAATTTTCACCAAATAGATTTTTAAAAATAAAAAATAAACCTAGTAGTTTAGAAAATACATTCAATTTGCTACATATTCCATTCTTACATATTTTTGAAATAATATAGATAACTTATTCAAATCTTTACGTCAAGTTGCCTAACTCTGAATTTCTGAATTTTATTACCACTTAAGGGCCTATTTTTTCCATGATGATCTTGCACATACCCTACTCTTAAATATCACCTAGTATAATGATTAAAGGTAAATTGAAATCGGAGGCGACCCTTTGGTGAAGTGCTTCTTGCATGTAGAGCCAACAACCAAGGTTCAAACCTCGCAGGGTCGCTCTCTACCACGTCAACAATGGATTTTGCTTACCCTAGTGTTAAGGGGAAGCTCCTTGGTGAACTGGTGGGGCTTCTTGCTTGTAGTACCAACAACCAAGGCCTAGACCTTAATATATTTTTTTGAGGGGGAAATCCTTTGGTGAAATGGTGGGGATTCTTGCATGTAGAGCCAACAACCAAGGTTCAAACCTCACGAGGTCACTCTCTACTACGTCAACAATGGATTTTTCTTACCCTATTGTTAAGGGGAGGCTCCTTGGTGAATTGGTGGGGCTTCTTTTCTACAGTGCCAATAGCCAAGGCCCAAACCTTAATATCTTTTTTAAAAGTAAAATAATATATATTATTATTCACCTTCAGACTTATTAAGAAAACAAATAGTGTTAAATCAAATCCATATTTTGCTTCGTATAGTGCAATGTCTTCATCTACAAATATTCACTCTACTTCTTCTTTGTTTGGTGAAAACGTTTGCTTCGACAATAGTTTTTCCTCTTTGAATGGTGGTTGGGCACAGGTATCTTCGGCCATCATTCCAATTTCAACCTCTTCCCATGCGGAACCTGGATGCATTACACTGAAGCTCACTGCCATTGCTCTTGTCGCGCCTTCAGTATCGCTTTGCCCCACAACTATGGACAAAAATTACCCTATCATGCCTGATTCACATTCTTGCGAAGGAGGTTCACGGCCTAGGCTGGTTTCCATGGTTTTTTCCTTATACCCTTCATTATCGTGCCCTAGCTCGGCTAGGGCTTTGGATTCTCAAGGCTTAGAGAAATTTAACTTCAAAGAGTGTGGAGTAAATCGAATGGAGAAGTGTGGATGCTAAGTATGCAAAAGCTTAAACTATCCCACACATTATTATAGTTAGTGATTCAAAGAAAATCCAACCTAACATCCCTATGAAATGCTACAAAATACTTCATAATGCAATCAAAGTAACAAAATATCAAATGAACCAAATGAAATCATGAAAAGAAGCACAGTGCATACCTATCCCATAGTGGATTGGTGCACCTTTGATATGAAAATGAGCCCTTTCCCAATCCTTGATAAGCTTCAAGATGACAATGAACAAGAGATGGAAGATGATGAACTCAAAATTCCTATAATAAGAATACTTAAATTGTGGATGAAAATGAAGTAGAAGTGCTAGGAATTTATAGATTCAAGAGTTGAAGGTTGAAGGATTTGGATGAATGTGGGATAAAAGATCAACCAATGAGAGAAGGCCACTTGTCCACATGTGATTGGAGGAGAAATGAGCACATTTTGGAGATTGTGCAAGTAAATGAAGTTAGGTGGGTTTGAAATTTGAAAAATAGCTTTAAATGCATATGGCTGAGAGATTTTGGGAAGAAATTTGTTTGGACAAGAAAGTCAACAAATGGAGTTAATGAGGGAATATTCCTTGGGAATATGCCTTGTAAGGGAAAATAGAAATAGTTAGATAATCAATTAAAAATAATTTCATATGCAAGTGGGTGGGTTAGTCAAGGGTTTAGGTTTGACCAAGGTTGAGTCAAAACCTAGAGGATGGTTAATGGTGTTTAGAGCTTAATTAATTTAGATTAATTAACTTGGAGGATTTTTAGGGAATTATGATATTTGATTTAAATCATTTTGATTTATTGAATCAAATAAGAAGAACTTAAGTACTTAATTAAATAGTTTGATTTATTTAATCAAGTATGATGAATATTAGTGAATTAATCAAATAAATTGATTTTTTTGATTAATAGAGAAAATGATGTTAATTGAGCGGGATTATATGCATTGTGTTAGTTAGGATTATTTTCAGTGTCTATATTTTTGCCCTCTTTGAAGCAATGTACTTGTTGCATTGATTCAAAGATTGATGCCGCTAAGATCGAAATTAAAAAAAAATCTGATTTTTTTCGGATGCCCCAACGGAAAGAAGTGCATTGGTACATTGCCCCCTCGAGAGATTGAGAAAAAAGTTTAATTTGAGGGTTGATTTCAAGACAAAGAGGTTCAAGATGGATGTTTGGATGCTTAGACTAACAAATCTATATGATAATGATGATGCAAATGAGATGTTTGTAAGATGCTTAGAATAACAAATCTATATTATTTTAAACAACTTAAATGATGATGCAATGCATGTGAGATGGATGAGATAGATGATGTTGTCCTATGATAATATGACATGATTATGTAGGATGAGAGTGTGGATTTTTTATGAATGTATTGATGAAATGATACTATGTTAGCATGAAAGAGGATAGAAGAATGAGAGGGATCAACCCTTGAATCCAAGAAGATGCAGAAGTCCAACAAGTCTATGAGTCATTGAGACTTTATTAGATATGATGATGAATGGTGATGATGTATTTATTATCCAAGGATGGGAAAAATAAAGAGCATAGCTTTCCTTATGCTTGATAACACACATAGGTACGATGCATCAAGGTATAAAGAATCAGGATGGCGATGCTCCTAGTGTGATGGAATTTGACTCGACAATCAAATAGGAGTATTCTTGCTAACACTTGACATACAAAACCTTATTTAGAATTCAATTAAGATATTCTAAACATCTTAGACCAAAACATAAAAAAGAAAGCCTTCCTATGTGGTCAACAAGACATCTAAAACACCTTCCCTACAAACCAAACAAAGCACGCATGACCAAGTTATATTACAAGAACATCCAACAAGAATAGTAGATAAAAATATAATGATAGTTGCACCATTCCTTTCTCTCTAAACCATTTTGATTAGGCATCATCGAGAGGTCATTGGAATGAGTGCAAAATAAGATAAGTTAAAAAGACAAAAATAAAGTAAACAAACAAGCTAATGTTCTTTGTACTGCTAGCCAAGACTAAACTACGGTGATGCCTGATGTTGATGTCCATTGTAGGAAGGATACATCCTAGGACATGTTATGATCAGGTGATATGGGATTTGGCTTGATGATAAGATATTGATACCAAGAGTTGACCAACTTGTTTACTTATTGACCTAGACTTGAGACTTTGACGATTGAGCTTTTAATTTTAAACCTGCTAGACTTGCTTTTGATTGTTTTGCCAAAGGGTAAAAGCAACGATGATTTATTATGAGTGATGATTATTGTGGGTGGAAGAAAGATGAGATGGATGCACCATTTTAGGTTTTTCCAAATATTTGGATTTTTTTGGTGTTTCGAAATGTTTTAAGGCTATTTTTCGGATTTTGAGATTTTTTACGAATGCTTTGATTTTCAAATTTTTTGATGTTTTTGGGTTTTCTGAGATTTTGACTAAGAGAATAACTTAAAGACCTATCCTAGGGGTCTCAAGAGTTGATCAATAGATTAGCCTTGCATACGTTATACACACAGAGACCGCGTAGTTTGATTCACGACTTGACCAATTTACAGGATGAAGATATAAACAAATGATGAATTGCCAGCTTATTATGACGAACTCCTAAAGGACTGACCTAGCGTGTCTCGAGGGATGATCAAAGATCAACCTTTCCTATGTTCAAGCTTAGAGATGACGTAGTTTAGTAAGATGAATCTATTTTTTGACTTTTTGGACATTTTCCATATTTTGGATTTTGATATGATTTGGATGTTTTTAGATTTTATTTATTTTTTTATGTTTTTAGATTTTGGATTTTCTGATGTTTTTGGATTTTTTGAAGGATTTTATGATAGTTTTATTTATTTATTTTTATTTAAGGAAGATCCCAAGAATATACATGAATCTGATCCGATGCAGGTAAAGGAACATGCCCCCAGCTTGATGCGATAGACTAGTTCGATAAAGGCAGGACAAACTGACCTTAGGAATGTGCCAAGTAGTACTATGGTGGAACATGATATGAACACAAGATAAAGCTATGGTGCAGATGCAGATGGGTGAATAGAATGATCAATGGAATGCAATTGATGGATGGTAAGTGTGTAGAATAAGCTGTGAAGATCCTGGTGGATGGAGAGTGCTTTATTTACGCTTGGAACTTGTTTGTTAGTTTTTCACCAATTTACTTGTCCAAAGCACCACCAAAGTGCTTTTTACTAGAGGACAATTTTTTTCTTTACTATTTTTAATCATTTTTTTGATTTTTTTGATTTTTAATATTTTTGTATTTTTGGTTTTACGCTTAAAAGATCAAGCATAAAATTTTTTGAGATGGGATTTGTTCATGGGCTCCTGCAGAGGCTCCCCTTTGGGCATTGATAGCTAGTAGGCTCTTTATTTATAGCTCATAGTGATGATGAAGGGTCCCAACCAATTGGGTTCAAATTTTCCCTTGCTATTTGGATTTGGCACATTTTTCTAATTTTCCTTCAGACTAGCTCGTCGACTTGGAAGGTTTGCCTCCTAATTTTCTTGTTGTAGCTTCACTTGAGGTGATTATGTTATAGAATTGCAAGTGGTTTAGGGCATCCATGCACCGTTCATCCAGTAACTTTATCTTATTTAGTTGTGAGACCTGGTATTCTTCATCTATGATGAGACTTTGTAGTGATATCCTCAGGGACGAGAACTTGATCTCAATGGGGAGAATGGCCTCTGATTTGTAAACTAGAGAGAAGGGGGTGGCACCTATTGGTATGTGGATGCTTGTGTGATAGGCCCATAAGATTGGATTTAGCTACAGATGCTAGTCACGACTAGCATCATTAAATATTTTATTAAGGATTTTTAGAATTGTTATATTGGTGGCTTCTACTTGGCCATTGCCTTAGGGATAATACGGAGTGGAAAACTGATGTTGTATGTTGAATTTTTGGCAAAGGTCGCAAATATCTTAATTTTTGAAAGGTCTTCCCATTATTTGAGAAAATGGCTTGAGGGACACCGTATCGGCATATAAGGGTAAACCCACAATAATGGGTTACAATTTTTTGCATGAAGAAAAATTAGAAATTCCCATCAAAAAAGTTAAAATGGCTTACCCCTTCTAATGAAGGCGGTTTGAATGAACCCCCCCTTCTAATGAACCCCCACCTGCATCATATAAGGGGGGTTCATTTGAACATCACTTCTAATGAAGGGGGTTCGAATGAATCCCCTTCATTAGAATTCAAACCCCTCTTTTTCCACCTTCCCCTCCACCATATCAAAAATTATGCATTTTTTGACTATCGAAGCTCAAAAAGGAGGTGCAAATGGAATCAACTTGATAAACCAAGTTGGAGAACTGTAGCAATTGAAACATGCTTTCCAACAACTATAAATTTAAGATATTTTTTTTAATTTTATATTTTAATTTTTAATTTTACTGAACATAGGTTTTTCACTAAACATCAAGTTCGTTGAAAAAACATTGTGGAAAAATAGTAACTTTGAGAAAAAAAAAATTAAAAATATTTATGCACTAGGTATTGATGTTCTCGTTCGAACAAAAAAAAGAAAAATTGAATTTCAATACATGCCAAAAAAGTTATGTGAGCCAAAGTACACCTATGTCTAAATTGTAGTTGGTTTGACTTCAAACTTAATTAAAAGAAAAATATTCAACAAAACATAATGAAACAAAATGAAAGCACTAGATACTAGTGTTACCAACCTAAATTCAAAAGAATCAGAACTTTATCCTTTGTAGAAAAAAAGTTATGTGAGCTGAAGTACACACCACTATTTAAAAATGTTGTTTACTATCAAAAACTAGTTATCAAAGGAGACGCAAAAAAATTGCAATTTAATTTCACTTTTTTTAAATATCTATATTTTAAATCTACAGACAAAATCTCACAAATCACTAGTTTACATAATTTTCAAATACCTAATAGTTTACCTATTATAGGTGTTAGAAAGTGAAGTTTTTTATGAAAATGTTGATTTCAATGTTAAGTTTGGCCAAAAAGTGTAACCCATTATTGTAGGATGACCATAAGGTAGTTCAAGATGAACTTGGATATCTGCTTTCCCATTATGTAGGTCATGGGAATGGCTTCAAACCACTTCATGAAGTAATATGTGGTGGTAATGATGAATTTATGACCATTAGATGAGGTGGGGGTGATTTTACCGATGAGATCAAGCCCCCACTGTGAAAAGGGCCAAGGTGTGATAATTGGATGAAGCTTGTGAGTTGGTGCATGGATGAGGTCCCCATGTTGTTGAAATTGTAAACACCTTCTGACATAGTCATGTGCTTCTCTTTCCATTGTGGGCCAATAATATCCCATCCTCAACAGTTTCTTGGCCAAAGTCATACCGCTCGAGTGTGAACCACAAATGTCGTTGTGTACCTCGATTAAAGCAGTCAGGGCTTCCTCAATATTTAGGCAACATAATAGGGTCCCTTCGATTCTCCTACGGTAGAGATTTTCTCCTAGGATAATGAAACATGAAGACTTTTTGACAAAATCTCTTTTGAGGTTTGGGGTTATGTCAGCGAGAAGGACTCCTATTCTCAGGTGGGTGTAATTTTCATGGTAATATGGATCATTGGGACCAGCAATTTTGCACCTGAATTTGGACTTTGGTACCTCAAATGCTAGTATGAGAAGTTTCTCTACGAGGAATTCCTATTTTGGGACTTTGTGTAGGATCTCTAGGAGTGATCCAATCATTTCCATTGCGTCAGCAGTTCCATTGTTTGCTCTAGGTAGTTGTTCAAATGTAATATCAATAAAGAACTCCTTGAGGCTCTCCACCAATTTCTTGTATGGAGTTAGTTTATCATCCTTTGTTTGATATTCCTTGTTCACCTGGTTGATTATGAGCTATGAGTTTCCATATACCTTAAGAGCCATAATCTACCACTGCACTATGAACCTCAACCCTATGACAAGAGCCTCATACTCCGCAATGTTGTTTATGCACAAGAATGATAACTTGTAGGATTTGGGTATGTAGTCCCCTTATGGAGTGATGAAGAAGATTCCTGATCCTGAAGAATGTTGTGTGTAGGATCCATCGAAATACATCTTCCAATGATTTTCTACCCTGAGGTTGAAGATTCATTTGTCGGGAAACTCTGAGACAAGTCGGTTTTCTGCATATATAGGTGTCTCTGCTAGTTTGTCTATAATTGCTTGTCCTTTGATGGCCTTGTGTTCAACATACTCGATGTCATGATCGGTTAGGATCATAACCCACTTAGTCATCCATCCTGTGAGAGTTTCTTTGGAAAGTACGTATTTGAGTGGATCTATTTTTGCAATGAGCTTGACTTGATGTGCTAGCATGTAATGTTTGAAATTTTGAGCTGCAAGAATGACTACTAGGCAAGCTTTCTCAATAGGTGTGTAGTTTAGCTCATGTCCTACCATGGTCCTGTTGATATAGCAGATATCCCTTTCCCTTATGTTTTCATCATGTTGGGCTAAGAGAGTGTCGAGGGTTGTCGTTGTTGCTAATATCTATAAGATCAATTGTTTTCCTAGAATTGGTGGCATTAGAACTAGCGGTGTGAGTAGGTATTCCTTGATTTTTCTAAATTCCTAGTCACATTTCTCATCTCATTTGTATGTTACCCCCTTGTGGAGTAGATGAGAATATGGGATTTCTTTGTCTGCTAGCTATGCAATGACCTGATAGACATAATAGAGTCTTCCCTGTAGGCCTCTTAATTACTTCATTTTTCTGGGTGCTTCCATTTCTAGGATTTACTTGACCTTGGCGGGATCTACTTTATTCCTCTCATTGACACAATATACCCTAGGAGCTTGCTAGATTGTACTCCGAAAAAACACTTCTTTGGATTAAGTCGGACCTTGCGCTTTACAATCTATCGAAAATGGAACTCAGAGCTGATATGTGGTCTCGTCTTTTCCTTGATTTAGCCAATATGTCATCCGCATCATCTTCCTTGGTCTTATGAATCATGTCGTGAAAGATTAGTGTCATGGATCTTTGATAAGTTGCTCCTGTGTTCTTTAGCCCAAATGGCATCATATTCCAGTAGTATGTTCCCCATGGACAAGTGAATGTTGTCTTGTGTTGGTCTTCCTTTGCTATCATGATCTAATTATATCCTGAGAACCCATCCATTAGTTATACCATCTTGTGTTTGGCCGTCATATCCACTATCAAGTTAATGTTTGGTAGTGGAAATTCATCCTTGGGACACACTTTGTTCAAGTCTCTAGAATCCGTGTAGATGCGGATGCCCCCAACGAGCTTTGAAATAGGTACTAGGTTTGACACCCATTCTGGATAGTCAATTGTCTGTATGAATCCCACATTTAGGAGATTTTCAATTCCACTTTGACCAACAAGGCTATTTGGGGATGCATATTTCTCAGCTTTTGTCTCATTGGTTTTGCCCCAGGATACACAACTAAGTGATGAACCACAACTTCCAGATCAAGACATAGCATGCCAACATAGGTCCATGCAAAGTTTACCTTTCTTTCTTTTAGGAATGTAGCTAGGAGCTCTTGTTCTTTTGTGAGAAGTGACTCAGCATAGAATGTGATGTGTGGCATTGCATATGTTCCCAGATTGACGAGATTGCACTACTCTGCCAGGATCGCTAACTCTTCTTGATGAAGGGAACTGAGGGGAATATTGAATCCTTCATCCTCCAATTCCTCGGAGAAGTTTTCACCATTGGATGTGTCCTTTATTTTTACTATTATGGGGTTAGAGAGTGCCACAATGTGGTTTTCACTCAAAGACATTGAGATTATTCTCAATTTCTTACTTTTGCGATTGAAGGATTCAATCATCTCCCCATAATAGGCTTGAGTATCTAGTATAATGTCAAACCTAGCTTTCTGATCTCCATGTGGTATTGTATCCCGCAATTCAATGAATTTCAAGAGCGCCTCATTATTTTTGAATGTGTCCAGAATTGGTGGTCCTCATTGGTTGTAGTCGATGAGCTGGGGGTAGATAAGGTTTATTTCATGGGTTTGGTGGTCCGAATCAAAAGATAGGGTGCTAATCATGAGTAGGGAGGAATATTCAAAAAGCATGGGTAACTCAGCTATGGTATCCTCGTCATCACTACTACTACACATATTAGTTACGCCAAAGGTAAAGTTATCTATGACTCGACCTATGGATACGAGTAACTAAAGGGTAGCTACCAATAGATGAGGGGGAGTCTTGACTACTTCAACCGGGGGACTTCTACCATGTATGGTTACACTCAAAGGGGTACACCCTAGGCCAATACTTTTCATTCGTTTCTCAACAATGATAGGTTCCAATCAGCCATTTTTGTTCTTTCCCAGACTTCCATTCTTGTTATATCCCATGCCCAACATTAATTGAAGTCCTTTATTTGCATCATCCATCAGAAGGGTTGGTATAGGTCTTTCATATTGATAGAGGAGACTAGATACGTCTCTCTCATCCACCACTTCTCGGCCTAGATCTCCCCAACTCCTGAATCAGGAGGGATCTACTCTGAAGGTTTGAGTTGTTGTATTGGCAGGTTGTGGTTGTCTGTGGGATCTAGGGGATTGAGGTAACTCCCTGACCAAAAAGGCTCCCTTCTTCATTTTGTATTACCCACATATGTTATCTCTAATTATAATCTTGATATCAGATATATTGGCCCACAATTTTCGTTGCACCAAAAGATTGACCTGTTAATGCCCGATACAATTGCCAAAGTTAACGGATCCATGGAAGGCGGTTAGTCCATGTCATGAATCTTGAGCGGAGCACTGACAATCTACCAAAAAACTCCCCTCTAGTGTTACCCAAGGGGACTCGAACCCGACACTTTTGGCTCTAATACCACTTGTTGGCCCATAGTTTCTGTTGTACCAAAAGATTGACCTGTTAATGCTTGATACAACTACCAAATTTAATGGATCCACAGGAGGCGGTTAGTCCATGTCACGAATCTTGAGGGGAGTGTTGACCATCTACCAACAAGATATGTCAGGGATAGCATGTGTCTTTTTCCCAGAAGTGGAGGCTATGTTGGATGGATCTATATAAGGAGTTGAGGGGCCTTCATCATTCTTTGGGACTTGGAGGGTTTTATAGTACTTGGCTTTCGGGTTCTTGTAGTAGGCGAAGGGCTTAGGATCACCATAGATTGTAACCTCTTGATTTTGGTAAGAAAAATTGATGCATTGATGGAAGGTTGATGTAACTATTTGCACCCCATGGATCCATGGGCGCCCTAGGAGAATATTATAAGGTAGATCAAGGTCAAGTACGTAATAGGTAGTTTCTATAATAGTTGGGCGTACTTGAATAGGGAGTTGAATAGTGCCTTGAGACACTTGTTCTTGATTGTCATAAGCCCTGATTGTGATACCCTTGCCTTTTTCAATGGAATCTTCAGAGAATCCAAGATTATTTATAAGCTTGAGTGAACAAATGTTGAGGCTTGCACCCCATCCACCAAGACTCTTTTGACCTTATTTTTATGAACCAGGACTTCAAGGTGGAGTGCATGGTTATGAGATGGCTATGCAGGGAAGTATTGATAAAAAAATGTTCGGAGATTTGGAGTGGTGATGTTTCCAACCATAGCTTGGAACTCTTTTGTACTGAGGTTGGTAGAGATGGTAGATGAGGCCAATGCTTCCTAAAGGATTTCCCTATGGGCGACTGAAATCTTCAGTAACTCCATGATGGAGATCTGAGGAAGGGTTCTTTTTAATTGGTCTAGGACATTGTAGCCACTAGGAATAGATTTATGATTTGAGGCAGATGCCCTAGGTGGCTATGATGACTCGACAATGGTGACCTTGTCACCACATGTGGTGACTCCACAATCAGCTTTGGTTCCCTTGATGCTAACAACACTGACCATTTCATCAAGGCATGTGACAACTCCTTTATACACATGGCTCACATTGCCATATTTTTGCTTCCCTTTGTTATTCCCTTGGTTATGATCCAACATCAAATTTGTGTAAATCTTTAGATCTTGATTACCAGCTCGTTGCTCCACATTTATGATCTTATCATCGATGAGGTCTTGGATGACATTTTTTGATTTCATGCAATTGGTTGTTGTATGGCCCTTGAGTTTATGATAATCAAAAAGGAATTTTTTATTGTACCAGGGTGATTTTACCTGGGGATCTTGATAATTATCATAAGTGGGGATTTTGATGAGGTTCTCATTGACCAATTTGTTCATGATGGACTCGACCGATTCCCCAAGGGTTGTGAACCTCCTCTTGGGGGGATATCTATTGCATAGAGGTGGTCCTGCTTGATTATTTAGATTGTTAACTTGATTGTGGGGTTGTTGTTGTGATATCGCATTGGTTTCCGCATTGTTGCGATTGTTGTTTTGCAATTGGTGATATGTTTGGGCATTCTATTTTGGAGCACTGATCACGACCTTGGCATCGACCACGCCATCATTGGTGACATTCATGTTCTTCACCCATGTGTGAGGTTTTTCGTTATAGCTAGTGGATGGGCGATTGTCTCGAGGTTCAAGATATGTGGGTCCGTTCAATAAGGGTCCATTCAATGTTGAGCACCTTGGGGATCAATTGATCATACGTGGTGATGCAATACATCTTTAGATGGAACAAAAAGGTTTTCTCAAGATTGGTGATGATAGTACAAATTTGTTGCTCCTCTGACATGGCCCACTTGCTCTGATTGGCTTTGTATCATCATCATTGTAGGAAGGAAGTGAATTATTCTCCCTTTACTTGTGTGAGCATAGATAGTTCCTCTAGACTAACATCCATGCCAATGTTGAATGCATAGTTCATGAGGAATGCATCTACAATTTCTTGTAATGTTCTGATGCTAGTAGGCTGACAAGAGAACCACTCCATGGCAAGACCAACCAAGCTTCGAGGAAATAGCCGCATCAGATATGTATCATTGTACGTGACTTCCATGCAATGCACTTGGAATTCCTTGATGTGTTCTTCAAGGTTTCCCAACCCATGATATTTGTCAAATTTGGGGATTTTGAATCCCTTTGGGAATGGTATCATTGCAAGGCTCGTGTCAAAAGGATAGGGACACAAATTACCGGGTGTCCTTGTTGTTTTTCTTGATTGAATATCAAGCACTTGTTGTGAGGCCAACTTGATTTGTGCTATCACATCGTCTTGCGGATTAGGAGGTGGAGTGAACATGTTTTGATGGGGTTGAGGTGTTTGATTGATGGCTAGAGCATTGGTGGTATTTTGTTGCAAGCTTTACTATGCAATTAATGCCTGCATTTGCTGCTGATCCAACAATGCTTGTTGTTGGTCATGTTGTTGTTGTGCCAACAAAGCTTGTTGTTAGGTCTATTGTTGAGCCGCTTGTTTTTGTGCTTGATACTCTTGCAGGGCTTGTTGATATTCCTGTTGTTGGATTTCTTGCAATTGTGCCTGGTATTGAGCTTGCGTTTGCACTTGCTAATCTTGATATTCTGTTTGAGCTTGAGCATGTGCTTGTTGTGTTACCTATGCGCCCTGGACAACCTATGTCGCTTGTGCAGCTTGAGCTACTTATGCAGCTTGGGTGGTTTGTTGTTGTTGTAGTAAAGCTTGGGATTGGGCAACTTGTTGCGCCTGTTGCACCTATTGTGCTTTTTGTGCCACTAATCGTGCTTGCAGTTGCTGAGCAACTAGCTGTGTAGATTGTTGATTTTGGATTTGCTGAAGTGAATTTTGATAGGCGTCTTGTTGAGCTTCTTGCAACGTGATGCTAAATGAGCTCGCCATGTTGGTTTTTTGTGGTGGTGGTGGATTAGGAATGGTTTTGACTATTGTGATGACAGGAACCATTGTATGGATGATTGGGCTTTGAGTGGTGGATGGCATGATTGAGATGCTTGGTCCTTGGGAGACCATGTTTTGAGATACTTGGGGGATAGTATATGATGTGTTGATGGTGGGGGTTGCTTGGATGGTTACCATTTTTTGTTGCAATATTGATGGCAAGACATGAGGATTCGGTATGATGCTTTGATTTATGATGGGTGGTTGCTTGGATTTGGTTGATTGATGGTAGGTAAAGGGGAAAGACTTGACCCAAGGGGTGATTTGGATGCAAGTGGTAGAGGTGGAAATGGTGGAAATATGGGTGGTGCATTCCCTTGAAGAGATGATGATGAAGGATCGAAGACTCCCCCCACTCCAAATAAATCACTTTGTCCTTGCGAGGTCATAGGGAGAGAGGTTTGCATGCTAAGAGGATAAACTAGTATTGCATGAAAAGAGGATGAATGAATAGGATTATGAAATGCAAGAAGAACGTATGGGTGTAATGGATTTACTAGGATGGATTGGCCCAATATGGTTTTTACATCCAACTCTTGATTATTCACAAGGGGATGTTCTTGAAGTGCATGAAGCAATGAGCTTCCCTTGTTAACAATTGGCGGAGTTGGAGCAATCGGTGATGTGATTTACGAGATGCTTTGAGTGATGCTCTGATATGGAGGTATGGGCGGGATCAAAGTCATGATCCCAAGAGGTCTCTCCACAAGGATGCTTACATCATAGTCATAAGGGAGTTTAGCCCCTTATTTTTCCAATTCAAGCATGTATTGGGAGGGGTATAACCTCATCATGGCATTAACAATTCTATGATTTTCGGGATTTTGCACCATCTCAAGGATTTCATCTTGTGTCATCCCTAAGATATTGTTGGTGATGTCTTCCACTTGACCTTCCTCTTGAGTATTTTGAGGTATTGTTGGAGGATTTATTGGGAGGTCAATGGATATTGTAGAGTTGAATTTTGTTTCAGTTTTACTCAGATCACTTGAAGTGGATGTTGTTTTGCTCCATGTTTTTCTTGTATTGAGATCGAGTTTGAACCATAAAATAGGGATAAATTTCTAGGAATGTAAGGGATGAACCTCTAACCCCTTAGATTGGTCTAAACTTTAGGCTCAAAGTAGAGAATCCAAGTTTTCATTAAGGATCAAAGGATAGGGATGAGATAAACGGATGATGGATGATGCAGATGATTGAACTCTTTGATAAATCTTGAAGGGGATACTATATTTTGGGACTTTGATTGGATTTTTATTTGGATAGTGATCTCATAAAATCTAAGAGGTTGGATGTTGTCCTAGAGTATATTTGTACACAAGATGATAATTTGACTAAGCGTGTAGAAAAGGATTCATCAAGACACCCCTAGTCAAATAAGATGATTTTGGTTTTCTTTATTGGATAATGAACTTATAAACCTCAAGATGTTGGATGTTGTCAAGAGATAGACTTGTTCACAAGGTTTGATAATTTGACTAAATATATGGAGAAAGATTCATCTACACACATCTAATCAAACAAGATGATTTGGATTTGCCAAAAAGTCTAGCATGAATGATGTTTCCAAGATTTCCAAGAGTTGTTGGTGAGATGATTTTGATTGAAATTTGAGAGATGGATTAAAATGTTGACTTTGATCCTAGATTAGACCTAGATAGAACTCCTTTCTACAAGACCTTGGTATTGAAGAACATGCTTAGTAATTCCTATGTAAGATATGCAAACCTTTGAAAGAGGCCTGGATTTTGTTGGTAATAAAACTCATACAAGTTAGCATTGTTCCATGAAGCTTTCTTGTAAAAAATGTAAACCAAACTTTCTCTAACTTCATGAATCTTTGAAAGACGTTCTTCACAAGCTTTTGGACTAAGATTTTTGACATTTTGTTTTCGGATTTTTATCTTTTAGGAAATCATTTGGAAGAGTACATGTGTGGGGATCAATTGCTTCTTAGCTTTGCTTAATGATTTCCTTTTACCACAAAAAAATCTTGATTAGGTTTTCAAACTTGATGTCTAATGTCCTAACTTCTTCTCATCCCACAAAGTCCATTATGTGGAAAATCGAGGAAATTAAGGAATTTTTTTCCTAATGTTGACTTTAGTGAGAACAAATTATGATAAAACCCAAGTACTTAGATGACTCTAAGGATGAAATACCAAGGGAAAGCAAGAGCAGTTGAATTTGTCAAAGGTATTTGATTTCCTAAAGGGTTTGAAATTTTGGGGATCTTATGAAATTTTTTTTCAAATGTTTTGAGATCCAAGCAAAGTGTTCTGATTCCAAGAATATGCACAATCCTAAGATGAAGAGACAATATTTGTCTGGTTCCCACTTGGATGAATCCATCTATGCTTACTCTTAGCGGATGATTAGATGCGTGACCACATACGCTCCTTCTTACAGTGCACTCGCTTCTTAGGTCAGCCAAGCATCATTACCCATGAATCTCCCATGGCATATTTGTCATCTCTACTAAAAACCATAAGAATGTGGGATGGCTTTAGAATGACCGTTCTTGCACCAACAAACATTTAAGGATTTTGGCCTTTCTAAACTAGGGCTTTTAATACGAGCATTCCATTCATGAGGAATATCCATGTGCAAAGAGACCATTGTTTCCCTTCTTGTCGGAATGATCCTCATGATACTCAAACTTTCCTCGAGTACCCACACTTATTTACCGACTAGAAGTCGTTTTACTTTAGCATGTTACTAGTTGGGTTGTTCCTTGGGGTGATTACTTTTTCCCACCAGGTAGGCCCTCTATGGATAAACACAAGAGAGCAAGTACATCCGTAGTTCGATCGATCTTTGTTGAAAAACAAAGAGAGAACAATCGCGATGTACTCTACTCACACTCACAATATTTGTTCAATTTAAACCCAAACTTGAAGTGTGTAGGTAATTTTTTAGGCAATCAATGTCACTAGGATGCTTTTGATTCTCAAGATCTCCATGAAGTGCGCGAGAGAAGTGCATACGCATTCGAATAACACGAATTGGAATAATATTACAATACAATGAAAACATAAATTCGTTTTAAGCCTCAAAGCAATGATGAATGTTTTTTAAGCACCAAGATCAAATGTGAAGTTGTTTGTTCAATTTTAACCCAAAATCCAAATTCTAATGAGTTTCTAAGTTCAATTTAAATCCGACTTTGACAAAGCTTGAATTGAGGGTTAATTTTAAGCCCAAAAGATGAAATGAGTTGGCTTAAAACATTAAATGAGAGAAGAAAATAGAAGCTCTAGATTGTTACAATTAGCACTTAAAAATGTTTTTTTAAAGTCTCAAGTTCAAGTTTTTATGCCCAATTTTTCCAACTCTAATCTGCTAATTAGTTGATTCCCATGAGAGATATCACCATTGCTTCGTGATGTTACCCTACAAAAACATTAAAAATTAAAATCTTAGAAAGAATCAATGAAGCATATAACACTATCACCAAAACTAATAATAGTTATAGTACTAAAAATCAGATTTTAAGAAAGATGTATGATCTCAAATTTCAGTCTCACAAAAGCAGCTTTGCAACAACAACCAAAGTACTATCCATTTATGATACTATACCACCTTTTCCAATCAAATATTCTATGATTTTTTGGCTCTAAATAACAGTATTTGCTTGATTTCGTTCAAAGAATTTAATCAACTTTCTAATATAATGGATATTGCTGGATGCATCGACTAATTTTAAAGAAATTAAATGCAACATTGCTTTAGCAACATAAGGGGGCATTTAAAAACTGAATGAGCATCATAATGAACTGATTTACTAACAACAGAGGATTGGTATTTATCAGCACAATCTCTCAATTTGATTTTTTTAATAAATGACCTTGAGTGTAACCCAAATCTGGATTTGATATAGAATTTGGAAAATCAGTAGAGTTATGACAACGCCATGCCTAAGACATAAATATCTTAAAAAAATGTGAAAAGAACTAGTACTGACTATATACTGAGTATGAATTAACTTTTAAATGCAAATTCAGCAAATTTAAAATCACGCCACTGGGAGAAATGACATCTTCAGACTTCAATGCCTTAAAAACAATAGACTTTAATTCCTATTTTCACACAAACAAATTTTCTAGATGTTACGAATTCTAAACAAGTAGGTAGCACACCATAAATCTGATAAATCTGTCCAAACAAGAAATGATAGAAGCAGTTATTATTCAACGACTTATCCCTCTCCTAATTTACTTCACTAACATGTTTTCTTTTCTTTTCAACTCATTCAAAATACACAACCACATACATAGAATTTTGACAAGAACATATGGTTTGTTTGAGAAAGTTTTCATGAATACCTGGTGGAATTAAATGCAAGATCTTAGTGGTGTATCTATAGGAAGGTGTTAGTGTGATGATGTCATATGCACCTATCTGTCACGCTATACTTTGATGTGATAGAGATGTCAGTAAATTATTTTCAGTGTCTACAAGAAGAGTGAATCAATTCCTCTTCGACATGATGCTAGGTCTCAAGACTGGACAAAGCCTATCATTTAAGGATATCCTTGTTGGTTCAAATCAGGGGAAAAAGTTTAAATCGACTGCCTTGGATTCTCGGCCATTGAAGGGTAACTCAATCTCTGGTGGGTGTGGGATCTCTCAAAACTGTCCACAAACCCCCATCAAAAAGGCTCCTTCTTCTCCTATTCTGGTCTTTTCAGAGAAGCTCAAAAAGGAGATCGATGTTGGGGAGCAATATTTTGCCTCCAACGGTTTAATTGGCCATTTCAACTGCCTTTGACCAAAATTACTAGATCTACATAACTGGATTTCAACAATAAGGCAACCCACTCTCAAAGGTAATGTAGAAGTTTACCCTTGTGCTCATGGGTTTTTTATTGTGGTGTTTGATATCATTCAAGACATGGATGCCATTCTGCAAGAGAAATGGTGTTGGCGCAAAGCTTTCTCTTACTCAAACCATGGTTTCCAAACTTTAATCATGTTATTGCTTCATTCACTATTAAACCTATGTGGATTCGTCTCCCCAATCTTCCATTACAATTCTGGTTTACAGATTGCTTTCATGCGATTGGTGACTCATTGGGAAGCTTCCTAGTAGTGGATTCAGAAACAACCAATTTCATTCACACAACTTTCACCTGCATCCTTGTAGACATGGATGTCACAGGTGATCTTCTTGCGGAGATGACTTTTAAGTCTGTTGATCGCAGTTGGACACAACTTTTAGATTACGAAGGCTTACCCTTCCATTGCAGGAAATATTTTGAAACCAATCATATGGCCAACTCGTGCTCCAGAAACATTAAAAATTATGAACAAAAGTCCTAGTTGCTTGACGTTATTTCTCATCATTACTCAACTAGACCCTCATCAAAGGTGCTAGAGGAAAAATTAGAACCTTCCCAGAAGCCTAGATCATCCCCAAAATTTGTGACTGGGGAAGATAAGGCATATCAAGCTATGAATCCTTCTACAGAACCAAAGATGCCTCAACATTCAATTAGGGGTAATTTAAATGCACCAAAAGCCGATCCTCAAAGAATGGTCCCAAATCCAATTTCTCAAATGGGCGATAGGAATTCATCTACCGCGGATTGTGAGTGTGCTCCACAGGATTTTCAAAACAAGGATACAACAGAAATGCAAATGGAGACTGGGGAGGAATGGCAAGAAGTACAAAATAAGAAAAATAAAATTCTCAATGCAAATCTAAATCGAATCAAAACTCAATTGCATCCTCATACCAAATTTGATGTTCAGAATGCATCTTAGACTAAATAGATGGATTTTGTACCTCTCTGATTTAATGCTGCAAGCAAGCCAAATCTGGCCATTGATGTAATTTTTTATTTTTCGTAAATTGAAGCCACTTAAATAGGATAAGTATTTTATATTTTTTGGTATGCATGGAGTGTAAATTTAATATTTGACTATTTTATCATTGAATAATGTGATGGTTAAGTGGATTCTAAAAAAATGACAAAATGTAAAAAACAAAATCAAAATCTACCTTAAGAAACTACATAGAATATAGATATTTTTTTAAGATAGATGGTTATGATGAAGCATCGATGCACTTGAAAATGCATTACCACCAAAGAAGAAAAACTGAAAACTAGAATGAGATTAGAATAAAATGATAGATTTTTAATGTAGGAAAACATGAAAGATAATAGCATAGATGGAGTAATAGACCTCAAAGCTAATTGGATAAAACATTTTTGATATATTTACATGAAAATACTTGACAATTTACTAATTACAAACTTAAATAAACTTACAATAAGAATATTCAAGGTGTAGCAAGAAGAGAGAAATACAATAGTTAGGTTGTGAACACAATAAATTAGTGATGGTGTCTTATATTTTTTTTGCTAAAAGGCCAAAGGCCTAAACATTTTTTATTCATCTTCAAGCATAAATGCATACTCCAAAACTAATTGAAGTAACAAACCATTAAGTGAAAAATGGGAAAAACATCTATAAGTTAGCCCCATACAACCCAACATGCAGTTTGAAGTGAATGCACTAAATTCATGGTGCTCCAACTACACCACCTAGACTACATGTGTAGTATCATATTAAAAATCCAAAATTGATGTCATATTTGAAGTTGCTAAGAATCCATAATCAATATTTTTATTATAATTATTTAGAAGTGAATAATGATTCCATTGTTGGAGTTGATAGAAAAAATTCATTTACCTAATCAAAAACACCACAAAAATGAAATGGACATTATACTTCCATTTGAAGATTTATATACAAAGTAGAAAAATGTAGAAAATTAATGAAAAGTGTGAGATAGGCCTAAAGTATTCATTTCTAAAAAATGCTATATCACAAACATGGATATTGTGGCTTTTAAATTACCAAATATAACCCAACATATCACTTCAGTATTATATGCTAGGAAGCATGAACAAAGGGTGGGTACTTATGTGTGGCATTCCAGGTTCTCTACATATTACTTTACATAAATGCAATCTAGAAAATGATATTCACTATGATGATATTTCTAGGTTAATGAAGCTATAATTTTTCAATGTTAGATCTACATAATCCCAAGGTTGAAGGTTCCTATTAACCCCAACTCTAATGTAGTTAAAATAGGAAATAATGGTCACACCATGGTCATCTAAGTTTAGTATAATCATATTCAATTTTATGAAAATAATTTTTTATATACCTTTCAATAATGGTATGACCCCACCCAAAAGAATGATCAAGTGTCCATAAAACCTTTCTATTACAATTTAGGTTAATATGAATATTATAATCATGACATTTGTTAAATATAAAGAGTTCCACAATTAGAGTTGGTATGGTAAGGGATTATAGTTAAAATGTATAACTAATTTTAAATGCAAAATTCTATAGGATAAAATATTTTTCATAGTACATGTAGGATTTCTATGTTGAGAATTTAATGCATAGGTGGCAAAAAAAATGAGTTTTTAGTTATATATATGTGTGTAGTAGCCTTGGCTAAAAAGGTACAAATAATAAGTGGCATTGTCTTTCAAATTTGTATGCTCGTATTCCTAGTGTATGAACCAATCCTCAAGCCTAGAGAAATTTTCAAAAAAGAAAGGGCATAAAATCATCAATAAATATAGACAATGAGAGGGAAATTCTTGAAAGTGGATTATATCTCCTTCACTTTGGACTCAACTAAAACAATGAGGCTTCTCCTATAAATCTCTTTGATAAGATAATTTAAGTCAAACCAATTTTCAACTACACCCAATGTATGAAGACTACAAGATTTTTTACTAAACCTACGACATACTACCTACTCACAAGACATGACATCTAATCAAACTAAACATAGACTATAAACGAGACCCAAAGATATATTACTTATAATTGCTAATGATGTATCAATCTCAAACTACTCTGAATGCATAGCTATAAAATAAAAATACAATGCATAGAACTCTAAGAATGTTACTTGAATAGCTCATAAATGATATACTCCCAAAGGAATTCGTTGTGAACTACAAATGCTTCATAAAAGATTGATCATGAAGCCTTCTAAATCTATGCATATTGTATTGGGGACAAAATCAAGGTTCATAAAGGAAAAGAGAAATCGTGTGAGATTGAAATGAATTCTAATGTGTCAATGTGTAGACTTTATAAAAAATAGAAACCTTAGCTATCAATCCATGCTTATACATTTATCATTGAAATAATAAAATAACTTATACTAGCAATGGCACCTGAGTGTGCAATGGGTACGCCGAAGAGTTTGTGGATGGTGAATTAGGGAGAGATTTTGGTAAAAATTTTGTAATGAAAGGTTTGTGCCTTTGTGAGTGTCTGTACATGCCAAGTGTAGATATAATGAATAAAATGTGTATAATGTATATTTAAGTTTGATATTAAGTATCTATTTATCTGTATATTTAGTATCTAGAAGTCTCCATATGATGCAAAGAATTATAAACAAAAGGTGCAATTAGATGAGCAGGTAGAACCCCAAACGCATGTCCTCAGATGTCCCATAGTAATAAGACTTTCAATTATATGATTTAATAAATAATAAAAAGGAACTACAAATTGCAGCAACATAAGTGAAATTATAACCTGGAAGAACTGTATCTACAAATTTGTTGTTGTTTGAAGGTAGTAGATTTTATTGTTTAAAACCTTACAGTAATTTTCTTTAAACAAATCCAACGGGAGCAGTAAGTTTGGGGACAAGCGTCATTTTTGAAGGACATGCCAAAGAAATCCACCTCATGGTTCAAGAAGCTAAAACAAAAGCTACACTCCACATATAGATTCTACATAACACTAATCTATTATTTACAACCAATGAAATTCATAACAAGAACTTCAGTTGATCAATTTGAAATAACAATGCTAAAAAAATTCAATTTCACCTGCCTTTGCTGATTCTTGAAAGAAACATAAATATATAAAAGAAGGCTTTCACTCAGTAGACCAAACTCAGATTTATGCTATGAAATAAATTGATCATTCCAAAGTTATATACAGAACTGATGTGACTCAGATTTATGTCATAAGGGGAAATTACATCTGAAAATTTCATAGCAGCATTAAGAAAAAGTATTGGGTAAAAGAGGTGCCATTATGTGAAGACATTTGAAGCTTGGAAAGGTATAAAGATTTACATTTTATAAAATATAAAAGTTTACTTACTATAACATCTATAAACACAATATATAATAAAACTTCCAATCTGTAATATAATAGAAAAAATTAAAATAAATAAATAAATTACTAATTAGTACCTTTTTTTGCTAGGACAGTTCCATCAATTCACCTTAAAATTTTTTTTTTGCAAATTTAAATTAAATAATAAATAATATAAAAGCAAGCCATCAATCATGTCAACTTCATTTGAAGAGTTCAAAGCTGACAAACGAAGGCATGTAAAAGCTCAAGAACAAGCTTAGGGACATCCTACCATGTAAGCAAGCATTGATATAAACACATCACAAAAATAAAAGCAAAACACTGTTGGAAAATGGAAATATTAACAAATTTTGAGTGTTTAATCAGCAAACTATCAATCCAATTCTTGGAGTAGAATAGCACAACAAATTGGGGCTGATGCAAGTTTGGAATCTAAGACATGACATTTACCAAGCACAAGGAAAAAGCTTATCTTTTTGAAAAATAAACAACAATGTAGATCTTAAGATAATTGTGTGAAAATCTGGAGTTTTGAGATATCTTTGAAGTGCTGTTACTTTTTTGCAATATTGAATAGCAATCTATACTTTTAATAAGATTGTGTGGTGTAGCAACGTATCAATTATAGTGGAATACGAGACATGAAAACATTACAGAACACAGAATTAAAACTATGGGGCAGTTAATGGACCCTAGAAATATGTAATTGTAGAAATTTTGTGCAATAAATAATAAGAGGTTACATTTTAGGTTATAAATTGTAATGATGAATAAGCAACCACAAACTATAGGCATCAAAAGCATAAAAGATGAAGAAGGTTTGTCAGATGCGTTGGCTGTAACTATATTGTACACTGTAGAGTAAGTAAAAGAAATATATCAATTCATGGAATACAATTATCATAGGATATCCCAAAGATTGATTATTCAATTTTGACATCGTTTTTTATATCTAAATGGCAGTATAAAAGCTTCAAAACATAGCAAAATAGGCTAGGAAAATATGTTGTTTAGTTTTGTACAGAAAAAACCAAGTAAGTGTATTGCAAAGAATATCTATTTCATTGATTGGAGTTTTGTATTAGAGAACAATATTTATAAACTTAAGAAAGACCAATTATTTGCATGTTAAGGAAATACATTGTTAATATTGAAGGTATTTTGGAAAATGGAATTTCTAGGAAAAATGGCAGAATTATCTTGATGGGGATACTGTCTACAATGATATTATTGGGAGGGCCTATTAAAGATGAGTATAGAAAGAGTAATCGATATATTTACATTGCAGCCATGTGGAATCATAGCATAGGCACAAAAAAAGAACTAATAACAGGCTAATGCATATCAAGGTAATTTTTAAAAGCAATGATTATTGCAGGTGCAACAACGGTATTATATAGTTGATCATATTTAATCTCCCTCAAGTTTTGTGCAGCTGGATTGGTACGTTGACACTGAGGCCTGGAGCATTTCAATATCCAAATCTACGATAGAATCTACTATTTGACAGGCACATTTGAGTTTGTCGACAATGTCGATGCAACTATTAGATACAGTTGCAAAAAGGTGTTGAATACTTGTATGCACAGAGTCTAGTTTATTAACAGTTGATGATGACTTTGAAGTTGCTAGGAGGCTTGGTTGTATAGGAATTTCCGATTGTGTAGCCATGGCCTGGCATGAATGGATGGAATATACATATAAGTTGAAGTACAACATTAGAATTTAAGAATAGTAATGAATGAGTAAAGGATGACATTTAATTAGAAAGAAAATGACAAGTTAGCATAACTGTGTATTATATGTTGGACCTTAGGAACATTAGATTAAATAAACATAATGTAAAAAAATGTATCAATTAAAAATGCATTATGTGGAAGTGTAGATAAGGTTAGGGAATTGCATAATCTTCTTTTTAGCAGACATAATAGTAAGTAGTGAAGGAGTTTGGAGGGACTAACCTGTAGTTATTTGCAATAGGAGTGTTTATTCAAGAGTTTATTTTAGATAATGCTAGTAAGCGTTTCTCCTCTTCCTTTCGGCGTGCTACAAATGGACTTTGTGTCATGCGTGCATATCTTTGGAATGTGAAGGGTGGTTTGATACGTAGGCCTACCAGTGCACGAATTCTAGAAATAGCTGTGAATGTAAGGCCTTGGCGGTTTATGTTGCCGATGTCAATCGTTGCCTTTTCTAGTGTAAGACCTTGTGATTTGTGTATTGTTAGAGCCCATGCCATTTTAAGGGGGATTTGACGACGAAGTCCATGACTCATAAGGACAATAGGGACATACTTTGGGTTATTGACATCCCAAGCAGGACCTATGTAATTTTTGAACTGAACTATAACAAACAATGGAAGTGAAGGTGGATTTTCATTAGCCTTGTATACTATTGCTTTGACTTGGCCAAGTGCACCATTCACAAGCCCTGTTTCCACCCATAAATTTGAACATAACATAACCTCTTGTTGAACACACAAAAGGACCTTAGATTCTAGTTGTTCTTCATCAGGATTGGAGCATGGTGATCCCCTTAGTTGCTCAGCAATTGACAAGGCAATAGGTGTTGCCAAAGATAGCAACATTCGGCGGTTATGAAGTGAGACCATTTCATTTGTTGCAAAAAGATGCGTTGAGGACAAGAACTTTGTTTGCTCTGTAGAGGCCAATGATGAGCTTGAGCGCATCATGAGTCCTTGCCAATCTTCAACTGTAGGTTCTGTATTGCGTAGATTGGTGAGGATAGTACGAAAGGTGATTTGTGTTGGTTCCTCGCCCATCTGACAAAATATTTTGCTTAGGGTTACAACTTTTGTGAAGCTTCACCATAGTGCACCGCCATATGAGTCTGAGGCATACATGGGAATGTCCTTGACTGGTGGAAGTTGGCCAAGGTCACCGAAAAGCATGATTGATTGCCCACCAAATGGGAATTGGTTGTGGCTGGGGAATGCTTCACGTAGTCTCATGTCAATGCTTTGAAGTAACTTGGGACCAATGAATCTCATCTCATCTATTAATATATAGCGAATGAAGTACATTTTTTCTTGGAAACTTGCTAGTGTTTGGCCTTGTAGGGGGGACATATCTTTGATAGGTATTCGTAGGGCTGAGTGGATTGTTGATGCTTGGATGTTGAAGGCTTCTACACCTGTAGGTGCAAGAAGTAGTAATGGTGAAGGCCCATTTTGAGATGAATTATGGATTACAGTTTGGATGGCTTATATTAGATGTGATTTACCTGTTCCAGTAGTTCCTTGAACAATCATTTTGAAAGGAGTTTGGTAGGTACTTGCATTTAGATGCGAGAAAACTATATCAAATGCTTTTTTTTGTTCGAGAGAGAGCTCATACTGGGTAGGAGGAGTGGGAAGATGGGGGACAACAAATGTTGGACGATTGGATTCTATGTATGTAGTGGCATAGACCTATTCATGGGGAGTGAGTTGGGAATAACCCCAATCATGGTGCAAGTCAATGTCACGATGACCAAGCATATCTAGCTCATCAAAGTGAAAAGGAAGGCTTGGGTATAGGCTTGGTAATATTTGCCATTCAGATGGGTTGTTTTCCTGCATTATTCCTTCTTGACTGGAAGAGGAATTATAGTTGGTTCCTTCAAAAGGGTCTGATGGTGTGCGAAGCACATGGCGAGGATGATAACTGGCGGCAAAACTCTCCCACTGTTCTATAATAGGAAAGATTGACAAAGTGAATTCATTGTGAATGTTACGGAATGGTTTGTACAATAGTAGTTCACTCCAACAAAATGCTTCAAAGCAATTGGTGTCTCTTGCAGGGATGGAGGTGAAGCGTGGTGAGATGCGTACAATGGCTTTAGTAGACCATTCTTTCCATTGGCTATGTTTTCGAGATGTCTTGTAGGTCCACTTTTGGGTGACCTCAAAAAGTGACATAGCCTCTAATTGTATTGGATGAACCATGTAAGCATCAATGCTATTTGGGGAGGTGGTGGTTGATTCAGATGAGAGGCAAAGCCGCTGAAAGTTTTTTTGGTTCACATTTAAAGAGACAAAATTTCAGCTAGATAGGGAGAGTGGAAGCTTAAGTAAGAGGTGGCAAGTTTCTTGGGCTCCAATATCACGATCTACTAGTGTATCAGCAAGCATTTTTTTGAAAGCTACTGGGGCAGGCCTGTCAGACTCTATATTGGATGAAATACGACATAACATTGCTTGGTATGTTTTAGACTGGTTTTCAACTTTTGTGGCATATTTTGCAATATACTTGAGAACTGCGTGGATAGAGATAATAGGTTGGCAATCGACATTACCTCTCCAAATGGAGAGGATGGAAGGGTTGTGGAGATTTAAGCGATCATCATTGCGAGCAGCGGTGAATTTTGGTTGGCCAGCTTCATCAATTGCAAGGGTTGAAATTTCTTGAGTTGCCCAAGGGGCTTTGTAACAACATTGTAGGGATTGGCCTTTTTTCCTAAGGCATGTTTGTAAGGTACACTTTGTATGGCGTTGAACACAATTGACCAGTTCAGTGTAGTCAATGAGAGGGTTAGCTTGTAAAATCATTCTACTGTCCATTAAACATGGGTCATCGCCAAGAGATCGATGGATTGCTTGGTTCCTTGATAGCAGTGTGCAGGGGTTCCATGCAGATACATGACTTTCAATGTATTGAAGGGCATTTTGCACTGATTGAAGGTTATTCCATTGTAGTTTCCCAATATCTGGCACTTCTGCTAGCCAAAGGAAACCATGAATATGTGCAGAGCCTCTGTGTTGCCATTCATACCTGGTAGATTTCTCTGTTTAGAAAGTATTTTAATGGTATCCATTGGAATTGAACGTAGAGCAATAATTTTTCTTTACCTGTACCAGTAGTCGGTTGCGCCAAGTAGTTTTTCCAAAACTTCTTCATGAAATGTAGTGAATCTATGATGCATATAGTGTGCAGAAAGGTGTGGATTTTGAACAATATTTTGTATCCTCCATTTATAAGTGGCTTGTAGATTTGAAGGTGCAACTGAAGGCATGATCTTGTGCAGGTCTAGCCATTTTGTATCAGCAGCACTGAGGGTGAAGAATAGTGATGGGCAACCAACTTGGATAGCCATATTAGAGAGCTCCCCTCTACAACGGTTCCAAAAAGGGTGTGTTCCTCGAATTGATGATCCGAAGCGCATGAGTTGTTCAGCAAGTTTTTCATCTGGCGGGTCCTTTAAACGTTGACGAAGATCAGAAATTGTTGCTGGCAAACATGCATCAATGTGCTTATGGACAAATACAGATGATGTGGCTTGGCTGCGATGACGCATAAGAATATTGAGTATGCAGTACCTGAAGCGAGGGTGTTGGCCAAACCTATTATCAAAGTACCTGAGCAAGTGGAGAGCATATTCATGTAACTTAACTTCTTGCATACGAAGTTGTTTGAATGCTGCTTTGCCGTTAGGAAACAAAGTGGGGAAAGCCATAACAAACAATCCTTTAGTTGTGTACTCATTGATGGGAGATGGTGAAATGGGTGGCCAATCCATAGACAAGGTTGGTCGAGCTTGACCTAGTTGTAATATAGAACACAATTCTTCAACTTCTCTACGTGCTGGTGGAAGGTTAGCTACAAAGGAAGTCGAGTGGTGTATGGCTTCTCCAAAAGGGTATAAGGTTATAGCATATGTATGCGTAGAGCTTGTAGATGTTGGGCTAGTGAATGTGGTTGTTGCAGATAGGAGGTCGGTAATGTTAGTGGAAGCAATCGGTAGACATGTCAATGCAGCCTCATCTAAGTGCACATTTTGGTAGTATGGGTCGTGTAAGGTTTTGTAATGCAATGCCTCATAAACATGTCCTCTACTCACGTAGAAGCTATAGTCCTCATGGCCGATGTTTTTCCTATTTACTAATAGGATGTCTAATTCATCTATACGTCTAGGCAAGTGGGTAGCAATAGTAGAAATATCTTGAGGAAAGGAAATAGTGTGCCCACTATATTTCAGTTGGCCACCCTTTGCATAGGTAACTTGAAGGATAGGGCTGACCCTAGCTATTAGCATCTCTTCAACTTGAGTAAGGTTTTTTAAACATAGAGGTTGCTCACCAGGGTCCATGTTATTCCATGCTGAGAAGCGATGGCCATTTTTTTCAGAGGAACATCGGTGACAAGTAGACACACCATGTAATTGTTTTATCCGTATACCTGGATATTTTTCCATGCAGACTAGACAAGTTGGCATGTTTGCAAGTCTATCTAGCTTAGAATGGAAAGAATTTCTTGCAATGAAAAAGTTTTGAGTAAAGATTGGAGGCAGGTGGATTTGGCCGGGCGAAATGGAGGAGGGGAGTGTAGATGTGGAGGCACCAACAAGGGTGCTATGTGCAATTTCTCGTCTTCTTCTATTGACAATGTCTTTCCATGCATGGTACCGAGTGCGTTGTTGCTAGTTACGGCGAGCTCATTTAAGTTGCAAGCTTGAATTTTCCATATCCATATAGTATTTCCTGTAGGTCTACATAAAAGGTACAACATTAATTAATGTGATTACAACTAATTACATTGAGTACTACACAATTGCATTGGTTGGAAGCAAAGCATTGGGAATCTTAGGAAATAATAAGAGTGTATGTCATTGTAAGTTTACATAGAAGGTGCAACATTAATGGGGATAACATCATAAAAGCTTGGAGTAATAAATGTTCTAAAATGGAATTATAAAAGAATCAAGACAATGTGCAAACTAAATTGATTGAGCATATGTCAATATTAACGATTGAACGTAAAGCATTGCGATTCGCAAGAACCAAAAAGAGTTGTGAATAATTAAATGTTTGTTTTAGATAAGTTTTGGTATTACATGTTTGAAAATTGAAATGGATATGCAAGTGTACGTAAGTTGAATCCTTTCAAGTGCAATTACAAGTATGCTAAAAGATTCGGATGTAAAATTATGCACAAAATAAAATCATTAAATTTGTTTCTTCATTTATTGCAAGTTGATGTGTGGTTACATGTTAAAAGGCGTGTGAAATAAATTTTAGAGACATTATGTAGTACAGTGGTTTGCAACCCAACATGTGGATATATATATATATATATATATATATATATATATATATGTTTTTTGTAACTATTTGTTGTGCTTACAAATATGCACAATAGTGCATGATAGTACAAGTGTACTGAAAAAACTTGTAATAGTAAAGCTAAGCATGTTTAATAGTTGTGGTAACAATGCTTTGTGCTTCATGACCGTTGAAAACATTTGATTGGATGGTAAGTGCCAGTAGAAACTCGCAATTGACAACTGTTTGTAGAATTGTGCTTGCTGCATCGGGTTCTACTAGTAGGAGCTAGAAGTCTTCAGCACAAACTCCTAACAACGTTGTTGCTGGTTCTTCAAATGCAGTAACATTAAGAAGATGGCCTGTATCATCTTGCAAGTCCATCTTTAGCATGTAGGTTAAATCGCAAGTAGCAATCTCTGCAAAACACTTGGGGCATTTAAATGCACCTGGGCTAATTTGGAGAACCTTTTTCTTACACTTTTTGCTTTCCACCATGCGAGGGCATGACAGGTAGTAGAAGTTGTCTAAGTGGAGCTTCGTGATAGTGGCCTTTACACAAACATTTTGTTTGTCAAGAGAGCTTGGTTGCGCAATACTTGAAATAGGAATAGGGTTTTCAAATTTTTGGGTTGACATATGGCTCTTTGAGAGGGGAAGACAAGGTTGGGAAATCCCTGTAGTGGCATACCATGTCTATAATTTTGAGGCTTCAACCAAGTTGGGATTTACTACAATGATTGTTGGAAAGATAGTATCTATAGATTTTCCAGACCATGATGTAATACGACCACTTTTAATCAAAAGAATTGGTGGGTTTGGTTCTAAGGGAAGGTCAGCTAGTTGTTTCCTAGCAATTTGGCAATGGCTACCCCAAAGTGTGATGTCAATTGTATGGTTTGACATGTCGAAGATTGTAGTTGTACACTTTGTTGTTTCGGTGCCATCCCTTTTGTGAATGGTTGATGTAGGGGAGATAGATAGAACAATACTAATGACATCTACAAGGGAATTAATAGGCAAGGACATTAATGATTCAATGCTTTTGATATGGTAGTTGTGAGTTGGTATAGTGGACTCTACGCAGGTGAACGATGTTATGGTTGAGGAGCTGTGGAGAAATATTTCATAAGGGTTTGTGCCACTACTATATTTTGGGTTCCTAACTCTAATGCGGCCATTGGAGATGACATAAGTACTATTGGTCTCGATGAGATGGTAGAATTTATCTACAAAATCATTAAAGCAGGTAACATGTATCTCAGAGCCTGCTTTATCTAAAAAATCGAAACCAAAGACTTTCCCATCATTACTTGATTTTTTGTACTCATGAATTGGACTTTTAGCAAGGGCACGACCTTGAATGGACCAATGCTTATGGTTTGGTGTTAAGGTTGCAATGGGAATTGGTTCGGATGGTCCATCAAATGAAGCGCTGGGAGATTGTGTGGTGGTCAATGGGGCCTGGGAACTACTAGATGGTGTACAATTTAGAGCTTGATGGATAGCGATTGGTGCTCCAATCATTGAAGCATTGTTTGTTACTACTTCCAGGCTATGAATTACGATAGCCCTACGATGAAAGGACAATTTGAAAGTGAATGAAATGTACATGCTTAAACAACAACAACTGAAAACTATAAGGTAATCATGTATGTACGTGAATATGTGGAATTTTTTGCAATCGTATTCTTTGAGGTGCACAATGGAACCTTTGACTAAATCCTCCTCCATGATAAGCTCATTGAATTGGGTGGGTAGCAAAGCAGGATGTGTGTGTGTCCCATCTGACAATTGTATACGATACTTGACAAGCATAGCTTTAGGTTGATCAATGGTATCGATAGATGCAACTTGAAGAAAGGGATCTACATCAAGAATGCCTGAAATGATGTCAAAAATGGCATTTGTAGTTAATGTAGACATGACGCCTTTGGAAGACAATTGGAGCATTTGGCCTGTAGGAAAGCTAAATGTAGGGCATTCAAACAATAAAGACATGTTACAATAGTAATTTTGAAATGGTAAAATGGGTCATACAACCTTTCCGATGAGTGCAACTTAACTTATCTTACTAATGAATGCAAATAATTGATTAGTTGGGTTTGGTGGAAACAAAAAGGTGGGTGTTTTGTGCCTTATTTCATTTATGGGTTATTTGAATTTGAAAACCAAAGTTTAGGAGAATGTGGAAAACATTGTATTCCATAAGTTAAGATTATAAATTTTTGTAATAGTCTTCTGTTTGGAATGATGGTAGCAGAAATGAGCATCAATTATTGTGAACTATCCAATACTAACAAAGAAGTTGGGATATATGTTTTCATAGTCGTAGAATTGTAACAACATGACATTTAATCGCAAGGACATGCAGAGTAAATACAAATGACCACAACAACTATGGAAATAGAAATAGCATAATAAGAAAATTAATTGTAATTGTGGTTGCTGTCAAAAAATAAAAAAAGAGCATGGTGACAAAGATATTACATTATTTATTGGAAATTGCAAGTGTATATTCCAATGTGGCTTTTAAAGCATGTGTACATTTCTTGACATGGCATAAGTTTTCATAAAATGACCAAGAAGATAGAAGATCAAGTAGATAAAGATATACTGATAGTAGTGTAATATAACATCTAAGGAAATGGATATAACATAATAACAAAATTAACAATATACTTGTAAATAATATGCCATCTCTTCGTTTGGGATGAAAATGCAAAAGTATCAAATAAAAATTAACTTTGGTCGCTATCAAAATATACAAAAAGAACATGGTGACAAACATATTACATTATTTATTGGAAATTGCAAGTGTATATTCCAATGTTGGAGTGAATTTAAACTATCAAAGGAAAAAGGTACATATGTCACATTTCTTGACATGGCCTAAGTTTTGATAAAATGGGCATATGGTATATTTTGCTTGGATATATTTATAACAAAATATATATTATAAAACATATAATAGAATAGGAAAAAAATATATTATATAATATTATTTATGTATGTTTATTATTTATATAGTATATCATGTAATATCAAATATAGTATATAATATAAATATATATAGTTCAAAATTAATATTAAAAACTATAAATATAATGAATTATATGAAATAAATATTAAAAATGCTACAATATAATATGAAGTATTAAAATGAATATAATAAATGATATATAAATACTATAATAAAAGAAATATATAAATCCATAATATACTATTATTTAATATCACTTTAAACATAATAAACATTTCAAGTTAAATATATAAATGATGTTATATAAAGTAATATAAATACGAGTTTAAATAAATTATTAATGTAGTATTTTAAATGTAAAATAATATTATATAATAGTATAGTGCTTATTTATTATTATATAGCATATATAAATTTGATATAAATTTACAGTAAATGTATTTTAAGAATTTAATAATTTAATATGCTACATATGTAAAGTTTATTTATTATTTAATTGTATATTAATTTGTAATTATTCTTTTTCATTCATTATTATAAAACATAATATATTTATTGTATAATAAGCAGTATAAATTAAATATATAAATAATGTAGTATTTAAAATGTAATATAATATTATATAATAGTATAGTGCTTATTTTTTGTATATAGCATATATAATTTGTATATAATATAAAATTGTAAATGTATTTTAAGAATATAAAATTGAATATGGTAAATATTTAATGCTTATTTATTATTTAATTATAAAAAATTGTAATTATTTATTATTATTATTATAAAACAAAAAATATGTAATATATAATAATAAGAATTTTTTTTTTTTGTTAAATTACTTAATTAAGAAAATGAAAAGATTAAAAACAAACCCAAATCTCTCTCATTAAAAGAATGATATTATTTTATAAAACTAAATATTATGTCACAAAATTTTATATTAACAAAATCTACCATTAAAAAAATATAGGAAATGATATATAAAATACTATAGTATTCAAATGGGTACGAAATTTAGTATTTAAAAATTGAATTAAAGTTGTAATAATGACAAATTTATTCTTAATAAATTAAAACTCGAGATTTTTTTTTACATCCTTGTAAATGAAAATAAACTAAAATATATATAACATTTTTTAACTATTTAAATTTTTTCTAGATTTAAAAAATTTATTTTAGTTATTTAAATAAGCCTTTTTATTTTAACTATTTATTTTAAATTTAAAACCTAAATGTCCTCATTATTAAGATCTGGAGTGTAATTTTCATTTTATTTTAAAACCTAAATGTGTTGATTAATTAAACGTGGAGACTGCATTTTTTCTTGGGTGCCACGTATCTCCAACCGCCCATTCCCTCCACTGTTTTCATTGGTAGATGTCTTTTTACCTTGTAAATACATTAATGAACATTTTTCATTCAACACTTGTTAGTTATGTCAACATTTGTTAAATCATACATTCTCCACTTCTCCAGGTAGCTGTTGTTGTCTCTTCTCCCAAGAATACAGGGACGCATATTTTTATTAAGTCCTATGTTTTGCAGCATTCATTTTTGGTGATTATTCTTTGTAAACTGTAATATCCCTGAAGGTTGCTGTTAATAATTTTTTCTAACCTGCTTCTGGTTCTCATGGGCTGGTGGACTAGATTTTTATCTGCAGGCTTGTTTTATGATTTTTGGAGATCTGTTTGTCCTGTCCAAATTATTAGTTTAGCTTCCTTTTGTTCAAACACTGTTGTAACTGCAAAAGCATGCGAAATAGTGCTTTTGTTGGTCTGCAAAAGCGTGCATTCAATGGGGGTTAAATTGGAGCAGTGTTGATGAATGAGGAAATTTGTGCATAATATTGAGGTGAAGCTATTACATAACTTGCTGAGAAGGATGCGTTTATTATTTCTTTAATTTGTTTCTAATAAGAATGTTTCTCGGTATAGTATTTAGTATGTTTTTATGTTTCAATCTTTATAATTGTTCGCTAATATTTAGCAACAATTTCCTCCTAAAAATTAGCTTGTCGTTATGAAATTTCTGTTTATGGTATAGTATTTATAGGAATTGAAAAAAAATAATTTCAAATGATGGATATTATAAAATTCGTTTAACCAAAAGGGGTCTATCTACTCTCCCTTGCAATCAAAACAAACTTTGTCTTTCAAAAACTCTATTTCTGCACACTCTGTAAACTCGTCCTTCGTCCTTGTATTTTAATATTGTATGAATATGTTTTACCCCTTTATATATTTCCTCTCTCTTCAAAATTTCTAATGAACTTTTAACACTGCAAAAAAGATTTTCCAAAGCCTACGCTAAAGTACAGCAACCAAAAAAAACCAGGCCTAAAACGAAAGGGACAGTACTTTCACAGAATGGGTATATAAAATTCATATATGTCTTTGTAGGGCAAAATTATATATGTCTTTTTTGCCAAAGAGTCATTAACTGCTCTATTCATGCATTCAAAAGTGTGGATGAAGAAAAGCTTGGAGGAGCGGAAACCAATAGATGAGGGCAAAGCAGCAAAAAAATGGTTAAGAACAACCGGAAAAATGGCAAAATATGATGAATCCCAATGCACTCATTTTTAAAACACAAACATATTTGGGAAGGCGTAACAGAGGACGAAGATGACAATGCTATCGAAGACATATTGAATGAAATTGCAGGATATTTTCAGAGATGAAACTCAATTTGGGGAAAACCCTTGAAAACACACAAGAGAGCAAGGGACTAAATGCAGAGACTCAAACAGTCAAACAGTCAAAAGTTGTACAGTCGACGTAGCTGACTCACTACTTTAAGCTCACCAATATACAGAGGTGTCCTATTATTGCAGACTAATCTAAGTAGAGTTGCGACTGCTATGGACCCCTGGTGACCTACATGATAGTGCTTGTGTGCTTGATATGTCGCTCCATAGAAAGGACTGCGCCCGCGAAAGAGACTATGCAGGTGTTTATTAAAATGAAAATTAGTTAGAGTATGTTTATTAAAATGAAAATTAGGCCCGCCAAGCTTAAGAGAGTGTTTATTAAAATGGAAATGATGGGCAACATAGGGCAAAATAATCCAGAGGGTTTTTAAATGTGTTTGTTAAAGTGAAAATAATGGCGAAGATCCTGAGAATGAGCATATTTAGGTTTTAACATTATCAAAACGGTAGAAACTAACTGTGCAAGTGACGTACCTGAAGATGCTGAAGGAAACTGTGTAGACTTTGCAGGAAGAACGACAAGTGGCTGCGTACAGAGAAGAATAGCAAATGGCTGAATATCACAAAAGAATACTTTTTAAAATAGATTAAAAATAGCTAATTGTGTACAGGTTCCGAAAATCTCACAAAAACAACAACAAATGACTGACCTCAGAAATCTGCAGGTGTATTTCTTTAGTGATGGCGAGAAAAGATAATGACAAAAATCTTGCAGGAATAGTAGATTGCAGATAAACAAACTAAGGCAAAGTAAATGCAGCATTCGCTACCTAATTTAAGATATTTGTCAGATATTTCCATTGCCGCATTAACTCGGATATTTCCATCGGCGCATTAAATGCAAAGGAAAAATTAATTCCATCGCCCCATTAAATGCGAGGAAAAAAATAAATGTAGTGAGCAGCAAAGGTCGGTCAAAGAAATTTCGATGAAAAATGATGGACGACTGAGATGGTTTTTTTTGTCAACAAAGGTTTATGATAGCTTTTCAACCGTACGTGGGGAAAATGAGCTTTGAAAGCTCATATTGGACACGCCTTCGGCGTAATAAAGTAAAGATGGACTACTACAAAGACATTTGCAAAATTTTACAAGCTTGTCAAGTCAGCTAATCCTGTAGTATAAAGACGAACAAATGTAATAAGATGGCTCTAGTAGAATTAAACACTTTAAAGAGATTCTAGTTAGCAATGGAGACACCTATCGCCATAAATATTCTTCATTAAATGAGACCTCAAATAAATCTAATAGACGTCACTTTTTACAAAAATCTAATAGATCCAAAAACACAAATTGACAATTTGACAAGACATCGGCTCAAATGACCATCCTTGAATACATAGAAATCAATGCTTAAATAGCTTTTAGTAATAGGAAACCCTCACGGACAAAGGAGAAATGTTGAACCATGAGCTACATTAGCATTTATTTTTCTCATAATTAAGCTATAACTAAAGGCGTGAGAAATATACTTATATAGAGGAAGATATTCTTTGGATCAACTACAACATTCAATGAAGCAATAGAACAAGGCCATCTTCGCCCATGCAAGGCACCTCAATCATTAATATAGCCCTATAACATCATATGAGTTACCTTTCGAGAATTTATATTTGACTACAAATGTAGACAAGTACTCCGTGCATTAATACGAGAATTAGAATAGTCCTATAAGATGTCAAACTCACATAGTACATGACAAGAGACCCATAGAAATTTTCTTAGTACTTAGCTTGAAGGGCTCGCGCTCAAAACCACATGTACATAGCTTCACAATAGTTAAACCACCCATATTTTTGGCAATGGCTATCAGGATGCACCATGTGCATCCGATGGCTGGTATAGCCGTATCCGTCATATTTGCTGATAACTGTCTGCATTTGTTTGTCAGATCAGCATCATGTCAAAGTCCGTAGAAAATGGGAAAAAAAAACTCTCCGCATGAGAAACTTTCCTGCCCTCACACCAAAATATTTTTACTCCCTTAAATGTCCGGTAATAAAAAAGTCGTCAAAATCATGCCTTCCTTTAAATCCGCTAACTTTAGAGGCCAATATTTTTATTTTAGTTATCTTTTAATATGTATTATATTACTATTTATATTGAATAAATATTAATATATTATATTATATTATATCTATATTAATATTATATTATATATAAATATTATTAATAATATATTATACAAATATAATATAATATTATTTTAAGCCCGCACGGGTAGAGGAGTTGGCTTGGGCAGTGGGTTTGCTTCCCATTGGTCTCGGGTTCGACTCTGCTCCCGAGTTTAAGAGGTGAGACTTCTTGCGGACGATGGATCTCACCCGCAGGGGACTAGTCTCGCCCTAGGTGGGCTGGGCCGCAGGAACACCCGTGTTGTATAAAAATAAATAAAAAATATTAGTTTAAAATAAAATATATAATATATAATATTTTTAATATTAATATTATATTATATATTAGATATAAATATTATTATATTAAAATAAACTATATAATCTATTATTACACGAGAGGTGTAACTCTACAATGGCAGCAAAAGTAACGGTCTTAGCAAAAATAAATGATTCACCTTCCATCCTCAGTAGTGGGTAGGGTCTTCCATGCATTCGTCGCCTTCCATCCTTAGTAGTGGGTAGTGGCGGCCATGCATTCAATTGTAATCGATGGTAGTCAAAGAGTCACCTAGCGAAGGGATGAGTCGATGGATTTGAGATATATTTTACAACATTGTATAAAATTAGGTAACACAATGTTCATTTAATTTTTATTAGTTTATTTAGTGTAGATTCAATTCCAAATCAAAGCAACACAAATCCACTATGTTGGGCGTTGCAATTTCTGAGGTTGGAAAGGGCCTTCTGTGACAATGGATTGTATTACGACCCAACTCATCTCTCCAACAAGAATTCAGTCTGATCTTTATTCTTTTTACGATGTAGAACAATCATGGCCAACCTCAATTCCCTGCATGATCTTGGTTTTATCATCTCTTGAAGACTCACTTGAATTATAGTTGTGATCAAAGTTGTCAAAGGTGGAACATTTGAATCCCGTGTTGGCCTATTTTCCAAAGATGATGTAGATCATATCTAGGTATCACATGGTTTCTTTTCAATCTCCAAGATTTTGGCCTCACGGTGAAATTCCCTGGGTCTCTTTGTTATGCTAGAATTTATACATGAAAAATGACGCGTTGATGTTACTTTCCACTAATAAATCTGATCCCATTTTTTTTAATTGCATTGGCCTTGTTATCCTTAAAGTGATCCATGGAGAATAACCAATACAAAAGTATATTGATCCATTGGTAATGGCATAAAATAAGCACTCATTATGCTAAAAGCATTATATAGTGAAAGCAACAAAGTAATATTCGCAAACTTTTTGAAGCTTCATTGAAAATGATAGGCAGTGGAAGTATGTGCTACTTAAGAATAACAAGCACATAAAATAGATTATTTGTTTGTATTTTTCGAAAAAGATTTAAATTAAAAACTTCCCAATAAATAGTTTTTAATTTAAATACTTTTCGATTTTCTCTACTCTTGTTGACTAGTTTCTGGATCTGAAACTATAAATTGCCACCTGTAGGTATTCTCCAAGCTTCTCCAAGACTTGATGACAAATTTGATAACTTTAGGGATTTGAAAAATTCTTGACAAATTTTCTTCTTGACAAATTTTCTTGCTAGTAGTTAAACCTTGAAATGAAAGTAAATATGAATGAAGAATGATTAAAGAACAAATAGCAATGTTGCAACTCACCAAACCCTAGCATTAAGCTACTACAAATATGCTTGAAATGGCTGCAATGGATGTGGTTCTTGATTCTTGCATGAATGATGTTGATCTTTTTTGAAACACTTGCTTGAATCATCAACTCTACATCATAGTTGTTAGCACAATAACAAACATGAAGAATGCAATTGCTGGTATGATGATTGTCAATTGAAGAATGCTCTAAAATGCTTGATAATCTTCCCTTGAATGTATTTGAATGCTCTTGTTAATGCTAGATGAATCTTAAAATTTCTAGGTGTGAATATGAGTGAAAGATCCTTGTATTTATACTCAATTATACAAGAATTCCAAAAATTACAACACTACAATCCGACATCGGATCTAAGGGAATAAAATCCCATAAAAAAATTGAATTAAATTTGAATTTGGGCCACACGAGACTCATTCACCCAAGGTGGCAAATGAGTCCACCCAAGCCTAAATTTTGGGAATATTTTAAAAAGTTCTTAGAAAGGTGTAAAACCTATTTTTGAACCAAAAGATCCAGGTGGGACCCATTCACCCAAGGTGGTGAATGAGTCCTTGATCCCTAAATCTAGGCCACAGAAGCCAGAAAAACTTGAATTATAATTGGTTACTGATTAGTGTCAGGATTATCCTTAGAAAGATGCAATAAATGAGGCTTGTGGATGCAAAATAGGGTCAATTAAAGCACAAGAAAGCCCAATTATTAATTACAAGCCTAGAGAAATGTGAAAGTGTGTTACAACACTTTACAACACTCCAAATATGGCAAGATTAAAGTTGATTTTGATTAAAATCATGTTTATTATGCTTAGTTGTTTGATAAAAACCTAGAAAAGTGTGAAAGTGTGTTACAACACTTCACAACACTTTAACACCACACCGTTCAATTCCATTAGTTCACAAAGGCCCAAGAACTAATGTGAATGTGTTATCCACATTACAACACTAAATCAAGGCAACATTAAGCCAAAATCCACAAGGAGGACCCAAAACAATGTAAAAATGTCAAAGGAAACATTTTACTACACTACATTTAGCCCCCACTTTAGTGAGAGGATGAACTTTCTTCAAACTCAAACTAAAGTAGAAAAAAACACACCACGAGAGGTTAAAATGTACCAATGCTAGTAAGATGGGAGAACAATGATCAAGAGGTGTGATTAGGTCCCCAGGATAAAGATCCCATGGGAAACCAACATAAGAAAATGGAACACACATGAGAATGATATAAAGAATAGTGACAAGGCACACACATACACTGCCAAAGAAAAGAAAAGAAAAGGTTAAAATAAAAGAATCTGAACAAGCTTCGACCATTTTTCCATCACTATGTAGATCTGATCTAGGATTTTGTATAAAACATGCATACTCACTCTAAGGTGACAAAACTCCTAGTTGTCTATTGGGTGAGAAGTCCTAAAAGGTGAGACACATACAGTCATGGCTGGTATGCACTCACACACACATGCAAGTGGCTATGGGGAAAGTCATGTCTATGATCGAGCTTCCTGCTCAAACCATACCAAAGTTATACCATCTGATAACTTTAATAAGACGTCGCACATAAATGATTTTCGATTTTCATGAGGCAAGAAAAACTTTGTATCCTTAGAGCTCATGAAAAAATAAGATGGATCCACAGGCATGCAATTTGTGTTATGCAAAATGGCCATATAACAAAAAATGTAAAATGCAAAATGCAAAATAGGAAATGCTCAAAGGAGTTTTGCTTAGTTCATGCGAGGTCTTTAACTTAGGGAGAATTTCACCTAATGGTTCTAAGAGAGGAGCAATCAAAGAATAGAAGATTCACAACTTAGGAGATGTAGTGTGTCATATCAAGCCACCAAGAGGAATCTAATATGCTAAGAGAGATCACACTCTTGAAGGAAATCACACCCCATGTCATCCATAAAGTGAGAAATGCATTGTCTAACAAGAATTGCACCAAGAATCATGAGAAGGAAAAAATGAAAAAGAATAATGATAATGTATGCCCCCACTTTAAAGGAATTGCTAAACACCATGTGAGAAATTAATTTAAATTAGAAAATGAGAAATGCAAACAAGAAGAAAAAATGAGAGCCAACTTGAAAAGCTCTATGCCAAGTCATATGTTTCTGAGTAAAATTGAGTCATGTGAGAGAAAAAGAAACACAGAGAGAGGGGTTTCCCCAAAAATGAAAACACAAAATATATAAGGGATCTATGGATTTGGGGCCAGTATGTTCTTTTCTACATTGTTTTTAAAAGAGATTGAAACTGTCATCATCCCCTAAATGCACATAGAACTGGAAGAATAACACAAAGAGAGTGAAAACAAAGAAAAACCTTTTGGGTCAACATGGAAGAGACATGAATATCTCGACACCTTGTATCATCCCCAAAATGAAAACACAAGACAGATGAAAAATAAAAATGAAAGAGAAAAAGAAAGCCTTTTGGGTCAACATGGAAGAGATATAGGGTGTCATGACGCCTTGTGTCATCCCCAAAAGGAAAACACAAGACATATGAAAAAGAGAAAAAGATAAAAAGATTCAGGACATAGAGAAGAATGAAGGTAAAAAAAAAGGAATGTCACAAAGAGAGAGATAACATCAAACAAAACATCACAGGGGGGTCACATTATGCGGATCCAATCACACAAAAGAAAATGAAAAATAAATAATGCAAAAGGCTAGTAAGGATTTAAATGTGAGTCAACCTATGAGAAATTCATTTGCCTCTCAATCATGTTCATTATATACCGAAGGCGAGAAACTAGGCAAAGGGACAAGAGCAAGTGTTGAACTAGCAGAAGTACTAGGTTCAACATTCTTTGTAGGAGATTTATCATTTAAGCTCATGGAAGAGGAAAAAAATGTGTTCAGTTCATTATGCACCTCTTCATCAATTTTAACAACCTCATCATCATCATCATCTAATTTGATCGCAATAGGAGGTCGAAGGATAATGTCCATGGAAGAGTTCAATTCTTGTTGTGGAGGTTGCATTGAATTGTCTTGTTTTGGGGGAGGGGTAGATTCATCATGCATTGCTTTAGTCAAGTTTGGATCTGGACTTTATTTATTTAATTCATCATGTAACTTGCGAGAAAGGGCATGACATCTATGCCTATGCTCCCTAGCACCTCTATTTCTTTTGTTTTTGTTTTCAAGTTGCATTTGTGTAGGATCAGGTTGATCAACCATAGGTTTATTTTCTTCCCTAAGGGGAGTAACAGAAGGAACCATGGGAGGTTACTCAACCACTTTCTCTTTGACTTTGTAAACTTGTTTTATTCTAGGAGGTGTGATGGGATTGGTTTCATTATCTATTGGTTGCTTGTAAGAGGTAAGTTAAGTTTTTGTTTTAGGTTGGTCTTGCTTGTTTGAGTCTTGTATAGGTTGAAGCATAGTTTCGTCAAGGATGGGAGGTTCGAAGGTGGATACAGACATGTTTTGGAGAGATATTTTGGCTAATTTTTTTTCTTGAATTTTTGGTAGGATATGAAAAGAAAGTATTCTTGTGGCTCTATAGGTTCCATGGGCTCGAGCCAAAAGGAATCTAAGGAATAGTTTCCTTTGGATGAAAAAGGGTTAAAGTTGCTATGGTGAACAATGAATACTTCATTTTCAAAGGGAAACTTTAAGCATTTATGCACAATCAAAGGGACAAATTTCATGGAGCAAAGCCATGGGTGGCCTAGCTTCACACGAAATTGATCCGACTGCAGGATGATGAAGAATGTGACATCTAATTTTTTTGGTCCTATTTGAAATGGAAGGGTGATTGATCCTATCGTAGGGCAAGAAAAACCATTGTGTGTCTTGATCCATGCTTTCAGTTTATCATATTCATCTTGATAGAGTTCATGCAAAAGTAAAAATTCCTCAGTGATCACATTCTCTCCATAGGCAAGATCTATTAGTATCCCATTAGTGGGCTTATCATAGATATGACCAACTATGTAAAGAGGATCATCGGGTGCATGCTTAATTATATCCTTAGAGGAGAAACCAATGTCAAGAGGACTCTTAGGTCAGCCCTTACGAGGGCTGACGTCTATTGCCCATACCATTTCATCTATAAGATTGACATTATTAGCATTATTTAAAACAAAATTCATTACACCATTCTTTGTAGTTTCACCAGCTTTGAAAAATGAAATATTAAGTTTGGGCATGGGGTTGGTGAAAATTTGCAAGTTTTGGTTTGACAAACTTGTTTCCTTGATCACTAACACCTGCAACGGATATATGACTGAAATCAATGAGGTCTTACACAAGATGTTTAAAATTCTTGCAATGTTTCGTGTCATGTGCAAGATCATCATGGAAAAAATAGGCCCTCAAGTGGCGATGAAAATTTAGAAAATCAGAGTTAGGAAACTTGACGTAAAAAATTGAATAAGTTATCTATATTATTTCAGAAATATGTAAGACTAGAATTTGTAAAAAATTAAATGTAGTTTCTAAACTACTAGGTTTTTTTTTTTTTTTTAATCTATTTGGTGAAAATTTGAAATTTCAATGCAGTAGTACTTAAATTTAAGGGAAAAACTAAGAAGTAGGTGTTTGTTTGACCACCCTAACGACAATAAAATGATAATATTATTTATAAGATTTTAGATATAAGTAGAGGACTCATGTCCTGATGTGATGCATATTTGTTTTCCAATTTTTTTCCAAGTAAATAATTAAATATGAATTTTTTATTACAACTTTTAAAAAATATAAAAACTCGTATGTCTAACCACATTTACTTGGAAAAAAATTCATGAATTTTTTTTTTTCTTAATCCTATAGAATGTGAAGCATAGAATGTGATACCATTTGAAAGTTATAGATGTTTTTTAATTAGCCTATCAATCAAGACTTTAGTCATGATTCAAATAGAAAATGAATAATAATTATTTATTAAATTCAAAGTAAAGAATAATTTATATTGGTGGAAAGCTGAGAATCTCTTTTAAAAACCCATTTTGTTTCATCAATTTTGGGTAAAAAAAGTCATTAGCCACATGGGCCATCATATCACTTACATATTGCTACTTTTTGGCCTATCACGATCCTCCAAATAACCTAAAGCTCAGAGGTAAAGGCTTATTAGTGTCAAGTTTTTTGACGAGAGGAAAGGAAATCATTTGTTGTTCTAGAAGTTGGGACATGGTATTATGAAGGGTACCGGGTAGGGGAGTGAATTGTCTTTTCTGGTATCCACAATTAAAGGGGGTCATGGCTTTGACAACAACTCCTTGGTTATTGACATTTTAAGTTGTTTGTGGAGGGTGATTAGATTGAAGGAACCCCTTATTTTGTTTCTAAAATATTGGTAATTATTTTGGTGTACGGGCTTGGGTCACTCGATTCAGCTAGAAGTGGAATTTGTATTGTGACTGCTAACTAAATTTTGGAATAAAGTGATTGATAGTGTTAGATAAAATCTATTATCTTTTCTTCTTATTTTTTTATTGCATCTCATCAAGTCGGCCAAGGTCATCTAAGGAGTCATATGCACTTGGAAATGGTTTAGAAATTCTTCAACAAGTTCATTGAATGAATGAATTGAGTTGTTCGGTAAAGAAGAAAACCATTCCAAGGTGGAATCCTTTAAGGACCTAGGAAAAATCTTTTCCAATAGTTTATAATCAAGGAAAAATTGACTACATAAGGCAATGTAGGCATTAACATGGTTAGAAGGATCTCTCTTCCCTTCATATTTCTCAAATATATGCACCTCTAAACCTTGTTGCATCGGTTTTCGTAATTTCTCCAAGGACAATGGAGTGATTTTGACATAATATGTAGGTGGGCTATTTTCATTTTGGTAAATGGTGGAAATTTTCTTTTGAATGGATGAAACATTTTGGAAAAGTTGTGCTATAAGAAGGTCATTACTTGCATTATGAGATTGAAGTGAAAGTGGTGATGGAGTGTATGTGTTTGTAGGACATGATAGAGATTTTGAAATTGCCTCAAATCTTGACTAATTTTATGATTCTGTCTGACTATTAGCCTTGTGTTTTAGGGGTTGAATGTAAGGGTTTAGGGTTTGGTTACCCTTGTTTAAAATGTTTTGACCAAATAAACCCTTGTGTTATATTTTTGCATTGACCTATTGCTCTGGGTTGTCGGTAGCTTAAGTCATCAACGAAGCCTTTCTTGGCATGCATTTACCAACCCCTTTACTTGGCTCATCGGTCTTTTTCTCCATGTTGGGGATTAATATAATTTTACCTAATGTCGGATTGATAATTGTTTATATGCCTAAAGGGTTTTTCCGTCGTATGCCTAGGTCGGCCCCCTTTTATAAACAACTTTGTTTCATGTACAGGATTGAGGACCGTTGGATTGATGGTCTAAATCTTGACCGTTCCCCGCTGACCTCATAGGGTTTTCTGATGATGTCACTAAAGTGTTCGAGGTGTGCGAGATGTTTCCACTTGTCATGTATGGTGATGGGGCCCAGTCTAAATTCACCAACGATATGCATAAGGGCTATCAAATTGATGGTTGTCGTATGATAATGAGGGTTGATGAGGACTAATTGTGTTCATTACTCATCAACCGTGCACGATTAAAATAATCATCTTAAAACTAATGCGAGTCATGCAGACTGGTGACACATGTTTTCGCTTGGCAGTATAGGGTGGTTGGTTCGGGCCCGCAATCAATGAGCACGTCTGTTGACTGGGAAGTGTGTTAATGGTAGGCCTACCATATGGTGACATGGGATTTTCAACAATGTTGGACTCAATCTAAGTCATATAATGTGCCAACTCGCTTTTGCATCATTGATTTGAATTCAAAATAATTGAATTGGCCATGTGATGGTTGTTTGCACTCTGCAAATGACACATATTAATGGTGCAAGGTTTTAGATGGATATCATCTTGATTTCCATGTGTGCGAGTGGTTTTCTCCTAGCAATCATGATGGATTGTATGTCATTATCAACAAGGGTTTGATTTATCCCTGTTCTATTATATTTAGCTATTATTATAAAAGTATTATTTTATTTTTGCACTTCCAAAGGGGCAGTTCACTTTGGTGGAAAATAGTGTCAGTATTTAAATTCATTGAATAAGGGATTCTATTTCATTTAGTTGCAAATTATAAGGTATGGAAACTTGATGCAAGGAACTTTTTATCATGTTATGATAGTGGGGGGAGGCTTGAATAAGGTTCCATAATGGTATCTTAGTAGGAGTATTCTTTAGTTCAAAAATACTGTACTCCTTTTCATTATGTGAAGGAAAACGAGGGGTACTAGGAAAGATAGGATTATGAAATGGAAGGGATGTTGAAGGTGTTTGTCTTCTTTGTAAATTGTTCCTAGTGTTATATGGATGAGCAATAGTATTATGACTCGGTTTCTGCAACACATTATTCTTAGGTGGGTAGAGGATAAGTTTGGGCTTGTTTTGAGTTTGAGGTTTTTGTGAAGGTGGGAAAAGGATTAGAAGATTCTTAGGATATCCCATGGGGTATGTAAGAGGTCCATCAATTGAGGGAGATCTAATAGACACTTGTGCATTCATAATCTCAACAGTCTTTGTTTGATGTATTCCTAGGAAATCTAGTATCATCTTTTCACCATAATCCAAGGAAGTCAAATCAATATTATTGTCATTTTATTGCACCATGATATCCTCCCTAGGAGGAGAGTTTTTAGGAGAACTACAAACAAAATTTTCTTGACATTCATGGATTGGTTCTTCCATAATGACGGTGTTTCCTCGTTCACTAATTTTTTCTCTAGGGGAAGAGAGTAAATCAAGATTCCCATGACTTTCATCAATTATATTTTCTAACATCAAAGTATCTTCATCACAACTATGAGAGATACTAGGAGAATAACAAATGTGATTGTCATGATCATTTATGATTTCATTCCTTTGTTCCCCAATGTATTCCAAAATAGGAGAGGAAACATAAAGAGGGTTTTCATGGATCTTAAAGTTTTGATCATCCAACACCAACATATATTCCTCACTTACAATTTCATCCTCTGAAAAATTATCACAAGAGGGGAAGATGCTAGGAGATGAATGTAGACTAGTTGAAGTGTTGTGTAGGTAAGTTTCAATGGTCTCTTTTTGTGTTATGTTATCATCATGATTACCTATGATTGTTTCTTCTTGTTAATTAAATTATTTCTTTACTAAGAGAGGTAAGAGGAGAGAAACACCAAGGAATCTCATAACTCTCATTGATTGGTTCTTCTAGCACCAAAATATATTCTTCACAAATAGGAGAGATATTAGGAGAAGAACAAATATGATTGTTAGGATTGTCACTATTTGTATTCTCTTTCACTAAAACACTCTGATAGGAAGAGAATATGAAATTTTTCTTAGCAAGCCTAGAAAGGTAAGGTACTAGCTATAGCTTAGATTTTTGTCACCTCTTACACCTCTAGGGTTTGACACCTAAAGGATAAGGGACAAAGACCTATGCTTCATTTAAGAACAAACCCTAGAGATTCCAATGCAATAGAGATTTGAATTTTTCAAAGGAGATTGTTCCTAAGGCTGGAAGTTGATAAAGAAGATAAACTATGGATGCAAAACTAAAGAAATGTAAAGTGTTTGAAAACACATTGGGATATGCAAAAACACCTAGAAAGATGAAGAAAAATGTGAATAAAATAGAAAAAAAAATTTAAACAAAAGGAACGCACCTGGAAATGTGTTGGAGACTATATTGAAGACTAGAAATGCTATTGATCCTAAAATTATGGCCTACTGGGACATTTACAACATTCTGGGTGACCTAGTCTCGGATCTGGAAAAGTGCTCTAGAGCCCGTTTCAGCCAAATGGGTATCCAAATCTACAAAAAACTCCAAAAAACATGTGCATTGGGATTAAGTCACCATTTTTGGTGACTTAGTCCACTTTGGCTTTTCTAATAATCCGAAAGTGGAAACCGAAGCTCTCAGTCTGCACTTTCTACTCCCCTAGGTATCCATATCTTAAACTATAATTTTTGGCACTGTAAGAGATTTTTTATGGATATTTATACCTAGCCAAGAAGGATATGTCTTCAACAAGTTTTCAATCTATTCTATAAGTATTTCCAAGCCTTCAGGGTACCTAAATCTACAAACACACAAGAAAAGAGAGAGAAATGTTGAATGTTAGGGAATGGGGGTTTGCCTTAGTCAAACCCCTTTTAGGTAATTAAAAAAAATGAAGAAATAAGAGGAAGAATGAACATGAAATGAAAGGATTAGAAAATTTACATGATGATAGATCTTGAATTTCTCCAGTAGTGGATGAAGAATTTTCCCGTGAATGCTTCTTGATGACTTTACGATGCTAAAACCCTAGCTTGCTTGAGAAGAATGATGAATGAAGAGAGGAGAGACTGATTGATTGAATGAATAAGGAAACTGGTTAGATAGGGTGAAAATGAGGGGAAAACCCTTTATTTATACATGATTTTCCCTAATTTCCCAAAAATACCTCATCATAGGCTGACCATAGGGTTTAGAGAATAATATCCTGTCAGAAAATTAAAATAATTTTGATTTTTAAACCATATGGGACTAAGTCACCCAAGGTGGCGACTTGGTCTGACTAGGGCAATTTTTCTAAGTGTTGAGAATTAAGTTTTTTTTAATGATGTTTAGCAAGACTATTCTCTGAAACACACTTAAGTATGACTTGTAAGTGCATAATGGGGCCATTTAAACATAAGAAAGGGTCAAATTATTGATGAAAAGCCTAGGAAAGTGTGAGAGTTTTTTACAAATCCTTACAACACTCTGAAATGAGGCTTGGAAAGAGGTTATTTAGATGAAATACATTAGAAAGGTCCTAGAAAAGTGTGAAACTAGGTTGCAACACCTCACAACACCTTTGCAAGATACCATAGAATTCTTATTGATTCCATGGTCCGGAAACTAATGTGAATGTGTTGGCCACATTAAAACATTAAATCCAGGCCAAAATCCAAAAGAAAAGCCCAAATGAACATGAAATTGTCCAAAGGATACATTTTTCTACATTACATTTATCCCCCACTTTAGTGAGAGGATGAACTTGCTTCAAACTCACACTAAAGTAGACATTCATGAGAGGGGTCCAATTCATACCAATGCAGATGGTCTAGGATAAAAAGGATGAAGGAGATGGTCAAGCCCCCAGGATCAAAGATCCTAAGTCAAACCAACATAAGCGCAAGAGGACACACACAATATGAATGGTTTGCAAAAAAGAAAGATACACGATCATGCAATGAAAGAAAAGAACAAAAGTAAAAAGTTGGATCAAGCTTCGAGCATTTTTATAGATTGTTGTCGATTAGATCTAGGCTATTAGATCTAGGCTATTAGATGAAGGAGATGGTCAAGCCCCCAGGATCAAAGATCCTAAGTCAAACCAACATAAGGGCAAGAGGACACACACAATATGAATGGTTTGCAAAAAATAAAGATACACGATCATGCAATGGAAGAAAAGAACAAAAGTAAAAAGTTGGATCAAGCTTCGAGCATTTTTATAGATTGTTGTCGATTAGATCTAGGCTATTTATCAAAAAATGTATACTCATTTTGAGGTGATGGAACTCTTGGTTGTCCACCATGTGAGCAGTCCAAAAATATGAAAAACATACACTCATGGTTGGTATGCACTCACACATACACAAGTGGCTATGGGGAAAGTCATGCCGCTAGTTGGGCTTCCTGCTTGAACCATACCCAGGTTATACCTATTGATAACTTTAATAATGCACCACAAGAGAAAATGACTTTTGTAAATGGTTTTTGAAATGTAAAAATGATGTAAGGAATGTTCAAAGGGATTTTTCTTATTTCATTCAAGTTCTCATCTTAGGGAACATCATGCTTAATGTTTCTAGGAGAGGATAAGTGAAAATGGTCTCATCTTGTGTCCAAGAGAAGACAAGTGCAATGTCTCATCCTGGGGAACATTGTTCCTAATGTTTCCAAGAGAGGGAATCACAAGAAAAATAAAATCTCACAAAGAAATGTGAGTGTCAATGTATGCCCCTAATTTAAAGAGATTGCTAACACTATTACTGTGAGAAATTTATTTAAAGTAGAAGAAGACACAAGAGCTTATTCGAAAATCCTTATATTTGTATATGTTTCCTATAAGCTACGTCACAAAAAAGGGAGTATGTGACATGCGAGAAAACTTAAGGCATGTTGTCCACATCCCAAGCTTGCTCTTATATGTACATGAAAGGTTAATTACTAGCCAAAAGAGATAATGACAAGTTACATAGAAGGACAAGGCTACCTAACCCCTTGCCCCCACTGAGTGCAGGACAAGAGTGAGCTGAAAGGATTGATGAGATGCATGGTAGAGTGAAAATCAGTATCAATTAGAGGAATGAGGTGCCCCCACATAAGGAAGAGTACCAAAATCCTTAAGATGTCGGATTTTATTACTCAAAGCCTTACATGCACTTTTAGAATGACCTTGAACTCTTTGATATGTGAAAAAGGAATTCTTGTAATAGAATTTATTTTGAGTTTTTGGCAGAATGAATATGAAGTGATCTTGGAGGAGTCTTGAAAAGATACCCTCTTGATCAAAGGTATAAGGTGTTCCTTTATCGTGTGACAAAAATGTCACTTGCTTAGGAAAAGATATCATATTGACGCAAGACTCTATGGATTGCGAGATTGTGTACGCTCCTTTAGAGGATTATGTAAATTTAAATCATTAGTATTTTATGAGATGAAATTGAAATTAGATGAAGATTTCTTTGTTTGTTGTATTTCAAGTGAAGGAGAACACAAAAGACAAGTAGTATCGATTACTTCAAGATGCACTACTATTAAGAATGATTTAGAAGGGTGGTTTCTAATGGTGTTGATAGTAGGTGAAGGCTTGGTGATTTCTATCAAAGGACGATAACTAAGACCATGATTTTTTTCTTGTGTGTTAGGCTCTATAGGGTTGCAGATACCTTCTTCATTAGCACCACATCATTTTCTAGTGTAACCAAATTGTTTCATAAGCTCATAACCTTTTGCATAAAGCTTTTTCATTTGTTTTGGATATAATTGTTGTTGGTGATTAATTTAATCAATGTTTTTTGTGTAATTTGTTGGCTTTTGTTCGAAGATGGTTGAGGTGGATGTTGTTGAAGGGTCTTCTAAGTTTTGTGTTGACAAGACCTTTTTTCCCTTTTTAGAGTCTTTGTTTATGATCTTGTATTCACGCATTAATGTAGGTGTGAAATCTAAGGAACCCCAATCATCATCTAAGAGCTTCGTGACTTGTTCAATTTTTTGTTCTTGATTTGTTTGTTGTACGGGTTCGGCTTGTGTAGTTGGTGTTAATGTGTTGAAATGATTCTCTTTGTTTTTCTCCAGTTGTAACACACTATACGACTTAGGATCAACATCAAGTGTGTCCACTTGGTTGTTGTAGATGTATTTCATTTTTTAATGAAGAGTAGAAGGCACCCCATTCATTGCATGAATTCATGATCTACCTAAGAGAAGATTACATGAAAGTTCTTAAGGCATAACGTTGATCGGTGTTTCCAATGTGGCCTTCCCAATGGTAAGAGGTAAAGTAACCACACCAAGTGGTTTCTTTTTTATGTTGTCAAATCCCTTAATAGATCGAGAATCGGGTTTGATTTTTGATTGATCAATGTCAAGCCTATCCAAAAGGCTCACACTACACACATTAAGGGTTGAGCTGGTATCCACAAGTGTTCTATTGATCCCTTTTCTTTTGTATTGAGATATTATTATATGAAAGCTTCATTTTTTTTTCACTTCCAAAGGAGGGAGCTCACTTTGGTGAAAAACAATATCAACATTTAGTCCTTGAATCATGGCTGCTATGTCATTTGGTTGCACATTAGAAAGAATAGGAACTTGTTGCAAGGTTGCTTGAAGAATAGTGTGATAGCTAGGTGAATTCTAAATTAAATCCCATAGGGATATCTTTGTAGGAGTATTCTTAAGTTTTTCAACAAGACCATACTCCCTAATGTGTGAATTTAATTGAGTATCACGAGGAAATATGGGATTAGGTAAAGGTAAGTGTGTTGGGGTTGGTTGTGGTGAGTTCAAATTGTTTATTGTGTAATGTGTGTGAGCAACGGTATTATGAATCAGTTGTTGCAAAACATTGTTCTTAGGTGGGTAAAGGACAAGTTCAGGTTTGTTTTGAGTTGGAGGTTTGTTTGAAGGGGGGTAAAGGATGATTTGAGGTTGAATAATATTGACATCCCTTAGTGAAGGAGAGTCTAATGTGGGATCTACATCTTCTTCTAAGGGAATAATATTATTATTATCAATGTTATCCTTGTCTTGCATCATGATATCCTCCCTAGGAGGAGAGTTTTTAGGAGAACTACAAACGACATGTTTTTGACATTCGAGGGTTCATTCTTTTAAAATGACTTCATCACAAGTAGGGGAATGACTAATGATGGTATTATCAGTAGTGGGATGATTAGGAGAAGGTTTTATTTGTTTGTCCTATTTTTCGAAGGTCTCATTCTCTTGTTCCATACTATCTACCCTAGTAGGAGAGCTTGGAATATGGTCACCACATGCCATGGTAAAAGTTTGTAAACTAGCTTCATCATAGGTAGGAGAGGTATCAAGAGAAAGAACACTATGATTTTCAAAAAGATTGTCCCAAATGGTAGGAGCCTTAGGGAAGGTAGAGTCAAGAGGCTCATGAATCTTAAGGGGTGTATCTTCTAACACAAATCTATCCTCTTTGCATCGAGGAGGGATATTAGGAGATGGACAATTTTGATTGGAATGGTTATAGAGACTAGGTAAGGTGATATCTAGAAATGTTTTGCTAATATCATATTCTTGTTCTTTAATGTTTTCCAAAGGGGAATGAGGAGAGGGACAATCAAGGCCCTGAATGCTTGTATCTTCTTTTGCCAATATACCTTCATCACTAATAGGATAGGTATCGACAAAAGAGAAAGTATGATTTATATGATTGTCAACACTACCATGCTCATTAATGGGAAATGCAATGTTAAGGATTGTGTCAATGGTTTGGTGATTAACATGTTTCTTAATGAACTCATTAGAGGGCATGTTGTATTTATGAAATCCATGTTGAATGAAATCAAAGCCACATCTCTTAAAAGTAAACATGCTATCATGAAAAGGTAAAGAAAGTGCAATGCAATGACTTAAAGTGAAATGTTGAAATGCAATTTTTAGATGTGAAACAAGGTAATTTTATGATTACATTATGCAACAATCTAAAAAAGGAAATGTTGTAGATGAAAAATTGAATATGAGCAATGCATGAAATGAGCTAATTTTAAGCTAGATCTAATGAAATGCATATTACATAAATGTAGCCAATTGATACAGATAGGTAAGGGCAACAAACAAAAGGTTACAAACAGGGTTTTCAGCTCTATAAAAGGTTGTTTCATGGGCATAAAGGGAATAAGTCGCCCAAGGTGGTGAATTAGTCCTACTAGGGATATTTTTCAGAATTTTTAGAATTTTTTGATTGATTTTTAAGTTTTATATGTTGTATGATGCAAACCTAAGATGCAAATGCAGAATTTTAGAATTTTTTAATGATTTGAGATGTAAAAATGCAACCTATATGCACTTTCACTAATCCAACAATTTGGAAACCCTAGAATGCAAATTAAAAAATGCAAGATGTAATGTAATATTAATGTAAGCTATTACTAGGATGTAAATGTACTCCAAATCAGAAAAATGATTGCATGTTCACCAAAATGTATCTTAGATTGTTGTCACCTCTTACACCTCTAGGGTTTTGCATCTAAAGGGTAAGGTACAAAGACCTATGCTTCATTCAAGAACAAACAATAGAGAATCCAATGAAAGAGAGATTGGAATCTATCAAAGGAGATTTTTCCTAAGGTTGGAAGTTGATAAAGAAGATAAAATATGGATGCAAAACTAAAGAAATGTAAAGTGTTTGAAAACACATTATGATATGCAAAAACGCCTACAAAGATAAATAGAAATGTGAATAAAACAAAACAAAAAAGTATAAAAAAACCTAGAAATGTGTTGGAAACTAGATTGAAGACTAGAAATGCTAATGACCCTGAAATTCTAGCCTATTGGGACATTTTGCTTACTAGGACATTTACACCATTTTGGGTGACCTAGACCTAGATCTGGAAAACTACTCTGGAGCTCATTTCAGCCAAATGGGTATCCAAATCTACAAAAAATTCCAAAAAAAAAAGTGCAGTGGGACTAAGTCACCATTGTTGGTGAATTAGTCCACTTTGTGTTTTCTACAAATCTGAAAGTGGAAATGGAAGCTCTCAATCTCCACTTTATTCTCCCCCATGTATTCAGATCTGAAACTATAATTTTTGGCATTGTAAGTGAATTTTTGTGGATATTTTTCCCTATCCAACAAGGAGATATATTCAAAAATTTAGCAATCTATTCTTCAATGATTTCCAAGGCTTCAAGGTACCTAAATTTTCAAAAACACAAGGAAAGAGAGAGAAATGTGGAATGTTAGAGCATGGGGGTTTGTTTTAGTCAAGCCTCTTTTTTGTAATTAAACCAAATGAAGAAATAAGAGGAAGCATGAACATGAAATAAAGGGATTAGAAACTTTCCATGATGATAGATCTTGAATTTTTGTAGCAATAGATGAAGAATATTCCCTTGAATGCTTCTTGATGACTTTACAATGCTAAGACCCTAGCTTGCTTAAGAAGAGTGATGAATGAAGAGAGGAGAGATTGATTGATTGAATGAATAGGGAAACTAGTTAGATAGGGTGAAAATGATGGGAAAACCCTTTATTTATACATGATTTTCCCTAATTTCTTAAAAATACCTCATCACAGGCCGAGCTTAGGGTTTAGAGAACAATATGCCGCCAGAATATTAAAATAATTTTGATTTTTAAGCCAAATGGGACTAATTCACCCAAGGTGGCAACTTGATCCCACAAGGGAAATTTTCCTAGGTGTTAGGAATTAAAGTGTGTTTAATGATGTTTAACAAGATTATTCTTTGAAACTCACTTAAGTATGACTTGTAACTGTATAATGGGGCCATTTAAACATAAGAAAGGGTCAAATTATTGATGAAAATCCTGGGAAAGTGTGAGAGTTTGTTACAAATCCTTACAACACTTTGAAATAAGGCTTGGAAAGAGGTCATTTAGATGAAATACATTAGAAAGGTCCTAGAAAAGTGTGAAAGTGGGTTGCAACACTTCACAACACCTTTGCAAGACACCATAGAATTATTATTGATTTACCAGGGTCCAAGACCTAATGTGAATGTTTTGGCCACATTACAACATTAAATCTAGGAAAAACTAGGCCAAAATCCATGAGAAAATTCTAAATGATTGTGAAAATGTCCAAAGGATACATTCTTATACATTACAATAACTTTGTTTGACAAAAAAATAAAAGCACTTTTAACCATCTGATGCAATGCTTTAATAATGTAAATAATGTATATCCAAAGATGAACAATAGTTTTATTGAATGTATGCAAAACATTAAGAATGCAAACAATGTGTATCCAAGAATGAAAATCACTTTTATCAAACCTATGCAAATTTTTATGAATATAAACATTGTATATGAAAAAGTGAAAAGTAATTTTATCCATATGGTGCAAAGTTTCATAAATGTGAACATTTTCAGATATAATGATGCTTGTAATTGAAATGATTTGAAAAATGACTACCCTAAATTGATTTTTTTACCTAGATGCATAAAACTGATGTTCCTAAAACTTTCTAGACTTATAATATATATTATTGGAAAGATTAAGAAGCACATGAATTAGGTTTTAAATGCTTCTAAAAGTAGTTTAAAGTCTAGACTGGGATTGATTTACCCAAGGTGGTGAAAAAGTCCCGAAATTTTCAAAAAAAATCAATTGATTTTTATGCTTTTTATGTTGTATGATCTATAACCTAAGTGAAAATGTAGATTTTGTATGATTTTCAATGATTTGAGATGCAAAAAGTATACTATATTAACTTTCACTAATGCAAAATTTAGAAACCCTAGAATTCCAATTAACTAATGCAAACCCTAATGCAATGTTAATGCAAGCAAGATCTAGGATGAAAATGCACTCGAAATAAAAATTATAATGTCCTAAATGCAGGTTCACCAAAATGTGGTATATGAAGAATGGGATTTAAATGTTATCATATGACTTAGGACATAGAGCACACCCACTTTCCACCTACTACATTCAACGATAACCCTAGAGATCTCAATGCAAAAGAGAAAGAGATCTGGCAATAGGGATGTCATAGGGGTTGATTATAAGCTAATGAGGGGTTCACCACCAAGAAAAGACTTGGAAAGACAAATGAAATGCAAGATGTAATGCTTAACCCTAATATGATGCAATATTTCACTAAATGTCCTAAAATTGTATATAAAACAAAATAGAAAGTTGGAAGATGAATATGTGCACCTGAAAACTTGAAGTAGACTTGAACAAGATCTAAAATGCTAAAAATCCTAAAAAATTTACCTACTAGAACTCATTCACCAATCTAGGGGAATCAGTCCCAGATCCGAGTTTCTATAAAATTACAGGTCTCTAGAAAATGGGTATCCAAATCTATAAAAATCTTTGAAAAATTCCAGTAGTGGGACTCATTTGCTAGAACTGGAGGATGAGTCCCATTTTTTTGTGAAGTGTTCCAGGAAGAGAATCTTAAACTAAAAATTTGCAAGCCTCTGAAGATGGATCAAATAAGCAGTTTTCCATTGATTTCATACAAATTGGATGGATACTTTGTTGCAGATCTAAGTTTCAGTGAGTCTTGACAACTTTGATGACATTTGCAGCTTTATCATTTTTGTACTTTTGAAGGCTTCAAATACACTTTTCTTCAATCTATAAACCTATAATAACACATGTAAAGAGGAGAAAAACTTGTTGATTGTTAGGAAATGGGAAGTTTAGGTAATTAAAGCAAATGATGAAATAATGAAATATAAGCATGAAATATGAAATATGCAATGATGATACCTTGAATGATGTCTTGATATGTAATTCAACAATCTAACATGAAGTGGCCATGAAGAATGTAGATATAGATCTTGAAATAAGTGTAGAAAAATGCTTAATCTTGGATCTTGAATGGTACATCACAACCCTAGCTCAACATGTTTGATGCTTGATGGCCTTGACATGATAATGAAACTTGAATTCTTACAACAATTGATTAAGAAATATGACCTTGAATGCCTTAGAAATGATCTTATGAACTCAAAATTTCTATTATGAATGCTCTCACAAAATTCTTAGGTGAAAATGAGTAAAACAACCTTGTATTTATACTTAATTATGCAATAATTCATAAAATTACAACACTACAAGCCGACATCAAATCTAGAAGGATAAAATCCTACCAAAAATTTAAATTAAATTTGATTTTGGGCCACATGGGACTTATTCACCCAAGGTGGTGAATGATTCCCATTACCATTTTCAAAAATGGTTAGAAAGGTGTAAAACCAGGATGGAGACCCAAAAAATTAGGTGGGACTCATTCGCCCAAGGTGGCGAATGAGTCCCAGACCACCAAGTTTGGGCCACACAACTTGGAAAAACTAGAATTCTTTATGTCTGGATCATCCTTAAAAACATGCATTAAATGAGGCTTGTGGATGCAAAATAGGTCCAATTAAATTATAAAGAAGCCCAATTATTAATGACAACCCTATAAAAGTGTGAAAGTGTGTTAGAAGACTTTAGATAAGGCATGGTTAAGGTTAAAAAGAGGTTTATTAGGTGTGGTTAATTAATAAAACCTTAGAAATTTTTTAAAATGTGTTACAACTGTAAGGAAGCTAAGGTAGCAGAACAACTTCCTACACTAATCTTAAGAGGAGAATAATGCAAATATTTTGCAAATCATTAATAGTTACAGAAACTTAAACATAAATAAACATAAATAGCATGCATACCATGACATAGAGATTTATGTGGGAAAAACTCTTTCGGGAGGAAAACCCCACACTCCAAAAACTATCCAATATATTATTTAGTAAATCATAAAGATTATAATATACTTGTAGATAAAGCTTCTCATAGGAGTATCACCACTTAGAGATCATGAGACAACACGAACGATATCAGATTGTCAGAATACATCACCATCTTCTCTCTACTGCAACCGTAATGCAACACCCTCATAAAATAGGATTACATTCTAGGGTAAGAGAGGAAAATAAAATATCCACCATTAGATCTAAAATCTAATAATTTACGGTCTAAATTTACAATATATCATTTATCTAATGTGTGTTGGCTATTCTAGAAGTTTCTTGGAAAAGTTAACACACTCACATTTCACTCTGTGCTACCATTGTATACACCTATCGATGTAACTAGTTAACACATATATAGATTTATATACATCATATCAACAATAAACCACATATAATTGCAAGGTTGAGACACATTTTCCCAAAAAATCTCCCACTTGTTGAACACCTTGCAGGAAAAACCTGAGGGTGTAACATCATCTATTTAATTGCTATGGGAGGAAAGGCCCATTGTATTTGAACACCATTTGAACTTCTATGTGCACACAAACTTAGTTAAAGTCAATAATATTCATCGAAGTCTCTACATTAACCAGATTCACCCTGGCCCATCTTCACTCATATCTCTAACAAAATGATATTGTACATCAATGTGCTTGGTTCTGGCATAAAATCTCAGGTACTTAGCTAGATATATCACACTCTAATTATCACTTCACCTTATTTTATTCTAATATCTGAATATATTATATTAAGCCAAATAAATTCTTTACAATCATGAGTAGCTTCCATATACTCTACTTCAGTAGTGGACAAAGCAACCACAACTTGTTGCTTACTCATCCAACTAATTGATCCTCCAAATAAAATAAACACATAAGCAATGGTGGATTTTCTACTATCAACATCACCTACCAAGTCTAAATCCACATAGACATGAATATCAAGGAAAATCATAAATGTCAAGTATACAAAGATATCTGAAATATAAAGAGATATAACATCAAAATTGGTTGAACCGGAGTATACATCATATCTCAAATCCATCATGAATTATATCATGCAACTAGGATCTGCTACTGCCAGATGGTGCAGGCATCTCATGGCCAGTACCTGCCCCACCAGATGGACCAGGACCTCCTGGATCTCTCCAAGGTGGCTGAGTCACACCCTCAACAACAATTTTTTTATGAATCTTACTTGATCATGACTGCAGATAATTGACTCTCCACTCGGAGGGGACGTCATCATGATATCTACCTCTCTACCCACACAAAGAACCTCTCTTATATAATCACCTACAGTCATGCCATCAGCTATCCTCTGCAACCTACCTGCGACGGTCTGGGCTTGTTCTGTAATCTACCTAGTTGCATCCTGCTCTATTGTCAATGTGGAAATTTGTGCTTGTGCACCTACCAACTGTCCATCTACCTATGAGAGAGAATTTTCTTGAGCCCGGGCCTAGGTTTGCATCTGAGTCTAATTCTATGCTAATAAACCCTGAGCTTGTACCGACTGGCCCTTTAGAGTCTGTAACTGCACCTATAGACTGGAAATCTGAGTTTGATGATGCTCAGAAGTCACCCCAAAATGCGTGCGCTGCTTTGAAGGTGCTACTAGTGATCGCCTCTTTCAAGGAACCATTAACTCTCACACATCCACATCCCCATCACCACCATCACTCCCCTCATAATCACTGCTACTACTATCCTCCCCATCACTGCTACCCACCTCATCTTTGTTGCTCTCAACCTCCTCCACAACCTTTGCAACCTCCACCACATCCTCTAATCCTCCTCACCACCAATCTCAACTCTCCTTTTTGGGCATCAGTGACCTAAATCAATATCCTCCTCGGTAGCTAATGGCTCTGGCTCATCTGGAATAGTAATCTAAGGAAAAGGATGTAACAACAGATACTCGACATAATCTACTATGATAGGAGCCTCAAGAATATATGGACGAATATCCCAGACTATAAGTTGTAGAGCCTGAAACTCTTGTACTGCAATATCATAAGAGAGGTAGGGTCCCAAATCAATAACATCTATTTGTCGCCACCCATAATGAGAAACCACATAGGGTATCCCTTGTACAATACCATACTATCTAAGAACCCTCCTGAGTAAAAATATTTCTAGTACCCAATGAGTCTGAGTAATGAGAAGCAATGACTGAGCAACATATGGCATCTTCATACTATCATCATCCTAGTGCTCACAATCTAAATAGGGATGCCACACAACTACCTCGAGATCATCCAATACTCTTCGCTAATGATCTAACTTACCTAGTCTAGGTTGAGTAAGTTGAATTGCATATATGTGCACATAAGGCCGCCTGGTTGGATGTGTAACAAATATTTATTCCCACACCCACACTTGAAGTAAAGTAACTTCGATTGATAAAATCCAACCAACAAGGTAAACCGCTGAATGAAAATCATGAAAAAGGTGGGAAAGCATGCACATGCCCCAAGAATATCTCATCTGATGAACTATCATGCTCTCAAGAACACCGCCCCAACCAATAGAGAATCCATTTGACCTACAATCACAACAAAGGAATCCTCCAATAAATCCAGCAAGAACTGATGATAAAGTGGCATAAGCATCATGAATCTCATGCCACAAAATTCATAATCCACCAATATGATCATCCCGAAACACCCTCCAAAGAGCATCAGTACCACCTTGCTCAAATGAATCATAAACAACAATATCCCCAACAACTGGTATCCGTAGAATCCTCCATACATACTCTCAAGTGACTGTGATTTCACCAGTAGCTAGGTGGAAGGTGTTATGCTCGTTGTGCCACCTCTCCGCTAAAGCTGTTAGGAGACCCTGATTAATCCTAATTTGGGGCATATCAAGTAAGGAAGACAATCCACAACGTGTAATGATAGATGTCTCAGGCTGGGCCAACTGTGGTATCAAATCAAATGTCTAAGGAAACCGCTCTCTGATTTGGAGGTTCATCAGAGCCTCCTATCATCATGAAATGTTCAAAATCAATACTCATTTGTCAAAACATCAAAACATCAAATATTTTGTCAACCTAATCAGCTCTTGGTGAGATTGTTTGACCAAATCTCATGAGTGAACCTAATCAACCTCACCTATCATGAGGTTTATCAATCAAACTATAATTATATCTCACCTATCATGAGGATAATTATTGTAGACATCCAAAAATAACATTATACATTCCGCTTTAACTAACATTGTGCATTCAGTTCTTCTACTAATCAATTAAAGCAATTTATTTATTTAATCCTTATGTTCTTCTCATTTGATTTAATAAATCAAACTGATTTAATCAAATGTCAAATCCCTAAAACTCCCTAAGTTAATTAATCTAAATTAATTAACTTCTAATCATGATTATCATTCTCTAGCTTTTGACTCAACTAGAGTCAAATCCAAACTCTTAACTAACCCACCCACTTGCACCAATAAATCATTTATTTGATTTATTATTTCCTCTAATTACATTCAAAATGGCATCAAAATGGAATATTCTTCCAATTTGAATCTTCCCCCCAAAAGGGACTTGTCCCTTCCAACAAGGTTTTAAATGCTATTTGCACAAGTCAAACATGGCATTTATTGCACCTTTCACCCCCCCTAAACATGTCATTTCATCCAAATTTGAATTTCAAATTGGCACATTGGCCAAGACTTGCACATTCCTCACCCTCTCACACTTTGACAAGTGGCATCTTGTCATTGGCTCATAAATGATCCCACATTCATCCTAATCTTGAATCTATAAAATGCAAAGCATTTCAACACAAATCATCCACAACACACAACAAATTCTCACTTGCAAGGTTACTCTCTTCATAAGAGAACTAATCTTGTTCATCACCACACCATTTGCTTAGCAATTACATCTTGAGGCAAGGTTGCTCTCTTCATTTGAGAGTCAATCTTGCTCTTCACCATCTATCATTTGGCATCTTGCTTATCATGGATTGGGAAAGGGCATCCTTTCTACATCACAAGGAGCACCAATCCGATATGGGATAGATATATTTCATGTTTCATATGCTGTTGAGTCATTTGTTTGCATTGTGAATCATGGATTATTATCTCATAAGGATATGCATTTCTGTTATGTTGTTTTGTCAAGGTTACTAACATTTGCAGATTTTCATGTCCTACAAATGGCGCTAAAAGGAGGGCTGTAACATATTTATTAAATAGATATAGTCTCTGTTTTAATTCATACATTTTTATTTTTATTTTTTGTTTCTATGCGATCGATTAATACTTTAAGTAGAGGATGTAACGTCTCTATTTATGCTGATCATAAGTTTCAAGCATTGAGTGCTTTCCGATCTGTACCATATCATTTCTCCTCTGCATTAAAATTGCACTATGTCTTCATGAGTGTCATCCATGGTCTTTCCAAATGCCTGCACTAAAATCATCAATGTGGGCATTCACTGCTGTTATGGTTATTGAGGTAAATCCTTTGCAAACTGGGCAAACTTTAACTACGAAAGCTTCATCATTTCCATTATTACAAATGTCATTTCTAAATTGATTCGATGCTCATATTTTTTAATTTTGTTTCTCTCCTACTAATCTGAGACGTGACCCACTAGGTACCAAATCACGTGTTGTTTCTGCAGCCTTTTCTATTCCTGCACAAACACCTATTTGCTTATATATTTGGCATTCCCCTTTCATCAAATTAAGAGTTAAAATCTTTGTAGTGCTTGGGTTGAAAGATTTTTTTTTTTACGCAAATCAATGCCCGGTTTCTAGTTTTATTTTGCCTATGTTGGCAATTTCAAACTATGTACAGTTCATCCTCACACTAGTACAATTTGTTCTCTTACTAATCTGCTGACAGAGCAATGGAATTTTTCACTACGTTGTGATAGGGCCGCCATTATCATAGCTTGAATATCAGTAGGTAGATGCATCTATCCAAAGGCATCAGGAATGATAGGGATGGAACCAATGTCGATAGGAGTCTTAAACCATGTTCGGGTTTTCCTTTCCACTTAAGAGCTATATTTAGACTTGTTTTGATACAGTCCATTCGTTCTAAGTAAATACGGTCTATCATTCATTATATGTCTGAGTCGAGTGTTTATACATGTCATTTTGTATCAAATGAAGTGTGATGAGATACATCCATGATAAATAATGTTAATTTGCATATCAAGCTTTAGGTCATCATACAGATATGACATGATGAAAAAATAGAAGCAGATTCATGTTGTTACATAAGAGAAACTTCAAGAGAATTGCCTACAACTACAGGACTAGGTACTTTCCTTCTAAACTGTCAATACAGAGCTGGTCATTGTCTTTTATTTATGTGCAGTAAATCTGGCTTCGAATATTCACTGTTTGTCGACATTAAATGCCTGTCTTTTTCATGGCAAGGTACCTTGATTTAAGTGCCAAGAACAAAAGAAATAAGATATTGTCTAGGTGGTAACTTGTAAGGTTGTAATAACAGGCCATGGTGAATAGACTATAACCTTTCTGCAAGCTCGAGTTAAGACTTCACGCAATGACAGAACATACAGCCTCTTTGCGTCCCACATGATCCCTAATAGAGCTGTGAACTGTCATATTCTTTTATAAATCACGGCTTATAGATAGGAGCTAGGAGAACATGACTTGGATCGCTCGCCATTGTAGTAGCCTAGTCAATAGCAAACAACATTGCCTGATATTAATCTAGCAGCTACTCACCAATTTGAAAGAAGTATAAATGTATTAGGCAGGCACAAGGCACGATATCATGAGGAACACTTCTTTCATCTACTCTCATTATTGATTTTGACTCTTTTGTGTAGGCATCGAAATAGCATTGAAAGCCATTACTGCTATATAGCGCATACACTTGAAAGCCCCTTTCTTCCTTTTGCACACTTATACGCATTCATTCGAAGTTTTATGGCACAACCAAGCCAGGCCAAGTGGTGTACAGGAGTTTTGATGCTAAACAACAAATCACTTTAATACCTACATAGCTACCTTATTGATTGCTTGTAGAGGCGGCTCTTTGTGGGACGTTGGATCCACATTTGGATTCATTTATGCATTTATGAGTTCTAACCTTTATGTTGCTGGTGTGCCTTGATGGATGAGTCACTCACACTACACTACCACCGTGGAGTAAAACAATATCAGTCAAAAATGTGAAGATAAAGAGGCCCGCTTACCTACATTTTTTGAAAGTTTTCCATGGCGTTTTCTACTATTTACTCTTAGCGCCCAGTTTGATAGGTAATGGCTAACTTAGTGGCATAAATTCGATATGATCTATTCTTACTGCTAGATCTCTGATATTAGTTGGATTTGATCTGTTCTAACTATTATTGGATCTTTTATTGACTGCCTTTGAATGTAGTAGGTAGGATTGTACATCTCTATTTTCTGTTCAAATAAACATCAAACCCCAACGCCATCTATTGTGCATCAATTACATATCCAACGTACCTTGTTTCAGTCTTCTTTGACAACTTTATCACATTCAGATTGGTGTGACAGACAGTATGAGGTGGTAGTGTTGAAGTATTTATTATAATAATTACTGGGGAGTTATTTGATTATTGAAGACAATCGACTTTATCACTAATTTTGCAGTTGCACTCTCAAATTTTCAATCATTTAAATTTGCAAATTTTTATTGTTTTGAGAATTGAAATACTGTCTTTTGTTACAGGTTTGAGCAGATCTAGGAGAGTCCAAATTGGGTTGATATTTTGATTAAATTTTCCTTACAATCCAATATTTTGAATTGTCTAAATTAATCTATGGATTCTTGCTGTTAAATCAGAGCTCTTCTTGCATATAATTCGGTTGATTTTATTTTTTTTAAAATATTTTAGTTAAAGAAGAGCTGAAATAGTGCATAAATTTACATAAAAGACTTTATTGAATTATCATAGAACTCAAGGGCCTTGATGACTTGTTTTATTTCTCTAAGAAGTTTCATCACATAGTTCACATACCTTGTGCATTCTTGTATAGTTTAGAAAAATATCATACATCTCCTTGTTCATAACTTTGTACTGTTTTGTCAGGTTGATGTTGGAGGCAAGCGTCAAAACTAAACAAAGGTGAACGAATTGGAGCTTGAGAAGTTTCAAAATTAAGACTTGAAAAGCATTTTTCAATGCTTGTGGTTATAATCCAGGGCTCCAATTCACGTTTTAGTTTTCTGTTTTAAACCAACTCACATTTCCTTTTGGGTTTAAAATTAATCACTTGACTTGATCTTTTCAAAGTTGGTTAAAAAGAACCTTAGACACTTACTAGAATTTCAATTTGGACATAAAATTGAACAAGGCAATCTTCACACTTGGATTTTGGTTCTTAAAACGAATTCATCACTGCTTTTTGGGGCTTAAAATGAACAACTGTTTGTCATATTTTGCAATCTTTTTTACAAAGTAATATCATTAAAAAGACGTATGCGCTTCTCTCGCGCCTCACGGCGATCTTGAGAATCAAAAGTTTTTTTTATGATATTAAGTTATCAAAAATATTGCCTCCACACTTCAATTTGGGATCTAAAATTGAACAAAACATGCGAGTGTGAGCACGATATATTGCGGAGGTTCTCCCCTTTGTTTTTCAACGAAGGTTGTGTGAACGATAGGATATGTTAGCTCACTTTTGTTTATCTTAGAGGGCCTGCCTTGTGGGAAAAAGTACTCACCCAAGGGAATGACCCAACCGGGAACACGCTAAAGCCAAGCGACTTCCACCCGGGATATAAGTGTGGATATTGGAACAAAGGCCAATATCACAAGGATTATTCCGACGAGATGGACAACAATAGACTCTCGCCGATGTTGGATAATCCCCCATGAACGGAATGCCCGAAATAGAACCCCTTGTTTAGAAAAAGGCCAAAACCTTGTTTATCTTGTTGGTGCAAAAGGTCATGTCCTTTGAAGCCGCCCCACGTAACATGCAGTTTTGTTGTGGAAATGGAAAGTATGCCATGGGAGATTCATGGGTACTAATGCTTGGCTGACCCGAATAAGTGAGTGCCGTGGAGGGGAGCCAGTGTGGTCAAGCATTTAGCCATTCGCACAAGATATGCGCAGCTGGATTTATCCAAGTGGGAACCCAACAAGATATTGCCTCATCATCCTAGGGTTGTAAAAAGTGCTTGGAATCAAAAACACTTTGCTTGGATTCAAAACATTGAAAAACGAACATTCACATGAGCCTCAAATTTCAAACACCTTGGAGGAAACAAATATCCTTGACGAATTTGAGTACTCTTGCTTTCCCTAGGGATCATATCCTTAGAGGTTTCTAAGTGCTCGAATTCTATCATCATTTGTTTTCACTAAGGATAAACATAGGAGACTTTTGCCCTAATTTCCTTGATTTCCACATAATGGACCTTGTGGGATGAAAACGAAAGCAGGACATTAGACATTCAGTTTGAAAACATAATCAAGCAAGTGATTTTGGTAAAAAGGGATTCACTAAGATAAGATAAAAGACAAATTTGATTACACATGTGTTTTCTAACATGATCAAAATCCCAAAACCGAAGTTCAAAAAGCTTAGTGTGAAAGCTAGTGAGGAGCGTCTTGAGATCCTGAATTGTTTGAAAGGTTTACTTTCCTCTCATAGGAAATATAGCGTGTCCTTCAACATCGAGGTCTTGTAAGAAGAAGTGTTATTCTAGGTCAAGTCTAGGATCAAATTCAATCACTTTCATCCATCTCTCAACCATCAAAATCAGTCAAAATCACCTCACCAACAACTCTTGGAAACTTTGTAAACATCTTTTATGCTCAACTTTTAGGCGAAATCAAAACATCTTTGTTTGAATTAACAGATCTAGTCAAACCATCATCTTATACACGAGTTCTCTCTTGGATAATACAACTTCCTAGGGTTTACGAGTTCATCTTGTTTGGCTTAACACACCTAGCCAAATTATCAAATCATCACCTCATTTGACTTGACACACTTAGTCAAACTACCATCTTGTAGGGGTTCACTCTATGGATAACACAACTTCCTAGAGTTTTATGATTACATTTATCACTTTTGTTTGACTTAACACATCTAGTCAAACCATCAATCCAATCACGATCAATCAAAGTCCTAAAAGTTTAGCATTCCCTTCAAAGTTTCTTTAAGAGTTCCATTCACCCATATCACTCATCTTTCATTTATCTCATCCTCATCATCACTTTGATCCTTCAATTATCCTAGTTCTTCGCTTCTTTGAACCTAAGGTTTAGACCGATCTAAAGAATTAGAGGTTCATCTCTTACATTCTTGAAAATCGATCTTCATTTTATGGTTCAAACTCGATTTCAACACAAGAGGAACATGGAATATAAATTTGATCCATCCATCATGAGCAATTCGATTCAACCAAACTATTCAAGCCTTGCAATACCATTTGATTATCATAGCTTGTACAATGCATACATGGGAGCATTATCTCATACAAACATCAATGGTACAACAAATATGAGTATACCCAATCCAAAGTTTGGAACACCTTTCCCAATGATAGATTTAAATCCAAGTCCAAATCTGCAAATCTATCAACCAAACACTCAATGCATGAGTTTTCCAAACATCATCCCACCAAATCCATATATACCAAGTGCAACTTTACCAAACATGACCGTTTCAAATCCACACTTGGTAAAATTTGGGGTCGACATGCTTGCAAATCCCCTTAATGTTGTTCAAAATCCTAGCAATATATTGGCAACTCCATATGTTTATTCAAGTCAAGGTAACACCATGCAAAATCAAAGTTACCTAAATCAAGGCAATATGATTCCCAACCACAACAATGTTCAATTTTAATCTATCATGCCAAATCAAAAAATCATACCAAATCATCCCATTTTACCATCGACATCACAACAATAGATGGAAACCATCCAAGCAACCCCAACAATCAACACCATTCCCATTCCACCACCACCACCACCGCCGCCAAAGCACAGCATGACCAATTCATTCTCCATCATGTTGCAAGCTGCACAAGAAGCTTCCCGTAAAAAAGCACTCCAAGCCCAACAAGTTACACAGCTAGTTGCTCAGCAAGCACAAGCAGCTCAAGTAACCCAACAAGTGCAAGCGCAAGCAGAATTCTACGCACTATTGAAATCAATCCAAGAAGAAGTAGCACAACAAAGAGCCCAACAAAAAGCATTGTTGGCACAAAAACAACATGACGAACAACAAGTGTTGTTGGCTCAGCAGCAAATGCAGGCCTTACCCGCTCAACAAATCTTGCAATAGATTCCCACCGCAATTGTTGAAAACAATGATCAAGATCTATCCATCAATGAACACATTGAAGATGTTCCCATCTCATTCAATGATCAAACCATCACACCCCAAAATCCACTTTTCAATCATGATCAAAACTCACCAACGATGTCTAACAATGATCCATTCAAAGGAGGGTTAACATTATTTGATCCTATAATTTGTGATCCTTCAACTAATGACAATGTTGAAAATGTTTCTACATCACCTAATGAGTTAGAAGACATATCTCAAGAATTTGTTCCAAAGCATGATCAACATCTTTCACCAAGGTCTAGCAATGACCCTCTCCAAAACATATCGCCATCCTTTGACCTCATGAAATTTGAGGATATTCCTATGCCTAATGAAGATATCCAAGAAAGAAATCCATTCTTTGAAATTGACCCATGTCAAGAACTTGATCCAAAGCATGTTGAAAGCAATTCTGAAATCTCTCAAGATCAAGAATTTGTATCTCCAAGCTACTACAACGATATAATGGACACTCTCCTATCTATACAAGATGTTGCAAATGATGACCATATCCGCATAGCACATACTCTTCCCTCTACCCATCAGATGCTTTCTTTGGATGGACCTGTAGATGATCTTCATTCAAAACAAGAGTCTCATACTCTTGCTGAGGAACAAGAGTCTCCTACTCTTAAAAATTTGTACACATGATCAAGATGTAGACAAATGCAGAGACATATTAGAAATGGATCATGAAGAAGGCTTGTACATAAGTCATGAACCAGAAACATCCTATGAAGTGAGTCATGAGGAATACTTTTGTGTATACAACGAAGCATCAACACTTCTTGAAGAAGCACTACAATCTGATATGTCACAAGATCAAGCCAAAGAGATCAATCAGGAGTTTATCCCACATATGGAGGATCCCGTCACTTATGAAGTTGGATCACTTACCTTTCTTAGAGCAAGCTATCTCGTCAATAAAGAAGCTGACACATTTGAAGGTCCACCACAAAGCAGAGAAGGAGCAACACCTTGTTTCCAAGGGAAATCATATCCTTTTGCAAATCAAAAGTTTCAATAGATGAATTATCAAGGCAGAGGATTAGGCCTACAGGAATAGGGTCTCCTAGAACCAGTGCAGATTTTTGGAAATCCTAAGCATCAAGGCCTTGGTTACTCAACAATCAAGGGATCTCAAAATATCAGTAATACTATCACCATATTAGGGGCAACTTCGCCTCAAGCAAACATCAACATAGCGAGCACGAAGAATCCTTATGATGAAACTGATGCCAATACTACAACATGCCATGTCATAAATCTTCATCCACCCATCACCCCATCCACGAATTGGGACCAATGTCAAAAGAAAGATTCAAATCAAAGGGCGAAGCACGAAGGACAAATCAAATACAAATGGATACCAAAGAATACAAAGAAAGACTATCCCTATCAAACTCCATTAGTCAAAGAAACTATGGGGCAAAATAAAAAAGGGAAAAGTATCCATCAAAGATTTCCACAAAAGCAAAATAAAGCTTCTCAAGCAACATACAAAGTGTATCAAGAAGTTGGTCCTAATTCCACATACACTTCCGTATCCACCCATTACTGCTCATCTTCCCAAGTTTGGAGAGTCAAAGGTTCCAAACTGTCGACCAATCCATCTTTTATACCTAAACACACTCCATCCATGCCTCCACGCATAATATCCAATTCTCACATTGACCATGTATTGGCGGCAACCCTTCATCATAAGGATTCAAAAGGCACTCTATCGCGATGTGTGCACAAATACAAAGTTAACTTCGGTATCAACAAAGCAGATCAGGGATCTCAAAAGTTGCATTCAAGTGCACGTATCTTGGCAAAGCAAATTCTTCAAGAAGGATACCGATGGCATGTTATGACAGAAGCATCAACATCAGCACCACCAAGTGGTTCAGCATCAGCTTAAAATCTCTCAGAAAATACAAAAACAATCAGAAAATGTCCTAAAAAAATGGTCACCCTGATGAAAACCTGGCAAACAGGCATCTTGGTGACAACAAAAAAAATACAAAAATATTAAAAAATCCAAAAAAATCAGAAAAAAGGATTGAAAACAGTAAAGAAAAAAAATCTTCCTCTAGCGAAAACTATTTCGGTGGCGCTTTGGACAAGTACCATGATGAAAACCTGGCAAACAGGCGTCATGTGTAGAATCGAGCATCTACGTGCGCCAGTTCAAAAGAAAGCATCTTATCACATCCATAATAAAGCTATCATTCCAGTCATATCATCCATTCATCCATGAACCATTTATCCAATCCATTTTCCATCTGCATCCATACTCCAAGTTATCTTGATCTTGGAAAATTTTGGTGCACACTTTACAGTTGCTTATGGTAGACATCTTGACATGGGTCATTTTCACTGATCCCATCCTATCCAACGCTATCTAAGCCTTGAAGCATTATCCGAATGAGCGTTCCTCTATTCTGAGCACCCTTATCTTATTGCAAGATAATCCATATCCATTTGTATCCGAGAATTCACCCATGGCATTCCAAACATTGCTAGACACTGGGGATAGATATTTACATCTTGCTTCGAGAATAAATCTTGATCTATATCTTCCTGCTTATGTGGTGATCCGAACATTGGAAAACATAAAATCAAATTGGTCAAAACATTTGTGAGAAAAAATCCAAATCACTAGCCCATGGCATATTTTGATAGGAAGACATTCCTTATCATGCTTTATCTTTCATCGAACATCAATCCAAGCAATTCATATCAGTAGCATCTAATGCGCACTTGTGCATTAGCATCACATGAAATCATCAAAGCTATTTTGTTCCAAATCAAGCTTCATCAATCTTGATCAATCGAATCCAATCAATCGTCACCTTGTTTGACCTTTTATAGGTTATTAAAAGTGGGATTATAAAAGATTAATTTTTTTTTTCAAAAAGAGGGATTAATATAAATTCATCCAAGGGCACTTTTTACATTCTTAATAAAGAGATAAATTATTTGACTGCTGAATCTTCATTGGATCTATATCAAATCATCAAAAAATCATAAAAAATTCATCAATTTATCTCCCGAGGGGGCATATATCCATCATTACTTAAAAATAAATGTCTAGGGCAAGTTTAGGGCATACTGTCAAAAAAATCGTTGATACTAGCAACAACAACAAAAAATTCTTTGAAGCAATGCGTAAACACAACACTTCAAAGAGGGGAAAAATGTATACACCTAAAAATGGTCTAGTGAATATTAATTAATTAAATACGTTTATTTTTATTAATTAACCTCTATTTCATCTACTATTAAATAAATAAAAATATTTATTTGTATAGCTCATCTTAAATTCTTCAATCTTTATTCTATTATTCCCGTCTTAATTAGTTAAAAAAAAATCACTTTTCTTTATTTAATTATCATAATTAAATTCATCTACTATTAAATAAATAGAAATCTTTATTTAAATATTTCACATTCCAATTCTTCTATTCTTCAATTTTAATTAAATATACAAGTTCAATAGTTTGTGTTATTTAATTATCACGTCATTCAATCTTAATTAATTAAACAAGGTTAAATACTTTGTTGTTTAATTATCATATCCCTTCTATATTTATTTAAATAAAAAATTGTAAACCAAAATATTCAAATAAAGGCATAAAGGAAAATTTCCTCTATTCACTCACCTATCAAATTGGATATTATATGTCTAATTTATGTCTAAATTAATGCAACTGGTATTTCACGGGAAAGCCAGGGAGACAGATTGGAATCAATCTCTCAATTTCCTTCCTCTAATTTTTCCTATCATGTGGCATGATATTTTCATGGGGAGAAACCATTCCCATGATCAGCTTAAGCTTCTCAATCTCTTACCATTCAATTCTCGAGATTCAATCCAAGCCCTCGTTGTGTCACCTCTTCGCAAAATTGTTGTCATGAATCTATAAATACAACCACATTCAACAATAAATGGATCCCATCTTTGTGCAATCTTACTCTGCAGGAAAAGAAATCAAGCATCTTAGCATTCAAGCAATCAATAATCTTAGCATATAGCAATAGAATCATATAGCAATCAGTAGAATCATAATCATGGCATTCCATTTAGATTCATCCTAGTTTATGGCAGCTTCATTTGTTTGTTTCATTTCATTTTCATCAAAACGATCACATCATAGAATTTTAGAAATCATTATCAATCATTACATCATTGCATTTAGCATCATTCCATTCTCTAGATTAGAATTTTTACAATCACAAGTGCTTACCAAATCTGAAAGCCCTCTGTGATTTAATAAATCTTTGGAGATATGAAACAATGAGATGCTTCCAAGTTTCTTGTGCTTTAAATTAGCTAATTGTTGATTGAATCTTGATATAATGTTTCATTAAGAAATGTTTTTAGTTGTTTTACTTATTTACTTATTCACACTTACAATTACTATGATAGCATAAGGAATAATATGAGGTAACCCACCAATATCTGAAGACTCTTTTAACTGCAACCCAATGAACTCTACCAAAATTAGACATATATCTAGAAAGAACTCCCACTACTTGGGAGATTTATGATCTAGTACAAACCATAACATACATTAAACTTCCAACTACACTCTGGTAAGGACTCTACTCATGTCTTCCATCTCTGATGGAGATGTTGGACAATCTAAAATAGATAACCTTGTTCCAACTAAAACTGGAACACACAATGGTCTATAATCTTGCATATCAAACCTCTATAAAATTGAATTCACATACGTACTTTATCCAAGACATAGCTTTTTGTTCACTCTATCTCTTTTAATTTATATCCCAAGAATGTGTTTATCTGCACCAAGATATTTCATTTAAAATTTAACAAGTTGATATTTCAGTTCTTAAATCATACCTTTCCCATTTCCAATAAATAACATATCATCAGTATAAAATGCAACAAATAGGAAATGATCACAATCAATTTTATAATAAACACAATGATCTGGTTTAGAAAAATCAAATCCTCAATTCAACACATATGTATCAAATTTTTGGTACTACATCCTAGGACTCTGTTTTAAGCCATACAAAGATTTCTTCAATTTGCAAATCAATTTACTTTTACCTTTCACCACATAGTGCTCTAGTTGTATCATATAAATATCCTCCTCCAAATCACCATGAAGGAAAGCAGTTTTCACATCCATTTTCTCAACCTCCAAATCATAAGCAGCAACAAAAGCAAGCAAAAATCTAATGGATGTCATTTTTGCAACAAGAGATAATATGTCACCATAATCAAAACCCTCAACTTGAGAGTAACCTTTCAAAACCAACCTTGCTTTGTGATTCTCAATACTTCCATATGAACCAATCTTTTTCTTGAACACCCATTGGCAACCAACAGGTTTTCATCCTTCAGGAAATGGTGCAAGATCCCATGTATCATTATTTTTCAAAGATTATATTTCTTCATCCATAACAATATTCTAGGATTCTACATCATTCATAATTAGTGCCTCTTCTATAGATTCGGGTTTAGCCATGCTAGTATTCAAAGAACAAATATATCTCCAATCATCATGTGAATACCTTTTAGGTGGTTTTCTATGTCTTGTAGACCTACGAACAAGTTGAGTTGGAGGTGTACTGTAGGAAAATCCATACCCTTGCATTTTCACACTTGTTTGGGCTCGCCTTAATTTATTTATCCTCTTTTATGTCTTGTATGGTTGTATTTTGCATCCATCAGCCTAATAAACTACATATTTTTTTGGCTAATCCAGACAATCATCAAAGGGAAAATGGTTGTTGAAATTATCGATGTGTTTGGTGTTGTTTTCATTAATTTTGTCATTGATGTCAACATAGTTCAGGTTGAGTAAGTTATGTTTTTGCCATGTGATTTTGAGAAAATTTGAGAAATAAGGGAAGCATGTTGAAGTGTGTTCAGATTGTGCTCTAGTATTATACTCTACGTTTCTTCTATGTAGATCCTATTCTTATGCAGATCTATAGGTGTGTTATTAAGCTTCATTGGATCATATATCTTGAGTTTCAGCTTCTGGTTCAATGGAGAGTAGAAGATATGTTCACCGATGTGTGAACTGGTTTGGAAAAACTATTTGTTTTTGGACTAGGAGAAATTTTTTGCTCCACAATTTTTTGATATTTGGTTTTAGATCATGCAGATCTAGGACATGAATCTTTCTAATGGTTCTTGTGTTTTGAAAAACTTTCTTGTGGTTTGGCTCTCCGAAAGACTTGCTCCATAGTTCATTGTTTTTTTCTGGTTGGTCTCGTTGGATTGGTGAAGAGTTCTAAGTGAATGAAGTTTGTTGTACTTGTTGTAGATGTATCTAAGGTATTCTCAAAGATGGTAAAATGACTGGTAAAGCGTGTTGAGTGATTCACATGTGTTTATCTTACTAGAGATGTGTGTACTTCAAATATTGTTGGTGTTTTCATTAGGTTTTTCCAACCTAGTGTGTACACACTACATTTAGTTTGTACATCGAAATTAGGGAAGTGTGTTTGATCCAGGATGTTTTTTGGGTCCTATATTACATATGTAATTGGTCCTCTCTCATTCTTATCCACCGTGGGAATGTTGAGTAGCTGACCTTGGAGAATGTTTCTAAGGTTGAAGATGGTATTAATGTAAATCAAGTATTAGTGAATTGATTATCCATCCATAAATTGATTCAACCAAGAAAAGTGTGTGAGAAAGTGTGAAAATTAGAGTGAAAGAGAGAATTGAGGCAATAGTAATTTAAGGTGTTATATTCCGAAAAGTAGTGAGATGATCACATATACAATCTTCTGATTAGGTTGCAAATGTGTGGAAACCTAAAGTAGGATCTTCATTTATCTCTTTTTATTTTCTGTAGGTAGTGAGCCTCCTTTCTGGACAGTGAGTCCTTCTTAGGCAGTGAGCCCTTAATCTGGGTAGTGAGTCTTTGTATTCGATATTGCATTCTACTATATTGTGAGTTAATTCTCACAATACTTTTTCCCTCATTGGGTTTTCCATGTAAATATGGTGTCTTTGGTGTTTTCTTTTTGTTATTTGCATTTCAAGTTTACACTTAGTAACACATTGAAGTTAAGGTGAAAATATTAAGTTTATAAGTAAAGTAATTTATTAAAACTAATTCACCCCCCTCTCTCAGTTGTCTTGTGTATTTCAATAATGGTTTAATGATTCTATCCATGTTTCCTTGATTTTTGGGTTGAGACTAAAATGCCACCTAGTGTGTCTTAATCCCCTAAAGGTCTTGGGACCCTGATTTTGAATACAACTGAAAAGGTCCCTTTTCAGAGTGTGTGCCCCAAGATTTGAGTGTTTGGAAAAATATGCCACCTATGGCATCTTAGTCCTCCTTGGCTTATTTTCAGGATTTAATTCAAAATATTGCAGGATTTAGCCTCCTTTAATTAATGTTTCCCTATGTCGGCTTGGTGTGATGTAATTTTAGGATATTAAGCATATATAAGTATAAATACAAGGTTCCTTCTTTCATTTATCTCCTAACAAGATATTCAATAAATCTAAGAATTGAAGTATTCATCCATGAGAATTCAAGAGTAGTTCTCCAAGCATTTTGGAGCCATCATCAAGATTCAAGCATCATATCAAAGGAGATTATTACATCATGTTTCTTTTTGTGCTAACATTTGTGATGTAGGGTTTTGATTCAAGCGAGCAATTCAAGTCAAGATCTATCAAGCATTCAAGTTTTCCTAGATGTACATCTAAGTTAGCCATTTCATATAAGTTTGTAGACTTTCAAATGAGTGTTTTGGTGAGTTGTAACATTGCATGTTGTTAATTCATCATTTGCCTCTATTATTCTATTTTATTTCAAGGTTTAATTACCAGCAAGGGGTTCGACCAAGGAAAACCCCCATTTACTAACAATCAACAAGTTTTTCCTCTCTTGTATACTTGTGATTGAAGATTTAGGTTGAAGACTTGAAGATATTTGGAGTTGAAGATTGAAAAGTTGAAAATTTTCATGAAAAAGTTCCTATCTTCAGGGAAACTCACCTACAGGTCAAATCTGAAAGTTTCAGAACTTGAGATCTTAGAGGAAGCCAGTGCAAACCTTGGAGCTTAGGACCACTTTTAGATTTTTCATAAACCTCAAATGAGACTAATATTTCACCTAGGGCATCTTAGTCCTCCCAAGGTTATTTTTCAAATATTCTTTGAGATTTTGTTATAATATCTGAAGTTTTTGCATCCGCCCCGAAAAATAATAGCCAAACTAAGACAACAATAAGGGAGTCTTTGTCATCCCTAGCATATTTTGACAACTTCTTTGCATTTCTAGAATCCTCATCACATCTCCAAACTTCCTAGGTACACACTTTCTATCTTGTTGTTGCATAATTTCATCATTTACATCTCTCAATTACCTTGCATAGCTAGGTTTTGTAGGTTGAATGCTTATTTGTATTTTCCAAGAATTTTCTTGGTGGTGAATACCTAATTGTTGAAAGAACCCCCTTCCTAGGTCCTCCTAATTGATAATTGACTCACCTTGTGAGGTTGATGGTCAATCCAATTAGGGTTCTTAGGACAATATCGAGAAAACTAAGGAAAATCAGTGAACTCACCTTCACCATCAATTTGTCAACGGTTCATTTTGGTGAACCTGACCTTGTTGAGAATTCATTTTCTGATTTGGAGTCCATAAATGTTTTAGATCTATATTTCATTCATTACATCTTTCATTAGTGAAAGTGCATCTAGGGTTTCTTTCATATTGCATTACTAAAATTGAATCTAGGGTTTCTTGCATTTGCATTAGTGAAACTGCATGTAAGTGTCATTTTTACTTTCTTCAATCATTTCATTTCATTAAAAAAATGAAAAGTGTGTTGTTAATCATTCCAATTGCATTTAGAAACATTTTTATTGCATTGAAAATTGAAAAAAGAGCATTGAAATTTGCATACAATTGGTTGTTACAAGTTAATTTTCCTTTCATCCATTTGTATAATTTTCTATTTTCAAACATCAGGGTATGTGCAGGATCATGATGGGCCAAAAAGTGGTGATATGTAAGTGATATGATGGATCATGTGGCTCACGAATTTATTTTACCCAAAATTGATGAAATGCAAAGGGATTTTAAAGGATATTCTCAACTTTCCACCAATATAAATTATGCTTTACTTTGAATTTAACAAAAAATATTATTCATTTTCTATTTGAATTATGACTAAATCCCTGATTGATAGGCTGATTGAAAAACATCTATAGCTTTCAAATGGTATCACATTTTTGAATCTGAAACATGCGTCACATTCTATGCTTCACATACTATAGGATTAAAATAATAATAATGAATTTCATGAAGTTTTGACCAAGTTTTAAGGTGGTCAGAAATATGAGTTTCTATATTTTTTAAAAGTTGTAATAAAAAATCATAATTAATTATTTACTTAGAAAAAATTACAAAAAAATATGCATCACATCAGGACATGAGTCCTCTACTTATGTATAAAATCTTATTAAAAAATATTGTTATTTTATTATGGTTAGAGTGGCCAAATAGACACCTACTTCTTATTTTTTCCCTAAAATGTAAGTACTACTGCATTGAAATTTCAATTTTTCACCAAACAGATTTTTTTATAAATAAACCTAGTAGTTTAGAAACTACATTCAATTTTCTACATATTCTATTCTTACATATTTTTGAAATAATATAGATAACTTATTGAAATTTTTACATCAAGTTGCCTAACTCTCATTTTTTGAATTTTCATTGCCACTTAAGGGCCTGTTTTTTTCATAATGATCCTACACATACCCATCAGATCCTTGAATAGGCAACTCGTGAACACTATAAAAAACTAAACCTTTTTTGTTTTTTTAGCAAAAATCTCTTCTAGGACTAAAATACCCTTCCTAGCATCTTAGTCTCTCTCAGATTTTTTTGCTCAGAACCCTTTGTTTGTTGTCTATTTTAGTCCCTGGAACTTCATAATTTCACTAGGAGGACCAAGACGCCCTTCTTGGCATCTTAGTCCCTAATGACTTTGACTTTCCAAATTTTTAGGGTTTCAAATTGCTTTTATGTCCTATTGGCTACTTTTAGTTTTTTATTTTCATTTACAGAGCTGTTATTCCAATTTCTTTCATTTCAAGTGTACTTGCACGCATATGATATTGTGTTTATTTCACTTTTCTTGGTTTATGCCTTGTATGAGTTGTACTACTTGGAGTTCTACTGCTAATACTATGGTTAGAGGAAGTGCGTGACTCATGGCATCCCACAATAAAAAAACTCGTTGTGGATCTTAGGTTATAGAGCTCTATTACTCCTAGTATTCATATTAGTTCACTAGTTCTAGACCATACCTTTGATACCTATTTTTTGATTCCTACCTTACATACAAGTGCAATGCCAAGTGTTTAAAACAAAATTGACCATATTCCTCAAGAAAACATAATGAAAATGCATGAATACCTAGCCGATTTACAAGACAGTGTGAGTACTAAAAACATTTCCAACACTGTTATACCTACCATAGATAGTCTTCACTGCATGATGGAAAGTGATGAAGAACTATAAGTTGTGCATAACATAGCTCACATCTTTGGAAAACATCTTCCTTCCACCACTAATGATGCTCAATATTCAAACAATGTGCAATCCCAAGGAGGAAATCAAACTCCTCCCCCTTCAACCATAGCATCCATTCCCACCTATACAACTCCTCAAGTTACCACAAAGACACAACCAAGTAGAAATATCCTTCTTACCTCACACATTTCCACTAGTGCTCCTTATACCTATGTGGTCTCTAATCTCATACCTCCTCCCACAGGAAATACATTCACTTGTCCTTCCAACACATACACACCACCACCCTATTCACCTCCATCTCAAACAAAAAGTAATGAACCTATCATTAACCACCTCTTACAAATCCTTTCATCCATTCAATATCAAGTTTCCACCATAAATAAAAATCAAAATGGTCCACGTTCATACTATGTCAAAAGTAACCCATTATCCTTAGAGATATTGAGAACTCTAGTGCCACAAGGTATAGAGATCCCTAGATTTGAGAAATATGGAGGAAAGGGAGATCCTACTAATCATGTAAATGCCTTTACTACTTTATGTAGTGACTTTATCCTTGAGGAAAAACTTTTGGCTAAGCTCTTTTCTCGATCCTTGAAAGACATTTCCTTGGATTGGTTTTCCACATTACCGAATAACTCAATTCATTCATTAAATGAACTTGTTGAAACTTTTATTTACTATTTCCAAGTGCATATGGTTCCTAAAATGACATTAGCTGATTTGATGAGATGTAAGAAAAATGAGGGTGAAAAATTCACCGACTTTATTTCACATTATCAATCGCTTTATTCCCAAATCAGTGTGAAGGTTCCTGATTCTCACGTCGAAAAGATGTTCATAGAAAATTTACAAAGAAAAATATGAGATAAGCTTACAATGATGAAATTCCATTCCTTCATGCACCTATTCACTTCCCTTTGTGATTATGAGAATTTTTTAGGTAGTAGTGAACCAAAAACCACTTCTACCCGTCTTGAAAAGTTTGAATCCTAATACCAAAACACCTACCAACCTTTCTAAAGAAAAAATAAATTTTTCCTTCAACTAAACTGCACCTCCCAACCCACCCAACAAGTTGATACCCAAGTAGCTTCTATCAAAAAGAGTAATCCTTGTATATTTGGGGATTCACAAAGAAAATTCACACCTTTACTCAACACCCTTCACAATATCATGACTCAGCTATTAAATAAGAACATTCTTACCTTACCTCCAGTTCAACCTCTTGACCCTAGCAAGCCATTACCTTTGAGCTTTAGACACAATGCCTATTGTTCTTATCACCAACAAAAAGGACATGATACCGAACAATGTAAGCATATTAAACCTATTGTGCAAGACCTCATTGATTCTAATCACATTCAAATTGGAGGTTTGAATGACAATGGCAATAAATCTGTAGCTCCTCCCAATCAAAACTTTCAAATCTTTACCAATCCCATGCCTAACCACAATATCTCATTTGTTAAGGCTAGTGAAACTAAGCCCAATGTAATGAACGTTGACATAGATGATGATAATATGAGAAATAGCGAAGAAAATCCTATGACTACTGATGACCAAAGTCCTCTTAGTGCAATGATAGGAGTGATTCACATCAAGCCTAGTAAACAAATAATTATAATGCCTAATGATATTACTTTCTCTTTAGAAGAAACAATCAAACATGCACCTAATGGTCCTCTTTACATAGCCGACATAATCAATAACAAGCCCACTCCTGGGATTTTAATTTATCCCCTCTATGGAGAGAATGTGATCAGAAAAGAAATCTTATATGTGAATGAACTTACTCAAGATAGATATGATAAGCCTTAAGCATGGATTAAAATGCATGTTGCTTTTGTTTGTGCTATGATGGGCTCCATCACACTCCCTTTACAAGTAGGACCTAATAAATAAAATTTATCATTTTCTATCATCTCTAATTCGAACCAATTTCATGTTAATTTAGGCTTCAAAAGGATTTTCTCCATGAATACGATCCCATGCATTGTGCATAAGTTCTTAAAGTTTCTAGTCAGCAATGAAATACTCATTGTGATTCATAGTGGCTTTATCCCTCTATCTTCCAATGAAAACTTTTCCTTAGACTATTTCTAGCCTGAGCCCATGGAACCTATAAGATTCCACAAGGACTTCCTTTTCCTATCCTACCAAAATTTCAAATAAAAATGCATAGCCAAGTTATCCCTTCAAAAATTTCCTCCATCCATGATTGAACCTCCCCCCTTTCAAGAAAACAATAGTGAGCTTAAAAACTTTCCATCAAACCAAGACCTAACCATTAAAAATCCCTTACCTATTTCCTAAAAAATACCAAGAGAAAACCAAACAAGTCCTAATCCACCTCCTATGAAAAATTATAAAGCCAAAGAGAAAGTGGTTGAACAACCTTCCATGGCTTCTTTCATTCTTCCCTCACAAGAAGAAAATAAACCTATGGTTGAAAAACCCACTCCTATTCAAATGCAGCTCAAAAACATAATAAAAGAAATAGAAATGCTTGAGAGCATAGGTGTAGATTTTGTGCTATGGCTCCAAAGATGAATGAAGAAAAAAAAATCGAAAATCATAATCTGAATCTAACAGAAGCAATAAATGATGACCCTTCTCTCTTACAAAAATAAATAGATCCTATGCCTCCAACACAACAAGGACCAACAAATTCAAAGGATATTATCATTCTTCCTCCTATTGTGGTTAATTTGGATGACGATGAAAAAATAGCTAAAATTGATGAACAAAGGCATAATGAATTAAATTTTTTATTTTCTTCTTCTATGATCTTAGACGATAACAACCATGATGATCCTCCTAAATAGAGTAATACACCACATGTTGAACTTGGTGATTCGCCTAGTACAATAGTTGATGTGATCCCTCTCGCTATTCATTTGCATTCTGCATATACTGAACAAGACTGGGATGCAGATGACCTACTGGATGGTTGATGTGCATTTGCTTTGCTAGTCTTTTTTTCTTTCTTTTGTGTGATTGCATGTGTGTATTGTGATCTCTCGTGATGTTTTGTTTGATGTTCCCTCTCTATTTGTTCATTCCTCTATTTTTACTTTCATTCTTCTAAATTTAATAACCTCTTCGCCTTTCCATTTATCTTTTCTTTCATTTTCCTTTTTGTCTTGTGTTTTCCTTTTGGGGATGACACAAGGCATCGAGACACCCTATGTATCTTCCATGTTGACCCAAATTATTTTGCATAACCTTTTCTTTTCCATTTCATTTTTTTCTCATTTTTTCCCGTTGGGGATGATGCAAGGCATCGAGATACCCTATGTCTCTTCCACGTTTACCCAAAAGGTTTTCCCTTTGTTTTCGCTCACTTTGTGTCATTTTCCTAGTTTTATGTGTATTTGGGGAATGATGACAGTTTTGAGCTCTCTAATATCATTGCAGCAAAGATAGATACTGACACCAAATCCATAGATCCTTTATGTGTTTCTAGGGGGCTACCCTCTTTTCCTTTCTCTTTTCCATGTTTGTCTACTTTAAATTAATTTCTCACAGCATGGTGTTAGCAATTTTTTTAAAGTGGGAGCATACATTGGCATTATTTTGGCACGATTTCATTTGCATTTATTTTTCATGTTCCTTGATGTGATTATCTTACTTCATGTGATGTGTTTTCCTCTTTGTGGTGACATTGAGAGTAATTTATTTCAAGAGCGTGATCTATCTTAGCATATTACATTCCTCTTAGTGGTGATGTGACACATTGCATTCCCTAAGTTATGAATCTTTTATCCTTTGATTGGTCCTCTTTTGGAGACATTAGGAACAATGTCTCCTAAGATTAAGACCTCATATGAACTAATAAAAATACCTTTGAACATCTCTCTTTATTGTTTCATTTTGTCCTATGCCTTATTAAATTCATAAAGGTATGATGTTGATATGGCCTCTTGGGGCTCACCTAGTGAACAACTAACTTCACTAGCCCTTGTGAGCATGCATTTTCTTTTGGTGCCTTATTATATTCATAGAGGTATGTATTTGATATGGTTTCCTAGGGTTCACCTAGTGAACAAATAGCTTCATTGGGTATGTGCAGGATCATGATGGGCCAAAAAGTTGCGATATGTAAATGATATGATGGCCCATGTGGTTGACAACTTTTGTTTTACCCAAAATTGATGAAACAAAAATTGTTTTTAAAGGAGATTCTTAGATTTCCACCAATATAAATTATACTTTACTTTGAATATAATTAATTATTATTATTCATTTTCTATTTTAATTATGACTAAATTCCTGATTGATAGGCTGATTGAAAAACACCTATAGCTTTCAAACGGTATCACATTTTTTCAATCTAAAATATGTGTCACATTCTATGCTTCGCATACTATAGGACTAAAAAACAAAAAAAATAATTTCGTGAATTTTTGACCAAGTTAAGTCGGCCAGACATATGAGTTTTTATATTTTTTAAAAGTTGTAATAAAAAAAATCATAATTAATTATTTACTTGGAAAAAAATTACAAAAAAATATGCATCACATTGGGACATGAGTTCTCTACTTATATCTAAAATATTATAAATTTTTTTTTTATCATTTTATTGTGGTTAGAGTGGTCAGACAGACACCTACTTCTTATTTTTTCTTTGAAATTTAAGTACTATTGCATTGAAATTTCAAATTATCACCAAAGAGATTTAAAAAAAAAAAAAAAACCTAGTAGTTTAGAAACTACATTAAATTTGCTAAAGATTCTATTCTTAGAAATTTTTGAAATAATATAGATAACTTATTCAAATTTTTACACCAAGTTGCCTAGCTCTGATTATATGAATTTTCATCACCACTTAAAGGCCCTTTTTTTCCATGATGATCTTGCACATACCCCACTAGCATATGCAAGCATACATTTTATTTTTGTCCTTATCATAGTCAATGGGGTATGACATTGATATGCACCTCTTGGGGCTCACCTAGAGTGAACAACTAGCTTCACTATCCCTTGTGAGAATGTGCTTTTTTTTGCATAGTGGATAGTGTTTTCCACTTGTAAACTTTTTTGGATAAACAGCCTAGACCGGGGTATGTGCAGGATCACGTTGGGCTAAAAAGTGGCAATATCTAAGTGATATGATGGCCCATGTGGTTGGCAATGTTTTTTTTACCCAAAGTTGATGAAACAAAAAGGGTTTTTAAAGGATATTCTTAGCTTTCCACCAATATAAATTATGCTTTACTTTGAATTTAATAAATAATTATTATTTATTTTCTATTTGAATTACGACTAAAGTCCTGATTGATAGGCTGATTGAAAAAAATCTATAGCTTTCCAATGGTATCACATTTTTTGAATCCAAAACATGTGGCACATTCTATGCTTCACATAATATAGGATTAAAAAATGAAGAATTGAATTTCATTAAGTTTTTACCAAGTTAAGGTGGTCAGACATACGAGTTTTTTATATTTTTTAAAAGTTGTAATAAAAAATTCATAATTAATTATTTACTTTAAAAAAACTTACAAAAAAATATGCATCACATTGGGACACGAGTCTCGTACTTATATCTTAAATCTTATAAAAAAATATTACCATTTTATTGTGGTTAGGGTGGTCAGACAAACACCTACTTCTTATTTTTTCCTTGAAATTTAAGTACTACTACATTGAAATTTCAAATTTTCGCCAAATAGATTTTAAAAATAAATAAATAAACCTAGTAGTTTAGAAACTACATTCAATTTTCTACAGATTCTATTCTTACATATTTTTGAAATAATATAGATAACTTATTCAAATTTTTATGTCAAGTTGGCTAAATCTGATTTTCTAAATTTTATTGCGACTTAATGGCCTATTTTTTGCATGATGATCCTGCACATACCCACCTAGTCCACCATAAAAAATGACGAGTCAAAGCTTGATCCCTTGAATTTATTTTTTTTCCTTTTGGTTTTTCTTGTCTTTGATGATGTATGTTTGTGATCTGATTATGGCTTCATATATCATCCACATGCATGTTCCTTTGTGCCTATGGTGGTCTATCATAGCATGTTGGTCCTGGGGGCTTGCTCACCCTCTTGATTGTTGGCATCCTATCTTACCAGCATTCGTAAATTTGAACTCCTTTTAATTGTGTGGGTGGATACTTTAGTGTGAGTTTGAAGCAAGTTCATCCTCTCACTAAAGTGGGGCTTAAATGTAGTGTAGGAAAATGCATACCCTTGTAGTTTCACACTTGTTTGGGCTTGCCTTGATTTATTTATCTTTCTTTATGTCTTGATTGGCCCTATTTTTCATCCACAAGCCTAATAAATTACATATTTTTTTGGATAATCTTGAAAATCATCAAAGGGAAAATAATCGTTTAATGATTTTGTCTATGTGGCCCTGATTTTTGGTTCGGGACTAAAATTCCACCTAGGGTGTCTTAGTCCCCCAAAGGTCTTGGGACCCTGATTTTGAATACACATGAAAAGGTCCCTTTTTGGAGTTTATTCCCCAAGATTTGAGCCTCGAGACTAAGACGCCACCTAGGGAATCTTAGTCTTCCTTGGCTTATTTTTGAGATTTAATTTTGAATTTTGGCGGGATTTAGCCTCCTTTAATTAATATTTTCCTATGTTGGCTTGGTGTGATGTAATTTCAGGATATTAAGCATAGATAAGTATAAATACAAGGTTCCTTCTTTCATTTTTCTCCTAAAAAGATATTCAAACAATCTAAGCATTCAAGTATTCATTCAAGAGCATTCAAGAGCTATTCTTCAAGCATTTTAGAGCCATCATCAAGATTCAAGAATCTGTATCAAACAAGATTGTTGGATCATGTGTGTTTTTGTGCTAACATTTGTGATGTAGGGTTATGATTCAACCAAGACTTTCAAGTCAACATCTATTAAGTATTCAAGTGTTCCCATATGTACATCCAAGCTATCCATTTCACACTACTTTGTAGACTTTACAACAAGGGTTTTTCTGAGTTGTAACATTGTATTTTTTTCATTCATCATTTCCCTCTATTATTCTATTTCATTTCAAGGTTTAATTACCAACAAGGGCTTTGACCCAGGAAAACCCCCATTTACTAACAATCAACAAGCTTTTCATGTCTTGTATGCTTATGATTGTAGATTTAGGTTGAAGAATTGAAGATCATTTAGAGTGAAATATTGCTAAGTTGCAAAGTTTCATGACAAAGTTCCTATCTTCACGGAAACTCACCTATAGGTCAAATTCAGAAGTTTCAAAATCTAATATCTGAGAGGAAACAAGTGTAGACCTAGGAGCTCAGGATCACTTTTAAAGTTTTTAGAAATCCAGAATGGAATAATACACCACCTAGGGCATATTAGCCCTCCTACGGGTATTTTTAGAGATTCTTTGAGATTCTATTCCAAGATCCAAAGATTCTACATCTACCTCAAAAAATAGTAGTGGGACTAAGACAACAGTAAGTGCATCTTTGTCCTACATAGCATATTTTGATAGCTTCTTTACATTTCCAGAATCCTCATCACATCTCTAGACGTCCCAAGTATGCATGTCCTATCTCGTTGTTGCATAATTTTATCATTTACACCTCTCATTTAGCTTGCATAACTAGGTTTTGTAGGTTGAATGCTTATTTGTCTTTTCCAAGCATTTGCTTGCTGGTGAACCTCTAAAATTTGAAAGAACCCCCTTCCTAGGTCCTCCTAATTGAGATTTGACTCACCTCGTGAGGTTGATGGTCAATCCAATTAGGGTTCTTAGGACAATATCTAATCATGAACTAAGGAAAATAGGTGAACTCACCCTCACCTCATTTTTCTATGTTTCAGGAGGTTCTTCCTCCTCTTCTGAAGATTTAGAGCTAGATGGGTTCTCCTCAACATCTTCTCTATCCTTGGGCCTCAATTTAACTTTCTCAGGTGTAGAAGGAAATTGAATCACATCTTCCTATTTATTTTGTTTTGGCTATAATGTAACAAATGAAGGCTTAGTTTCTCTAAAAGGAACACTTCTATTATTTATTACCTTTTGTGCAACAGGATCTCAAAGCTTGTATCCTTTCACACCATAACTATATCTGATGAAGATACATTTCACAACCTTGTTCTCAAACTTTGTTTGCTTCTTATTTGGCACATGTTCATATGCCTCACAACCAAAAACTCTAATATGTCTTATTGAAGGCTTGCTCCTGACAATGCCTCTATAGGCATCTTATCAACAAGAGATGATGTAGGAGACCTGTTAATTAGGTAATAGGTAGTGGCAAAAAAATCAACCCAGAACCTTTGTTCTAGGAAAACACCACTCAACATACTCCTAGCCTTCTCCATCAGTGTCTTTTTCATTCTTTCTACAACTCCATTTTGTTGTGGAGAATACATAGTTATATTTTGTCTATGAATACCACAATTCTTACAGAATCTATCAAAATCATTAGAGAAAAATTCAGCACCATTATTAGTCCTCAAATATTTTATTTTCTTTCTATTCTGCAACTCATCCATTGCTTTAAATTATTTAGATCGACTGAAAAACTTTAGATTTACTCCTTAGGAAATATACCATTGTTCTTCTACTATAATCATCAATAAATGAAACATAATATGAGGATTTACCAATCGAAGGAACATCTATAGGACCAAAAACATTAGAATGAATAAGATCTAATACACCACAAGATTTATGAAGACTCGAGTAAAATTGAACACAATTTTGATTTCCATAAATTTAATTCTCATAGAAATCAAATTCAAGGTTACAATCAGACAAACTTTCAACAAGGTTTTAGTTTTTCAAGGTCCTTACACCCTTTTCTCCAATGTGTCCAACTCTTTGGTGCCATAAAATATTTTTCTTTGTGGGTAATTTTGTTCTAGAATAGAGAGAACCCTTGGGTATCCAAAATACATGAGCATCTACTGAAGGTGAAACCATCAGGTGATCCCACAATAGTGGTTTACAATTTTTGGCCAAACTGGACACTCAAATTATTATTTTTAAGTAAATATTCACATTCGGGCACCTATAGCGACTAAACCATGAGGAATTTGAAGATGATGCAAACAAGAGTATCATCAAATTTTTTATGTAGATTCTAAAAATATTTTTTTCATAATTTTTGGAATAAGATTGCACTTCTTTTTCCATCTCCCACAAAAACTGATTTTTTTCAGAAAACAACAATTTTAAAAGGTGACTCTCACCGTATACAACATAATTTTTCTTTGTATGAAGGATAAAATTATTATTTTTTTGAATTTATATTTTTAACTACAATATCTAGCACTTTCATTTGGTCTCATATTTTTTTATTGAATATTTTTTCCTTAATAGAGTTTCGAAGTCAAACCAATTGCAATTCAGACATAGGCGGACTGTATACAACATAAAAAAATTTGTATGTATCAAAATTAAATTTTTATTGTTTTAATGGATCAAGGACATCAATACCCAACATGAAAATATTTTTAAAAAAATTATTTTGATAATTTTCTATATTTCCACATGTGCAAATCAGAGAGCTTGATTTTGGGTGAAAAACCTATGCTGAATAAAACTAAAAAACACAGATAATAAAACCAAAATTTATTAAAATTATATTCATGGGATAGCTCATTTTGAGGACTACCATAATCATTTGAGATAAATTTTAAATGAGTTCATTTGATCCCCCAAAGGGTAAATCAAAAGTGATTTTTTATCAACATTTTGATAGGTGTAAAGGAGACTCATTTATAGACATGGTTTAAAACTAGCGAGGTTATATCCAAGGGGGTTTGATGTAAGGTGGTTTGATCAAACCATATTCAATTGGAATCCTTAAAATGGAACTTTTAAAGGCTTAAATCATTCTATTTTCTAAAAATATGTGATTTCAGCAAAAATCAATTCCTCTCAAAAATTGTAAACCAGCTTTGTGGGATCACCCCACTTCTTCCATAGAATTTATTTTCACAGAAGTACTATTGCACTCAATAGTGCATGCATCCAGCTTATATAATGTGCCATATCTAACACCTCTAACAATCTTGCATCCTACATCAAAAAACACTACCTACACACACACATCTATTAGTTTACATATAACATATTTTGTGTTAATCTAGGGATATGCAACACACGATTAATCCTTTTTATTCTACCATCAAGAAAATTGAATTTAACTTTACCACAACCAACAATGTCTAAATGAGAATCATCACCCAAGTACAATTTCCCTCCATCAAATTATTTATATCCACAAAACCAATTAACCATGCATCATTACCTGCATGAGTTGCCAAAGCTGCAATGAATGCATTGCCATCTTCCTTCTCAGACTCTAAATCAAAATAAAATTTCTTCTTTTTCTAATTTATTTTCTTCTTTACATTCCTTACAAACATGTCCAGGCTTATCATAGTTCCAACAAATAACTTTGGACTTTCTAGGAGATTTAGATCTCCCCCTAGACTTGGTTTTTTCATGCTTCTCATTCTTCTTGCCTTTTTCCTTAAGTCTTCCACACAAATTTAGGGCCTCCTTGGAAGTGATGGATAACTTCCTCCTCATCTCTTCAGAAAGAAAATAGCCCACCACATCTTTAGTCTTCAAAATAATAGAAGTACTCCCAATAGCCATAACAAGAGTCGAATCCCATGAATTAGGCAAAGAACAAAGAAAGATTTGACATTTCTCCTCCTCATCCATTTTGACACCAACTAATTCCAATTGAGCCACCAACATATTGAATTCTTCTAGGTGGTCTATGATTCATCCACCCTCTTCCATTCTCAAGGAATACAACTTCTTCCTCAATAAAATCTTGTTCAATAAAGATTTGGGTCAATACATCTCACAAAGCTTCTTCCCTAGTTTTTGCGCAGAGGTCTCCTCATGGACATTTATTAAAATAGAGCCTGTCAAGCACAATTTGATTATACCCTTGGATTTATGGTCCATAAAATTATATTGAGTATCTTGAGTAGGATCTAGAGGCCTTGAAACATTCTCAATAGCAGCATCTCACAAATCTCGATCTATCAATAGATCCTCCATCTTTAGCTTCCACATCTCAAAATTATTTCCAAAAAATTTCTCCACCTATATTCTCCTTGATGAACTTTCCATCCTAAAATTCCTACAAGAAGATCACAAAGTGTCTTCTACACAAGCACCCACTCAAATATGAATTAGTTCAAAAAACCCAACAACCCACAACTAAAACTAAAGGTGATCAAGCTCTGATACCACTTGTAAGGAAGCTAAGGTAGAGGAACAATTTCCTACAGTAATCTTGATAGGAGAATAATGCAAAAAATTTATAGATCTTTAATAGTTATAGGAACTTAAATAGAAATAAACATAAATTTCATGGATACCAAGACATAGTGATTTACATGGGGAAGATTCTTTCGTGAGAAAATCCCCACTCCAAAAGCCACCCAGTATATTATTCAGTAAATCATAAAGATTACAATATACTTGCAGAGAAATATTTTCATAGGAGTACCACCACTTAGAGATCAAGAGACAACACGACCTCTATCAAACTCTTAGAATACATCACTATATTCTCTCTACCACAGTCATAATGCAACAACCTCATAAAATAGGATTACATTCTAGGGAAAGACAAGACAACAAAATATCCACCATTAGATCTAAAACCTAATAATTAAATTTCTATATTTACAATGTATCATTTATCTAATGTATGTTGGCCATTCTAGAAGTTTCCTAAAAAATTTAACATACTCACATTTTGATCCATGATGACACTATATACACCTATCAGTGTAATGAGGAAACATATATATAAATATATATACATCTTATCAAAAATAAACCACATATAATTACAAGCTTGGGACATATTTTCCCAACAACAAATTTCTACAAAAATTTAGCAAGGTACCATTCATGTTCATTAGTTCACAAGGGCCCAAGACCTAATGTAAATGTGTCAAACACAATACAAGACTAAATCAAGGCACCATTAAGCCTAGTTCACAAGTATGACCGAAACAAGCAAGGGAAAAGTAGAAAGGATACTTTTTTCGTTACCACACACCATAAGGGATAGAATATTATTAATGAAATTTCCATCTTTTATATGTTTATGTATGAATATTTGTGACTATAAGAATTTTATTACATTCATTGTCTCATACTAAGAAAACTGAATCCATACCCAAAAACAACTATCAACCATTCAAAAAGAAAAAGAAAAGTTTTATCAAGTTTCATACACCTCCAAAAACCAAACACATTGAACCTCAAGTTGCCACCATAATTCTAACTCGATACCAATTTAGACCAAAAGATAGGAAATTTACCTATTTACCTAACACTCTCCATTCAATTATGTTGTGAATTTTGAGTAAGAACCTAATCTGATTGCCTCTTGGAAAACCTATGGACACAACCAAACCTTTACCTCCAAACTTCAATCCAAATTCCTTTTGTCAATATCATCACACAAGTGGACATGACATACAATGATGCATGTAGCTTAAACATTAAGTTCAAGACCTCATTGATTCTAATCATATCTAGTTGGGTTGTGTTAACGATTGAGGGAATAAGTCTATTACCCCGCCTAATTATAATTTGCAAATTTTAACCAATTCTATACCCAACCATTCATCCAAATTTGTGCAAGCTTTTGATGTTAAGAATGATGAGATTAATGTTGATAAGATTCATGATATGAGTGATGAGATGAATGATGATAGTAATGAAGAGAAGGAAGTAGATCACATAGTTTGTCTAATAGATGTTCAACCTCATAAGGGCCAAACCACTTAGTTACCTGACATCACTTTCACTCATAGGGATGCACTTAGGCATGCACCTGATGGTCCTCTCTAAATTGCCAATCATATCAATGAAAAACCTATACAAGGAATACTCATCAATCTAGTTTGGGTATAGAATGTGATCACTGAGGAATTCCTATTTGTACAAGAGCTCTATCAATATTCTTATGAAAAATCAAAATCATGGGTAAAAAATCATGATGGTTTTTCTCGGTCTACGATTGGTTTCATCACTCTTCCTCTTAATGCTAGACCAAAAGAATTAGATGTCTCATTATCCATCATCTTGATATCAGAACAATTATGTGTGAAGCTATTCTACCCATGGCTATACTACATGAATGTCATCCCATCGGTTATTCACAAGTGCATAAAGTTCCCCTTCGAGAATAAGATATTTACAATGCATCATAGGCTTTTTAATCCTTTATCTTCCCCTGGGGTTTTTTCATTGGATTTATTTTGGCCTCAACCTATGCAACCTATAAAGCCTCATGAATATTTCTTCTTTAATTTATACCATTTAAGTTTGAGGCAAAGTGCATAATAGAGTTATCTCTAAGAAATATTCTTGAGAATGATAGGTCCATAGTTGTTCCTCCTCCCCCTGCCATCATGGATGAACCTATTCCTCAAGCCAAGACCCTTCCAAGTAAAGGTAAATATGTTGTAGTTCCTCCACCCATGTCCTATAAAATACCAAGAGAATAAAATGATCTATTTTGTGCCTTCAAGAATAAAAAAATTGTATAGACCTAAAGAGATAGTTGTTGCCCAACCCTTGATGGTTGCTTCAGTTCATCCCTTAAGCAAAGAAAATAAACTAATGGTTGAGAAACCCTCTCTTACCCAATCAAAAATTAAGAATTTTGTAAGAAGAAACTGAAATGCTAAAGAGCAAAGGCATAAATGGTGTGCTATTGTTCGCCAATTGGAAGAAAAAAATAAAACAATGCATGTTAATCCAAAACCTATGAAAAAAATTCAAAAATAAATACAACTTTCACAAAAGAAATATGTGGGTGATCCCACAATAGTGGTTTACAATTTTTGGCCAAACTGGACACTGAAATTACTATTTTTAACTAAATCTCCACATTCGGGCACCTATAGCGGTTAAACCATGAGGAATTTGAAGATGATAAAAAATAGAGTCTCATCACATTTTTTCTGTAGATTCTAAAATTTTTCTTTTCAAAATTTGTGGAATCAGATTGCACTTCTTTTTCCATCTCCCACGAAAACCGTTTTTTTTTCCAGAGAACAACATTTTTAAAAAGTGTTGCTCATCGTATACAACATAAATTTTTTTGTATGAAGGATAAAATTCCAATTTTTTCAAATTTAGATTTGTAACTACAATATATAGCACTTCCATTTGGTCTCATAGTTTTTTATTGAATATTTTTTCCTTAATCAAGTTTCAAAGTCAAACCAACTGCAATTCAGACATAGGTGGACTGTATACAACACAACTTTTTTTGTATGTATCGAAATTCAATTTTTTTTTTTAATGGATCAAGGAACTCAATACCCAGCACAAAATATTTTTAAAATTTTTATTTTGATAATCTGCTATTTTTCCACATGTGCAAAATAGAGAGCTTGATTTTCGGTGAAAAACCTATGTTTAATAAAACTAAAAAAACTCATACATAATAAAACAAAAACATATTAAAATTTTATTCATTGGATAGCTCATTCTTAGGACTACCATCTTCCAGTTGGTTTTGTGAAGTCTCCTCCATTTTCATCCTCAACCCAAGCTTCAAAGGGCATAAATCTACTAAAATTTGGTGGAAGAGGGGGAGAAGGGAAAAAAAGGGGAGTTCGCTTGAACCCCCCTATTTTTTGAATTTTCCATTCATTTCTATGAATAAACATGACATCATAGGGATCGAATGAACCCACCATGCAAAAGGGGGTTTGCTCGAACTAGGGGTTCAACCAAACCCCTCTTTTGGGTTCTTTAGAACCTCCTAGTTCAAACGAACCCTTTAAAACATGAAATTTTGAATGTGTGAGCATTTTTACAAATTTCCTTCCTCATCAAAATTGTACACCACTATTATGGTTTTACCCATGTGGAACCAAAACAAGAAGTGAAACTAGAAAATTCAATTGCTATTTTCATAAAACCTCCCATTGTGATTAATTTTGATAATGATGAAATTGCTAAAATTGATGATGAAGTACATAATGAGAATAATGTTTTATTTTTAGATAAAATGAATTTATATGGGGGAAGCTATGATGATCCTCTCGATGATAGTGACCCACTGCACTGTGCACTTGGTTATGCTCCTACTACGACATTTGGTGTAGTCCCCTTGGCTGGTTTTTTTCCTTCCATATATCATAACCAAGATTGGAATGTTGATGGCCTGCTTTAGGTCGGTTTGCATGTGTGGTTCTCTTGTATGTAATTTCATGGGTTCCTTGTGTTTTATTGCATGTGATGTTATCTCTCATGTTGTGCTACTTGACATGTCTCAGTGTTTTTGAGTTTCCTTTGGATGACCCTTGTTGCTTTGTTGACACTACGATACAATGGAAATGAACCTATCATAGAATTCTTCTATATGTTGTCAATGTTTTATTTTTCTTTTGGGATGATGCAAGGGATTGAGACGTTTAGGTCTCTTCAAGGTTGACCCAAAAGCTTGTTTGTCTTCTCTCTCTTTGTGTCATTCTTCCTTTGTGTTTTTTGTTCTACGAGTATTTGGGGAATGATGTCAATTTTGAGCTCTATAATATCACTGTAGTGCAAAGACATATAATGACCCTAAATCCATGGATCCCTCAATGTTCCTTTTCATGTTGTTTATCACATTGCATTTTTGGGGAAACCCCTTATCATGATGTAGCTTTATTTTGAAACATATTATTGGCGTAGGGCTTTTTGAATAATCTCTAATGACTTTGTTATCACATGAAATTTAATATTTTTTTGACTTTAATGTAATATCTCACAATATGGTGCTTTTCAATTTCCTTAAAGTGGGGGCATACATTGGCATTATTTTTCTTCACTTTGTTCACATGGGCTGGAATTTGTGGTGTGTTGTTATTGACATTTGATATTTTGTTTTGCTTCACTTTGTTCATAGGCATTGAACTTAGGCTAGCATTGGCATAGTATTTTGATCATTTTGTAGCACCTTATCAAATTTATCATGGAGTATAACTCTTTCTATGGTTGAAATGGTTACACACCTACTGAAAAATGGTCCTCACTAGACCTATTGTGTTTCTTATTTTTCTACCCTTCTTTGGGGGCTCACCTAGTGAAAAATGGTCCTCACTAGCTAGAGTACCTTCTTGTTTGTGATTTACCTATAAAATATTGGAATTTTCTATTGTGCAATTAATTAACACCTTTAGTGTGGGTCCTAGAATAATACAACTTCTTGGTTCATACCCTCTTTCATTTTATGTTGATGTTGTATGTTAATGTATGTTATCTTGTTGCATTTCAGAAATATGTGTGTTCCATTATTCTTATGTCAGTTTTCCATGGAATCTTGGACCCTCGGCACTTGATCATCTCCCTAGATCCTTAGTGTGTTGCCAAAAAGTGTATAGCTTGGCACTTTTTCACTCATTGTCGCCTTTCCCATCAGATTTTGACCTTGATTACCTTAATTCAGCCTTGTAAGCTTGCAACTCATCAATAGCATAACATTGTTTTACTAAGGTGTTGTGAAGTGTTGTAATGCATTTCCTCAATTTTCTAAGACCCTTTTAATATAATTCACCTAAATAATACATTATTACACCTTCCTAATCCTTAAAACAAAGTGTTGTAAAGTGTTGTGTTGCATTTTAACACTTATCTAGGCTCTTCACCCTTAAATCACCCCTTTTTATATGATAATTTTCCCTTTTAATGCATCATTAGTCCAGACCTAAGTGTGTTTCGGGAGGAAAATTTGATAAACTTTATTAAACATAAATTTACTTCTGACCATCATCAAAATTTGCCTAGGTTAACTAGGTCGCCACTTTGGGCGACCTAGTCTCTTTAAGCATAAAATTCAAATTTTAATTAAGATTCAATGAGAATCTTGCCTCCTAAACCCTAGGGTCAGCCTATTAGGTTGCATTTTAGGAAAATTAGTGTTTCAAATGTACAAATAAGGGTTTATACCTCCATTTTTCCTCTCTCTTGGTTCATTTTTACTTTCCTAGGCCTCTTGCTTTCAAGCATCCAAGCAACCAAGACTTCACAAGAAAGAATAAAAGAATTAGGGTTTCTACATTATCTCCATTGGAGCTTCTCATGCATGTTGCAAACCATCAACAAAGGTTTGGTAAGAATTTCTATTGTGGTATCATTCAATCTTACATTCCTTTGCTTTCATCTCATTTGGGTTTAATCACCTACAAAGGGGTTTGACTTAGGCAAACCCCTATTATCTAACCCCAACAATTTATGGTCTTTGCATGTGTTTGCAAGTATTTTCATGCAGATTAAATGAAGGAAAAATTGTTTTAAGAAGTAAAAACATTCTCCTCAAGTCAAATGTGAGCCTCAAACTCTAGGAAGGACTAGAAGACAAGCTACAAGTCAGTTTAGGGGGTTCCTATCATGGTTTGTTGCAAAAAAGGGAAACATCAACCGAGACCCACGAAACCAAAGCTTCATTCCTCATAAAGCTAAAAGAGCACTATGTCATCCTATTGGCGACCTTGTCCCTGTGCTAAGCTTCAAAAAGAGCTTCTGTGTTTTTGGGTACCCATTTCCTTAGAACCTATTTTGGCATAATTTCTAGGTTGTTGAACTAGGTCGCCCCAGTTGGCGTAAGTGTCCTTTTTTTCTCATATTAGGCACTTTCCAAGAGACCTCGATAGCATTCGACTGTCACATCACTTCCCCAGGTACACACTTTCTATCCCTCTCTGTTACTTTCTAGAAAGCATACATTTAGGTCATTTTAGAGTAGACTTGCATTAGTTTAGTTTGATTTCATTTACATTTGAATACATCTAGATTAGCTTCAGTTTTACTTTCAGTTATAGCCACACATTTCACACACTTAGCAAAAACCAATCATCAAATCCTTCCCCCTTTTTGAATGAACCCTCGCCATAACACATATCAACACAATGGAAAGATTTTTATTCCTAACCAAAGTGCTCTTAGGGTGAAATACCCTAGGAGCCTAGTAAAGGGATCCTCTTTCCCTTGTTAGCATATATGTGTTTTTTGCGGTTCATTTTGGTGAACCCGACCATAGACCATTAGATAGCTTTCTGATTTTTGCATTGCATTGAGATATTGTATTTTTTGCATCCTAGGGTTAGTGATAAAAGTGTATTTATTGAAAATTCATTGTAAATCTACACATTGCATTGCATTTTTAATAAGAAAACACAATATTTTTTGCATTTTCAGTTTATGTTTGCACTTAAACATCAAAAAAACTATAACAATTAGCCAAAATTATTGATATCTTTCACAAACACCACTCTTGGGACTAAGTCACCATACTGGGCGACCTAGTCCTTGTGCACAGTTTGCATCCCTCTTTCTATCATTTTCAGCACCCTATCTGCATTTCTAGCTTCTCTCATTTTTCCTCTATGGTCCTTTATAGGTGTACTATTTTGATCCATTTACTGTCATTACTTAAACCTAATCATGGCCATGTCCTTCAAGAAGTTATGGACCTCCCTCTAATCCCTAATGGACATGTCAAGGTGCACCTTTTCCATTGATCCTAATGACCTTGAACCCAATCTTTCTCAACCAACTCCCAATGCATGTTCTCCTACAAAAGTAGACATCATTGGAGATGATGATGCTAGCATGTACCGGTTCCTTAATGAGTGCCTTGAAAAAATTGAAGCCAATTCTTCTTTTTACCCCTCTATGAACCAACCTGTGATGCCTCACATATCACCTTTTGACTCATTTCCTTATCTTCATTCAAAAGTTAATAATGAAGCTCAACTACCTATCCAGAGTGAGTCTAGTCCCCCTCGACTAGCCCCTCCTCAACCCTTTCACCATAGCTCGGTCACCCACCCTCCCATTAATTTGCAACAAACTTATGGAAAAGGGTTCACCATTTTAAGTAAACAAGGTGGTGATATTACTAATGAACATGAGATTCACAAATATTACGACCAATTGTAACTTGTGAACACCATACGAGAATCGGTTATCATGATCCCCCTCATCCTCGAGTTCACGCTAGAGAGTTCTTTAAGCTCCGTCAGGATGGCACGGTAATCTTTGATAACCCTCCCAACTTGGATGTTATCCTTCCTCAGGAAACGTCACCATCTCCTCTTACCATTAAGGCTGACCCTCCAATCATTTTGAGACCTCCTTCTCCCATCCCATCCTTCAAATTAGGTGACTCTAGCCACCATAAGAGGCCAGATAAATTATGGAAACTTAAGTTTCCTCTCCATCCACTACCTGAATGTGAGAGACAATTATACATCCTCTTAATCAAAGGCCTCATCACCTTACCCCATCATAACAAGCTGGTCATTCATTCTCGAGATTCTAATGCACCACATTGTGATTATCATTTCGTTCTTGGCCATCGAAGTGATGAATTCCACCATCTGCGAGAGATCCTGAATAAGTATCACTTCATCAGTTTTGAGTGCTACCCTATTGACCCATAGTACACTCTCGCATACCCATTCATGTAATAGTTGCAAAAAATTTCCTTCTCACTATTACATTACCCCTCTCATCACCTATCTCGGCTCCCTCCAGCATTGCACTCACTGGGGGAAAGAGGTTGCTAGCCTTGTCCTATTAATGCAATTATCTTTTCCCCTTAGCTTTGTTTTCCACCTCCCACTTTTACCCACCAAGCTGGGGAGGTGGATTCCTTGCTTCATGGTTGACTTATAGTTTCCTTACTCATGTTTTGTTTGTTGTTTCCTCACTCTTTGTGAAATTATTCTATATATCTCTCCCTTTTTCTTTATGTCATGCATGCCTTTTTCGCTTTCACTTTTCACTTTTTACTTTTCGATTTTCACTTTCGCCTTTCATTTGGGGATGATGCAAGGAATTGAGATTGCAATGTCTCCTTCATGTTGACCTAATTGAACTCCTTCACTTTTATCTTTTTGCTTTTGCCTTTCATTTGGGGATGATGAAAGGCATTGAGACTGCAATGTCTCCTTCATGTTGACCTAGATGAACCCCTTTTCTTTTCCCCTTTTCCTTTTCACCTTCTATTTAGGGATGATGCAAGGCATTGAGACCACAATGTCTCCTTCAGGTTGACCCAAATGACCCTCTTTTTATTTTTTTCCCCTTTTTGCTTGAGGATGAAACAAGGCATTAAGACCGTAATGTCTCCTTCATGTTGACTCAAAAACCAAGGCTCCTTTTCTTTTTTATTTTTCTCTTTGCTTTATATGGTCCTTTTTGGGGATGATGCAAAGCATCGAGACATCTTATGTCTCCTCCAGGTTGACCCAAAATGACTCTTCTTTTTCATTTTTCTTTCGCTCTTTATGTGTCCTTCTAGTTCTATGTGTTTGGGGAGATGATGATAGTTTCACACTCTCTAAAACAAACATTTCAGCAATGAACATACTAACCTCAAATAGATAGATCCCTGCTGTGTTTGGTATTTTTCCATTTTGGGGGACTTATTCCCCCTTCTCTTTTGATTGCTTCATTTTCATGATGTAGCATTTCTTGGATACTCATCACTTAAAATTGGGTTCTCTAGGTAGGCTGTCATGGCCCTTTTCATTTTTCCTTTCTCTACTTTAAAGAAATATGTCACAAAGGGGTGTTTAGCAATCCCTTTAAAGTGGGGGCATACATTGGCACTATTCCATTGTTTTATTTCTGACATTTGATTTTCCTTTGCCCGTGCTTCCTAGTGCGTCCTTGTTACTTCACATGATGTATTTCTCACTTTGTGGATGACATTTGGTATGATGTCCTTCATAGGTGTGACTTATCTCAACATATTATATTCCTCTTAGTGGCCTGATGTGATGCACTGCATCCCTTAAGTTGTGAATCTTCTATCCTTTGATTGATCCTCTTTTGGAGACATTACACACAATGTGACCCTAAGTTAAAAGACCTCATATGAACTAAACAAGACTCCTTAAAACACTTTCATTTTTCATTTGTTTGCACTTTTCACTTTGCATGTTGCACCTTTTTGCATTTTGTGCATACATGGCCAACTTGCACTTGTTCATGGGTTCTAAGCATCCAAGTATTTGCTTGTCTCATGAACTACACCCCTATCTTTTGTGGCGCCTTATCAAAGTTATCAGGAGGTATAAATGTTTTATGGTTGAGTGGGAAGCCCAACTAGTGGCACGACTTTCCCCATTGCCACATTTTTGTGTGTGAGTGCATACCAACAATGTGTATGTATCTCACCACCTTTTTGAATTCTCACTCGGTGGACAGCCAAAAGTCTCATTGGCCCAGAGTGAGTACATCCTTTCCTTTCAGAAAAATAGCCTAGATCTAATCCACAACTAGATGCAGTAATGATTGAAGCTCGATCTGACCTTTTTCACATCATTCCTTGTGTGATCTTCTATAATTATGTTTAGTTTTCCATGGGATCTTGATCCTGGGGCTTGATCATCCCTCTTGATCATAGTCATCTCACCTTACTAGCATGAGTGCATTAGATCATGTTCGACACACATGATTCAACTACTTTAGTGTGAGTTTGAAGAACGTTCATACTCTCACTAAAGTGGGGGCTAAATGTGTCACCAAAAAGTGTATACCTTGGCACTTTTTCACTCATTTTGGACTTTTCCATCGGATTTTGACCATGGTTACCTTAATCCACTCTTATAAGATTGTAACTCATCAATAACATAACGGTGTTTTACTAAGGTGTTGTGAAGTGTTGTAATGCATTTCCTCACTTTTCTAAGACCCTTTTAACATAATTCACCTAAATAATAAATTCTTACACCCTCCTAATCCTTAAGAAAAAGTGTTGTAAAGTGTTGTGTTGCTTTTTCACACTCATCTAGGCTCTTCACCCTTAAATCACCCCTTTTTATATGCTAATTTACACTTTTCATGCATCATTAGTCTCGACCTAAGTGTTTTTCGGGAGGAAAATCTGATAAACTTTATTAAACATAAATTTATTCCCAACCATCATCAAAATTTTCCTAGGTGGACTAGGTCGCCACTTTGGATGACCTAATTCCTTTAAGCATAAAATTCAAATTTTAATTAAGATTCAATGGGAATCTTTCCTCCTAAACCCTAGGGTCAACCTATTAGGTTGCATTTAAGGAAAATTAGGGTTTCACATGTACAAATAATGGTTTCTACCTCCATTTTTCCTCTCTCTTGGTTTATTTTTACTCTCCTAGCTCTCTCTTCTCTCAAGAATCCAAGAAACCAAGACTTCACAAGCAAGCATACAAGCATTAGGGTTTCCAAATTATCTCAATTGGAGCTTCTCATGCATGTTGCAGACCATCAACAAATGTTTGGTAAGAATTTCTATTTTGTTATCAATAAATCTTACATTCCTTTGGTTTCATCTCATTTGGGTTTAATCACCTACAAAGGGGTTTGAGTTAGGAAAACCCCTATTATCTAACCCCAACAATTTTTGGTCTTTGCATGTGTTTGCAGGTCTTTTCATGTAGATTAGGTGAAGGAAAAAGTGTTACAATAAGTTCCAAAATCTCCTTAAGTCAACTCTAAGCCTCAAAACCTAGGAAGGACAAAAAAACAAGGTATAGGTCACTTTCGAGGGTTCCTATCACACGTTGCTATGGAAAAGGGAAACATCAACCAGGACCCTCAAAACCAAAGCCTGATTCCTCAGAAAGCTACAAGATGACTAGGTCACCCATATTGGCAACCTTGTCCCTATGCTAGGCCTGGAAAAGTTTTTATGTGTTTTTGTGTACCCATTTCCTTGATACCTATTTTGGCTGAATTTCCAAGTTGGAGGACTAGGTCACCTGAGTTGGCATAATTTTCCTTTTGCTTAGATCAGGCACTTTCTAGGAGATCCCAAGAGAATTCAACTTTCACATCACTTCCCCAAGTACAAAATTTATGTCCCTCTCTGTTACTTTCAAGAAAGGATACATTTAGGTCATTTTAGAGTAGACTTTCATTAGTTTAGTTTGATTTCATTTACATTTGCATACATTTAGATTAGCTTCATTTTTACTTTCAGTTATAGCCACACATTTCACACACTTACCACAAACCAATCATCAAATCCTTCCCCCCTTTTGAATGAACCCTTTCCATAACACATATCAACATAGTGGAAAGAGTGTTATTCCTAACCAAAGTGCTCTTAGGGTGAAAAACCCTAGGAGCCTAGTAAAGGGATCCTCTTTCCCTTGTTAGCATATATTTGTTTTTGGTGGTTCACTTAGACATGCTATCTCTCCAACATTTGGACAATTGTACCCCTATTAATATAAATTTTCTACTTTAGTGTGATTTTGAGTGTAAGTTCACACTCTCACTAAAGTGGGGACTAAATATACTATCATAAATTATGACCCATGAAAAACTCACCTTATGTTTGGTCCCCCCCTTAAATTATTGGAACTTAGTGAGTATTTAATTTCCTAGATTATGCATTCTATAACCCATTCCTAACAATTTTTGAGGACTTGCAAGTGGGAACCAATTAAATTGATCTTATACATTGCCCCTAATACTAACTATCCTAGAAAATATGTCTAGGAAACTCATGCCTTGGGTGTGAGTTTCCTCATATTTTCCCTCCAAATTGAAATATGTCGATTGTGGAAATTTAATATTTGAATTGCAAGTGTCTAAAGTCAACCATCTAGGTTTGTTTTTGGGAAATTGAATAAATTCCTATAAATACGTAGTTATTGCATCATTTGAACATCAATGAGAAAGAGGTGAACATTAAGAGAAATTACTATCATCAAGATCCATTCAAGAGTAACATTTTTAGAACATTATTGCAACAATTCAAGATCCTAACATCATGTAATATTCTATGTGAGTTTATGTGTGTTTGTATTATCATTGTTTTGTGAAGGCTAACACTTTTGTAGGTCTCTAAGGCAATTCAAGCATTCAAAAAATAAAGCAAGAAAGATCCAAATCCTTGAAGAGATGTGCATGAATAAATTCCTTCAAGGAAGCCATTGAAGGGTGGTGAGTTACAGCACTTTGTGATTTCATGATTCCTTCCCATTCATTATCATTTTATCATTGAAATTTTCCATTATGGCATTGGAAACACTTAAACGGGGTTTGAATAAGGTAAGCCCCTAAAATGGCCCAAAATTTTCTCTTTTTGAATGTGCAGGGTTAGAATTACGAAGCAAACACCCACTTTAAGTTGCAGTCTTCAATAGATTATGAAGAAGAAAAACATCTGCATGAACAAGAAAGTAGTGTACTATATGATCAAGAAGATAACTTGACCAAATGATGATCTATATTTAATTGATCTAGAATGATTTAAAAATGTGCAAGAGACTTCCTTATATAGGAAAGGACAAAGGTAGTTGCATAACCACCTTGATTACAATCATTAAATGTCTAATGCATTATAATTATAAATGCATGAGTGAAATATTGAATGCCTAGATAATTACATTCCTATTAATGAGATATGATCCCATTCAATATTAGTTTCTAGAATTCCATCTAGGAAACTAACTCCTATATAAAATTATAAATGATGTGAATAGGTCCAACTAATATCTAGTTAGGAAATAATCCCATTCACACCAACATGCAGATCTCAAGTTTGAAGACGATTAAAAGGAGTTTGAAGGAAAATTATTCATTGTTGTATTTCAAGACCTCAATTTTGTCAACCCATAGAAAGTTAGTTATAAAAATATCCATAGGTGTTTTGACAAATTTTTCAGTAGGTATTTGAAGCTCAAATCTGGCATTAGATGACTACAAAAATAGATATGGAAAAGAACTAAAAGGATAGTCACAACCTTGTTGAACATATAGAAATATTGAGAGGGGGAGTGAATCAATATTTCAAAAATCGATAATAAAATCCACTTAACCATTATCATAATTTTGACTGAATCAACAAGAGAGAACATAGAAACAAGACTATGCAATCATACACCTTCTAGAATAATGAACTGATGGAATAGACCTTCAATGTGTAGGGTTCAATTCCATTGAAGCTTAGAATATAAAGTATTGCATTACTCAACAAATCTATATTAATGTGAACCCCAATCCTTATACCTGCACAAACATGGCAAACAAACACACAATTAGATTCAAATGCAAGTAAGAACAAGGATTCCCCATGAAATCCATTTGCAATGTTTAAATAGGAAAGAAAATGAATAAATGAACAAAGAACACAATGAAATCATATTTTAAAATGAAAACTCTTGATCTCATGGAGGAGTTGGTTCCAATTATGTGTAGAAATTGGCCCTTTCCTAGCTCCTACGCAAACTTTGATGAAATTTTGGCATAACCTTGCTATGAAATAATGAAAATGATGAAAACTTGATGTGAAATGGATAAGTTCTTGATGAAATGAAGTATAGTATACTTGCTTGGATTGTGGATGACCAAATGAGAGGAAGAGTCTCTCATTTATATATTTAAAATTTGGAAGGATGAGTGAGATTGAGAAATGTGGGATCATTCAACACCCAATGGCCTACTACCACTTGTCAAGATGTGAATGGAGGAAGGTTGTGCACATTTTCATCAAAGTGCCAATAAATGATATTAGATTGAAATTTTGAATTTGAAAGTTGGCAAGTTGGAGGGAGAGAGGAATGGAGTTAATGTCACTTGGCTCAAGGCCAAGGACATGTAAGAGACATTAAATGCCTTGTTGGAAGTAACCATTCCCTTTTGGAGGGATTTTTCAAATTTGAATAATATTCCCTTTTGATGCCAAGTTGAGGGAAAATAGATGAATTAATAAATCAATTAAATTGATTTATTGGTGCAAGTTGCAAAATCTAGAGAATTTTAGTGATTGAGATTAAATTAATCAAGATTTGATCAATTTAATGAGAGATTAGGTAATTTGACAATTTTGACTTAGATTTTAGGATTTATTTAAATCAAGATTGAGAGGAAAATGACTTAGAATTTAATTAAATAAAGATTTTGATTTATTTAACTAAAAGGGGGTGATGTTAGATTAATTTAAATAAGGTTAATTTATTTAATTTAAGGATATGACTTTAGGGATTAAATAAAGTGAATTATTTAATTAAAAGAGGGATGATCAGATTAATTTAAAAAAATGATCTATTTAATTAATAAAGGAGAATGACTTAATCAGATAAATAATGATTTATTCAATTAAGGGATGAAAGGTGATGACAAGATGAGAAGGTTATTCAGGATGAAATGATGTTAGTAATCAGGATCAAGTGTGTCGGATTGAATTATATATTTTCCATGTCTACAATTACTAATAAAGCATTTAGGATCTAATCTTCTCCTTCATTCACATTCACTTCTCGCTTGCTTGTTCATACACATACACCCACATATATCTATTTCCCTTATACTCTTACTTTCAGTTGCTTCTATCTTATATATAAACTTATATCTTATTCATCAATTAGGTTGGCCAAATTGGATGAACACAAAATAATCAAAACCTTTCTTTGTTGGCACCATATAAGATTTGAACATTTTATCAATGTAGTGCATTATACCAAGTTGAATATTACTCTTCATAATATATTACATTCATTGAGTCGACCAAGACTAAACAATAATTCTCCAAAGAAACAAATAATCCTCAAATAAAACACCTTCCAAATCTGAGAACACATTAATTTCCCATCATACTACTAGTAAAGAGACTATCAACAAAACTACAGTATAAGAATGTTCACCTTAGTAGAATGTGGATTTTCCCATGTAGTATACCTCACACTTAACAATAGTAGGATATATAGTTAGATTTTGTCAGAGAAAAATTTTTGTTCATAGCAAAATATGTCTTAATATCCAAGATATAGTTGTCTGAATGATTTAATAAAATATGGTTAAGAGATTAGAGTCATATAAGATCTTGTGATGAGTTGAAAACTCAAATACCAACATACTGATCCATCACAAAGGACTATTACCAGTAGAGAACAACTTATAGTAAACCAAACAAGCTTCCCATATAATTATCACCATGTATTTATTACCATGTTGACATCAATGAAAACATGGGAACAACCAATAGAATCATCCATATTTCATGCTCATGTTGCAAAGCTTCCAACAATCCCCCCCTTTGGCATTGATAACAACATGTGTGACAAAAAAATTTCAAGTATATGACACTGAACGTTCTAACTACTCCCCCTATCAAAATTGTTCTTCATAATAAGTTTTTCCTCTAACTCTTTATCTCCCCCCCTTTGACATCAATGAAAAAGAAAGCGGTCTGGTATAAATTTACATATGCATCAAAAAGTAGTCAAAAAGATATGAGCACTGAATTAACCTAAAGAATAACCTCTAAGACTCTCCAGGATAGCCTTCCATGATGCTTACCTTCTTCCTATGAACCTTTTGGGTTCACTAGAGTCGTATAAAATAGCTCAAGTTTAGTTAGAGACTCTATACCATCTATTAAAGTATTGGGATTAAGATTGATATCTTATAATTCAGCAATATAGCCAAGAGAATTAGAAACATAAGTATTTCTAATTTTAATCATGTCTTTGAGTGCCAAAATCTTCTTGATAACATTTGTCCTTTGATCCTATAGATAAATTTTTTTTTCCTAAATCTACACAATGTAGGACCACCTCTGATTATCTTTATCTTCTGCTAATTTTTATGTATCTGCTTGAGTACTCAGTTGAAAATCACTCATCCTTATCTCATTTCTCATATTCAACTTATTTCTAGACCAATCTAAACAAAAGGAAAGTAGTTCATGTGCCTCTTTTTCACAACCTTGTACACTCTCCAATTCCTTCATTACTCGATCTGTGCATTCACACATTTTCCTTTGATATCATTCAAATTTTCTTCATTATATCTAATTCAAAAAAACATTTCAAATTCAGAGATGTAGAATTTCAAAGAATCAATCATGCCAAGGAGATTCTCCACAAAAAACATAGATGAATCAAAATTAGCATCAGGAATAACCTTCTGCAAATATTCCAGATCTATCTGAACATTCATTATTTAATGATCATGTTCAAGATTACTTTCTTTTGCATGTTCTAGCTTCACTACACTCTTCCTCTTCCTTCCTGTTCCATTCATGCTATCAAAGGTAATTTACTTATTCAGATGCTTAGGTCATTCCAAGATAATTTTAGTGTATATATCAATTTTGGCCTTTGAAACTTCATAATCCAATTTAGATATCCAAACTAACCTTGATTCAATCGCTTCCATGTGAAAGTAATTTATAGAAACAAGAAAATTTATGCTTCTGGAGTACCTTTCCACAACACTTGCTGGAATCCTAGACCTTTTGTTCATCCTCATATAAAATGTTCCAAATAATGTAGCAAGGGAAGATTCTTGTGCATCCAAACTACCAAGATTTATCATGAAGTTCTTGATTTGATAAGCAATTGGCACTCAATTTTACAATTCTAACCTTCCTATTACCGGTAACTCTTTCAAAAAGTAAAAGAGTAGATGAACAACCAAATATACATATTGAAAAGTATTATTTTTTCTCTTCTTGATCTCCTTTAAATTCTTCAAAATATGTATGAGAAGTAGTTCACACAAGTCATATTCCATACCTCTTATTACCATATCAATAGTACTATTCACTGCAATAGTAGAAACTGTAAAGTCATTGTTAGGGATGGAAAATTTATGAACAATGATCATAGCAGTATACCTTATTACTAGATAAAAAATCAATCTCAAACCAATATCTTTTCCTTTAGAACTCACACCTATAACCTCAATTGTTTCTTTCTCATTCATAGTCTTCAATTTAGGAACTGTTCCCGAGGAACATAAACTAGTTGTCATCTCTAATTGCTTCTCTCATAACTAGATGTGCTTCATCAATCCACAAATATTCATCATGAATTCTACTCAATACAATCTGAATATACTTCTTCTCAAATTCAAAAAAAGGAACTTTCCTCCAAATATTCAATTATTACTCTGTAGGCATCATGATTCTCTTTCAACTTGCTTTCCCAAAGCACATTGAATTGGACTGATGACATTTATTCAATCTTACTATAAAAAATTGCATAGATATCTTCTGTAGGAATCACTCTCAGAGGGATGCAAGAGAATGCACCAACAAATTCTTCTAAAAAATTCCTCATATATATCTTCAACCTACCTTTATTTGCATAATTCATAATCTTTGAATTATCCACCAATAAAAGTAAAAGATTGTGCAAACAAGAATACCTTTGAAAATGTCAACAAGAAATGTATAGACATCCCACTTCCAGAGCTCACTTTGAATTCATCTGTTATATTCTTCAAATTCTAAAATTCGGAATTCCCTTCTAAACTTCCTTTGCATGCTTCTCAAAAAATACATAGGCCTTTAATTTTATTCGAGCTTATTCTATTCTGAATGATTTTGCAATAAATGTTTCAACTTCCAGGTAGATTTCCTTGAAAACTGTGTATGCCTTCATTATTTCAAATTCTATATACCTCATTCTTCACACATGCGATTGATAAAATAGATTAATCTTGTTACAACATTAAATATACTTCTATCATGATATGAAACAAGTACCAATGACGGGGTTTATTATAATTTTTGATGATAGCTCCCCCTTAGCCACTAATTTTATTTAGAGATTGATGGGAGTATCTATATCGGAGGTCAACACAAATAGGACTAGTGATTCCTTTCTCCAAATCCTTTCCATTTCTTTTCTTTGCTTTCTTGGATCAAAGGTTTGATCATTCTTCTTCGCCGGATATATGTTCTTCTTTCTTCCATTGTCACTACCAGGATGTTTTGATTTTCTTCACTTACAACAAGTAACATTCTTCTTTTCATTTTCCCTTTTATCCAATAAACTATCTTTATATCCATTCTCCTTGCCCTTAGAATTATTCACATTAGTTTTGCAATCCTTTTCCTTATGACCAAATTTCTTGTAGGAATGAAAAATACCATTGAAATATAAATACCTTTTTACATCATGTTATTTGACAGGATTTTTTTTCAAAATTTCTTCTTTGCTCCTTGACTTTTCTATCTTTGTACCATGTTTTCTTACCAGTGAATTTCTTTACTTTAGAACTCTGATTTTTTTCAAGCCCTAAAATGCTTTGATCTATTTATGGTTTCTGAGAGACCTTAATATATTCATCAAGAATCATCGAGCTTATCTTAAATTTATCTTAAAAACTCTTTTCCCTTTGTAGATTAGATCTCAAGATTTATGCTTCTAGTTCAAGCTTTATGCATTCATCCATCTTTTGAATTTCAATTTCCTAACATTCTTCAATTCTTTTCTTCTCATCCAATTTTTCTAGTAGGCTAGTGATGATTTCTTCTCCTTCAGTCAACAAATCACAAGTAACTATACTTCTACTTTGTATCTCTTCAATATGCTCATTTTATTTTATCAACTTGTCCTTCAAGGCTTCCAATTCTTCTGAAAATTCGGTAGGGACTTTTTCTAGAGGAAAAAATTTCTCATGTTCAATTTTTGGGACCTTCCTCAAGTTGTTAGGCTTCTTCTGAGGAACCAAACTATGATACCAATTATTGAACATCCAGAATACTGAGAGGAGGGTGAATTAGTATTCCACAAACAGATAATAAAATCCACATAACCATTATCACAATTTTGACTAAATCAACAAGAGAGAACATAGAAATAAGGCAATGCAATAATACACATGAACACCAAGATTTCTATGTGGAAAACCTAGAATGTGAAAAAACACTGTGAGGGTTAACTCACAATATATTATATCCGGATACAAAATATTATAGGGCTCACTCTCTATAAAAGGCTCACAGGTTGGGTACAAAATATTGCTCACTGCGCCAATATACAATGATGGTGGCTCACTGCCATAATAATGAATTGATGGAATACACCTTCAATGTGCAAGGTTTAGTTCCATTGAAGCTCAGGATATAAATTATTGCATCACTCAACAAATCTGTATTACTGATAAAGAATTTAGGCTTTGATCTTCTCCTTCATTCTCATTCACTTCTCGCTTTCTTGTTCATACACATACACCCACATATCTCTCTTTCCCTTCTACTCTTACTTTTTCTTGCTTCTATATTATATATATACAAGTATATCTTATTAATCAATCAGGTCAACCTAATTGGATGAACATAAAATAATCAAAACCTTTCTTTGTCGATACTGTATAAGATTTGAACATTTTATCCATGTGGTACATTATACCATGTCATCTATTAGTCTTCATAATATATTACATCCATTGACTCAGCCAAGACTAAACCACAATTCTCCAAACCAACAAATAATCCTCAAAGAAAACACCTTCTGAATTTGAGAGCACATTAATTTCCCATCATACTACCAGTAAAGAGACTATTAGCAAAACCAGAGTATATGAATGTTCACCTTAGTAGAATGTGGAGTCTCCCACATAGTATACCTCACACAAAAAAATAGTAGGATATATAGTTAGACTTTTTCATAGATAATTATTTTTCTTTGCAAAAGGCATCTCAAGATACAAGATATATCTTTCTAAATGAGTCAATAAAACATGGTTAAGAGATTAGAGTCATTAGATCTTGCGATGAGTTCCAGACTCAAATACCAACATACTGATCCATCATAGAGGAGTATTATCGGTAGAGAACAACTTTCGGTAAACCAAGAAAGCTTCCCATACAGTTATCACAATTTATTTATTACCATTTTGACATCAATGGCAACATAGGAACAACCAGAACAATTATCCATACTTCATGCTCATGTCTCAAAGCTTCCAACAAACATAGGCATTTGTCTCCTATATTTTCTGCCCTAGATTTGATCCACAGTTGTATAGTGTTCTACTTTAATACTAATTTCTATTGTTTGAATTTAGCTATGAGATTTTCCACTTTTCTATTTACATCAAAATAGTAAATTTCACTATTATCCTAGTTATACCATTGCATTTCATTGTTAGGGAATTTCAATATTTGGTTAAAATGTTTTATTGACTCGCCTATCGGGTTGTAAGTCAATTGCATACCTTTTCCAAATCTGTCAAACCTTGATTTCATGCTTACATTTCCAATCCATTACATCTCCCCCCTCTTTTCATCCATGAACATTTGGGAAAGATGTCAAACCCTAAGGTGAAAACTAAAAGGTTTCCCTTTCCCAATGTTTCATGGGGAATAAATTTTGGCACCCCATGCATTGCATTAACCCCTTCTAATAAATTACCAATGCCTTCAAATGAAATACTTATCATACAAAAATAATGTGGATAGTACTTTCTTATGTCGAAGGTGTTCCCTATGTGAGGTTCATAGAGCTCATTTTTTCCATCAATGGTGTATAGTTGGAGATGAGGCATGCAAGATGATTTGAATGATCGTGACCATTCCTCCATTTTTCTCAAGAATTTTGTCACCATTGAGATTAGGAGATTCAATCATTTCTTTGAGCTGATATTCAATCATTTCCTACACTCCCAAAAGAGTAGCATTCTTCTTCAGACTCTGTAAAGTTATCATTCATTTCTCTACATCAACCAATAAATTGAAGCCATTACATAGCTTTTCCATTAACTCCTCCCTATATTTCTCTTCCATTACCGGTAAATAATTTTCAAACCGTGAATTAATATCTTCCACACTCTCTGAAATATTTTCTATTATTCAAGTTCCCTAAAGATATTTTCCCTACAAATAAATCTACCTTTATAGTTCTTTTTCTTTAAATATTTATGCAGAAGCATTGCAAGCATAAAATAAGGCTTTAAATTGGACAGTTGGGAGGAAAACCTTATATGGTAAAGGCTTTTGATAATTTAAATCAGTTCAAAAAAATTTCCTCCATAGTAAAGAGATGATATCAACCAATGTAAAATCAAATAAATTTTGGGAAATAGATATAAAAAAGGGGTTGTAGAGAAGCTACTTTGGAAGCCCATCTTGTCAACTCCTCCATGAAAATAATGTACTAGAAATAAGTTTCCAAAAATTTATTGTTTTACCTCTTTCATCTCATGGTGAGAATAAAATTATTGGGATTTCATTCAAATTCTAATTTCGGCCTACCTAGATAAATAAATGATAATAAAACCAACATTTTAGAACAAAAAAAATGATAATATTTCAATTATAATCATACAATGTTAGTGCCATCCACTAGCAATCTCAATCTCTATCTTACAACATTTTGTAGCGAAGATCTATTGAAGAAGGTGCTACACTTCTTCTTACATCACATAACCTCACTACAAATTCTTCCACTTATATTCAAATATTGCAGACCTTCATTTCCAAGAAAACCCTTTTTTTTTTGGTCTTATCCTATCCATAATCATTCAAGACTACTCTATTGTTGGATTTGGTTCATCAACCCTTTTTTATCTCCCAAATAGATTTTCCTCCATTGTTGCTATTTAAGAATTGTAATGTAGGAAAATGTATCCCTTTTTACACTCAATTTGGAAATAATTAATGAACAATAGGGAAAATAGGGTGTGGGTGTTCTCTTATTTTCCCTAGGTCATTCAGTATTGTCCTAGGGTCTCAAATTGGATTGAATATCAACCTCAAAGGTGAGTCAATTCTCAATAGGGAATGACCTAGGAGGTGTTATTCTAATATTTTAGGGGTTCACCACCAAGCTAAAGCTTGGAAAATACAAACAAGAATTCAACTAACAAAACCTAATAATGCTAGATAAATGAATGATGCAAACAATGAAACTATGCAACAAGTAAGGATATGTGTACCTGAAAGTTCTAGAAATGCAATGAGGATTTTGGAAATGAAAAGAAGCTATCAAAAACTTCTATTGAGGACTAAGACACCCTTACTCTTGTCTTAGTCCCGCTAATATTTTTTGGGGCAAATGAAGAGTCTTAAGATGTTAGAACCAGTTCTGAAGGAATTTTTGAAAAATGACCCAAGGAGGACTAAGACACCCTAGGTGGAGACTTAGTCCCATTCTGAATTTCTGAAATCTCTTAATGTGATCCTAAGATCCAAGGTCTGCACTTCCTTCTTCTTAGATCTCAGGTTCAGAATCTTTTGACTCTGGCCTATAGGTGATTTTTTGTGAAGATGACAACTTTGTGATGCAATTTAGCAACTTTGCTTTCCAAATGATCTTCAAGTCTTCAACCTAAATCTGCAGTTACAAAACACAAGAGAAGAAAAACTTGTGGATTGTTAGTAAATGGGGGTTTTCCTTGGTCAATCCCCTTTCTGGTAATTAAACCTTGAAATGAAATAAAATTATGGAGGGGAATGGTGAATGAACAAAGTGTTATGTTGCAACTCACCATACCCTTGTTGTGAAATCTACAAACTTGTGTGAAATAAATAATTTGAATATAGATCTTGAATCCAATGAATGCTAGGTAGATCTTGACTTGAATTTATTGCTTAAATCAAAACCCTAGATCACAAATGTTAGCTCTAAAACACACATGATGAAACAATCTCCTTGATATGATGCTTGAATCTTGATGATGGCTCCAAATTCTTGAAGAAATGCTCTTTAATGATCTTGTGAACTCAATAATGCTATGATGAATGGTCTCACAAAATACTTGTAATGAAAATGAGTAAATGAACCTTGTATTTATACTTACCTATGCTTAATATCCCAAAATTACACCACAAAAAGCTGACATATGAATTCATTAAATAAAGGGGGCCAAATCTCACCAGAATTTGAAATTAAATCCTAAAAAAAGGTTAAGGGGGACTAAGATGCCCTAGGTGGAGTCTTAGTGCCATGTCCAAAAAAATTGGGGCACAAAATCCAAAACTCAGCCCAATTAAGGCTCGACTGAAAAGGGGGTCCCAAGACCTTGGGGGGACAAATATGCCCTAGGTGGCATCGTGGTCCCAAACCAAAAAATAAGGACACTCAACTAGAATCATAAAATTATTGTTTATCCTTTGTTGTTTGTTGGGATTTTCCAAAACAATATATAGTTTATTAGGCTTGTGGATGCAAAATAGGACCAATTAAGACATAAATGAAGATAAACAAACCAAGCTAGGCCCAAAAAAGTGTTAAAATGCAAGGGTATGCATTTTCCTACACTACACAATCAAGAGAGGGTTCAAATGTACGAATGCTAGTAAGATAGGATGAGAATAGCCAAGGGGGTGACCAAGCACCTATGATCAAGATCCTATGGTTGACCAACACAAGTGCAATGGAACACACATGCAGATGATAAATGAAGCCATAACAAGATCATGAACATACACCATCAAATATAGGAAAAAGGAAAATCTAACAGACCAAGCTTTGACTGTTTGTCCAACACATTGTGGACTGGGTCTATTAGAACCAAAATTTCATTAAAACTTCCTAAATGATTTTCCCTTTTGAGCCTAATATTTTCCTATCTTTCCATAAAATAATTCACTTATCCTTACGTAGAGCCTAATATAACATACAACTACATTAAAACCCTTATAGTCTTCCATCATTTACTTCTATTTTGTGGCCCCTTTCAGGGTGGCTCGTGGTATCATAGTGAGTGGTTAAGGGTAGTCATAATAACCCTTACCACTACATCGCAGACAATCTTTTATGGGCAGACGATTATGCGGTGGACAGTTAGCAGTCATGTAGAAGATATACTACAGTACTGCGCACGATTAAACCACAGACCATGGTGATTGCGATGGATGAAGGCTAGCAGTCAGAGCATGGCTACCATGATACCATCGATAGTTAGGAGACAAACTACGGTGGCATGGTGGGTAATGGTAGCAACTAATGAAGAAGGCATAAAATGTTTACCGTGTCATTGTGCATGGTTAAACCACGAACCATGGTAGAGCAGTGGCCGGTTGGTAAGCAACAAACAATTATCAGTCAACTCATAGTTGTGTGATGGAGGATGAGTCTGGTGGTTAGAGGACAGTCACCACAACATTGTGCGTGGTCAATTCATTGACAGCGGTAGCGAGGTGGTAGTGAGGAAACTGGCACAACAGACCGCGGAGACTACGGTAGATGAAGGGAGAATGGTTAGCGGTTTGTAGCAAGGCTACTCCAATACCATAGCTGGTAGGGTTGAGGACCACGGTAGAGTGGTGATAGATAAGTCAATAGTGAGGAAGTGGCAGAGGTGACAATAAATGCTTACTATGGTACCACGGGTTGAACAAATGATAACCGAGGTGACTGTGGTAGACGGTCGAAGGTAACAGATAATGTCTGAATGTGATATCATTGAGAGACAAAATATAGCCAACGGTTGAGCAGTAAGGAGATGGACAGTGAGGAAATAGTGAGGCGACAGTTAAGAGAAGGCACCGTGGTACCGTGAGGAGACAACAAGCAGACCGCGGTAACGCGGTAACAGTGAATGGTGACAGTGAAGGCTAGTTACCACTATACCACAGCCGGTCAACAAGTTGACTGCGGTATAGTGGTAAATATAAAGGAAAGCTCGCAGCATGTAAAGAGAAATAATAAAGACACGAGAGAGTGAAGTATTAAGCTCCAGGTAAAGTTTAATGAAAAATACAGGTGGGAAAGGGTAAAAATTAAAATCAACTACTGAACTATATCAAAATATTTAATTTGTTGAAAGGCAACTTAATTGAAAATTTTATCTCTGTCATAAAATTTAAATGACTATAACAGTATAATGAAGATTCGTGACTCTTGAAATTTATTGTATAAATGCTTGTAAAAATCAGTTGTAAAAGAGAGACAAAAGATAGATAGAGGAAAGTATAGGATTTTTCAGAATGATTGTATCCAAAAAAACCATGTTGTGTGTATAAATTTTGAGGAAGATAATGGAAGACTTTTTATTTGGTGGCTTTATTCTAGTATCAGTTGTTTGTTGAAATTCTTAAATTATTTGATTGTCTCCAATCTGATGTTTCTTGATTATTTAAGTTGAAATATCAAGTATATGTTCAATTTATCAGTGCACATTTGTTGTATCTGTGTGATTCGATTAATTGGGTTCTTTAAAGAAGAATTGAATTTCTTTCAGTCAATTATAGTAATTTGGGAATATTATTTTGATTAATAAGAAGAATAAAATAGTTAGGATTGATTTTCTACCTCAAGTAGGGTCTATCAATCACATTCTTGCATGTTTATACCAGTTATAGACTCATATCTATATGCCAAACAATTAGAGAACTTGCTAGATAGAAACCACTCAGCTAAGACTTTCATTTGTCTCTGTTTTATCCAACAAGGGACTAGTCTTCCATATTTCATCATCTAGTTTTATTCATTTCATTTAACATCTATTAACTAAACATATAATATTTTCACCTTGATAAGGCATATATAATTTATACCAAATTTAGATCATATCTCTCCACTGTCAAATTTCCATTGTGGATAGTTTAGTGAAGTTGGAAGCATAGTTCAAAATCTACAACATTCATATAGGTACACCCGCCTAGGTTTAGCATAGAGCCTTAAGAGTAGAAGGTTCAACTGTATTGGTTGGCCTTGTTAGTTGGCCAATAGCGTTGTGAGAGCTTGGCAATCTCTCATGGTTTAAACCTATTTTTTTAAGACCCAACAAATTGGCGACTCTGATGGGGAGTAACTTAAGAAAATCTGGTGGTAGGCGGCCTTTCCATATAGAGTCATTAAAGAGAGATTCACATTTAATTTTTTTTTTTAAATTGACTCCGCTGGTGAAATAATGATATTTTTATTTTTCTCACTTTTAAAAGTTGGTGGCGACTCTAAATGAGCAAGTGCATTGAGACTTGTAAAATAAAATATAGATCAAAAATAAATCAGCCTAGAGTTCAGACTATCACAATTACTCACAACATGCAGGGAAGAAGGTCTTTGTATAGAGATAGTAATGGTCCTAATGACAAAAGTAAGCAGACTTACAAAAATTACTAGGGCAAGAAAGTGTTTAATGACCTGAGCACAACAACTAAAAACAAAACATCAAAGTTGCTGGTAGAAACACATAATTCATATGATGCATTAACAAATGAAAACAATCCCTCTAAATAAATTCACACTCCAAAGGAGAAGAGAAACCCCCTCTGGCAAATAGACCCTAAGAAGGTTGATGAGTTCATGGCAAAGTTTGATGCTAAAAAAAGGAGAGAGTTTGAATATGATCAGAAAGCAACAATTTTTGAGGAGGGACATGAATATGAAGCAACATCTGAAGAAAATCGTGAAATTATAACCCAAAATGAGACAAATGTATAGTGGGAATGCATGAGACAAGAAATAGAAAGATCAAGGATAGAATATGAGCAAAGGCTTCAGACAATGAAAGAATTTGAGAAATTGAAATTGCACAAGACTCAAATTAGGACGCCAATGGCTGACTCACCCAAATATGTGCCACCTCATAAAAATAACAATATGAGACCATCAAATTCCCCATAGGCTCATCGAAATCAGCCAAGGAACCAATGTGGACATCAAAATGCTCCACCACAACATACGGGTGTTCAACTGCCTCCTTATCAACAATGCGTACCCCCACAAGGCCAACAATATGTGGCAAATAGTAATCCATTGTACCAACATCAACATTACCAAAATACTCCTCCATAATATACAACCATGATCAGGTAGTTTGATTTGGCCGGATTTCAGATATACCCTTATCCTATGGATAACAATTGGAGAAGCTTTGTCCCAAAATTCACAGGAAGTGGTGCAGTCATAGCTGAGGAGCATTTGAGAAGCTTTAACACATTCATTCAAGACCTGGATATGCAATATGAGGATGTGCAAATGAGATTATTGATGATGTCACTGATTGATGATGGCAGGGACTGGTTTAACAGTTTACCAACAACATCCATTGATTCCATTCATGTATTTTATGAGCAGTTTTTACAACAGTATGGGAATCAATGTGCATCGGAATTTTTTTTGCATGAATTGATAACTATCCAAAAGCATCACAATGAGTCAGCTTATAACTTTAATCAAAGGTTTTCCAAACTACATAATAAGATACCTCATGGATCCAAGTTGGTTGATCCTGTTTCATTGAGCATCTACTTAAAGGATTTTGATCCCAAGACAAGATACAAGCTTAGAAAAAGAGATCCTACGAATTTGGTTGAAGCTCAAAAAATAACACTCACCATTGAAAATAATAGGAAGGCTACAGGGATGATTGCTAAGAGGGAAAATCCAAGGGTTCCCCAGTATGCTCCTCAAAATAGACAAGAAAATACACATAGAAATGAGAGACCAAGATTACATGGCATTCCCTATAACATAAACTGGAGGGATAGAAAGCCAGTGACAGATAGACCAGGGAATAAAGAGACACCCGATCCTTTGAAAAGGAAAGGAGCATATATGGTAGATAAGAATCCTTGGTGCTCAGTTTTTTACGCACCACATTCCCCAGAGAATTGTGTTACAGCTCAATCAATACCAAAATAAGACATATTGGAAAATGGTGGTGGGGAATATCATAATATCTATTTAACTTCCCACACTCTTACTTCTTTGGAGAAGGGCTATTCATCTTCAGAGGAAGAAGGATATGAGTATGATGTTAATCATCAGAAATACAATATTCATATGGCAGAACAACAAGTCTTTTCTGACTATGAAGAAAGTGAAAATGAACAAGATCCCCCTACTGCATCACATTAGACTAACAGATGCAGTATAAGGAGACCGATTGAGGAAGAGATCAAAAGATTGACTGTTGCAGTGGTGGAAGAAGCTAGAATCAAATATCGGCTGAGGAAAAAAACAATAAACAAAGATGAAGGTGTCCCTAGAGGGATGTTTGAAAAAAATAAAAAGGTATCAAATGAGATATCAAAAAGGATAGGTGATAAGCAATCTGATAAAAGAGAACAAAAATGTGCTCAAATATACAAAGGGGAAAAGGAGAATTGATAGAACCAAAGAAGGTGATCAGAACTGAAGGTGTATCCTTTGATTTCATACAAGTCTTATCTCAACTAAAAATGTTTGTTCCATTACTTGAAATGATGAAGATTAACGAATATAGGGAAGGTTTCATTCAATTGATGTCTAATGGGAATTAAAATATAAACCTTGAAACTAAGGAGGTCCCTGAAATTACTAATAAGAGGAAGGAGATAAAAGTTCTAGAAGCTTGCTTGATGAATACACCACAAATTGACCCATTTTTTACCAGCTTGCTCATAAATGGCAAGTTAGTGAGAAATTGCATGATAGATTCAAGTGCTTCAATGAATATTATGCTAGTAGGGGTAATGAAATAGCTTGGTATATGGATAGATGTGGAAGGAGGTAAATGCTACACCATGGATAGCAAGCTTGTTCTAGTTGTGGGAGTAATGAAGAATGTGGAAGTAAGATTAGAAACTTACCCACAAGCTACCTACAATATTGATATAACCATAATTGACACACCTCCATAGTTTTGAATTCTTTTGTCGAGACAATGGACTGCAGCAGTAGGAGGTAATCTGTAGTTCGATTTATCATATGCCACTATGCTAGTAAATGGTGAAGAGGTGAAGTTGTATAGGGAGCCAAGAATGAATCAAATTGTTGAGTATGTTCCTCAAGAACAACTCAATTTCTTCTGTGATGTAGATTTGGGGAGTTTTAGAGTAGAATTATCTCAGCCTGAGTTGGTGAACAAAGATCCAATTGATAAACTATTTCTGAAAATCAGCAAGGGATATGGAAAATGTATTTTGATGGGGCATGTAGCCAAGAAGGTAATGTAGCTGGGATAGTTTTCATATCACTTGAAGGTACAACATTTAAATATTCATTTTTGTTGGCATTTGAATGTACAAACAATGTGGCGGAGTATGAAGCCTAATTAACCAGTTTGAACATGGTTGTTAAGCACAAGATTAAGCTGTTAACTATTTTTGGAGACTCTGAACTGGTTGTGTCACAAATCAGATCAAAATATCTGACAAAGAACAAGAGGTTGAAGCAATACAGGAATTTTGCATGGGATACAATTGAGACATTGAATGCTTTCTCTATTGAGTGGATAGATAGATCAAAAAAAATAATGGCAGATTTTTTAGCCAATGTAGCATTAAGAAGAGATGATATTACACTAGCTAGAGTATCTCAAATTGAGTTTAAAACAAGACACACTGTTCCTGACAATATCTATAGTTGGAAGGTTTTTAATGATGATACTGACCTCTTGAAATTTCTTCACTATATAGATCAATATGAAGCACAAGAAATTGACTTCAATGCTTTCGTAGAGGAAATAGATGGAAAACAAACAGTATTTGGGAAAGAGATCTTACAACTGAGAACTAAAAAAATTCCCAAGGGACTAGTAGCTTTGGAGAGGGTATATGATGGAAATGACCAATCTCTGATGAAGCAAATACTAGTCAGGAGGAAAGATATTGAAGAAATCAACTTAGGGACTGAATTGGCACCAAGAAAAGTATATATTGGAAAGAAAATAAGCCTGACAATTCAGAGAATGTTGATTTCATTACTAAGAAAATATAAACATGTGTTTGCATGGTCTTATGAGGACCTCAAGGCATATAGAGAGGACTTATTTCAACATGAAATTCAATTGAAACCAGATGCAAAACCATTTAGACAGAAACAAAGATCTATCAACCCTACTTTGGAACCAAAAATGTAGGAGGAAATGGCAAAGCTTAGAGATAGAGGTATCATTAAACTGATCAGGCATTCGAGATGGGTGTCAAACTTAGTTCCTGTGAGAAAGAAGAATGAAGATACCAGACTGTGTATGGACTTCAAAAACTTAAATGTGGCATCCCTCAAAGATAATTACCCTTTACCTAATATGGAGGCTATACTGCATAAAGTAATGGGGTGTGAGCTGTTATCTATGATGGATGGTTTCTATGGTTATAATCAGGTTAAAGTCAGGGAATCTGAGTAGTACAAAACAAATTTTACAACTCCATGGGGAACATATGTCTATCTGAGAATTCCATTTGGTCTCACAAATGCAGGAGCAATTTTTCAGAGAGCTATGGACTTAGCATTTGCAGACTTGATTAATGCTATAATGGTAGTATATCAAGATGAACTTACTGCTTACTCAAAAAGGGCTGAAGATCATGTAGAACATCTAGAAAAAATATTCATTAAAGATTTAGAGTATGGCATTAGTTTGAACCCTAAAAAATGTCATTTTTCTCTCACAGAGGGAAAAATATTAAGACATATTGTGTCAAAAGATGGAGTTAGAATATATCTTGAGAGGGTTGAGGCCATAGATAAGGTTCCTATTCCTAAAACTGTCAAAACCATCCAATCATTTTTTGGGAAGATTAACTTTGTTAGGAGATTTGTGTCTAACTTTTTTGAAATTGTTAAACCCATATCAAAAATGCTAAAGAAGGGACAAAAGATAGAATGGACTCCAGAAGCATTGGAAGCTTTTGTATCCATCAAAGAAGCCCCTGGACCCTCAAATCTCCTAATTTTGCAAAACCTTGTCAAATATTTTCATTTGCTTCTTTTAACACTATAGCTGTTGTTATGTTACAAAAAAATGAGGATGGTCATGAGCAACCTATATCCTTCTTTATTAAATCATTGGAAGGGTCAGAGTTGAAATATGATATAATGGAAAAACAAGCCTTTGCATTAGTAAAAGCCACAAAATATTTTAGACCGTATCTTGTTGGAGCCAAAGTGATTTCTTATGTTCCTCACATAGTTGTTAAAGACATTTTAACACAGTCAGAAGTAACAACGAAGAGATGGAGGTGGATTAATAAAATCTAGGAATTTGATATGGAAATACAAATTACCAAATTGGTAAGAGGCCAAGGTTTGGCTAAGTTAATGACATAAGAAAATATTGAGGCAAATCAAATTTGCAATGTAGAAGATGAAGAAAATGCAATCAAAAGTATTGAACATACACCTTGGTATACAAAAATTATGTATTACCTCAGAAACATGAAGTGCCCTAGAGAATTTAATGATAACCAGAGAAGAAATTTGAAACTACGAGCATCTAAATATGTATTCATAGAAGGTGATTTATTTTGGAAGAATAGGGATGAGATGTTGCTATTATGTTTAGATGAGTCACAAGCTAAACATGTTTTAAAATAAATGCATGAAGGGGTTTGTGGAGGCCATTATTCTGCAAAGACAACTGCACATAAGATTCTTAGGGAAGGTTATTACTGACCAAAATTCTTTAATGATGCCTTTTCATATGTAATAAAATGTGAGGCATGTCAGAAGTTTTCAGGCAAAATGAAATATCAGGGAGCTTTACCACTTAGACCTATGCAGGTTGAAGCCCCTTTTCATCAATGGGGGATTGATTTTATTGGGGAGATACAAGAGAAATCAAGTGGATGACACAAATGGATACTAGTAGCCACTGATTACTTCACCAAATGGGTAGAAGCAATCCCAAGCAAGCAAGCAACGAGTGAAGGTGTGATCAATTTTTTGATGGATAACATTATTACCAGGTTTGGTACACCATTAAGATTAATTACAAATAATGGGATGTGTTTAAGATCTAATGAGTTTAAGACTTTTTGCAGTAGAAATGGTATTGATATTTCTTATTCTGCCCCATATCACCCACAAGCTAATGGTCAGGCAGAATCTAGCAACAAAAGTCTTTTGAAAATTATAAGGAGAATTCTTGGTAAAAATAAAAAGTCTTGGGGTTCAAAGTTAATATTGGTTGTATGGGTAGATAGGATTACTCTTAAAAAGGCAATTGGAAAATCCCCATATGAATTAGTGTATGGAACACAAGCTAGAATGCCTTTACACAATTTGTTGCTAGTTTATAAATTTATCCTTCAAGAAGACATAGAGGTTCCAGAACCAATGGAGGAGAGAATGGAACAATTGGCAGAACTCAATGAGATGAGAAGACTAGCTCAAAACCAAAATATGAAGTTGCAAGCACAAATGAAGTATTTGTTTGATAAAAAAGAAAAAAATAATTTTTTTGAAGAGAATCATTTGTTGCTGATGTGGAATGCAAGATGCCAGGAGAAGGGAAAACATGGGAAATTTGAAGCACTGTGGTTGGGACCTTTTGTTGTTGTTGGTAAGAGAGGAGAAGATTCATATTTCCTATAGAACATGTCTGGAGAGGAACATGAGTTGCCTGTACATGGGTAGTTCCTGAATCATTTCTTCTCTTAAGGAAGAGCAAAGGGTTAAGGATTGCCACTGCATGGACAATTCTACATAAACCTCTTTAAACATTATTTTCCATGCACAATAGTCTTGGGAATTTTTGAAGGGTCTAGGTTTTCCCATACATGGACATTCTCAGAAATTCCCTTATTTTGAAATATCATACTTTCCATGTACAGTAGTGTATGGTTCTCCACCTTCCATTTTTTCATCTCTGCTTTGTTCCTTCCCTCCATTTTCCATTGCCTTCATTTTTTCATATCATTTTCGCTTGGTCTTCTCTCCCAGTGTTTTGGATTCTTGCAATGATTGCACAATCACTCATCCCCGACAGGAGCCACTATTAGAACCAAATTTCAGTAAAACTTCCTAAATGATTTTCTATTTTGAGCCTAATATTTTCCTATCTTTCCATAAAATAATTCACTTATCCTTACGTAGAGCCTAATATATCATACCACTACCTTAAAACCCTTAGAGCCTTCCACCGTTTACCTCTATACCATGGCCCCTTTTAGGGTGGTTCGCAGTATCATGGTGAATGGTTAAGGGTAGTCATAATAACCCTTACCGTTGCACCGCAGATAGTCATTAATGGGTAGATGGTTATGTGGTGGATAGCTAGAAGTCATGCAGAAGATATACCATAGTACACCATGCAGTTAAACTACAGACCATGATGACTGTGGTGGACGGAGGCTAGCAGTCAGAGCATGGTTACTGTGATAAAGTTGATAGTTAGGAGATAGACTATGGTGGTGCGGTGGGTAATGATAGCGGCTAAGGAAGTAGGCATAAAATGTTTACCACATCACCGTGTGCGGTTAAACCATAGACCGGGGTAGAGCGATGGCCAGTTGGTATGAAACAGATAGTTATCAGTCAACTCACGGTTGTGCAGTGGAGGATGAGCCTGGCAGTTAGAGGATAGTCACCGCCACACTATGGGCAGTCAATTCATTGACCACGGTAGCGAGGTGGCGGTGAGGCAATTGGCACAATAGACCATAGAGACTATGGTAGACAAAGGGAGAATGGTTAGCGGTTTGTAGCAAGGCTACCAGAATACCGTAGGGTTGAAGACCGGGGTAGAGAGGTGACAAATAAGTACACAATGAGGAAGCAGCAGACGCGATAGTAAATTTTTACCGTGGTACTACGGGTTGAAGAAATGATAACCACTATGAATGTGGTAGATGGCTGGAGGTAACAAATAATGTCTTAGCACGATACCGTTGAGAGACAAAATATAGCCGGTGGTTGAGCAGTAAGGAGATGGATGGCGAGGAAATAGTGAGGCAAAAATTAAGAGAAGTCACTGCGGTACCGTGAGGAGGCAACAAGCAGACCACAATAAAACGGTAACAATGAATGATGACAGTGAAGGCCAGTTACCGCTATACTGCAGCTGGTCAACAAGTTGACCATTGTATAGTGGTAAATATAAAGGAAAGCTCACAGCATGTAAAGAGAAATAATAAAGACATGAGAGAGTGAAGTATTAAGCTACAGGTAAAGTTTAATGAAAAATACAAGCAAGAAAGGGCAAAAATTAAAATCAATTGCTGCACTATATCAAAATATTTAATTTTCTGAAAGGCAACTTAATTGAATATTTTTATCTTTGTCATAAAATGTAAATGGCTGTAACAGTAGAATGAAGATTCGTGACTCTTGAAATTTATTCTATAAATGCTTGTAAAAATATGTTTTAAAAGAGAGACAAAACATAGATAGGGGAAAGTATAGGATTTTTCAAAATGATTGTATCCAAAAAGACCATGTTGTGTGTATAAATTCTGAGGAAGATAATGGAAGACTTCTGATTTGGTGGCTTTATTCTGGTATCAGTTGTTTGTTGAAATTCTGCAATTATTTGATTGTCTCCAATCTGATGTTTCTTGATTATTTAAGTTGAAATATCAAGTATATGTTCAATTTATCAGTGCACATTTGTTGTATCTGTGTGATTCGATTAATTGGGTTCTTTAAAGAAGAATTAAATACCTTTTAGTCAATTACAGTAATCTGGGAATATTATTTGGATTAATAAGAAGAATCAAATAGTTAGTATTGGTTTTCTGCCTCAACTAGGGTCTGTCAATCACATTCTTGCATGTTTATACCAGTTATAAACTCATATCTATATGCCAAACAATTAGAGAACTTGCTAGATAGAAACCACTCATCTAAGACTTTCATTTGACTCCATTTTACCCAACAAGGTACTGGTCTACCATATTTCATCATCTAGTTGTATTCATTTCATTTAACATATATTAACTTAACATATGAGATTTTCACCTTGATATTGCATATATAATTTATACCAAATTTAGATCATATCTCTCCACTGTCAAATTCCCATTGTGGATGATTTAGTGAAGCTGGAAACATAGTTGAAAATCTGCAACATTCATATAGGTACACCCCCCTAGGTTTAGTAGAGCCTTAAGAGTAGAAGGTTCAACTATACTGGTTGGCCTTGTTAATTGGCCAATAGCGTTGTGAGAGCTTGCCAATATTTCATGGTTCAAACCTGTGTTTTTGAGACCCAATAGGGTCTAGGTCGTTTTTCCAGAAAGGTTTACAAGTGGAACAAATTTTCCACTATGCAAACAAAGTGCATGCTCACAAGGGATAGTGAAGCTAGTTTTTCACTAGGTGAGCCCCAAGAGGTCCATATCAAATTCATACCCACATGACTATGATAAGGAAAAAATAAAATGCATGCTCACAAGGGCTAGTGAAGCTAGTTGTTCACTAGGTGAGCCCCAAGGAAACCATATCAAATCCATACCTCCATGAATTTAATAAGGTACAAAGATGCAAAACAAAGAGGGATGTTTGAATGGATTTTTCTTAGTTCATGTGAGGTATTAATCTTAGGGGACATTGTTCCTAATGCCTCGAAGAAAGGACCAATCAAAGGATAAAAGATGCACAACTTACGGAATGGAGTGTGTCACATCACAACTAAGAGGAATGTAATATTCTAAGATAGATCATGCTCTTGAAGGAAATTACTCCCAATGTGACCACAAAGAGAGAAACACATCGCATGAAGTATGAAAATCATATCAAGAAACATGGAAAATGAATATGAAATCATGCCAAAGTAATGCTAAAATAATGCCAATGTATGCCCCCACTTTAAGGAATTTCTAAACACCATGATGTGAGCAATTAGTTTAAAGTAGAGAAACATGTAAAAGAAAAGGAAAAGAGGGTTTCCTACCCAAAAACACATAAGGGATCTATAGATTGGAGGTCAGTATTTGTCTTTGCTACAATGATATTAGAGAGCTCAAAACTGTCATCATTCCCCAAATACACATAGAACTGGAAGAATGACACAAAGAGAGCGAAAACAAAACAAAAGCTTTTTGAGTCAACATGAAAGAGACATAGGGTTTCTAGATACCTTGCATCATCCCCAAAAGGAAAACACAAGACAAAAATGAAAGTGACAAGAAAAGATCAAGGAAAAAGCTTACAACATATAAAAGAATGAAGGTACAAATAGAGGAATGCACAAAGATAGAAAACAATAAATAGAACATCATAGGGAATCACATTATGCACATGCAATCACACAAAAATAAAGCAAAAAGGAAATAAAAAAGACTAGTAAAGCACATGCGAGTCACCCATCTAGCAGGTCATATGCATCCCAGTCTTGTTCAGTATATGTAGAATGTAGATCACTAGTTAGAGGGACAACATCAAGTGTTGTAATAGGATAATCACCAGGATCAACACATGGTGTAGGGTGATCCCACAATAGTAGTTTTCCATTTTTGGCCAACTGGACACTAAAATATATTTTTTTAACTAAATCTTCACTTTCGGGCACCTATAGCGGCTAAACCGTGAGGAATTTGAGGATGATACAAACTAGAGTTTCGTGACATTTTGTTTGTAGATTTAAAAAATAATAAAATTAAAATTTTGGAATCAGATTGCACTTTTTTTTCCATCTCCCTCTAAAACTAGTTTTTTTCATAAAACAATTTTTTTAAAAAGTGACACTCAACGTATAACACATAATTTTTTTTCCATGAAGGATAAAATCATAATTCTTTCAGATTTAGATTTGCAACTCTGATATCTATTGCTTCCACTTGGTTAGATAGATTTTTATTGAATATTTTTTCTTTAATCAAGTTTCAAATTCAAACCAATTACAATTCAGACATAGCACGATCGTATAATGGATAACTATTTTTGTATATATCAAAATTCAATTTTTATTTTTTGGTTGGATCAAGAACTACAATATCTGGTGCACTCATATTTTTCAATTTTTTTTTGATAATCCGCTATTTTTCCACGTGTGTGGAACAAAGAGCTTCATTTTCACTGAAAAATCTATGTTTAATAAAACTAAAAAAACAAATACATAATAAAACCAAAACATATTAAAATTATATTTGTTGGATAGCTCATTTTGAGGACTACCTGATTCTAGTTGGCTTTGTGAATTCTCCACCATTTTCATGTTCAAACCGAGCTCCAAAGTGCAAAAATTCAGGTTTTCTTTGTGAATTTTTTCAAACATCAGGGAAATGGGGGGTTCGCTTGAACCAGGGAGGTTCGAGCAAACCCCAGGGGTTCCCAAGTTTGACCAAAGCCCCATCCCAAAAGGGTTTTTCATTCCAATTTTTTTCGTACATACAATTAATGGGTTCACTCGAACCCTAGTTTGAGCGAACCCTTTTTTGGTTTGTTTGAACCATCTAGTTCGTTCGAACCCCCAAAATGTAAATTTTTTCCATAGGGTCATTTTTTTCAAGTTTTCCTTCCTCATTTGAATTGTAAACCAATTTTTTGGGTTTACCCTACATCAATCAGTTGAGGAGGATCATCTTGGTTGTTATTGTTTAAGCTCATAGAATAGGAAAATAGAAAATTCAATTCATCATGCACTTGCTCATCAATTTTAGTTGTTATTTCATGTCATCATCCAAGTTAACCACAACAAGAGGACGAATGATAATATCCATAGAGGGTGTTGGTCCTTGTTGTGTTTGAGACATAGGATCTATTTTTTCTAGTAATGGATGAGGATAATCGTTTATTTCTTTTGTCAAGTTCAGATATTGATTTTCAATGTTATCCCCTACATTCATCTTGCAAGGAATAACATGATTTTTGTGCATACACTCTCTTTCATTTTGGTTTTTTTATTGTAGTTGTCAAGTTGCGTTTGTGTAGTAGTGGGTTGGTCAGCCATATGTTCCTTTTCTTCTTGTGATGGAAGAACGAAAGAAACCATGGAAGGTTGTTCAACCACTTTCTCTTTGGTTTTATAAATTTGCTTAGGAGGTGGATTAGGGATTGTTTGGTTTTATCTTGGTTTCTTGTAGGAAATAGGTAAAGGATTTGGGGTGGATGGGTCTTTGTTTGTTGGAAGGGTGTTAGGCTCAACATTTGTTTCTGCAAGTGGTGGAGGTTCAAGCATAGGTGGAGGTAAAATTTAAAGGGATAGCTTGGCTATGCATTTTTCTTTGAAATTTTTATAGGATAGGAAAAGGAAGTCCTCACGACCCGTCTTATAGGTTCCATGGGCTCAAGCCAAAAATAATCTAATGAGAAGTTTCCATGGAAAGACGAAGATCTAAAGCCACTACGGTTCACGGTGAATATTTCATTGCTGACTGGAAACTTTAAGCACTTATGGACAACGGATGGGACCGCATTCATGGAGTGAAGAAATTTGTAGCCTAACTTCACATGAAATTAATCTAAATTAGAGATGATGGATAATGATACATTTAATTTCTTTGGTCCTACTTGTAAAGGGAGTGTGATTGAGCCCATCATAGCATGAGAAAAACCATCATGTGTTTTAATCCATGCTTTTAGTTTATCATGTCTATCTTGAGTGAGTTCATGCACATATACGAGTTCTTCTATGATCAAATTCTCTCCACAAATGGGATCAATTAAAATCCCAGGAGTGGGCCTATTACTGATTCTCCTGACTATGTAAAGAGAACCATCAGGTGCATGTTCAATTGTTTCTTTGGAATATAAATTAATATCAATAAGAATTTTGGTTTTCTATTTATGAGGCTCACATCAATCACTCCTATCATTATATTAATAGGACTTTTGTCATTATTATCCATGGGACTTTTTTCATCATCATCCATAGGATTTTGTTCATTATTGCTCATGTTCTCATCATCCGTGTCAACATTTATTGCATCGGGCTTAGTTTCACTATTCTTAACAAATGAAATATTGCAGTTAGTCATGGGATTGGTAAATATTTGCAAGTTTTGGCAAGGAGGAGCTACAAATTTATTTCCTTTGTCATTCACTCCTCCAATTTGGATATGATTGGAATCAATGAGGTCTTGCACAATATGTTTAATACACTTGCAATGTTCTGTGTCATGCCATTTTTTTTGGTGATAAGAACAATAGGAATTGTGTCTAAATTTCAAAAGTAACAGCTTGTTAGGGTCAAGAGGTCGAACAAGAGGTAACATAAGCATGTTCTTGTTTATTAGCTGAGTCATGATGTTTTGAAGTGTATTGGGTAAGGGAGTGTGTTTCCTTTGGGGATCCCCAAAGATATAAGGATTACTCTTTTTTATAGTAGGTACTTGGGTATCAACTTGTTGAGTAGGTTGAGAGGTGGGATTGAGTTGAAGGAAACTTTTGTTTTGTCTTCTGAAAGGCTGGTAGGTGTTTTGGTTTTAAGGTTTAGAATTTTTAGGATATGTAGAGGTGGACTTAGGTTCACAACCACCTATGGAATTCTAATAGTCTTGAAGGGCACTACACAAGTGCATGAAGGAAGAGAATTTCATCATGGTAAGCTTGTCTCTTATCTTACTTTGTAAATTCTCTATGACATATTTTGAAGGTGAGAATTGGGAATCTTCACACTGATTTGGGAATAAAGCAATTGGTAGTGAGAAATAAAGTCTATAACATTTTCACCGTCATTTTACTTACATCTCATCAAATTAACTAATGTCATTTCGGGAACCATATGTAATTGTAAATGGTTAATAAAGGCTTCAAAAAATTTAGTGAATGAACGAATTGAGCTATTTGGTAATGCAAAAAAGTAGACCAAGGAAATGTCTTTCAAGGATCCAGGAAAAAGGTTAGCCAAAAGTTTGTCCTCGAGGATAAAGTCACCAAATAAAGGGTATGTACAAGATCATCATGGAAAAAATAGGCCCTTAAGTGGCAATGAAAATTCAGAAAATCAGAGTTAGGAAACTTAACATAAAAATTTGAATAAGTTATCTATATTATTTAAAAAATATGTAAGAATAGAATCTATAGAAAATTGAATGTAGTTTATAAAATTCTAGGTTTATTAAAAAAAAAAAATCAAGGAAAAAATAAGAAGTAGGTGTCTGTCTTACCAACCTAGCCACAATAAAATGATAATATTTTTGATAATATTTTAGATATAAGTAGATGACTCATGTCTCGATGTGATGCATATTTTTTTTTAGTTTTTTTCCAAGTAAATAATTAATTATGAATTTTTTATTACAACTTTTAAAAAATATAAAAAACTCATATGTTTGACAACCATAACTTGGTCAAAACTTCATCAAATTCATTTTCTTTTTCTAAATCCTATAGTATAGTGCAAAGACTTCTGGATTTGATTGTGTTTAGATTTTCTCATCAACGTTTCGGATCACACTCCATGATCCATCATTAGGATGAGAGCATGAAGTGTGATCTGAAACGTTGATGAAAATAATCTGGACACAATCAAATCCAGAAGTCTTTGCACTATACAATATGGATTGTGGAAATTTGATATCATTAATCCTATAGTATGCAAAAGCATATAATGTGACACATGTTTTTGATTCAAAAAATGTGATACCATTTGAAAGCTATAGATGTTTTTCAATCAACCTATCAGTTAGGAATTTAGTCATAATTCAAATAGAAAATGAATAATAATTATTTATTAAATTCAAAGTAAAGCATAATTTATATTGGTGGAAAGTTGAGAATCTCCTTTAAAAACCCTTTTTGTTTCATCAATTTTGGGTAAAAAGAAATTCGTCAACCACATGGCCCATCATATCACTTACATATCACCACTTTTTCACCCATCATGATCCTGCACATATCCTAAAGCAATGAAGGAATTAACATGATTATCAGGATCTCCCTTTCCTCCATATTTCTCAAATCTAGGGATATCTATACCTTGTAGCACCAAAGTTCTCAATATCTTCAAAGATAGTGGGTTGCTTTTGACATAGTATGAAGGTGGACAATTTTGATTTTGATTTATGGTGGAAACTTGACATTGAATGGATGAAAGGCTTTGTAAAAGATGGTTAATGATATGATCATTGATTGTGGTTTGAGATGGAAGTGAAGATGGTTGTGGTTTTTAAGTGTTGGATGGACCAATGAATGGGTTGCTTATGGGAGGAGATATAAGATTAGATGCCACATAATTATAAGGAGCACTAGTGGAAATGCTTGAGGTAGGAAGGATATTGCTAGTTGGTTGCATCATTGTGTTCACTTGAGAATTGGTATAGGTGGGAATTGAGGTTATGGTTAAAGAGGGAGGAGTGTGATTTCCTCCTTGGCTTTGCACTATGTCTGAAGTCTGAACACCATTAGTGGTGGGAGGAAGGTGTTTTACAAAGATTTGAGCTATGTTATGCACAAATTCCAGTCCTTCATCACTTTCCATCATGTGGTGAATACTATTTATGGCAAGTATAATAGTGTTTGAAATGTTTTTAGTACTCACACTATCTTGTAAATGAGCTAAGTCTTCATGCATTTTCATTTTATTTTCTTGAGGGATATGATCGACCATTGTTTGAAAACTTGGTATAGCATTTGTAGGTAAGGTAGGTATAGAAAAAGAGTTATCAAAGGTATGGTCCATACCTAGTGAACTAATACCAACACTATGAGTAAGAGATCTTGATAACCCAAGATCCACAACGAGTGTTTTATCACAGGATGCCATGAGTCTCACACTTCGTCTAACCACAATATTAGCAATAGGACACCAAGTAGTACAACTCATGCAAGGAATAAACCAAAGGAAGTGAAATGAACATAATATCATATGCTTAAAATTACACTTCAAATGAAATAAATTGAGATAACAATAATTTTGTAAAAAAAAACAGAAGCCTAAAGGAAGTAAACAAAAAATAAAATAGTAATTACAAACCCTAAAAATTGGAAAGTCAAAGTCAACAGGGACTAAGACACCAGTAAGGGTGTCTTGGTCCTACTAGTGTGATTTTGAGGTTCTAGGGACTAGAACAAACAACAAACAATAAAGAGAGAATTTTGAGCTAAAAACCTTGAAAGGGACTAAGATGCCTAGAAGGGCATTTTAATCCTCACAGAGGGTTTTGTCAGAATTTTTCTTGGATCATCTACAATGTTCACTGGTTGCCCATTCAGGGACTTGGCGTTTTCAAAAAAAAAAAAATGAAAATGAATGCAATAAAAATGAACTAGTGACAAGCAATTAAATAAAAAGGTAATGCAATTTTCTCAATTTTGAATGCAATAACAATGTTTCTAAATGCAATTAGGATGATTAACAATGCACTTTTCAATTTTTCAATGAGATGAGATGATGCAAGAAATAAAAAAGGCAACCTATATGCACTTTCAGTAATGCAAATATGAGAAACCCTAGATCAAATTTCACTAAGTATGAGAAACCTTAGATGCAATTTCACTAATGCAAGATGCAATGCAATCTAGATCTTGGATTTGAATGGCCTCCAAATAAAAAACTGAATCCTCAAAGAAGTCAAGTTCACCAAAATGAACCGTAAGGAAAATAGGGTGTTGCTGGTCACTTATTTTCCCTAGGTCATTCAATATTGTCCTAGGGTTCCAAATTGGATTGACTATCAACCTCAAAGGAGAGTCAATTCTCAATAGGGAAGGACCTAGGAGGGTTTATTTTAAGCTTTCAAGGGTTCACCACCACACTAAATCTTGGAAAATACAAATAAGAATTCAACTCACAAAACCTAATAATGCAAGCTAAATGAATGGTGCAAACAATGAAACTATGCAACGAGTTAGCGTATGTGTAGCTAGAAGTCATGGAAAACAAATGAGGATTTTGGAAATGGAAAGAAGCTATCAAAAACTGCTATGGAGGACTAACATGATGTTATTGTTGTCTCTATCTTGCTACTATTTTTTGGGGTAAATATGGAGTCTTCAGATGTCAAAACCAAATTTGAAGGAATTTCTAAAAAATGACCCAAGGAGGACTAATACGCCATAGTTGGTGACTTAGTCCCATTCTAAAATTCTAAAATCTTTGAATGTCATCTTCCGGTCCAAGGTCTGCACTTCCTTCTTCTTAGATCTTAGGTTCTGAATCTGGCCAGTAGGTGAGTTTTCGTGAAGATGACAAATTTTTGATGCAACTTTGCAACTTTTCACTCCAAATGATTTTAAAGTCTTCAACCTAAATCTTCAATCACAAACACACAAGAGAAGAAAAACTTGTTGATTTTTAGTAAATGGGGGTTCTCCTCGGTCAAACTGCTTGTTAGTAATTAAACCTTGAAATGAAATGAAATAATGGAGGGAAATGAGGAATGAACAAAGTGCTATGTTGCAACTCACCAAACTGCTATTGTGAAATATGGAAACTTGTGTAAAATGGATAACTTGAATGTAGATCTTCAATCCAATGATTTCTTGGTAGATCTTGACTTGAATTGCTTGCTTGAATCAAAACCCTACATCACAAATATTAGCTCCAAAATACACATGATGCAAAAATCTCCTTGATATGATGCTTGAATCTTGATGGTGGCTCCAAATATGTGAAGAATTGCTCTTGAATTCTCTTGTGAACTCAATTATTCTATGATGAATGCTCTCAGAAAAGACTTGTTATGAAAATGAGTTTAAATGAACATTATATTTATACATATTTATGCTTAATATCCTGAAATTACAGCACAAAAAGGCGACATATGAATTCATTAAATAAAGGAGGCCAAATCCTGCCATAGTTTAAAATTAGATCCTAAAAAAATCTTAAGGGGGATTAAGATGCCCTAGGTGGCATCTTAATCCCAAGTCTTATAAACTTGGGGCACAAACTGCAAAAAGGGGCCCAATTAAGATTCCACTGAAAAGGGGGTCCCAAGACCTTGGGGGCACAAATATGTCCTAGGTGGAATCTTAGTCCTGACCAAAAAATTAGGCACACTCAGCCAGAATCATTAAATTATCATTTATCCTTTGATGTTTTCCGAGATTTTCCAGAAAAAAGATATAGTTTGTTAGGCTTGTGGATGCAAAATAGGACCAATTAAGACAAAAATAAATATAAACAAAGCAAGGTTGGCCCAAACAAGTGTTAAAATGCAAGGGTATGCATTTTGATATTCTATAATTAATAATAAATAAAATGAGCTTAATTATGCCTTAATTTAGTGTTGTAATATGTATTTTACATATTTACATTAAGTTTAGTGCCCTATTAATTAAAATGGGCTTAATTGTGCCTTATTTTTTGGTGTTGTAATGTGTACCTTTACTCTTTCACACTAATCTATGGCTTTATTAATTAATTAAGGTTAATTTTCCTGAATTGGCCCCTTTAATTCAAATATACGCCTAATTAATTGCATTTTCGAAGGGATAAAACCTGACATTCATAAATTACATAACATAATGTTTCAAGTAGACACTTCTTCCAAGAAATTACCCACACCTCTTTTGCTAGGATCTTGGTGGAGATTGATTTATCTCAAGCATTACCTGGTGAAGTTGTGCTTTAGGTTAATTGTTGGTCTTGGTCTCAATTGGTGGACTATGAAGGCATCGCCTTTTGCTGTAGACATTGTTTTGATACTGGTCACTTGGCTTGGGACTTCCCTTCTAGATCGTGTCTTGTTTATTTCTCAACTTGGTGGAAGAATTCCCTTTGGGAACATTTAATAGTGCACCTTAACATTGATTCTTCTTCAGATTACAATGATTCTAGTCCCCCTTCTCCTTTTGTTCAATGGAATAATCGTGGTGTTGATGGTGCAGCTTATCCTTTGGCTTCAAATGCCCTAGTTTTGGACAAGTCTACTTCTACTTTTGAGTGTGTAGCTTCCTTTGAATCGCCTGCTACCCTCATTCTTGGTAAGGTTGTGTGTCAACAAAAAAAGTATCCCTTTACCTTACTTGATCTGGGAATGATTAATGTTAAAATGAACTTAATTTCAGCTTGATCTAATTTTTTAATGTTTTTAACACAATCAAATTAGGTCTTGGGCCCTTTTTAAGGTAAATAAACCTAACTTTGCCTTAATTTAGTGTTGTAAAGTGTTTACAGCTTCACATTAAATTTAAGACCCTCGTAAACTAAATGAACTTAATTATGCCTTATTTAGGGTGTTGTAAAGTGTTGTACAAAAATTTCATACTAATCTACGATTTTCATTATCAATTAGGCAATATATGCATTATCTGGCTTTATTTTGCATCCATAAGCCTTCATTAATGCATCTTTCTGAGCATAATCTTGTCATAAACAAACATCCAATCATAATTCATGTCCTTTTAAGTTGTGTGGCCCAGATTAAGTGATTTGGGACTCATATTTTACCCTAGATGTATGAGTCCCACCTAGTTTTTTGGGCCCTGATCTTGATTTTACATCATTCTGAGCATTTTTGAGAATGTGTCCCATAGTTAAGCCTAATGGGACTCATATGCAACTTGTTGCATATGAGTCTCAGGTGGCCCAAAATTATATTTAACTCAAATTATTTGTGGGATTTTATCCTCCTAGATCTGTTGTTGGCTTGTAGTGCTGTAATTTTGAGAAATTTGGCATAAAAAAGTATAAATACAAGTTTATTTCACTCATTTTCACCTAAAACTTTCAAGCAAGCATTCTTAATAGAAATTTTATGATTACAAGAGTTTACAAGACTTCAAAAGAGTATTCAAGAGCACATTTAAAGAATTCAAAGGAAGATTTCTTCATCATTTGTTGCAACAATTCAAGATCCATCATCATATTCAGGTCATCAAGAATCAAGCATGTTGTTGAGCTAGTGTTGTGATGTATTCAAGGTCCAAGATTATGCATTTTACTACACTTATTTCAAGATCTAGATCTGCATCCTTCATGGCCACTTCATGCTAGATTTTTAATTTACATGTCAAGAAATCATTCAAGGTATCATTGTTCATGTTTCATGTCCTTATTTCATTATCTCATCATTTGGTTTGATTACATAAATGTGGTTTGATCAAGGAAAACCCCCATTAACTAACAATCAACAAGTTTTTCCTTCTCTCTACATGTGTGATTACAGATCTATGTGTCTTGGACCTTAAATATCCTTTAAATCTTAGGTTTAAAGTTTGAAGAAAGTCATCAAGTCATCACAAGGCTGCTATCTTCACTAAAAGTCACCTACAGGTTGCAAATTAGGGTTTCAGATCCGGAAACGAAGTGTGGAAGGAAGAGCAAAGATAGGAGAGAATATTAAGGTCTTAAACCTAAAAAAAAATGAATTGGACTGATATGCCACTTGTGGAGTATGAGTCCTAGTATAGCATATTTTCCAGATTTTAGTTGTTTTAGATCATACACTGTCAAATTCCAATTTAAGCACAAAAACCCTAGTCTAGGAGTAAACCGCCTAGCTTGCGTATGAGTCTCAATGGGCATAAAACAATAATTTTTTAGTGTTTTGGATCTTTTTTTGACTTCATCACTCTTTTAGGTGCACCTCTATTCATTTCTAGTTTGATATTATGTATTTCAGTTTCATTTCCTAGGTCATTTAGCTAGATTTTGCATGGTATTTTGCATGATTCATTCATCTCTTGTATTTCCAATCTCTAGCTTGGTATTGAAACCTCATTTAGTCTTTAATCCTACCCTATTGCAATATCTCTCTCTACTACTTCATCCTTGGATTGATATCTCTAGGGTTTCCTTCAATGAAACTTGAAGGAAATAGGTCTAGGTCCCTAAACACCTAGTTTGTGTTCCACCTCACAAAAGGTGGAACACTATTTCCATTGTTTCATTTTGGTGAACCTAAATTTAGAACATGTCATTTCTAATTTTGAGTTCATCATAGTCCTAGATATTGCTTGCATTAACTTTGCATTAGGGTTTGCATTAGTTAATTTGCATCTAGGATGTCTAATTTTTGCATTAGTGAAAGTGCATATAGGTTGTATTTTTGCATCTTGTATCCTTGAATTTCCTTTCAAATCTAAATTTTCATTTATTCTAAAGATCATCCAACATAAAAAGCATAAAAATCAAATTTTTTTTTTTGAAATTTATGAAAAAAACACTTACTAGGACTCATATGCCTCTCTAGGCGATTTAGTCCCAATATATATTTTAAACTACCTTTAAAAAAATAAAAAACCTTGTTTCTATACTTCTAAATATTGTTGATAATATATAGTATTAGTATGGAAAGTTCTAGTAACTTATGCTTTATGCATCTAGGTCAAAAACATGAATTTAAGGTAGTCCTTTTTCCTAAATCATTTCATTTGAAAATGTTCACATTTTTTAAACTTTGTATAATATAAATAAAAATACTTTTCACTTTTGGACACACAATTTTTAGTCATAAAGCTTTGCATAAGTTTGAAAAAAGTTCTTTTCATTTTTGCATACATTAGTTAAAAGTACTTTTCATTTTTGGATATACATTGTTCTTTTGTTTAGAAGTGGTCAAACAATGTTAGTGCCATACCTATCTAGGCATGCTAAGAAAAATTTCATATCCTCTCCCTATGAGAAGGCTTTAGTGAAAGAGAATACAATATTGGGAAATCATAACAATCATATCCGTTCTTCTCCTAATAACTCTCCTAATTTTGAAGAAGATATTTTTCTAGAAGAACCAATCAATGAGATTTTTTAGAGTCCTATTTGTTTCTCTCCCCCTATCTCTCTTATTAGGCAATGTATTGATGAACAAGAGGACATAACAATAGGTAATCATTACAATCACATTTTTTCTTCTCCTAGTATCTCTCCTAGTTGTGAAGAATATACTTTGATTTTAGAAAATAGAATCAATGAAAGTCATGAGAACCTTAGTTTCCCCTCTTCCCTTAGGTAAAATATTATTGAACAAGACAATGGCATCATTGATAAATAAGAAAATATAACCATTGATAACTCCCTCACTTGGGATGAAGTCATTTTACAAGAACCAACCTTTGAATATCATGAACATTTAGCTTGTAGTTCTTCTATAAACTCTCCTCCTAGGGAGGATACCATTGTGCAAGAAAATGATAACATTGACAAGAGTGATATAGTTTCCTTAGATGAAGATGATGAAGAAACATTAGACTCTCCTTCAATAAGGAAAGTTAATATTATTCAATCTCAACTCACCCTTTACCCACCTTTGCACAAAACTCAAACTCAAAACAAACCCAAACTTATCCTCTACCCACCTAAGAATAATTTTTTCTAGAAGCCGAGTTATAATACTGTTTCTCATACATATAATACTAGAAACAATCAGAAATCAAGAAAAACACCTTCATCATCCCTCCCATTGCCTAACCCTATCCTACTAGGCCCTCCTCATTTTCCTTAACAAACTGAAAATGAGTACAATCTTGTTGAAAAACTAAATAATACTCCTACTAAAATATCATTATGGGACCTTATTCAATCCTCCCCTCATTATTATAACATGATTCAAAATTCCTTACAAAATTTCCTACCCCTCCTAATTTGCAACCGAATGACATAGCAGACATGATTCAAGAAATCAATGCTAACATTTTTTTCCACCAAAGCAAGATCCCTCCTTTGGAAGTGCAAAAACAACATGATGCTTTCATGATAATAGCTAGATACAATAGAATAGGCATAAATCAAACCCTTGTTGACAATGGCTCCGATTTTAATGTGTGTAGCGTAAACCTTTTCGATAGGCTCGATGTGGATAAATAAAAAATTCAACCTGATTCTCTATCTATTCATGGATTTGACAATGTAGGGGAAAAACTACTTGGTGCGATCACTTTGCCTATTATAGATGCAAAGGACACATTAGAAACACTAATCCATGTTATGCCTCATGATCTTTCATATAATCTTATTTTAGGTAGATCGTGGTTTCTTGTAGTGAATAGGGTGCCTTCTACTATTCATCATAAAATGAAGTACATCTACAACAAAAAAGTGTACACTCGAAGTCAACCCTGAACCAAATAGTTGTTTAAACATTGAGAAAGGCAAGGATAATCCTTTGAAAACATTGCCACAAAGTACACAAGTAGAACCTGTACAATAGAAATAAAAATAAATTAAAATTGAGGAAGTCATCAAGTTATTCGACAATGATTGGGGTTCCTTATATTTCACACCTACATTCATGGCAGAATAAAAGATCATAAAAAATGAATCTAAAAAGGGAAAAGAAAAAGTAGTAATTTCAACACAAAATTCAAAAGACCCTTCAAAAGAACCCACCTCAAAAGAAGAAGAAAATTATATGACAGACTTTGATGAGATAGGCTATCAACAACCACCTAATCCAAAAGAAATGAAACAACTTTATGGAAAATGTTATGAGCTCATGAAATAACTTGGATATAGTGGAAAAGGATGTGGTGCTAGAGAACAAGGTATCTTTGTCCCTATAGATCCTCACACACAAGAAAAGACTAGTGGTCTTGGTTATTTCCCCTTAAAAGAAAAAACAAGCATTCACTTAATATCAAAACTATTAAAAAAAATCATTCTTGTAAGCTCTCAAAAATGAATGGTTCTATGGAGAAGAACCATCATTTCTAGACCTCAACAATAGAGCAGTTTCAGATTTAAAAGCAAAAACTAGAAATGAAACTATTATAAACTACCATAAGATAATCAAAATGCTTCCAAACAAAAACCAATCTCCATTGGCATCCTATCACCAAAGTCTTGTTATGCACTTTTGCTCTCAGATTTTTGCAAGCATAGATGCATCAAGAGGCTATTAGTGAATGGATTAAGAAAAGATGTGAAGATATGTGCATGTGCAAGATTCGTGTAGGGGTCAAAATGAGAAGAGATCCTTGTTTAAATAGGAATCTCTGATGACAAAGAGGTTGGGAATGAGAAATGTGGGATAAACAAATATTGCAATAATGAATTTTTAAAATCCCACATGGTGTAGTGAAATGAAATGCATATGAGTGGAAATAATAAAGAAGATAGATTAAATGAATGGTGAAGGATTGAATAAAATAATTAAATACATATATTTTTAATGTGGATGAAAATGGTCTATTAATGTTTTATCATGAATTATTTTAATATTTTTATGAGAATCATTTATGTAAGAATGATAATTTGTCGAAATGAAATTATTTAATTTATGAATGGTTATGAGATGTTTTATGAACGATTATTACTTATTATGCATTATGAATGATCATGTGGTGAAATGATTTAATTATTTATATAAATGCAATATGAAGTGAATGATTTATGCAAATGATTTGATTTAAATGATAATATAGTTTTATTAAGAAATGCTAGTAAATGATTATGATAATGAACTTATTATGATAATGAATGATAGTGCAAAATGATAATGTGATGTATGCCAATGATAATGAAATGCTTTAATGATTTGATGAAATGCATGAATAGAAGAAAGTATTGAATGAATTGATCATTTTAATCAATAGACGAATAATGTGATGGAGGATAAATTTGAGTGTCTACAATTCTAAGCCAAATTTAGCATTAGTGAATCCTAAACTAATAGAGACTAGTGGCCTTGATTGTTATCCTTTGAAAAAATGAAATAAATAAAGAAGTCCTCACTTAGCATCAATGTCATCATGCAAAATACTAATGATTTGCATTTGATATATTTTACACCATCGTATAAAGGAGAGTACAAAATCTTGCAATCTAAAGAGCCTTGTGTAAGTATGACATCTTGTACTAAGCAAGAGATATATTTGTTGCAAAATACAGGAACATCTTCTACTATTGATCAATAGGGTATCTTGTGGAGACTCCTCCCAGATCATTTGATATCCCTCCCTCCAAGAACATGAAATAAATTTCACTACAAGAGTTCATTTTGTGCTTATCATAGATTGCATGGTCATTCTACCAATGAATGTAAGGCTTTGAGTAATAAAATTCAACATCTTAATGATTGTGTTTCCCTTCCTTGTACCATCTAGTTCCTCTAGTTGATATTGATTTCCATGTTTTACTTTCAAATAATTTTGGCTCATCCTGGTCTTGCACTAAGTGGGGGAAAGGGGCTAGGTAGTCTCTTCCTCATATGTCACTTTTCATTGTGTCTTTTGGCTAGTTGACCAAATTTCATGTACATAAAAGAGAAATCTTGGGATGTGGATGACATACCTTAAATTGGCTCTCATGTGACATACTTATTCATGATGTAGTTCAATTCAAAAATATATGACTTGGCATATGGATTTATGAATAACCTCTCATTTATTCTTCTACTTTAAATAAATTTCTCGCAACAATGGTGTTAGAAACCTCTTTAAAGTGGGGGCATACATCAACACTTGGGTATGTGTAGGATCATCATGGAAAAAAAAGGCCCTTAAGTGGCAATGAAAATTCAGAATTTAATCAAAGTTAGGTAAATTGACATAAAATTTTAAATAAGTTATCTATATTATTTAAAAAATATGTAACAATAGAATCTGTAGAAAATTGAATGTAGTTTCTAAACTATTAGGTTTATTTAAAACAACCAAAAATTGATTTGGTTAAAATTTGAAATTTCAATACAGTAGTACTTAAATTTAAAGGAAAAACTAAGAAGTAGGTGTCTTTCTGACCACCCTAACCACAATAGAATGATACTATTTTTTTATAAAATTTTAGATATAAGTAGAGGACTCATGTCCTGATGTGATGCATATTTTTTTGTATTTTTTTTCTAAGTAAATAATTAATTACAATATTTTTATTACAACTTTTAGAAAATATAAAAACTCATATGTTTGACCACCTTAACTTGGTGAAAACTTCATGAATTTTTTTTTTTGTTTTTTAATCGTATAGTATGTGAAGCATAGAATGTGACACATTTTTTGGATTCAAAAAATGTGATACCTTTTGAAAGCTATAGATGTTTTTCAATAAACCTATCAATCAAGACTTTAGTCATAATTAAAATAGAAAATGAATAATAATTATTTATTAAATTCAAATTAAAGCATAATTTATATTGGTGGAAAGATCAAAATCTCCTTTAAAAACCCTTTTCGTTTCATCAATTTTGGGTAATAAAAAGTCTTCAGCCAAATGGGCCATCATATCACTTACATATCACCGCTTTTTGGCCCATCATGATCCTACACATACCCACTTATGTTTGACTGTGTTATTTTATTTCTTCTTGTGATGTGTCCTCCTCTTGGTGGTGTCATTGGGCTTGATTTCCTCTAAGAGTGTGATATTTCTTTGACTTGTCCTCTCTTGGAGATGTTAGGCATGATATTACCTAAGAAGAGACCTTACACTAACTAAGAAAAATCCCTTTCAACACACCTTACACTATTTTTCATTTACAACAATTATTATATGGCTACCTTGCATAATACAGTTTACTTGCCTATGGAGCTATCATGTTTGTTCATGATTTTCACGCATATGAAGCTTTGCTTGCCTCATGAAGCTCTAAGGTCATTTATTTGTGGCACCTTGTCAAATTTATCAAGAGGTATATCTTTGGTATGGTTAAAGTATGATTAGAATCCTAAATGTGGGCATGAATTTCTCATTATATGGTGAGAAGCTGACACAAAGGCATGAATTTCTCACTAAGCTACCCTTTGGATACTCACCCAACAAATAGCTTGGAGTTCTATTGCCTCAGATTGTGCATGAATTTTTAGAAAAATAGCTTATATCTAATCCAAATCACATTGGAAAAATGGTCAAGGCTTGATCCACCTCTTTTTATTTTTTCTTGTTTTTGTTTTGTTTTTTGTTTTTTGTTTTTCTTTTAGTCATTGGCATTGTATGTTTGTGTATCTTGATGCTGCATATAATACACCTTGTGTGTATCCTTTTGTGCGTATGTTGATTTGACGTAGGATCCTAGATCTTGGGAACTTGACCACCTCCCTAATCTTTGTTATCCTACATCATCCACATCGGTGCACTTGGAACCCTCTTAAATGTCTACTTTAGTGTGAGTTTGAAGTAAGTTCATCCTCTCACTAAAGTGGGGGCTAAATGTGGCAACAAAAAAAGTATCCCTTTTCCTTACTTGATTTGGGAATGATTAATGTTAAAATGAACTTAATGTCAGCTTGATCTAATGTTGTAATGTGTTTAACACATTCACATTAGGTCTTGGGCCCTTTTTAAGCTAAATAAACCTAACTTTGCCTTAATTTAGTGTTGTAAAATGTTTCCATCTTCACAATAAATTTAGGACCTTTGTAAACTAAATGAACTTAGTTATGCCTTATTTAGGGTGTTGTAAAGTGTTGTACCACACTTTCACACTAATCTAGGTTTTTTATTACTAATTGGGCTTATCTATGCCTTATTTGGGCTTATTTTGCATCCACAAGCCTTAATTAATGCATCTTTCTGAGGATAATCCTGACATAAACTAACATCCAATCATAGTTAATGTCTTTTTAGGTTGTCTGGCCTAGATTTAGTGATCTAGGACTCATACGCCACTCTAGGCATATGATTCCCAACTAGGTTTTTGGGCCTCGATCCTAAATATATATCATTCTAAGCATTTTGATCTAGAAACAAAGTGTGGATGGAAGAGAAAAGATACGAGAGTAGATTCAAGTCTTAACCCTTTGAAAAAGCTGTGTGGGACTGATATGCCACTTGTGATGTTTTGGTCTTATTATAGCATACTTTCTAGATTTTAGTTGTTTTAGATCATACATTGTCAGATTCCAGTTTTTGCATAGATACCCTAGTTTAAGACTAAATCGCCCAGACTAGAATATGAGTCCTAGTTGACATTTGACAACATTTTTTTATCATTTTGGAGCTTTTTTTGAATTCATCACTCTTCTATGTGCACCTCTATTCATTTCCAGTTTGATATTCTATATTTTAGTTTCATTTCCTAGGCAATCTAGCTAGATTTAGCATCATAATTTGCATGATTCATTCAGCTCTTGTCTTTACAAGCCCTAGCTTGGTAGTGAACCCTCATTTAGTCTCCAATACTACCCTAGGATACCATATTTCAAGATCTCTCTTTCCTACTTCATTCTTGGATTGAGATCTCTAGGGTTTCCTTAATTAAATTTAAAGGAAATAGGTCTAGGTCCCCAAACACCTAGTTTGTGTTCCACCTCCCAAAAGGTGGAACACTATTTCTATTATTTTAGGTTGTTTCTTCTTCATATCATGTTGCTTATAGCTTGGATTTGGATTCTTCACATGAATATTATGTAGTTCCTCTTGATAATTTTTCTCCACCTATTGTATGTGTTGCTTCCCCTGTGACCTATTCTTCCCCCTTGTTGAGCGAAGCTAGTGTTATTGAATTGCACAAGACAACTAAGAGGGGGGGTGAATCAGTTGTATCTAATCACATTCACTTTAATCTATTATTAATTATAAGCATGAAATGCAGATAACAAAAATAAAATACCAGAGACATTAAATTTACGTGGAAAACCCTATAAGGGAAAAACCACTGTGAGGATTAACTCACAATATAATGTAATTGCAAAACTAGATACAAATTATCACTGTTCAAATACAAGGCCCACTGCTTACAGATACGACTCACTATCTACAGATAAAGGAAGATAACAGAAAATCCACCACAACAACTTCCACACATTCACAACCTTAATCAAATAATTGCAGACACCATCAGATCACTTCTTTCAGGAGTCAAACACATTAAAGAACTACTTCCTTAATTCACTTTCACACACTCTTTCACACATGCTTCGTTGAACTCACACTTACAATTCAAAACATCTTGACTTGTTATTATACCACCTTTTATCTTAGAAACTTTCTCCAAGGTCAGCTACAAATTCTTCATTTTACAAATTCAAATTAGGTTAGTGACTCAACATTCCCATGATGGATAAGAATGAGAGTGGAACAGATAAATACTTAACCAAGACCCAAAAAACCATCTTGGATCAGTCACACGCTTCCTTAATTGATACTTATCCTTCATGTAACGTGTAGACACCAGGTCAGCCAAACCTTATGAAAACACCAATGAAATTTGAAGTGCATGCATTCGCAACAAGATGAAAATGTGTGGACCACATAGCATGATTCATGATACATTGGAACACATCTTAGGAGCCTTCAAATTCATTTGTAGAAACTACAAAAAGTTCCATACAAATAAAAATTTCTATCAGTCCAACTAGACTATACATAAACACATAGTAACTATGGAACTAGCCTTCCGGAGCACCAAACCATGAACACTTTTGTCAGAAAAGAAAAATGACACCATTAAAAGCCTTCTTCTAGATCTACAAGATCTGAGACAAACGAGTAGAGGATTGCATAGAATAAACATTTCTCCTAGCCCACAAATAAAAAACTCTACCAGACCAGTTCACAAACCAATAAACACAACTTTCTCTCTTCATCAAACCATAAGCTATAACTCAATACATATCACCTAAGGATTCCCATAAAAAAAACCATAGATCTATACAAGCATAGGATGAACACAAAATAAATGCAGAGCACATTACCAGAGCACATTTAGAACACACACATAGCTCTATCTTCACTATTTATTAATTTTCTCATAAGCACTTAGTAACTCATCATATAAGCACAACTGCAACACCATAAAGATAGGTCCATGTACTCACAACATATTTATAGTATCTCAACCATATATGTGCCACCTACAATCACTTGATTCCTCTCATTGCAAAAACTTGTATTGTGTTGACATCAATGACAACACTAATGCCAACACCACCATACTCATTCATACTTGCAACAATCCCCCCCCTTTATCATTGATGGAAACACATGATGTGAAAAACCATCAAAGACAACATACACACTTTCTTGCTTCTTCATTTTTATTTTTTCAAATTATACAACCTACATAACTTTGTTGTGCTCTCTTCTCCTTTCAAGATTATCTCCCCCTTTCAGATTTTTGAGATATAGATAGGCTTTTTCACATGATTCTCTCTCCCCCTTTCAAATCAATGGAAAAGAAAAGTTTTTACATGATTCTTCAGCCATAAATTTCTGATTAATCCCCCTTAGGATTGCACCCATGAAAACACATACATCATAGAAAAACAATGATACTTTCTACTCCCCTTGAGGAGTAGACCCCAATCATCAGTATAGACAGATGATGAGTTTTTAGATTCATTGGATTGATAAACCTTTATGTGCACCTATTTCAAAGAAGGAGGGGCAGTAACCCCAAACTTCTCTCTGAGATACTCAAAATTATCCTTAGGAAGAACCTTAGTAAATATATCTGCAATCTGATCCTTTGTAGTCACATATTCAAACCTGACTTCATTCTCTAACACCTTCTCCCGTAAGAAATGATATTTGATAGATATATTCTTTTTCCTTTAATGCATTGCCAGATTCTTTGAAATATTAATGCACTTGTATTATCACAGAAGATAGGGATAGGCTCATCACACATCACACCAATATCCTTCAATGTTTTCTTCATCCAAAGTACCTGTGTACAACAAGATGTTGTTTCAATATACTCAGCCTCTGTAGTGGATAATGAAATTGAATCCTATTTCTTGCTTAGCCATGAAACCAATATTCCACCAAGAAAGAATGCACCACCACTTGTAATATTTTGTTCATCCACAAACCAGCCTAATCTGCATCAATGTAAGCATTTAAAGTAAAATCAATATCCTTACGATACCACAGGTCATAGTCTGGAGTGCCTTTTAGATATCTAAACATCCTCTTCATAGTTATAACATGTGTTTATTTAGATTTTTCTTGAAATCTAGCAACCAAACATATTGCTTGCATGATATCTAGTCTAGTAGCAATAAGATATAATAGTCCACCAATCATAGATCTATACATGCTTTGATCAACTTCAGGAGAATCATCATCCTTACTCAATTTGCATCAAGTCGCCATAGGGGTACATACCGGTTTGGAATCATCCATTCCAAACTTCTTCAACAATTCTTTAACATACTTTGATTTTGAAATGAATACACCCTTATCATTTTGATTCACTTGAAGTCTAATAAATAAGTTCAACTCACCAATCATAGACATCTCAAACTCCTTTTGCATCTCCAGTACAAATTTCTTGCACATACCTTATTTCCTCCAAAGATAATATCATCAACATACAAAACCAGTATCAACATTTTGTTTCCTTCAACTTTGAAATGGAGATTACTATCTACAAAGCCTTTTCTAAACCTTTTTTGTGTCAAATATCTGTCCAATCTTGCATACCATGCTCTAGGAGTCTATTTAAGTCCATATAGTGCCTTTTTAAACTTACACAACATGTTCAGTTTATCTGATAATTGAAATCTCTCTGGTTGTTTCATGTACACCTATTCTTCCAATTCTCCATTCAGGGATGTATACTTAACATCCATCTAGTATACCTTGAAATATTTGTGAGAAGAAAATGCCAAAAACATCTAGATGGCCTCCATTCTTCCCATCAGAGAAAATGTCTCCTCAAAGTCTATTACTTCAAATTTTGAATAACCTTTGCATACAAGACTTACTCTGTTTCTTACTACTTCACCATCTTCATTTAGCTTATTCCTGAATACCCATTTTGTACGAATTACATTCTTCTTTATTGGTCTATGAACCAATTCCCATGTTTGATTTTTCTCTATCTAATACAACTCTTCTTTCATTTCTCTAACCCAATTCTCATCTTTGCATGCTTCACACACTGTTTTAGGTTCTATCTTAGAAATTAGACACAAATTTACCATAGCTACTACCACTTTGATTCTTGTTGTTACACCTTTTCCTTTGTCTCCAATTATCTATTCTTCTAGATAATTTTTTTGTACATATTTTGGAGTTTATTCTTCTTTTTCAACCTATTCTTCTTATTCCTCATTCTCTTCTTTTACTTGTCTATAGATAGTTTCATCAGGTTCAACTTCACTTATTTAAATTAGTTTATGTATATCTTCATCAACTTTTACATTTTCACTTTCAACTATCTTTCTTAATCTTTTATTGTAGCATCTATATGCTTTGTTATTAGTTGAATATCTAAGGAAAATACCTTCATCACATCTTGCATAAAAATTTCCAAGGTTGTCATCATCTATTTTAATATAACATCTTCTTCCAAACACCTTAAATTACTTAACAGTAGGAATCTTGTCAGTCCACAGTTCATAAGGATTCTTTGTGTTGTTACCTCTCATCTGAACTCTATTAAGAATATAAATAGTAGTGTGGATTTCTTCTCTCTAGTATACATCAGGTAAATTTTCCTCTTTCATCATAGTCCTTGCAGCCTCTTGAACAATCGGATTCTTCCTCTCTACAACTCCATTCTTCTGTGGAGTTCTAGGAGAAAAATAAAATCTCTTCATACCATGCTCTTCACAAAATGTATTAAAGTCACTGGAAGTGAATTCTCCACCTCTGTCACCATTAAGACTTCCTATTCTTGAAAGACCATAGAGGTCTATATGAATCAATTCCGACATTGTGGTAGTTGATTGTTCTTTCCCTTTAAAATTGAATATTGTTTGTTTTCCCAATAGAAAACTTCTGCAAATAGTATGGCTGGGCTTTGTGATTTTAGGTAGATCCTTGACAACATCTCTTGAACTGATCCTGATCAGATTGTAAAAATTTTCATGTCCCATCCTCTAGTGCCATATCCAAATTTCATTAACTTGAGACAAAAAACACTGACCATCAACACTCTTAATATGTTAAATGTTTCCATATGTTCTTCTTGCGGCTACTACAGTTTCAAACCCTTTTCTGATCTCATAGGTATTACCTTGAAACACAAGTTTAAATAATTTGCTACACATTTTTCCAACACTCAAAATATTTTTCCTTAAGCTCTTAACATAATAGACATAATTAGTATTGTGTTTTCCATCAAAACTACTTGTTCCTTTTCCACCAATCTTTGTACTAGAATCATCTCCAAACATGACTAATCCTCCATCACACTTTTCAAGTTTAGTAAACTTAATTTTATCTCTAGTCATATGATCTGAACAACCACTATCAATTACCTAATAATCTTTGTCTTGTCTAGCATGAAAGGTAGTAACCAAAGTACCTTCCATCTCATCCTTCTTTTTTCTAGACCACATTCCCTTGCACATCTTCCATGGTTAGTAGACACATATTTATTCTCCAAGGCTAGAAACAAGCATTCATCTTTATCATCCCCAAAATCAAATTCATCATCAAAAATTCTAGCATCTTCTCTAACATAATACAATTTCTTGAAATTTTTGTCCTTTTTGTGTTTATTATCTCTGTTCTTTTTTGTGTATGGCTCTATGTGGACATCTTGAAGCATAGTGACTTGTATTTCCACAACTAAAACATTTATAGGGTAACATACCTTTGTACTTACCGGTACCTTTCTTCAACTTCCTTGTAAAATTTTCTTCTAATTCCTCTTAACTTTCACTATCCTATTCATCGTTTGTCTTAGTGGCTTTGAAGGTTGTTTCTATTTTCTCCTTTTCTCTTCAAAATTTCCTCATTTCAAATGTTGTCAAGGTGCCAAATAGTTGTTCTTTACTGAATTTATTTGGATCATACACTTCCTCAATAGCTGAGACCTTATCACTATAAATTTCTGGTAGGGTCATCAAAATCTTCTCTATTACATCTTCATCTGACAAAGTACCACCTTAATTTTTGACTTCATTTTCTGCAATATCAATCGTCTAAAAGTAGCTTGCAATATCTTCACCTTCTTCCATTTTCAAGTTCTCATTTATGTGGTTTGTCGTTAGCTTCTTTGATAATTTGACTCTATCATTTCCTTCATAGATATCTTTCAACTTTTCCCATACTCCATAAGTAGTGCCTAATGAAATAACTTTTGTCCCCTCGGTCTTAGATAAAGCACTATAGATTGCATACCTTCCTTTTTCATTTTCCCTATAGGTAGAAATCTCATCTGCATAAGAAAGACCACTAGCTGACTCAACATATTTTTTCTCAAAAGCTTTCCAAGTCTTGAGCCAAGAGAGATCAGGTAACCTCTCATCTATCCTTTCTAGTCATTGTAGTCAGATCCATCAAACATAGGGATTGACAATTTGTGTGCCATCGGATCTACCTCAAGAAGCTAATCCCTTCTCCAAGGAACCAAAACTTTGATATTGTAGACACATAAAAATGACCAAGGCCTGCAAGCACTATTTTACCACCTTTCGTCCTAACATAATTTTGACATTTTAATTATGTTTCTAACCCACCTTCAACTATTAATTGAATAATTCATAATTATTTAATTAATTCAGGATCTTTAAATTCTTCCTAATTATTAAATAAATAAATCTTATGTATTTATTTAATACGTCACTAATTATCTAAATTCAACTCATAATTAAATAAAGTTCTCATTTTATTTAATTAATCTTTATCATCAATGTCCTCTTGATTATTAAATCAATATATTTTAATATATTTAATATGTCACTAATTCCCAAATCGTCTTTTAATTAAATAGATGTATTAAATTATTTAATTAATTAACTACCTCTTCTAAATTAAATAATTATTCCTAATTATTTAATTGCCTTATTTGACATTTCCCTCTTTCTAAATAAAATAATTTATTTAAAAATAACTTCACATTGTTAACTAGTTCTTCTTTTAGTAAATAATTTAAATCAATTATTTACTATGTCACTAAATCCATATTTTGAATTAATTCTAATTCAAAATGGAAATATTCTTCTACAAATCAAGTAATTGGTAAAATTACCGATTTTCTAAAATCTCATCTTCTTATCTTTTGATTTTTGCTAATTTCATCTCACTGTCACATTCATTCTCCATCTTTGATTTAATTTCTTAAATTAAATCTCATCCACTCATTTGATGATTTTACCCTAACCCTAATTGAGATTTGTCACTTTGAATCTTGACCATTGATTCTAGGGCATTTTCTCATTCATCAATCTCATCCGTCCATTCAAAATTGCATTTTCTATAAAATGACAATTTTGTTCTCAGTTCAAGGAGCTTGAATATCTTGAATATTTTTAGATTTCTTGAGTAAGATTATTTCTTGCATTCTAGCATTAGCATTTGAGCATTTGCAATTAGGATTTATTTTCTATTGCATAATTTAGAGAAATCCTTCAAAGTTTTGCTTAGGACTAGTAAAGTATAGATTTTTCTCACACAAAATCTGAGGGCACATTCCCCATCACAACAATCTAAGAAGGTACAATGGAAATCAGCCATGGAGGAGAGAAGAATGGGTGAGCTTGTTCCAATTTATTTTATTTTCTCGTTTATCTCTTATGCATTTAATTGCTTGATTGGATTTCATTAATATTATATGCATGTATGTTACTAACCTAATCTATCTTGGAGAAAATCCATCATTACATTGGTGAAGCCGACAAGTTTCTTTAACACATTTTTTGCAGGTTTTTGTATAACTTTCAAAATATTTTTTTGTAGGTACAGGTACGGAATGCCGCATTTGAGAGGCCATGCAATGCAAACGCTCTGTTGCACCGCATTTGACTTCTCTTGCAACACATTTTCTCTGTCGCGCCGCATCTGACAGTCCCAATGACGCATCTGACCTGTCGCATCACAATTTCCAGCTTTCGAATGACAAACGTTGTACGAAGTCGCATCTAACCTTTTGCGACGCAACTGACTGGTAAAAGAAAAAGTGTTTATGTTTTCTCTTTTTCAGATTTCGTCAGATTCTTATAATTCTAGATTAAACATTTTGGGTTACTAATTTCTTTCTTGTAGCATGTGTCAAGCTAGATTCTAACCCAATATGCTTGATTATTCTTTTATTTCATTTCACAACTTGCTTAATTATTTCTTTCATTTCATTTCACAACTTGCATTTCACTCATGGGATAAAATGAACAAACATGCCAGTGCATAAGGCTAAAAAGAACAATACACTTTGCTTTACATGGGTTTAAAATTAACTCTTAGTTAGAAAATACTACAAATGGTTAAAATAAACCCCTTTGTTTACAAAACACTACAAACAAATAAAATGAACACTGTGTATATTCTGTTTGTACACATTTTTTTTTGGGCTTAAAATTAACACCATGCGAGTGTGAGCTAGCATATTCATGTGCTCTCTCTTTGTTTTTAAACAAAGAGTAATTGAACTATGAATATGTTGGCTCACTTTTGTTAAGCCTCAGATATTGGGCCTGCTTTGGTGGGAAAAAATACTCACCCCAAAGCGACTCAAACTAGGAACGTGCTAAATCCAAACTACGCGAAACTGGTATATAAATTTGAATGTTAAGGAAACTTAGCATTACAAAAATTTCTATGGACCAGCAATTTACTCCCCAAGTACCCTTGTGGTGTGTCAAAACCTGTAGAGCATAACCTCTGTAGACTGGGATGATAATGCCTCTCATGTGTCCTTCTGAATGGGTCCCCAAATTAAATCCTTTGTGTTAGAAAACCAAAAACCTTATATTCTTTGGTGCAGCAACAGTCATTGCCAAGGCACCCGTACCTACATAGTTCTTAGTAGAAATGATCAATCTTCCATGGGAGTTTCATGGAGGTTGGAAGGACGGTCTCCCTAAGAAGTGAGTGCACTGTAAGGGGGAGCCTGTGGGACCAAGCTTCTGAATTCATTCGGTAAGGATATGTGGTTGGTAGGATCCATAAGAATATTGTCCTTGCAGCCCTAGGATTTTTGTCAATGTCTTCAACATGGTTGATTTTCAATTTTTACAACAACAAGTGTTTTCCAAACTATTTTCAAAAAACTTCACCACTGAACATCAAAATTGCTAAAATTAGAGAAAAAATTGGTAAATCTGTGAAAATTTTATTTTCCAAAATTGCTTCCTGCGATGCAATCGCTTTGTCAAAGCCACATTCATTGTACCTTGAGTCACAAATGATTTGATGAGACACATTTGAAACATCCTGAGCCGTAATCACTTTTATGAGCTGCATTTGAAACATCTCACATCACATTCGCCTTTCTGAACCGCATTCGCCATTCTGAGCCACATTCGCCATTTCCATAACCACATCCGTAATTTTGAGCTGCATATGCTCTGTCATGCTGCATTCACTGTGACACATTTGCAAAAACTTTACAACCATCTTCCCACTATCAAGATTGAAGTCCAAAAACTTTCCTTTTTCCAAAGTTCCATCAAGTTTTCATCTACTATTACTTTTTAAACCAGATATTGAATTGCTCAACTTTTCTCAACATTGCATTATAGATGGAATTTTTAGGATCACAATAGGATTCCATTTCCATTCCATTAGTTGCATTGTAACACTCTACCATCCCTTAAGACACTCATTCTTTTGCATATTTTAGGAGTAGACCCTTACCTTCCATTGTCAAAACTTTTCATTCAATACTAAGTTATCTTTGGATTTAATCACCCCTTGTCCTTTTGTCAACATCCTTGTGAATTATTTCCCACTCATCAGTATAGTGTGGAAACTTCACCTTGTCACTCCTTGTCCTTTTTGTAGTCCATTGATATTCCAAACTTGAATCATTGCCAAAACTTTGCTTGGTTAAGTATTCCTCTCCTTAGATTTATCAATAGTGAGTACATCTTAGACTCCCTTTAGTTGCATACCATTTAGCATCTCCATTTTAGTGTCACACCATTTGCATTCACAAATATTTAGCCTCATTTTAGTCTCATTTGCATTTCATAACATTCCTTATTCCCAAAAAACCCAAAAACATAGTGTCATATTTAGATCATTCTCCCCCATCATCCCAAAGTTGAGAAAAACTTTTATGGTTGAAACTAGACTACAAAAAAAGAAAAGACTCATGGATTCCTTTGGACAAGACACCAAATTTCTTTTTTTCACAACTAGCATGGATTCCTTCCCTAATAACATGAACAATCCTTCTCTTAACATTGGAAATTCCAATATCAATCCTTTCAGTGAGATGAACATCCCACCCTCTCCACAAAATCTTTTTGAGCAATTTATCCGTAGAGATTCAAATGGGGAAGTCTTTGAAGAAGACATATTAGCTGCTACCCAACACCCAAAATTGGCCTCTTTTGTGGAAGAAGTAGTCTTAAATGACTCTTCTAGATTCCTATCTATGCTACTTGACCAAGGGGCTAAGTTACCAAACGGATTTGATCTTAACACTCTTAGAGAAACATCTCCCAATCCCCCATCACACAATCCTTCCATGGGAGCTTCTTCACAAAATATCATCAACACCATCAATGTTACCTCCCTTGGTCATACTCCCACCACAAATAGCACAACATCTATTGGGGGATCATCTACCCAAACCAACAACACATCACAATCCATCCCCCAACAAAAATCCACCATCCCTTCACAAACAATGGGTGGAACCACCTCAACACTCTTTGGAACTTCATCTAGTTCCATGAGTACATTAGCAAACATGTTATTAGGTTCTTCAAATGCTATCGAAACCAACTCATGCAACCCTTTTGGGAGAAATAAACGAAGAGTTGTCATTCAAGGCACCCAACCTAATTCCTCATAGGTTAATACCAACATTCCTGTGAGCCAAAACACCAACATTCCTCATGGCCACAATTTCTTATCTGGGCAAGGCAATCAAGGCGCTCAATCTTTCACTCCATTTTGGCATCAACATTCTCAAAATCAACAAGGCCCTCAAATTCAATCCAACATGGTAGGATCTCACATCCCCACTTATGCCTCTCAAGTTCATACACAACAACACATCCCTCACCAAAAAACTCATTTCCAACAACTACACAATCAAAACACGCATTTTTCCCACCACCAACCAATTCCTAACCAACACATCTCATCACAACAAGTGGGCAACCAATCCATACCTCTCACCAACATGTGTGATGATACCAACAACCCAATTTCGGAAGCACTCACACTCCAACTTACTGCTCTTCAAACGCAAGTGGATACCTTGAAACAATCCAACAAAAAGTCTTACATGTCACATGACTTATGTCCATATCCGTTCGACACAACCTTGTATATGCCACCCTTTCCTCATGGATATGTGGTACCTCATTTTCCTAAATACAAAGACAAAATGAACCCTATTGAACACATACGAGAATTCACCACTAGTTGCATGGAAATTGCATATGAGAAAACCTATCTCATGAGAATGTTTTTTAGAAGTCTCACAAGTCATGCAATGGAATGGTTCTCACTATTTCCTAAGGGAATCAAAACATGGGATGAATTGGCAAACAAGTTTGTTGAAAACTATGCCTATAACATTGGCATAGATATCAACATTGCCTCCTTATACAGACTTACCCAGGAGGATACAGGAGAGACTTTTATCCCATTTTTTCAAAGATGGAGAACCTTAGCAAGCAGATGTTCGGTAGAAAAACCTGAAAAGGAGAAATTCACCATGTTTGTAAAAACTCTCCTTGGAGAAAGTCCATTGTTGCACCACTTTTGTAGACCTTGTTGAAAAGGGTGTTCAACTTGAGAAATCCTTGACCTCTAAAGGCGAATTAAAGTATGGTGGAAAAACCATCAACACCACCACAAATAATAGCCCAAGTAGCTCCAATGACAAAACCAAATACTGGGTTAAGAACAAACACATCACAAATGACGGTGTGGTCGATGCAAAAACCATTAATGCAACAGGTCATGTACTCATTATCAAAGGAGTACATAATCAAAATACACCTATGACTACACCAACACAAACTACCAATGCTATTCAAAATAATCCTGCTCAATCCAATTAAAGGCAATTGCGTCAACCATGACAATTCAAAAACGCACATACACCCCTTTGGGTGAACCTATTGAAATTGTATTGAAAAAAATTATCCAAAACGAAGTCATAACGTTGGAAGAACCTAAACCGTATGAACTTGGTCAATTCAATTCATCATAGTGGGATGACAATACATTTTGTGATTACCATCGTATCAAAGGGCACAAAAATTCCTCTTGACATCAGTTGTGAAATCTGGTACAAGACCTTATTTAAAATCATACCATTGAGTTAGGAGGTCAACCCTTTGTGTCTAATGCGGATCATACAATCCAAAAGAACCCACGATAAGATCATGGTTCTAGTAAACCCTCCACATCTGGCACAAAGAATACCAATAATCAAGCCAATCATGTATGTCATTCCTCCAATTATTCTGGTGGTATAATCATCAACAACTTGAGAGCTGCTGATGAAGAACAATGTGTCAATACTATCACTATTAAAAAGACCCCAGATTGTAGCATCACAAAATGCAAAGGCAAGGTCACCATCCTAGGTCCCTCATCATGTCAACCTAAAATTACCATACTTGGTCCATTTTCCAGATAGTCAAACGCTAAACCAAAGTTCAACCTTATTGAGAAATTAAATAAAACACTTGCTCAAACATCCATTCTCGAATTACTTTGTATCTCACCTGCAAATAAGGCCATCTTGAATAAAGTCCTACAAGAGTCATCCATCCCAACCAACATTGATGTCAACCATTTTGAAACTATGGTCGGATATCTGAATTCACCTCACCACATTACCTTTTTAGATAGTGACTATTCCTCGCCCAAACCATCTAATAATGACGCCCTTCATATCGAGGTTTTTGTCGACAAACATAAGGTTAAACAGGTCTTAGTAGATGGTGGAGTAGGATTGAACATCTTCTCTTTAAAATTGGTTAAAGCTCTTGGATTCTATGATGCATGTGTAGATGCTACCAAGAGCATTGTCATCAAGGCATACGATGATGAGGAACATGCTTCTAAAAGCGTCATCACAATTCCACTTCGGGTGGGACTAGTTATTATAGATACAACATGCCAAGTCCTGGATTATGACATACATTACAATATTTTACTTGGTTGCCCATGGATTCATGCCCTAAAGGCCATTCCTTCCACATATCACCAATGCCTAAAATTCCCTTTTGATGGTACTCAAATCACTATCCTAGGAGACTCCAATCCATTTCAATATTGTACCAATCTATGAGCCACTGATGAGCACCAGGTACCCATCAATCAAGAATCCTCAGCTTCCACCTCTTCCAAATATATTAACCCATTTTCACTCACCAAATCATCCATTCCATTAACTTCTGCCACACCATCTTCCTCGGCCTCCATACCAAGTAAAGACCTTCAGATCCAGGACCTTGGCTATGGAGAATTCAAACTAAATACGACATATTGTATCACCACAATACCTAAGCCACCTAAGGTCTATGGTAGACCATGTTTTGCGATCAAGCCAAAAGCAACTTTCAAGGTTCCACCAAAAGGTGTTTTCACACTATGGGGGGATATGGGTAATGAAGCTATCATTGACATAGCTAACTGGATCTACAAAGACCCAGAAGAGTTACCTCCACTACCAGTGCATCTCTATGGAAAAGGCTATGACATATATAAGGCCCTACTTTTTGACGGAAAAAGTTGTCTTGGAAAGGCCAACAATGGAAGGAGGGAACCTATTATCATTTCTGCAAGACCAAGGTACATATGGCTAGGGTTTGACCAACTCAGAACTCATGATCAATGTACCTATGAACTTTCAAGTAAGGACATAACGGCTACAAAAAGTGTCGAGACAAGTGAAGAATCCCTTATTGAAACTAACTCAAATGAATGGGAATAGGGATCTGAGAAAACCCTAAGAAACCATGATATCAACAAACTATTCTTGGATCCTAGTCAACTCCCCTTTGAAGAACGATTCCGACATGAATACAATATTGATCCCATTGATTGATACTCCAAAAATATGGAATGGATACGCATTCCTTGGGATCCAGAAGAACATAAATTACCCTCAACAATATCTGAAATATCCCACCTCATTCTAGAACCTACCCATGAGCCTGACTTATTTGAACCTACTGTCCATACCTCTGAAAGGCCATCCAGTAATCATGATGCCGATACTTTTGTGCCCTATTATGACTTTGATTTCAACTCATTGGAATCAGAATATGGTCCATCCATCGCATCTGATACATAAGTTGAAATTGACAACTTTGCCCTCACACTTGCAGATTCAATTTACACACATTTTGCATCTTCCACATCCTTTACCAACATTGATGATGAGATTTCCCTTGTTTACCCACAATTGATTGATTGGGACCAACAAGAACCACTAGTGATGGATATCTTTCAGAATGATGAGGTAATAGCAGAATTTTTGGGGCTCCGAGAAGACATACCTTGGGGTTACCACAAAGTAGGATTTTCCGTTGACCTAGATTGTGCAGCTTACTTCAGGGAGATTGTGCAATCCTCCAGTTGTAAAAATGCAAAGAATAAGACAAAAACATAAATGTCTTTAGGTGAAAACTGCAAGGCACCTTCTGACAACAAAATAGTAAAAATAAAGGACATATCAGAAGGTGAAAACCTCTCTGAGGCACCTAAGGATGGAGGATTGGACTTTCTTCCCGTAACACAAGAAAAATTGGCAATGCTCATTGAAGACACCATCGAAGTTAACATAGCCACACTAGAGAATCCCAAAATGGTTCTCTTGGCTGCATCATTAACAGATAAAGAAAACCCTGAGTTCCAACAATTTTTCACAGAAAGGAAGGTTAACTTTGAATGGTCATATGCTAGCATGCCAAGCCTAGATCCAGAATTGTGATTGCATCATCTTTCATTAATCCCAAATATCAAGTTACTCAAACAAAATTTTCGGAAAATGCATCCACAAACTGCACTACTTGTAAAGGCTGAACTAAAAAAGTTACTGGATGCTAGATTCATAAGATCAATAGATTATGTTGAGTGGATATCCAAGATTGTCCCTATCAGAAAGCCAAATGGACAAATCTGTATCTGCATAGATTTTAGAGATTTGAATAAGGTTTTCCTAAAAGATGATTTCCCATTACCAAATATAGACATGATTGTTGATCTTATAGTAGGGTATGAGATGCTATCTCTCATGGATGGTTTCTCTGGCTATAACCAAATCCGAATTACAACTGAGGATCAACACAAAATAGCATTCACCTGCCCATGGGGAACATATTGTTGGAATGTCATGCCATTCGGTTTAATGAATTCAGGCGCCACATATCAAAGAGCCATGACAACAATCTTTCAAGACATGATGCATATCCTAATGGAATATTATGTGGATGACCTCTTGGAAAAATCTTTGACATGGAAAGATCATCTCAAAGTACTAGAAAAAATATTCAGGCAGCTAGAAGATTATAGGGTTTGTTTGAACCCAAAAAAATGTGTCTTTGGAGTCACTTCAGGCAAGCTTTTGGGATACATAGTTTCATGGTGAGCCATAGAAGTTGATCTTGCTAAAGTGAAATAAATTCTAGACATGCCTCCACCAAAAGGAATCAATGAGTTGAGAACACTTCAAGGCAGACTGCAGTCCATCCGACGCTTCATCACACAGTTGGCAGACAAGTGTCCACCATTTCAGTACCTTTATGCAAAAGAATCCCCTTTGTATGGACAGACAAATGTCACACAACCTTCAAACAAATCAAAGAATATCTATTAACACCACCTGTCCTAATGTCATGAATTGAAAGAAATCCTTTGATCATGTATGTCTCTGCAACTACGAATACACTAGGGGCATTATTGGCACAAAATGACCATGAGGAGAAAGAAAGAGCTATATACTATATCAGTCGCACACTGATAGGATATGAGTTGATCTATACAACCATCGAGCGTGCATACCTTGCAGTTGTCTTTGTAGCATAGAAACTAAGGCATTACATGTTGAGCTACCAAACATACCTGGTAGCCAAAATTGATCCACTAAAGTATCTACTAAGTCGGGCAGCATTGATAGGTCGGTTAGCAAAATGGGTCATGATATTGAGCGAGTATGACAGATAATATGTTGAGCGAGCGCAAGGAAATAAAAGGTCAAGTAATATCAGATCAAATTGCAGATGCAACGATCCAAGCCACTCATCCACTGATAACTAATTTTGCCAATGAGTCTATCTTTCATATAGAACCAGCATTACCATGGAAGCTATATTTTGATTGATCCCACATCGGTCATGACTTAGGCGTTGGTATCTTGTTCATCACACCACAAGGGGATTAAATTTCTAAATCATTCTGGATTGCCTTCCCTTGTACTAATAACATTGTAGAATATGAAGCATTGGTCACAGGTCTCAAGATAGCAATTAAATGGAAAATTCAGACATTGCTCATATTTGGGGATTCTCATTTAGTTATCAACCAAGTGAATGATGATTATGAAACAAAAGATGAGAATTTGCTTCCCTACAAATGAATGGTGGATAGCTTCATGACATATTTCAATATGATTGCTTTTGAATAAATCCCAAGGACACAAAATAAGGCAGCCGATGCAATGGCTACTATTGGATCTCTCTTAGACATCCCTAAAAATGTGTAACAATTTTAGTTCTTAGTGCAACAACTATTGATGCCTACATATGATATCCCAGAGTTAGAAATGGTTTGCGAAATTGTTGGTCCCAGATCGCCTTGGTACCGGGACATCTATGATTTTCTTAAGTCCCAAACCCTACCACCCAACCTTTCCAATGACCAAAGAAAGTCCTTAATCCAAAAAGTTACTAGACAGACCATCATCAATGAAACCCTATACCGTCGTGGCTTTGATAACACCCTTCTTCGTTGTCTCGACACTGATGAAGCCCAAACAACTTTACGAGAAGTACATGAGGGTATATGTGGATCTCATTCGAGTGGTCCAACGTTAGCTTGAAAAGTCACCAGACTGGAATACTATTGGCCGACATTAGAAAAAGATGCTCTTCTATTTGTCAGAACATGTCAAAAATGCTAGGTGCATAGTGACCTAATTCATGCACCTGCATAGGAGCTAAGACCAATCACTTCTCCATGGCTTTTCACACAATGTGGACAAGACCTTGTGGGAAATATCCATCCATCTTCCTCTAATGGCCATAAATTAATAATTAGCGCCACTAAGTACTTTACTAAGTGGATCAAAGTTGTCCCTCTCACTTACATCAACGACAAGGAAATATCCAAGTTTATCCTAAATTACATCATCTTCTGGTATGGTGTCCCACAATCCATCATCATAGATAATGGTAGTCCATTAAAAAATTAGGATGTTTGTGAACTCTGTGAGGGATTCCACATCCAACATCATTTCTCCACCCTGTATTACCCATAAGGTAACAACCAAGATGAGGTGTCAAATAAAACAATTCTTCACATCCTCAAGAAGACTTTCAATGACGCTGGCCAAGATTGGCACCTACAACTTAATCATGCCTTATGGGCCTATCGTACCAACATTTGTACACCCACTAAAGCCAGTCCATTTTCCCTGGTCTACGGATCTGAGGCCATATTGTCCATCAAGGTCAAAATTCATTCTCTCTGAGTCTCCTTGAAAGGAATGATTGTGATGAAGAGTACAGAAAGTCTCGCCTACATGAGTTAGAAATGTTACAAGAACAACAAAAAAATGCCCTTAATCACTTGTAGGCATATCAAAATCATCTATGTCAAAGCTATAACAAAAGAGTAATGGTGAGAAGATTTGAAATCGGTGACTTGGTCCTTATGCAAAATCCAAGAAATCAGGCTGACCGTGGAAAACCTAGAAAGTTTGAGGCTAATTGGCTTGGTCCCTATATTATTACTACAACACTTAGTTTTGGAGCTTATCAGTTGGCCACACCCAATGGAGAATAGTTGACAAAACCCATCAACAACCTACATCTACAAAATTTTTATACATAGCATTATAGAGCTTGGCTAAAAACCTAGAAAAAATAAAAAATATTCCCGTGATGAAAACCTGGCAAACAGGTGTGGTGACACCAAAAAAATAAAAAAATGGGAAAAAAAAGTATAAATAAATAAATTCATCCAATAGTGAAAACCTAGAAAATAGGCACTTTGGATAAGTACCATGGTGAAAACTTGGCAAACAAGCACCATGTGTAGTCGATCATTTCTTCACCATCTACTATTACTCTCATCGGCCTTTATCCACTTTCCATAATCACAAAGGCCCGACACATTCATGGCACTTGTCTTAAGTCCTGTCGATTCTGACCATGGTTAGCATTTGGTTGACATCATCCCTTGCATATCCATGCCTTTCACCTTGTGTTTGCCTATTTCCATATCATTGGAATCAAGTAATCCCTGATCTCTCTAGGGGCAAGACCTTCACTATGTAACTGCAGTGGGTGTCGCACATGATCCCACATCCTTAAAAATTCTTGAAAAAAATCCTTAAAATCTGAAAAAGTGCTAAAAATTTGAAAAAAGTCCTGAAAAAAGATCTAAAAATTTGAAAATGTCCTAAGAAAATCCAAAAATAGAGTCAAAATAAATGTTTGTCTAGTCAATTCAACTGGTCACGTCAATCAATCTTTTATCCATGTTTGAACTACATTGTCTCTATGCATTTTCTACGTAGGCAAGATTCATCTTTGAATCCCCGAGACATTAGGTTAGTTTTTATAGGTTTGTCAAAATAAAATCATGATTCAAAGTCCTGTCTTTCAGAAAATGTCATTGGTCGTGTTGAACTATGAGGTCTTTGAGTGCACGATGTAGGCAAGGCTATCAGTCGATGAGCCCTCGAGGCTGCACTAGTTCATTCCATTAGCGTTCATGGAAACATTTTCACACATGTCCAACTATCTCCAAATCATGCAAATCTTTTGTCAATCCCAAGCAAGCAATCTATCAGTAATCTATTCCATCAACACTTTCGGTCAATTCAACATGTCAGCAAGGACATGTAATCAAATTCTATCAAGACAATCAACCTGGAAATTTTTTGGGTTCTTCTTCAAATGTGTCCTTCTAAAGAGAAACTCTCGTCATTTCTTTATGCTTTTAGATGTGTCCTTCCTAAGCATCGTCATCATCATCTGGAATTTTGATGGATTCTCCTAGCTCCAAGAATCGATCTCACAGATATCAACATCATTCAAGATGTGTCCTTCCTGAACTTGATATCGCTCAACATTTGGCAACACTTTAAATTAAAAAATTTGTAATCAATATTTTTGGATAAAACTGTGTGCAATTTTTGTCATCATCAACATTTCGGATCAAACTCCATGTTCCATCATCATGATGATTAGCAGATAGAGAGAGAAATGAAAATTAGATAGTAGACTTGGATAGAAATAGGGGAGAGGGTGGTATGGGAGGGTTGTGAGGCATGAAATCCAAAAAGATGAAAAAGTCAAAGGGAGGAGAAAAAGAAAAGAGAAAATTGTAAAGAAGAAATATAATGACAAGACCTAGAAAAGCATCAAAATAATTAAACAAGAGGACCAAAAGGACCCTTTTTTGGTCCTCTTGTTTAATTATTTTGATGTTTTTCTAGGTCTTCTCATTATAATTCTTCTTTACAATTTTCTCTTTTCTTTTTCTCCTCCCTTTGAATTTTTCATCTTTTTGGATTTTGTGCCTCACAACCCTCCCATACCACCCTCTCCCCTATTTCTATCCAAGTCTGCTATTTAATTTTCATTTCTCTCTCTATCTACTAATCATCCTGATGATGGATCATGGAGTTTGATCTGAAACGTTGATGATGAAAAAAATTGCACACAGTTTTATCCAAAAATCTTGATTACTAATGATCATGGACTGTGGAAAAAAAATGTTATCAATTGACACCCTTTATGGGAGGGAATTACATTTCAAATCTAGGCAGCTAGAAAATTTGAGAATGAAGCTTGCAAAGAAGTTAGCAGACTTGGTCTTCCTAAAAGATTGTCGTGACTCCAATATCTTACCATCCTTCATAAAAATATGCCATCACCTACTCAACCCCCACACCAAATGAATTTTCCATCATGTTGGTCTCTCTCTTATTTGTGCCATGATCAAATCCACCAGGATCTCGATCCACCACATTTCTGCTAGGCTTTATTCACTACACTTGGAACTGGCCTTCTCACTTCGACTAGACCTGTGGAATTGGCTCGATAGAACTTCTCAAGCCAGAGCCACAATCATCAAATACAAGTGCAAAAAAAAGCAAAAAAATAAATTTTGGTCTTTGATCTATAGAACTCACAAGGAGACACATAATCTTGCCACACCAGTCCATCCCGTGATAGGGGTAGCTTCGGTTATTATGAACGATGACCCAACCATTGAGAATGTCGACCCAACTCACTCATCGAGCCATTTTAGTAGTGCCAGCCATCGTGGACTTTGCAATCCTCGTGGCACCATTCTAGATTCATCTCTTAAAAATTCAAGCCAGGATTCTTCCCTCAACTATTCTTGCATCAATGACAAGCTTCATGGCTCCAACGGTCTTCAAATTGTAGCTCTGGGTACGCATCCTCTTCCAATCTCAAATATTCCCTTTTATCTTACGTCTCTTTCTGACATTTCTGACATTAGCATTAAATATATTCAGTCCCCTCACATCTGTTGTCTTTCTCCACAGTCCTTGGTGACTGGGGGTGGCTGATCCAACCTTTCTCTTGTCAGTCCTTGAGCCACTCTTCATCCTTTTCCCTCTAATCCAGATCATATGGCGGATCCCATTGTTTCTGACATCTCTATCTTGTCCTCTTTTTCTATCAATTCTCACCAACCATCGTCCTTTGATGCTTTCCCCCTCCATTCCTCTCCCTCCATCAATTATTCCAACCTCCCCCATATCCCTCCATCCCTGCGCATCCCAGCATACCTCCTATCCTAGCGAGTGAATCTAAGAAAAATATCCAAAACCTCCAAATCATTCATGATTGGGAAAACAAGTTGGTTATTAACCTTTCTAACACTTGTATTTGTCCTCTTACCTTTAACTTTCTTAAAAGAGGCTTGGGCTATGCTATCTCCCCTCACCGAATTCCCTTCACTGACTTTCTCATCGAAATCGAAAAGGCTGTCCAATCTCTTCCTAATGGGGTCTCCGAAGAAATTCATCAAGATTGCGTTGTTGCCCTTAGGCATGCAAAACCCCCCAAGTGCAACATTCCTAGATTCGAACTACTCACCTTCAAAAGCCTTATGAGCAATTCTGACTTGGTTATTTCTTGGGCTGACAAAGGCAATGCAACGGTGATCATGAACAAGCAGGATTACTTGTCCAAGATGCACCTCCTCTTATCGGATTCTAGTAGCTACAAAATCCTGGATTCTAATCCTTTCTCCAAATTATTAAAAAAGGTTAAAGCTACCATTTTTGAGTCATCTTTTGATGATAACACCAAAAAATGGCTTTACCCTTCCAAAGAGGTAACCCCTCGCATCTATGGGGTTCCAAAAATCCATAAAGTTGGCACCCCTCTCCAACCCATAGTTGATACTATTAATTCTCCTACCTACCGTTTGGCAACCCATCTACCCAAACTCATCTATCCTCTCATTGGTAAAGCTAGCTCCTTTGTAAAAAACTCATCCCATTTTGTTGATTTCATCAAAGATAAGAAACTAGATGAAAATGATATTCTTGTCGGCTTTGATGTTATCTCCCTCTTCACTAAAGTCCCCTTACATGACTCAATTGAGCTTATCAAGCAAAAAGCAAGCTATGAAATTTCTTACTTAGTTGAGTTATGTCTTAGATCTACCTTCTTTTCCTTCCAAGGTGTGATTTATGAACAAGTGGATGGGGTTGCCATGGGCTCCCCTCTTTCTCCCATAGTGGCCAACCTCTACATGGAACATTTTTAAGATATCGCCCTCTATTCATTTCCCCTCAAACCCAAGTGGTGGAAACATTATGTAGATGACACTAATATTTGTTGGTCACATGGTCTTGATAAACTAGAAGAATTCCATTCCCACTTAAACAATATTTCTCCTCACATCTCTTTCACCAAGGAAATTGAATCTGACAACCAACTTTCCTTCCTTGATATCCTTCTCATCAAGAAAGCAGATGGTTCTTTATCTCATTCTATCTTTCAGAAATCTACCCACACTGACCTTTACCTTCACTCCACCTCTCACGATAAACCATGCCAAAAATCGAGGGTCCGCAAATCCCTGGCTCACAGAGCCTTCATAATTTGTGATAATGAGCATCTTGACCAAGAATTGGCCCACCCTATCCATGTCTTCTCATTAAATGGTTATAAAAGGAAACAGATCAACAAGGCAATCTGCCAAGCCAAAGCTAGGCTCACCCACCAACCCGTAGCCCCTCAGCCCCCTTGCTCTCCTTTAGCCACCCTCCCCTATGTTGAGGGTGTCTCACAAAAAATTGCTAAGATCATCCTCAAAAATTTATCAATTGCACTTTCAAGCCCATCTTCACCATTAGAAATCACATTCCTTCCCCCAAAAACCCCTAAGATCTTTTCCTCAAATCTGGTGTCTATAAAGTTTCATGCTCATGTGGTATCCCCTATATTGGAGAAATGGGACATTCTATCAACAAACAAATCAAAGAACATTGTGCTGACATAAGGCATGAACGTATCTCCAAATCTGCTCTAGTTGAACACTCCTCTAAGATGAAGCATCACATCGCCTTAGAAGACACCAAAATCTTGTTCAACGAAGATAATTTCTTCAAGAGAAAACTCAAAGAGGCCATTGAAATCAACAACCATCCCGCTAACCTTAACCAGGATGGAGGTTGGGCCCTAAGTTTCTTGTGGAAACCCCTTCTAAATAGCCTCAATTCCCCCTCTCTTGATCTCTCATAATCCCCTTTCTTTCCTCTTTCTTTTCATTCCCCTCCTCCCAATCTTTTACTCACCCTTTCTTTCTCCCCTTCCCTTGCTCTTGTGGGTTTCTGGCCTTCTCTCCCTCCTCCTTATCCTCTCTTGCTTTTCCTTCTTTTCTCCCTCCTTTTCCTCCCCTTTCTTGTCCTTTCTTTGTTATTTCCTTCCCTTATCTTCCTATTGTATTTTTACTTAATTTCATTTATTGTTCTCTTATCTTTTTTCTTCTTACTTGGTTTATTTATTTCTTTTTTATTCCTTTCATCTTTTCTTTATCTATTTGGTCCTTTATTATAATTTCTCTCCCTCTTCTATAATTTTTGGCTATTTTTACTTTTTGCTTGTCTTTCCTTCCTTTTTCATTTTTTCTTACTTGATTTTTTTTCAATTTCTTTCTTGCATGGTTCCTTGCTTTCCCTTTCGCTTATGTCTTTTTTTCTCTCTCCTATTATTTTAGACTTTTTCGAATTTAGTTTTCTTCTCTATTATTCATTTGCTTTATTTGTTTTGTAATTATATTAATTATCTTCTCTTCTTTATTTCTTTTTTGTTTCCTTTCTATTTTTGTTACTTTCGATTTCTATTATTTTAGGCTCTACCTTTTTAGTTTTTCTCCTTTTTCATTGCTTTATTTTGTTATTTTTAATTTTATTAATTATCTTCTCTTCTTTATTTCAATTTTTATTCTTTACTAGATTTATTTTTTTCATTCTTTGATTGCCTTCCTTTCCATTTATATTTTGTGTCTCTTTTCATTACTATCTTGCCTTTATTTGTTACAATTTATGTTGTTTTTTGTTTTACTTATTGGTGGTGTCTTCATGTCTTGGGGGTTTTATTTGTTTTCCTTTGTGTTTTTAATCTTAATTTGTCTTTTCTAATTCATTTTTATTTTTGTTTTTTGTTAGGTTTCTCATAAAAATATTGTTATTCATTTATTGATATTTATTTTTTCATTCGTCTCATTTTTTCTACTTTCTTGTCTTTTTGTTCTCTTTTATATCTTCTCTTATCCTTGTGTTCTTTTTGGCTTTAATTTTCCTCTCATTTTTTATTTCTTCCTAAAGTTCTTTGTTCCTTTCTTTAATTCAAGGGTCCTTTTGGTCCTCTTGTTTAATTATTTTGATGTTTTTCTAGGTCTTCTCATTATAATTCTTCTTTACAATTTTCTCTTTTCTTTTTCTCCTCCCTTTGACTTTTTCATCTTTTTGGATTTTGTGCCTCACAACCCTCCCATACCAACCTCTCCCCTATTTATATCCAAGTCTTCTATCTAAGTTTCATTTCTCTCTCTATCTACTAATCATCCTGATGATGGATCATGGAGTTTGATCTGAAGTGTTGATGATGAAAAAAATTGCACATAGTTTTATCCAAAAATCTTGATTACTAATGATCATGGACTGTGGAAAAAAAATGTTATCAATTAAAACATTTGGCAAACACTTGGAAAAATTTATTTGTCTTTTTTATGGTTATCATGATATTAGTTCCTTCTATCATAGGAGCCGTGAGATATCATGACGATCATCCTTGTCTTTTATAATCACCTTGCTAATAGTTTCTCAAGGATTTTTTGATTTCAAAATTTAGGGAAGCAATGACTTAGCATGATGGATTTCCTATCTGTTTTGACTATCATGTGGCTAGTTTCTCAAGGATGTCCTGACATCAGGATTTAAAGAAGTAGTGATGTCTCATGATTAGCCTGGTTTTTCTGATAGTTGGTACTGACAAAATGACTAGGGGTGATTATGTTCCTCGTATGAGTTAGGATCATCCTTGTCTGCAACTGTTGATCTACGTAATGATTCAACCTTGCACACTATTTATCTATGTCATATCATAGTGTTTTTCGGCCATCATGACATTTTCGCCCAATGATGATTAAAGAGCAACAACTAGGATAGCACTACAGCAAATCTTTGAAGGATTTTTTGTTTCTGCACTAACATGCATGTCTTTCTTCGCACTAACATCCATCCTCATCTTCTCTTATCTCATTTTCTAATGATATACTATGACATACAAAAAACAAAGCTGCATACATAATCATACGAGCATTTCATATTCACATCCCACATCTACATAAATCAAATATCATAATTCACATTGCATAACGTTATCATTTACATCCATCCATAAAACCATCATTTGCATCAACATATAGGCATCATAAATAACATTTTCATTAACATATAAGAATCACATCTTCATCACATTACACAATATATACATACATAACCACATCCATAATTGCATTCATAACCATAAGCATAACATCCATACACCTCATAGCATCATGAAAGCATCACATAGCATCTAAAAACCACCATAACACATAGAATCATATAGGCCACATCAAAAACTACATCACATATATATAATCTCAAAAATGTAATGTCATAGGATAGAGTCATATGATATCCCAAAAATGGAGCTTCCAGACTTGAATATGAAAATATGAAAGTGTCTAAAAACAAGTCCTATGATGTCCCTCCTTCATCCCATGGAGGTGAAATGTGAGGTAGTTGTTGCTGACCAACCACGTGAAAAGTGACCTGGATTGGAGTGGTGTCCTATATCTGACTCTGAGATCTTGAGGGATTAGTAACAAGAGGTTGGCTCTGCTCTACCTGGTGTTCCGATGACAATGATTTGTGCCCATGCTCTGACCTATGGCTATGGCTTGGTGAATGCCTATGGGAGCTATGTGACCTGTGACTTGATGACTTCCCTGACGAAGTCAACCCCCCAGCACTAGTATGACTGCCACTATGTGACTTACTATTGTTGTGTGTCTGGGCGCCACTACCTATCCTGTTGTAGGATCGAGACAAACCTGGGTACCATCTCTCTGGTAGAACAAATTTCTCATATAGCAACCTATATCGCCCCCTACTCTTGGCCATCTTGGTCAGCTCCCTGGCCATATCCCCTGTCGACCCTGCACATAACTCTGCAAACTTTGTCACCCATTGGTCTGCCCCCTATTGTCGAATAACGACCTGATCTCTCTCTACTCTAGTGATCTCTAACTATGCTACCAAGGCCTTGTTCTGATACAAGGCCGCATCAATTCTGGTTTGAATATATGTGATCCTTTGATCAATAGTGGCATTTTCAGACAAAATCGGTGACTTTTCACCCTCCTCGTCCCTGGTGATCATTCCCTCCCACAATCTCCAGTTTGTCTCATCCTCCTCCTCTTCCTCCTCCTCATCTCTCTCCTCTACCTAGACCTCTTTCACATCAATATCAAGAGGCTTTCCTCCAACAAATGGATCCTCCTCTATGGGAATCTCCACCTCCTCTCCATCCCTGACCACCTCCTTGGCCCTCACCTCTGCCTCCTCCTCACCCCCTCTAACCTCCTCCCATGCCTCCTACTCGGCTGGTAGCTCTCTCTCCTCACCCTCCTCTTGAATAGGTGACAATGGTGCACCACCTACTCTCCTCCTGACTATCCTAGGCTGCCTCCTCCCTTTATCATCCCTCCTCCTCCTGACACCCCTCCCATCCCCTTCGTCCCCCCTGCCTCCATCTTTGCCTCCATTTCCCTTGCCTCCATCTCTCTCCCCGACCCCTCTTCCATCTCTACCTCCATCCCTTCCAACTCGGCCTCTCCTCTATACTCATGGGATGACTAATCTACGATCTATAGGAGCTGGACCATCTAGATCTGTCAAAGGAATAGGCCTGTGAGTTTTCCACCAAGCGTTGAACTCAAAAAATGTACCTACATCTGCTAGACCTCCCCTCCACATACACTGAAATGCAATAAGCCCATATACCTACTACTCGGCCACTATCACTACTATGGGTTGTCCCCATATGGTTTCTCTAGAAGACCGTGCATACTTTGCAGTGCCTATGGGCACATCCTACTACTCCCCAAACTATCGCAATACCTATTGGGGTAGGTACATCTTAATGATCTGTTATCTCTAAACTGTGTGGCCAATCAAATATTGAAACTGTCTGCACAATGATAGATGACCATCCTCATCTTGCCACTGACCGCAATCTTTGTATGGCCTCCACACAAATTTGATCATAGTGTCAATTGGATGATGCTAGTAACGGGTGTCTCCCACACTAGTCTGACTAACTGAACTCACACAAAGGAACACATAAGGCATACCATCACCCAATTGTTGCATCTGTACTGGTGGCCAAAAAACTCAATTACACTCCCATGCCTACACCATAAGGAGGGTAGTCCCGCAACTCATTCTCTGGCCCTAATGATAGACAACCTCATGTAGTTGATGATATAACATGGACAACAAACAAGGCCCCCAAGCAAAAACTTTCCTCTATCCTTGCATGTGGACTAGTACCTCCCCCCATCCAATCAGAAATCCATGACCACGGTGATCCAGAATCAGTAATCCATCAATTAGGGTCATAAGCATAGCATCCAACGGGGGAAAGTGGTCGGCCACGACATCCCAACCAATCTCATAACCGTTAATGCCTAGACCAACACCACCAGCATCATCATACATCTCTAATAGGGTTTGTCGCCCTTGGTGCAAATCATATAAAACTCTCTCTCCGCTGATTGGGATGTGAAGAATACGATAAACATCCTCCAAGGTCACTATAGCCTCTCCTATAGGTAGGTGAAAGGAGCAAGTCTCTAAATGCCACCTCTCGCAAAGTGCTATCAATAGGCCCCTATTAGCCTGAATAATGGGCATGTAGGTGATATAGTATAATCCTAGCATCATCAACCGTTGTCTCTCCCTGTCACTCAAGTGGACCCTAAAAGCATATGTCACTGGTCTGAACTCTCAGGTATATATTGGCACTAGTCATCTCTACACATGCAAAAGCAGGAATTAGCAGACATGGGTCAACATTATGGACACATTATTACTATAGGGAAATTAAAAATGCATCTGAAATCCAACTCAATGCTGGTCAACCATATTCAACAGAAATTGCATCGCGTAGAGTGCAAATGCGTCATGGTTCATCACTTGTGGCTTTTCACCTAGTCATTGCATCAAAATATGGCAAATGCGTCATCCTATCTAGAAATTGTATAGTCTCACAATGGTTGCATTGCTCGATAGGATAGTTGTGTCACAATATGGCACTTGCATCATTTGACATGTCAATTGCATAACAACATTGTAGTTGCATCGTGAAAAACCACATTTGCGTTGTAGTTTGACGTTTGTGTCATTCCCCCAATCAAATGTAAACTATGGCATAAAAACCTAACTACCTAGTGCAGTTGCATCATGACTCAAACATATACATCAAATGCAAAGTCACTTCCAGCTTACGCGATGACATTTGCATCGCAACCCAATTGTTTAACCCCTTGCAAACCCTCATAAATGCATAAAAGTTAAAAATTTATAGGTGGGATGGGGTACTAACCAGTGCTTCTACGCCCTCAGGTCATCGGAAAGTCCGCACGTGGTATCCATGGTGGTCTTTCATGGGAATCACCATTATCGTTTTAGGCTCTAATCTCTGAAAATTTTATATAGAAAATGAGCAAATGACACTTGGTTTTGTTTTTTCAACCTATTTATAGGTTGAAAATTAGGGTTTTGACCTAGTAGGTTTGTACTGGAGGCTCATTTGACTGTCTTTTCTAGCATTTTGGCTAGCTTAGCGTCCTTCATTGCCGAATCTGATCACGCCATTGTTCCTTTGGCCATTAATTAATTTAATCGGGACACTTTCCAATTTTTTTCTGACCCCCGGTCAAAATTCAAAAATCTTCCCGAGGGGGCATAGGCACTCTGTACCTTCGTTGAGGCATATTCTGGACTTGTTTTCTTTTCCATAACATGATAAATTGGATTATGACAAAGAGGGGCAAATGTAGACACCTAGAAATGACCAAGGCCTACAAGCACTATTTTACCACCTTTTGTCCTAACATAATTACAACATTTTAATTATGTTTCTAACCCACCTTCAACTATTAATTAAATAATTCATAATTATTTAATTAATTTAGGATCTTTAAATTCTTCCTAATTATTAAATAAATAAATCTTATGTATTTATTTAATACACTAATTATCTAAATTCAACTCATAATTAAATAAAGTTCTCATTTTATTTAATTAATCTCTATCATCAATGTCCTCTTGATTATTAAATCAATATATTTTAATATATTTATTTAATATGTCACTAATCCCCAAATCCTCTTTTAATTAAATAGATGTATTAATTTATTTAATTAATTAACTACCTGTTCTAAATTAAAGAATTATTCATAATTATTTAATTGCCTTAATTGACATTTCCCTCTTTTTAAATAAAATAATTTATTTAAAAATAACTTCACATAGTTAACTGGTTCTTCTTTTAGTAAATAATTTTAAATCAATTATTTACCATGTCACTAAATCCATATTTTGAATTAATTTTAATTCATAATGGAAATATTCTTCTACAAAGATCAGGTAATTGCTAAAATTACTGATTTTCTAAAATCTTATCTTCTTATCTTTTGATTTTTGCTAATTTCATCTCACTGTCACGTTCATTCTCCATCCTTGATTTAATTTCTTAAACTAAATCTCATCCACTCAATTGATGATTTTACCCTAACCCTAATTGAGAGTTGTCACTTTGAATCTTGACCATTGATTCTAGGGAATTTTCTCATTCATCAATCTCATCCGTCCGTTCAAAATTGCATTTTCTATAAAATTACAATTTTGTTCTCATTTCAAGGAGCTTGAATATCTTGAATTTTTTTAGATTTCTTGAGTAAGATTATTTCTTGCTTTCTAGCATTAGCATTTGCAATTAGTATTTATTTTCTATTGCATAATTTAGAGAAATCCTTCAAATTTTTGCTTAGGACTACTCAAGTATAGAGTTTTGTCACACAAAATCCGAGGGCACATTCCCCATCACAACAATCTAAGAAGGTACAATGGAAATCAGCCATGGAGGAGAGAAGAATGGGTGAGCTTGTTCCAATTTATTTTCTTTTCTCATTTATCTCTTATGCATTTCATTGCTTGATTGGATTTAATTAATATTATATGCACGTATGTTACTAACCTAATCTATCTTGTAGAAAATCCATCATTACAGATACCAATTGTTGAATTGCACAAGACAACTAAGAGGTGGGTGAATCAGTTGTATCTAATCACATTCACTTCTAATCTTAACCAATTCCCCATTCACTTTAATTTATTATTAAGTATTTAAGCATGAAATGTAGTTAAGAAAAATAAAATATCAGGGACACTAGATTTACGTGGAAAACCCTATAAGGGAAAAACCATGGTGTGGATTAACTCACAATACAATGTAATTGCAAAACTAGATACAAAGGCTCACTACCAAATAGCTCACTGCCCAAGATGGGACTCACTATCCAGATACAAGGCCCACTGCCTACAGATGGGACTCATTGTCCAAAAGGGAGGCTCACTGCCTATAGATAAAGAAAGATAACATAAAATCCACCACAACAACTTCCACACATTTTTAGCCTTTATCAAATAATTGTAGACACCATCAACTCACTTCTTTCAAGAGTCAAACACATTAAAGAACTATTTCCTTAATTCAATTTCACACAATATTTCACACCTGCTTCTCTTCTCACACTTGTCACTTATAATTCACAACATCTTGACTTGTATTTATACCAACTTTGATCTTAGAAAATTTCTCCAAGGTTGGCTACGCATTCTTTATTTTATAAATTCAAATTAGGTTGGTGACTCAACATTTTTGTAGTGGATAAGAATAAGAGTGGACTAAATAAATAGTTAACTAGGACCCAAAACATCTTGGATCAATACCACACTTCCTTAATTAATACTTATCCTTTGTGTAATGTGTAGACACCAGGTCGTCCAAACCAAATGAAAACACCAATGAAATTTGAAGTATGTGCATTCGTAAAAAGATGAAAATGTGTGGACCAAATAACATGCTTCACCATACATTGGAAAACCTCTTAGAAGCCTTCATATTCATCTACAACAACTTCAAAAAATTTCATAAAAAGTGAACCCCCAAAAACATAATGTCTTACCAAGGCAAGAGGATTCCCTGGCTAGGCTCTTAGGGTTTTGCACCCAAAGAGCACTTAGTTGGGAGAATGGCTCTCTTGCCTAACTAGGTGGATATGTTTAAGGTGAGGTTCATTCAAAAGGGGGGATGGATTTGATGATGGTTGTTCTAAGTACGTGAAGTGTGGATGATGCTATAAGTAAAATGAAACTAATCTAAGAACATGCAAATGTAAATGAAGGAAAACTAAACTAATACAAACTAACTAACTATATGCCCTAAATGAGTATTTTCTGGAAATTGACAGAGCGGGACAAAAAGTGTGTACCTGGGGAAATGATGTGATAGTTGAATGCTCCTAGAATCTCCTGGAAAGTGCTGGAAAATGGTAGAAGGACACTTACTCCAACTGGGGCGACCTAGTCCTCAAACTAGAAAACTTTCCTGAAACAGGTTTCGGGGAACTCGGTGCTTGAAAAACACAAAAACCCTTTTTCAGGTTAGGCACAAGGACAATGTCGCTAATAGTTGTGACCTAGTCCTCTTGTAAATTTTTGAGGATTTAGGCCATGGTCTTGTGGGTCCCTGTGAGTGTTCCCCTTTTTTGGAACAACCCCGTGATAGGAAGTCCCGAAAGTGACATGCAACTTGTCTTTTGTCCTTTCTAGGGTTTGGAGCTTGGAGTTCACTTAAGAGGGATGTTTTTACTTCTTGCAACACCTTTTCCTTCACCTAACCTACAACAAAAGATCTGCAAACACATGAAAAGACGAGAAATAGTTAGGGTTAGGATATAGGGGTTTTCCTAAGTCAAACCCCTTGATAGGTGATTAAACCCAAATGAGATAAACACAAAGGAAAGCAAGAGTGAATGATAATACAATAGAGTAGCTTACCAAACCTTTGTTGATGGTCTCCAACATGCATGAGCAGCTTCAATGGAGGAGGTCTAAAATCCCTAATGCTTGTTTTCTTGCTTGGTTGCTTGAGTACTTGATGATTGAGAGCAAGAGAGATAGAGGAGTAAAATGAACTAAGAGAGTGAAAATGACCTAGAGGAGAGGAAAAATGGAGGCAAAAACCCTTATTTGTATAAGTGAAACCCTAATTTTCCTAAAATACCACCTAATAGGCTGACCCTAGGGTTTAGGAGGCAAGATTCATGTTGAATCTTATTTAAAATTTTATTTTTATGCTTAGAGGGACTAGGTCGCCCAAAGTGGTGACCTAGACCACCTAGGCAGATTTTGATGTTTGTTGGGAATTGATTTATGTTTAATGAAGTCTATTACATTTTCCTCCTAAAACACACTAAGGTCGGGACTAAAGATGTATTAAAAGGGAAAATTAGCATATGAAAAGGATTGATTTAGGGGTGATAAGCCTAGATAAGTGTGAAAATGCAACACAACACTTTACAAAACTCTGATTGAAGGCTTAGGAAGGTGGAAGAATGTATTATTTAGGTGAATTATGTTGAAAGGGTCTTAGAAAAGTGAGGAAATGTGTTACAACACTTCACAACACCTTATTAAAACACTGCTAGATTAGTGTTGAAATGCAAGCTTACAAGGTTGAATCAAGGGAAATAAGGCCAAAATCAGTGAAAACTACCAAGGTATGAAATTTTTGGTGACACATTAAGCCCCCACTTTAGTGAGAGTATCTAAGTTCTTCAGACTAACACTAAAGTAGTTGAGCCATTTGCATTGAATGGGATCTAGTGTACTTATGCTAGTAAGATGAGATGACTATGATCAAGAGGGATGATCAAGCCACCAGGATCAAGATCCCATGGAAAACTAAACATAAGTGAAAAAGATCACCCAAGGAGTGATGTGAAAGAGTGGAGAGAAGGTGGAAGATTTAGATCAAGCTTCAACCATTTTTCTAGCTAGTTGTGGATCAGTTCTAGGTTGTTTGTCTGGAAAAGGAAAGGGGTACTCACTCTGGGATGATGAAACTTTAGGTTGTTCATCGGGTGAGAATGCCAAAGGGTACTCACTCTTGGACAAAGAAATTTTCAGTTTTTTTCTGAGTGAGAATGCCGAAAGGTGGTTAAAGACACATACACTCGATTGATATGTGTTCACACACACAAAGGGTGGCTATGGGGAAATTCATGCCACTAGTTGGGCTTCCCACTAAACCATACAAAAGTTGTACTCCCTGAAAACTTTGATAACACGCCACAAGGACAAGGGTGTGGTTCATGAGACAAGAAAAACCTTGGATGCTTAGAACCCATGTACAAGTACAAACTGGCTCTTTAGGGAATGCAAGTTGTGTTATGCAAGGTGGACATGAATGCACAAACATAAAAAGGATGCAACATGAAAAAAAGTAAAAGGGTGCAAAATAAATGAAAAATGAAAGTGTTCGAAGGAGTCTTGTTTAGTTCATTTGAGGTCTTTAGACTTAGGGAGCATTACATATAATGTTTCAAAAAGAGGATCAATCAAAGTATAGAAGATTCACAACTTAGTGGATGTAGTGTGTCACATCAAGCCACTAAGAGGAATGTAATATTCTGAGATGAGTCACACTTATGGAAGAAGTTATACCCAATGTCATCCACCAAGTAAGGAAATGCATCAAGTGAAGTAAGAAGACTGCACTAGGAAGCACGGGTAAAGGAAAACAAATTGAAATGCAGAAAAATAAAAGTAATTTAGAATAGTGCCAACATATGCCCCCACTTTAAAGGGATCACAACACACCATTGTGTGATAATTTTCTTTAAATTAGAGAAAGACACAATGCAATGAGTGACCATGAAAGACGACATAATGCAAAAAAAGAAAGCAAGCAAAAGAGAAGGGGAAAGAGGCCCCCAAAATTGAAAACACCAAACACACAAGAGATTTATATATTTGAGGTCAGTATGTTCGTTACTACAAATTTTTAGAGAGCACAGAACTATCATCATCTCCTCAAACACATAGAATGAGAGGGACACATAGAGATCGAAGATAAAGTGAAAAAGAAGAGTCAGTTTGGGTCAACATGGAGGAGACATAGGATGTCTCGATACTTTGCATCATTCCCAAAAAAGACCAAAGAAAGAAAAAGACAAAAGACAAAAGAAAAGGTGTCTTAGCGATTGACTCAACATGAAGGAGACCTTGCAGTCTCAATGCCTTGCATCATCCTCAATGAAAGGAAAGAAATGCAAGAAAACAAAAGAAAAAGGAAGTCATTTGGGTCAACATGAAGGAGACATTGTGGTCTCAATGGCTTGCATCATCCCCAAATGAAGGGTGAAAAGCGCAAAAGAGAAAGGAAAAGAGATTCATTTGTGTCAACATGAAGAAGAAATTATGGTCTCAATGCCTTGCATCATCACCAAATGAAAGGGAAAAAAAAAGAGAAAAGGAGAAACAAAAAGGAAAAAGAAGGTTTTCCTTTTGGGTCAACATGAAAGAGACCTGGTGGTCTCAATGCATTGTGTCATCCCCAAAAGGAGGGGATAAACAAAAGGGAAAAAGGGAAAAAAGCAAGGAAAATGCACGACATATAGAAGAAAGGAGATACAGATACAAGAATTTCATGGACATCAAACAAGATGGGGAATACATGACATACAAAAACAAACACAATACTAGTAAGGAAAGTTTAATCAACCGTGAAGCCGAGTATCCACCAACCCATCTTGGTAGGGAAAATTGGGAGGTGGACAACAAAGCTAAGGGACAAAGGCAATTGCATTACTAGGACAAGGCTAGCAACCTCTTGCACCCAATGAGTGCAAGGCCAAAGTGAACAAAGATACTTGTGATGGGAAGGAACATGTAATAGTGAGAAGGGTCGGTTCTACAACAATTACATGTATAAAAATAGACTAGGGTTCAATAGGGTAGCACTCAAAACTGATGAAGTGATACTTACGCATAATATCACACAGATGGTGACATTCATCGCTTCGGTGACCCAAAACACGATGGTAAGCACAATGGGGTGCAGTGGAATTTCTAGGAGAGATGACCAACTTATTATGATGAGGTAAGGTTATGAGGCCTTTATTCAAGAGGATATAAAAATGTCTCTCACATTCAGGTGGTGGATGGAGAGGGAACTTAAGTTTTTGAAGTCTATAGGGCCTCTTATGGTGGTTAGACTCACCTACCTCGAAAGATGGGATGGGAGCAGGAGGTCTTGAGATGATTGGAGATTTTGAATTGTTGGGGAGAGGAGGTGGTGGCCTTTCCTAGGGAAGGAGAACATCCAAGTTTGGAAGGTTATCAAATATTACCGTTTCGTCATCACGGAGGTTAATGTGTAGATATCGAAAATTGGTCTAGGACTACGAGTACACATTCGACATAATTTTCTATAGTCCGTCGTCTTGATTAAATAATGTTTATTATTTAATTAGCCCTTCTAACACATATTTTCTCTATTATTTAAATACCCCTTTTTAATTAATTCATTAATTGGTAAATAATCTTTATTCAACTTGATTAATTAAATAAATCATATTTATTTAATTACCCCTTTATCATACTTTTCCAACTATAATTAAATATCTTTATTTAATTATTCATTTAAGCCCTTTATCTATAATTAAATATTTATTATTTAATTATTCATATTATCCTTTTCAAACACTCAAATTAAATAAATAAATTTATTTATTTAATTAAAGTTTCTTATTTTTCAATGTTGAATTAAATTAACACTTAATTCATATTTTAATTAATTATGTCACATTCTTCTATCATTCAGTTATCTAAGTCATTCACTCACCTTCTGACTTGAGATCTATTTTTAGTTCTTCAGTTATCTCTTGAGTTCAACACCAGTTTATCTCTGCAAGAGAACTCTCCATCACAACTAGTTGATTAACTAGTTCTAACTCATGTTTGCATTCAAATGCATTTATTCTTCAACTTCTAACGTTGGATTTTCCATAAAAAGACTATTTCTTCTATTTTTGGAGATTAAGATTGTGAACTCGTGTTCTAACTCATGTTCTAAATTAGTCTCTATCTATAGTTGAACTCACGTTCTATCTGACAAAACTCACATCGCATGGCATTCATCAATCTCGTCCGTTGATCTCTCTTTCAATCTGAGTCAATCGTTCGAAAACACAAAATCTATAAAATGGCCTGTCATTATCATTATTCCTCCTCCTGAAATTATTACACTTTTGAGAAGAAACAATCTTTGATATTTTTCTTAGACATTCAACATAGCTATACTTGCATTGAAACATAGAAATCTGAGGGAAAGAACACTGAAAAGGAAAAATGGAGAAGAGCAATGGAGTTAATTCGAAAGGGTGAATGCATATTCGGTGAGATCAATTCAGTTTGTTAATTATTCATTATGTTTTCCTATTCGTTCTTTATTCTTTGATTTTAGATTAGTTTTGATTTAGATTAGGATTAATATTGTTCGTTCTAGTTGCAAATCTTATCACAGATTTAATCTAAAGTTACATTTGGTGAACCCAATGTGAACATGCTTCAAATCCACACATCTTTCCATTTTTCCATTTTCTATTTTTTGTTTTTTGCAGGTTTTCCATACGATGCACCGCATCTGTTCCACAAATCAATGCATCTGCTAGAAATAGAGATGCATCTATCATCCTGAACCGCATCCGTGAAGTCACGAACCGCATCCACCTTTCAAATCGTCCACGAACTGCATCCGCCTATCAACAGTTCATGAGCCGCATCCACCTGTCAACCTCGCACCGCATCTGTGGCTTAAAAATCCACATCTGCCTGGCAAACGTTTTCCATGTTTCTATTGTTTCCGTGCATCCATATTTTAAGTTTTCACTTTTTAGATTATTTGAATTTTCGCTAATGGTTGTGTCAGCTGTGTCAAGGTGGAATAACATAGTGTTTGTAGGATGAAGCATAGAACACAATTAAAATCTAAGACAATTTTCTACAAGACGAAAATCGAAGAACAATGAACTATTGACAAATTTCCATGCAGGACCTAATGCCTTTGTTTTTTTTAGCAAGCTTTTGTTCTGGTAGATAGATAATCATCATGTGGGTTAAAATGAACTTCTGTTTGGTAGTGTAAATAATCTCGTTTGGGCTTGATAAATTTATCAGTGTTTTTTGTGCCTGCTTTCTTAGTTTAGAACCTTACGATTTAGTAATCGAAGTATCCTCTCCCCTTGCGCATTTGTGCGATCTTGGGTGCAAGAGAAATGGTTACTAACTCTAGAACTTGGGCCTATCTTGGTGGGAAAAATTACTCACCCCAAGATGACTCAGACTGGTAGCACGCTAAAGCCAAGCGACTTCCAGCTGGTATATAAAAGTGGATTCTTGGGGGTTTCCCCAAGAATCACATGCACTATTTGGACGAGATGGACAAAAATGGACTCTCGCCAATGTTGGATAGTGTCCCACGAACATAATGCCCTTATTAAAAACCTTGTTGTAGAATTACCAAAAACCTATCTATTTGCTGGCGTAGCAGGTGCAAACCTGTGAAGCCGTCTTACATACTTATGATTCATGTGTAGAGTTGAAAGGTATGCCATGGGAGTTTCATGGGTACTATAGCTTGGATGCGCCATATAAGTGAGTGTCATGGAGGGGAGCCAGTGGGGTCAAGCTACTAATCATCCACCGTGAATATGCGTAGCAAGAGAAATCCAAGTAAGAATTCAGCAAGTACTGTCCAAAAAGCCTAGGTTGTACATGTTTTTCAAGTCTCAATAGTCCTACCATCAAAAAACTGAAAATACATTGATTTTTGTGTTTGTTGTTTGTTGTATTTGCCAAAATCTTGATCAAAACAAATTCAGTCAAATCAAATTTTCGAAAAAAATTCAACTGTTAGAAAACTGAGTCGCATTTGTCAGTTTAAACACCGCATCTGTCATAGAGAGTCCCATTTGTTAGGGGAAAGACCGCATGTGTTTGTCAAAATTTTCATTATTCATAGTATCCATAGTCTGAGTCGCATCTGTCATATTCTGAGTCGCATGTGTTCATACAAACCGCATTTGTCAGTTCTCAAGCCGCAAGTGTTTGACAGAAAATCCAGGTTTACAGAGTCCAAAAATAAAACCGCAACTGTCATAAAAACAACATCTATCATAGGAAACATCGCAACTGTCATAAACACTGAATCTGTCATAGGGAAAGCCACAACTGTTAAAAAAACCGCATCTATCAAAAGTTGAATCGCAACTGTTAGGTGATCCGCATTTGCCTATTAATAGAAAACATCCAAAACTACAAACTAAGTCCGAAACATCCAAAACTGCTTTTGGTTCTTAAGATCAACCTTGAACAGAAATTGTCAAAAAATTTCTCAAAAACTTTGCATCATTAGGGGTCATATACGTCTTTGTCACAGTAAACGTCTTAGTCATAGTCATCCTAAGTTTCATGCATATAGATACTTCTTAGGAAATTGCATATCATAGAATAGATAACTCTCCTCGTCATTGGATAAGTTCATGTTCCAATTTGTCACAATCATTGAACCTAGTCACTTTAGTCCTATCTAGTGGACCTTTTCAGCTCAACAAGTCTAGTTTGGAAAATTCACCTTGTCAACTGTCCTTGTCCTACAATCAGGTTCCTTGGTCAAATCAAATTAGTGCATACATTTATTCCATAGTTGGTAGGTTATACCTATTTTAGAATCATTTGTCGTCATAGTCTACATGCGATTTTTGCATATTGTCCATCCTACCATACGTCATCTTAGTATACGTCTTTTAAGAAGTCATTTTAGCAACGTCCTTATTGTCAGAAAATCCAAAAACATAGAAATAGGGCATATCAGTTTTTAGGAATAGTCTGCCTAACCTCATTTTGAGCAACTTTTCATGGTCGAAATGAGGTCTCGAAAGGAATATAGAGCAATGACAGACCCCAACGAGTTCATCAATCCATTTGGAAATCAGCCATTAGAAAGTAAAAGACCCCACAAACCTTTGCTTGAAAAACACGTCACTAGGGACACACATGGTCAAATTTACATAGAAGACATAGATGCAGTAGTGCAAGATCCTGAATTTGCATCCTTTATGGATGAGTGTTTGGCAAATGATCCCCAATGATATCTAGCAAAGTTGCTAGCAGAAGGTTCCAAACTACCCATAGGATTCGATCTTAGTACTTTGTAAACACAGTCAACTCAACCAACACAAACTGCAATGTCAATTGTCTCTATTTGCCCAAATTACCCTAGTGATACCAATGGGTATACCAACTCAAACATCGTCCATTGTAAACACAACCCCTTTCAACATAACACAAGGTTTACAATTTACTACGGGGGAAACTTCCTCCAACCCCTTTGGCACCAACAAGACTGGTAGAAGATCCAAAGTTGGTGGAAATATACCTATACCAAATGAGCCCATTCAGATAGGAAACAATCCTATACCAAGTCAAAACATTCAAACAGGAAACATTCCTATACCAAATCAGACCATTCAGATAGGAAGCATTCCTATACCAATTCAGACCATTCAAACAAGTAATATCCCTATACCAAATCAGAACATTCTAACGAGATATATTCATTCACCAAATCACAACCCATCATAGAACATGGCATTTCAAAACACCTACATTGATCCAAACAACGCCAACAACATGTCCTTAACACAAGTAGATGTCCTCCAAAACCAAACGAAAAATCTTCAACAACAGATGGACAACATGTCTATGTCAGGAAAAGGAACTATCTCAGTGCAAGACCTATGTCCATGCACATTTGACAAAGTGCTTTATATGACACCTTTCCCCCATCGATACATTATACCGATTTTGCGTAAGTATAATGGGAGAAAGAATCCTTTGGAACACATTAGATAATTCTCAACAGCATGCATGGACATATCGTATGACCCCACATAATTGATGAGACTATTTCCACGAACCTTTGTCCGGATAGGACTGGAATGGTTTTCTAAACTACCATATGGTATACGATCTTGGGGTGAATTAGCTGAGAAGTTTGTAGAACACTTTGCCTTCAACATAGATAATGAGGTAACAATAGAAACCTTGTGCCACACGACACAAGAAGATGGTGAAACCTTCACCACTTTCTTTTAGAGATGGAGAAGTCTAGCTAGCAGATGTCCTGTTGAAATACCAAAAAAGCAAAAGGTCACGATATTCCTAGAGAACATCAACCCAAAACTGCAAAGTGACTTAAGAGTACACTGTTGTACTTCATTCTTAGACTTGGTACAAAAAGGCGTCATCATTGAGAAAGGTCTTATAGACAAAGGAGAAATTAAGGTACCAGGCAGAAATCTGGTTGTCCAACATCAAAATGCGCCAAATGATAGAAACAAATTCTGGTCTAGGAACAAAAATGTTACAAATGATGACATTGATGATGCTAAAAAAATACACACAAGACCAGTTATCACACTTAGAGGTTACAACTCCAATCAAGACATGAGGAATAGTCTAGATCAAACAGCTAATTATGTCCAAATTTCACAACAACAAAGACTGCAACAACAGAGATTTCCTACACGTGAATTTACTCCTTTAGGACAACCAATTGAGGTTATTTACAAAGATTTGATTAAACACAATCTCATAAAACCTTTGGAACCAAGAGAGTATGATCCTGGATAGTTTAAACCTTCATGGTGGGATGACAAAGCCTATTGTGAATACCATTAGATAAAAGGACATAGCCTACAACAATGTCGCCAACTCAAGAATATTATCTAAGACTGTTGAAAACGGAACCATAGAGTTCGGTGGGCAGAAAAATACTAAGAATAGTGATCATAAGGTCTTCACAGACCCCTTACATGACCACACAAAAGGAAAAGCCTCCAGTTCAAGACCCAAGAATGATCCATCAGCCAATTATGTAAACACCAACTATGACTATGGAAAAGGCAAGACCGTATATAGCCTTCGGGCTACAAATGAACATGTTGACACCTTCATCATTAAGAAGCATCTGGAATGTAATGCGAACACACGCATAACTAAGATTACTATTCTAGGTCCTTCTTTTGAACCACCTACACAAGCTTCCAAGTTCAAGTACAATCTCCTTGATCAATTGAGTAAAACTCCCACGCAAATATCTATCTTAGAATTGTTAACCTTATCACCTGAGCATCGAAGCATTCTTGACAAAGCTCTACAGAATACAACTGTTCCTACTAACTTAGATGTCAATCATTTTGAAGAGATGGTGGGATATTTGACCAACTCGCATCATGCCACATTTTCCCAACAAGATTACTCAATTGAAAAGTATGATCATAATGACCCTTTACATCTTGAAGTCTTAGTGCATCAAACCAGAGTCAGACGAGTCTTTGTAGATGGAGGAGCAGGTTTGAACCTATGTACCCTAAAATTGGTTAAGGCATTAGGATTCTCAGAAAATTGTGCAGACACCTCTAAGAGTATATTCATCAAGGCTTACGATGATGAAGAAAGATCATCCAAAGGAGTGGTCACACTCCCTATCAGAATTGGCCCAACAACCATGAGCACCAGCTTCCAAGTCTTGGATCTCACCCTTCCGTACAACTTGTTGTTAGGTAGACCCTGGATACACGCAATGAAATCCATACCTTCAACATATCACCAATGTCTTAAATTTCCACATAATGGCACCGAGATCACCATTGATGGTGATCCAAATCCTTTTCAATATTGTACAATCCTAAATGGAATTCCACATAGATAGGTACCCGTTAACCAAGAAGTTTCATCATCCACTTTATCCCAATACATTGACTCATCACGTCTTACCAATTCCAGTTCATTCAAACCTCCATCAACTACTCCTAAGCTTGAGATCCAAGACAAGGGCTTTGGTGAATATCATATAAAGGCATCATACTGTGTCAGTCAAATGATTCCACCTAAGGCATATGGCCTACCCATGGCAGATAGAAGACAGTCAATGGTCACATTTCATGTTCCCCCTACATCGACATTGACCAAATGGGGCAAGTTAAGTGAAGAAATTATGGATCAAGGTGATTCCTGGTTGTATCAAGAAGAACATGAATACCCCTCGCCGTCTATTCAAATAGCTAAGGACCAGTATGGAAAAGGCTTTAAGATAATGCAAAAGGAAGGCTATGATGGGCACCATGGGTTAGGTCTACATCAGAATGAAAGGATGAAACCGATCACTGTCTACCCATGACCGAAATACTTAAGGCTAGGGTGTCAACCGCTTAGAATTGGGTTTCCTAGTACTTCGTCATCATTTCAAGAGGAAGTGAGTGCTTATGCAGACACCAAGATATCTCATGAACTACCTCCCCCAATTTATAACAAACCCCCAATTTATGAAAAACCTCCAGTTTACGATGAATCCCCTTACTCAAGTGATGGTGAATGGGATTCCCTTTCATCTACCAGTACCATGAACATAGATACCCTATTTGGAGAATTGGACCTAAACATGAAACCTGTAACCAAACCATCTAGTCCTCGTCCTAAGAAACACTTGTCCAAAGAAGAATGGCAGAAGAACTATTATTGGGAAACCCTTGATCTTGCATCTTGGGCACCTGATAAACCATCTTCTGATGACTCACCCCTTACAATGGTACTGAATCAAAGTTTACCTACCCGTAGGAAAAATACCAAGTAGGAGTTAGTCCAAAACTTCTATGACCATCTCAACCACTCTCTATTCACCTTGTCGACTACTACCTTTAAAAACTCCGATGATGACATGCCCCTTATATATCCCAAATTTATCGATTGGGATCAACAAGGTACACCTATCATAGATACATTCGAGAATGACAAAGCAATCGTTGAGTTCATGGGACTTAGAGAAGGCATACCAAGAGGGGATCATAAAGTTGGTTTTACCATAGACTTGGATGACAAAGCATATTATGGGGAGTCTATTTACACCTCTAGTCGCAAAAATGAGAATAAAAAGAAAAAAGACAATGAAAAGAAAAATGATAAGTCCCTAGGTGAAAATCGAAAGGCGCCTTTGGATGAAGAAACAGTCAAAATAAAGGACGTATCCGAGGGCAAAAAACTCTCTAAGGCACCCAAGGATAGAGGTTTAAATATTCTCCCCATTGAATAGGAAAAATCACCGATGTTAGTAGAAGAATCTGTTGAAGTCAACATAGGTATAGAAGAGAATCCTCAGAAGGTATATTTTGTAGCTTCTTTAATAGAGACAGAAAAACTCGAGTTTAAAGACTTCTTCCAAAAGAGTTAGATAAAATTTGCATGGTCATATGTTGACATGCCTGGGCTAGATCCAGACCTAATATTGCACCATTTACCACTATAGCAAGGTATTAAGCCAGTCAAACAGAAATTAAGGAAAATGCATCCGCAAATTGCTCTATTGGTCAAGACAGAACTCAAGAAACTCTTGGATGTAGGATTCATAAGGACAATAGACTATGCAAACTGGATATCAAATCGTGTACCAGTGACTAAACCAACTAGGGGCATTCGCGTTTGCACAGAATTTAGAGACATCAACAAGGCATGTCCTAAAGATGACTTCCCTTTGCCGAATTTAGATATGATAGTAGATCTTACAGTAGCATACGAGATGCTATCCCTCATGGATGGTTTCTCTGGAGATAACTAGAAATAGCACCTGAAGACCAACACAAAACTGCTTTCATGTGTCCATGGGGCACGTACTATTGGAATGTTATGCCATTTGGCCTCAAGAATGCAGGAGCTACCTATCAAAGTGCAATGACTACAATCTTCCATGACTTTGTACACACTCTCACAGAAGATTATGTTGATGATATTATAGGAAAATCAGAAAAAAGGGAAGATCACTTAAAGGTTCTCGATAAGATATTCCAGAGGCTAGAGAAATACAACTAAGGCTAAATCCGAAGAAGTGTGTCTTTGGAGTAAAATCAGGGAAACTGTTAGGGTATATCATTTCTCGAAGAGGCATTGAAGTGGATCCAGAGAAGGTAAGAGCTATAATAGAAATGCCTCCTCCAGTTAGCATAGGACAACTCAAAACCCTACAGGGAAAATTGCAGTCAATCAGGTGTTTCATAGTACAACTGGCGGATAAAATACACCCATTTCAGTATCTACTCAAGAAAGGAGTACCATTTGTGTGGACACCTAGATGTCAGGAAGCCTTCCAGAAAATCAAGGATTATTTACTTACTCCACCAGTCTTAATGCCACCTACAAAGGGAAAATCATTGATATTATACATCTCAGCAACTCAGTCAGCATTAGGGGCTCTTCTCGCACACCAAGATGATCAAGGTCATGAGAGAGTTGTCTATTACATCAGTCGTACCTTAGTGGGCTATGAATTGAATTAAAACAACATAGAATGTACCTATCTTGTGGTAGTCTTTCCTACCCAAAAACTTCGGCACTACATGCTCAACCAACAAATACTATTAATTGCAAAAATTGATGCACTCAAATACCTCCTAAGTAAGGCAGCTTTAATAGGCCGATTGGCTAAATGGGTTATGATACTTAGTGAGTATGAAATTCATTATGTTGAGAGAAAGGCTATAAAAGGATAGGTGATTGCAGATCAGTTAGCTGATGCACCTATAAAAGCAGACCATCCCATAGTGGTAGATTTTCCTGATGAATTTCTCTTCAACATTGACATTAAAACCGAATGGAAACTGTACTTTGATGGGTCACATAAAAATTGTGGTTCAGGAGCTGGTATCTTATTTTTCACACCTCAAGGTGATACCATTCCCAAATCATTCAGGATTGCTTTCCCTTGTACAAAAAAAATAGCAGAATATGAAGCCTTAGTGACAGGCTTAAAAATGGCAGCTCAGTGGAACATTAAGAGCCTACATGTCTTTGGCGACTCTCAACTGGTAATCCGACAGGTAAATGATGAGTATGTGATGGGGAGTCCTATCCTTCAAGAGCAATCTTACTCTTCCCAAGACCTATTCTTTGGTCTTCCTAGGGTATTCCACTCTACCCTACTCATGGATCTCTCCTAAACCCCTCTCACTTCATAAGACTCTCCACCAATTCCAAATTCTTCACCTTTTTTCTCAATTCACCACTAAGCTTCCCTGGGCTCAATTTTATCACAAAGCTCCCAAAAATTTCTTGGGTCTTGGAATAGGTCTTCCAACTATTCCTAGGGTGTTCTTGCTCTCTTGCAGGATTATTTCTTCATTTACCCATCAAATTGGTATCAGAGCCAATAAAGGCTTGGGAATTGAAACTAGTGAATGTCAGAGAGAAGTGAATCCATAGGAGAGAATACCATGGTGACCAATGCAGAGCTATCTAGAGACATGACATAGCAGCAAGATAAGAATAAGCATCTTGAAGAGGCTATGGAAGAGATGAAGCAAAAATTGGAAGAAGTTGTTGAATCAGCAAGCAAGATGAAGATACAGTTGGTAGAGGACAAAGAAAAGGGTAAATACCAAGTGGAGGAGGACATAGAACTAGAACCTAACCCTCCAATAGTAGAGGAACCCTTCATCAAATCATTGAAGGCATTGAGTGGCAAGGCACTTGAAGGTGTCCCTGTGTTCACAGGAAGAATGGATGCAGAGCTAGTTATGGAATGGATAGAGGGAATGGAGAATCACTTTGAATGTGATGGAGTTACTGAGGCACAAAAGGTGAAGATAGCCAAATCAAGGCTAAGAGGACAAGCACTAACTTGGTGGAAGTTTCTACAAGAAGAAAGAGAGATGGAAGGCAAGAAACCCATAGGAAATTGGAAAACTATGGTGGCTAAAGTGAAGGAGAACTATCTACCTGAGGACTATGACATTCAATTGCACAAGAAGAGACAAAATCTCAAATAAAGAGACCTAGATGTAGCTGCATATACAAAGGACTTCCAAAAACTAAGCCTTAGATCTAGAGTGCAAGAAGTTGAAAGCATCAAGGTTGCTAGATATCTAAACGGTCTTAGATGGAGCATACAAGAGGAGTTGAGTCTTTTCACACTTACTACCCTCCATAGCTGCTATCAAATGGCTATTAAGATGGAAGAGAAACTGAAAAAGAAACAAGATTCTAATACTAGAGGTAAAGGAAGAGGTAGAGACTCTAGAGGTGGACAAAGAGGAGGTTTTGGTGGAAGGAGCCATGAAAATAGAGGGCAAGGTGCTTCCAAGGTTGGAGAACAATCCCATGAGTCAAATAGTAGAGGGGGTTATAGAGGTAGAGGCACTAACAATGGAGGAAGAGGCAGATCGGGAGGCTTTGGGAGAAGTTCACATTTTGCTTCCATGAAATGCTACAATTGTGGATAGTTGGGTCATCTGGCTTATAGGTGTCCTAACAAGCCAGCATCTTCACAAGGTGAGAAGAAGATTAACTATGTTCAAGAAGAGGACTGCTCTAAACATTCAAAGGTAAGTTTGGATTCAGAGAAGGGTTAAAGTCTCATGTTAAGAAGGATCTTGATCAAAGCACCTACCGAGGATGAACACAAACAAAGGAGAGCTCTTTTTAGAGTCGAGTGCAAGATATTAGGAAAGGTTTGCAAGGTCATCATAGATTCAGGGTCTACTGATAATGTCATCTCAGAGGAGGTAGTACAAAAGCTGAAACTCACCAAGATACCCCATGTGTGCCCTTACAAGGTTACTTGGCTGAGCAAGGGGCATAATATACTAGTCAATGAACAAGTTTGGGTTGAGTTTGCTATAGGAAAGTATCAATACAAGATACTATGTGATGTGATACCAATGGATGCATACCATTTGCTACTTGGAAGACCATGGCAATATGACAGGGAGGTAGTACACCATGGCAAGGAGAATAAGTATTCATTCAAGAAGGATGGAGTGACTTATAAAATTCAGTCTTTATTAGAAGAAAACACAGTGGAAAAGGCAAAAACCAGTGTCCTTTTGATGAGTGGAAAGGAGTTCCTAAAAGAAATCAAGGAGGAAGAAGGAGTTTTATATGCAATTATGTTGAAGCCAAAGGAAGAAGAGTCACCTAATCAGCTACCTATGATAGCAGAAGTGAAACAACTATTGGATCAGTTTAGGGACATCATTTGTGAAGGTACACCAGCTACACTACCACCTAAGAGAGCAATCAGTCATCAGATAGACTTTATAACAGGAGCAACACTACCTAATAAAGTTGCATACAAGATGACACCGGAGCCAAATAAGGAGATAGCAAGGCAAGTTCAAGAAATTTTGGATCAAGGGCTAATCAGAAAGAGCATAAGTCCATGTGTTGTTCCAGTTGTGTTGGCACCTAAAAAGGGAGATAAGTGGAGAATGTGTACTAATTCTAGGGCAATAAATAGGATAACTATTAGATATAGGTTTCCTATTCCTAGGATAGAAGATTATAATGGACTGTTTAGGGGGTGCTAAGTACTACTCTAAAATTGATTTGAAAAGTGGCTATTATTAGATTAGGATGAAAGAGGGAGATGAATGGAAGTTAGCATTCAAAACCATAGAAGGGTTATATGAATGGTTAGTGATGCCATTTGGGCTTACAAATGTACCTAGCACTTTTATGAGGGTGATGAATGAGGTCTTGAAGGAATTTATAGGAGTTTTTGGGGTTGTCTACCTAGATGATATCCTCATCTTCAGCAAAACAAAAGAAGAACATATGAAGCACCTAGAACTTGTGTTGAAGAAACTTCAAGAGGAGAAGCTCACCATAAATCTTGAGAAAAGTGAGTTCATGAAGCAAGAGTTAGTTTACCTAGGATTTGTAGTGTCTCAAGGGAACTTGAAGATGGAAAAGAGTAAGGTTGAAGCCATTCTTAGTTGGCCTACTCCCAAGACAGGGATAGAAGTTAGGAGTTTCCATGGATTAGCTCAGTTCTATAGGAATTTTGTGAGAAGGTTTAGTGAAATTTGTGCACCGGTTCTTGACACCATCAAAGGAGGACTAAAAACTAAGTTTGTGTGGACTGAAGAAGCCAATGAAGGAATTGAAAGGTTGAAGAGGGAGATAGCTACCCAACCTATCCTACTTCTACCAAGCTTTGACAAACCATTCATAGTGGAATGTGATGCAAGTAACATAGTAGTTGGGGCTGTTCTAAGCCAAGAAGGTAGGCCAGTGGCATTCTTTAGTGAAAGGTTGAATGAAGCAAAGTCTAGGTACTCTTCCTATGACTTGGAATTGTATGCTTTGGTGCAGGCTCTTAAGAAGTGGAGAAACTCTCTATTGCCAAAAGAATTTGTGGTATACACTGATAATCAGGCCTTAAGTTACATCAACACTCAAGAGAAGCTCAGTTTGAGGCACATCAAGTGGATGGAGTTTTTGCAGTCATACACCTTTACCATCAAGCATAAGAAGGGGGTGAAAAACAAGGTTGCTGATGCTCTTAGTAGTAGGTTGCTTATTTTCCAAGAGATACAGCTACAAAGTACAGGGGTTGAAGGATTTAAAGATCTATATGAAGGAGATTCTGATTTCTCAAAAATATACAAGGTATGTAATGATTTTGAGAACCATTTTCACAGTGAGTATGCTGATTACACCTTGAAAAATGGTTTATTGTTTAGGGGAAAGCAATTGTGTGTTCCTAGAGGTTCCATGAGGGAGAATCTAATCCAAGAAAAGCATAATGGTAGTTTGAGTGGTCACTTTGGTTTGAACAAGACACTAGACTTAGTGGAGAGGTTCTATTGGTGGCCTAAGATGCAAAGAGATGTAAGGAGGTATGTTGAACAATGTGGAGTATGTAAAAAGGAAAAGGGAACATCAAGCAATGCAGGTCTTTATCAGCCATTACCTATCCCAAGTAGACCATGGGAATGCATAAGCATGGACTTAATAGTAGGGCTACCTAGGACACCAACTAGTTTGGACAGTGTGTTTGTGGTAGTGGACAAATTTAGCAAGATGAGCCATTTTATTCCATGCAAGACAACACATGATGCAAGTCAGATTGCACACCTATTCTTCAAGGAAGTAGTGAGGATACATGGGTTGCCAAGGAGCATAGTTGCAGATAGAGATGTGTAGTTTATGGGGCACTTTTGGAAGACTCTTTGGAAGAGGCTAGGAACCAACTTGTCTCATTGCTCAGCATATCATCCACAAATGGATGGACAGATAGAGGTGATCAATAGGGTACTTGGGAACTTGTTGAGATGCTTAACTAAGGAGTATTGACAAGGATGGGAGCAAGTGATTCCACAAGCAGAATTTGCTTGCAATGATAGCACAAATAGGACTACGGGTAAGAGTCCATTTGAGATTGTCTATGGTTTACATCCAAGGGGTGTACTTGAGCTTAGAGAACTAAAAGGACATGAAGGAATTAGTGGTCATGCTGATGATTTTTTCATTCAATGAGAGAGGTTCATGAGCAAGTAAGGAAGACATAGATAGAGGTTAATCAAAAGTTGAAGGCGAAAAGAGATGAAGGGAGAAGAGAATTACAATTTGAGATAGGTGATATGGTGATGGTATACTTGAACAAAGCAAGGTTATAGAAAGACATACCAACTAAGTTGTAGATGAAGAGGATAGGGCCATGTAAAGTGTTGGCTAAGTATGGGTCAAATGCATACAAGGTGGAGTTACCCAAGGGGATGTCTATTTCTCCTATCTTCAATGTGAAAGACTTAATCAAGTATAAAGGACCAGAAATGGATGAAGAATAGTACAATGCTGAGATAAACAAGGATGTGGAAGCACTCAAGGTACCTGATCAGATCAGACCACAAGTGGACAGGATTTTAGACTCAAGGGTGAAGAAGACTAGGCACAAGACATACAAGGAGCACCTAGTGAAGTGGAAACATCAACCAGAGTCAGAAGCTACTTGGATAGCAGAGAGTGACTTTCAGAAGCATGGAATTAGTGAGGAGCTATTGACACCACAGGTTCCTTAACTTCTTTGTTGCAGGGGGAGAATGGTGTAGGAGCACCTTAAAGGGCTTTTGGAAAATCTTGGCAATTTTGGCTTGTAGGTGGTTCTAGCCAACCACCAAGGTAATAAGGAATAATTGTAAATTCCAAAGGTAGAATTAATGTGTTTTAGTGGCAAACTTAGGTTGGTTTAGAACCTGGAGGTTTGGAAAAGTCTGAATGACAAAACTAGGCAAAACTAGACAAGGTTGTCTTAGGAATTTGGCCAAAAAATGCAAAAAAGGAATTAATGATGTTCTAAGTCCAACCTAAGGGTCCTATCACGTGGGATAAAATATATAAGGTCATCCAAACCCTAAAAACTGAGTTGGAAGTTCATTTTCATGAATTGAGACTTGGAGAGCATATTTTGTGATTGGAATTCAACAACTTTTGAGTGCATTTTTGTGTTTGAGCCTTCATCCAATCAAGAATGGATTAAGAGGAATGATCTGATGCTTTGAGTCTTTCTTTTGTGTCATTTAATTACTGTGTGAAGCATTATATTATCCATTTAATTCAATTGGTTGTAATTTTGCAAGTTTTGGTGTTCTTGGTTGCACTGCCGATTAAGGCCAGTTTTTGTAAATAATGATCCCCACTTGAATTCCTATAGGAAGGCTACCATGGACACTTGTAATCAATTATTGGAGTGTTTTTATAGTGTATATAGTGTGTTTGGAGTCTTGGTTTTCAGGGGAAGAGTTGAATTCATCAAACACTAGGCAAGTGCAAGTGCATTCTGGCTAGTGGCTTCGAGAGGACAACAGTAAAGAAAGCTGGTAAATGGATTGGTTTGAGCCAATAAAGAGAATGGGAGTGTGGAAACATGTATTCCAGACATTTTGGTGAAAGGAGGAGAGTTGGGGAGGTCATTGAAGCCCCCAAAGTTGGAAAAGGGTGCCAAAATCCTAGAAACCCTTGATTTTAGGGGGTATGAGGACAATCATATGTTCGTCCATTTGGGAGACCTTACACATGTTAAATATTGAAGCCTAGGGTACCAATAGAAGGAATATCCAAAAATATTTGTGGGTTGTTAAGGTCATTTTTGAGAAAAGCCAAGAAAACAGGTTCTAGGAGGCCTAATTGGGGAAAAAGGCTACAAGGCCTAAAATTGGGTTTTTCTTGAATTCGATGGGTAAATGAAGAAATAAACCTGCAAGAAGGATTATAGTGGAGAAATATCACCCTATGAATTGTTGGAAGACCTATTCCAAGAGCGAAGAAAGGTTTGGGAGCTTTGTGGCAAAATTGAGCCCAGGGAAGCTTAGTGGTGAATTGGGAGAAAAGGTGAAGAATTTGAAATTGGTGGAGAGTCTTATGAAGTGAGAGGGGTTTTGGAGAGATCCTTGAGTAGGGTAGATTGGAATACCCTAGGAAGACCAAAGAATAGGTCTTGGGAAGAGCAATATTTCTCTTGAAGGATAGGACTCCCCATCAGTACGAAACTAAGGATGAGAATCTTACCCCTTACAAGAGAATGGCTGATAGTTTCAAATAGTATTTCAATGGCATAACTTTTCAACAAATAGCAAGTATTTAGAATAGAGCTATAGATGCTATGGCAACCGTGGGTTCCTTGTTGGATATTCCGAGTAACGTGCCTAAGTTTGAGTTTCTGGTTGAACAGTTGTTGGTCCCTGCCTATGATATCCCTGATACTGAGATGGTGTGTACCATTGTTGGTCCTACATCTCCTTGGTATAAAGACATATTCAACTATCTAACCAACCAGACCTTACCTCAAGACTTTTCCAATAACCAATGTTGAACCTTCATCCGTAAGTCAGCTAAGTACACCATCATCGAAGAAACCCTATATAGACGTACCCTAGACAACGGCCTCATGAGATGTCTCGATGTTGAAGAAGCACAAACAACTTTGTGAGTAGTGCACGAGGGTATATGCGGATCCCATTCGAGTGGTCCTACTTTATCCCTTAATATTATGAGACTAGCCTATTATTGGCCTACAATGGAGAAAGACTCATACATCTTTGTAAAGAATTGTAGACAATGTCAAATACATGGAGACTTGATAAGAGCACCAACATAGGAACTTCATCCAATTACTTCACCGTGGCCCTTTGCCCAATGGGGACTTGACCTCATAGGTAAGATACACCCTTCATCGTCCAATGACCATAGATTCATCATTACCGCTACCGAATACTTCACCAAATGGATTGAAGCTATTCCCATGACCTACATCACTGACACCCAAATATCTAAGTTTATCCTAAACTATATCATTTGTGGGTATGGCGTACCCCAATCCATAATCACAGATAATGGTCGCCCATTCAAGAACCAAGAAGTACACCATTTATGTGAAGAATTCCATATAAAACACCATTTTTCCACCCCGTATTACCCACAAGGTAATGGCCAAGTCGAGGCATCTAATAAAACCATTGTTAGAATCTTGAAAAAGACTGTCAATGATGCTAGTCATGACTGACACCTATAGCTTAATCCCACCTTATGGGCTTATCGTACAAGCATCCGTACTCCCACCGACGCCACTCCATATTCCCTCATATTCGGGTCCGAAGCTATCTTACCTATTGAGGTTGAAATACCTTCTCTAAGGGTATCCTTGAAGGGTCATATTGATGATGAAGAATATCGGGTATCTAGGTTACAAGAACTAGAATTGCTAGATGAACGAAGATAGAAAGCATTAGATCATTTGCAAGCATATCATAATCACCTTTTTCATAGCTACAATAGGAAGGTTCTCAATAGACACTTTGACATTGGTGACCTGGTATTAATGGAGAATCCTAAGAATCAAGCTGAAAGAGAAAAACTAGGTAAGTTTGAACCTAACTGGTTAGGGCCTTATATTATCACAAAAGCCTTTGGATCAGGAGCATACCAACTCTCTACTCCTGAAGGAGAGCCACTTTTGTCCCCTATCAACAGTCTTCATCTAAAGAGGTTCTATGTTTAGCTTTTGAGAATCCGTGTCTTAATCTAGAAAATACAAATAAATGAGAAAACAAAAAAATGCTTACCTTGATGAAAACCTGGCAAACAGGTGTCTTTGTAACACCAAAAAAATTGATAAAATCAAAAAAGTAAAGAGAAATAATCCGTCCAATAGTGAAAACTGCTTCGGTGGCACTATGGATAAGTACCATGGTGAAAACTTGAAAAACAGGCGCCATGTGTAGCCAAACTTGCTCTTTCGTCTACCATCATTCCAATCAGACTTTTCCACCATCCCTCATTATAAATGGTTTTCTTATCCATTGCTTGGAATTATTGACATGTAACGTCCCATTCCATCACATTCCCTATTCCATCTCGCAAGTCTTATTCCTGACTAGCGGAAAATACTTGTCCTATACCATAAACGCCTTGTACATAGCATCACACCATCGAAAATGTCCTGGAAAAATCCAAAAACATTAGAAAACTTCAAAAATCCAAAAAAAAAAAATCAAAACATGTCAGAAAATCCCAAAAATAATGTCAATCATGTCAATTCAGTCATGTTAAGTCAGTCGTAGACATAGTCAAACTACGTTTCCTCTATGATTGGGATGTAGGCAAGGCCATCAATCGATGTGCCCCTGAGGCATTAGGTCTATCAGTCTAGGTTTGTCATGTATCACACATTTAAAATCATGACTCTTTGTACAATCAAAGTCATTGGTCGTGTTGAACTATGAGGTCTCTACATGTACAACATAGGCAAGGCTAATCAATTGATGAGCTCCCGAGACCACACTAGGTTAGTCCAATAGGGTTCATTCACAATAATTATCACACACATTGCATATCATTCACTTAGATGCATGTCTTTAGTCACATTAGGTCATACTTTAGGGTAACATCTCATGTCATACACTATCCAAATGCACACACTTTTATCAGTCAAGGAATCAAAACAAGTCATGCAACGACAAGGCAAAACATCTCAAAGTCCTCAAGTCAATATCAAACACATTGTCAAAATGATCAACTTATGTCCTAGCAAGATATGTCTTTCTTGTCAACAGACCTCAAAAATTGTCATAGTCTCATGTGGCTTGTCACTTCAATGTCTTTAGACTCCAATGTCTTATACGACATGTGTCTTTTCTGAAACCAGGCCTTTTCATGCCTTATACAAATAGTCACCAAGTCGAAACCAGACTCAACGTCTTATGTGGTATGTGTCATTCTCTCACATTACGCTATGTCAAACATCAAACAATCAAACAATCCCACAAGATCAAGTTTTGGCGAATACTTTTATTTGACTTTATGACTTTACATCTTATTTTGTCTTATCTTTTTATTGATTTGTGAATTTAGTCCCATTACTAGCTTTCTCAAGGATGTCCTATCAAGGATTTAGAGAAGCAATGATGTATCAGGACTCTTTTTCTTTGGCTGCTGTCTATCAACTGTCTTTTTAGCATTGGTTTTTGGGTCATGTTACTAGTTTCCTCAAGGATGTCCTATCAAGGATTTAGAGGAGCAATGACATCTCATGACCCATCTTTTATTTGTCTATTGTCTATGGTTTGTGTTGACAACAATGACTGGGGCAATTTTGTCCTTAGTTGGCATTTTGAAATTCCTGTCTACGACTGTCTGTTTTTCATAGATGGATGGCTTTGTACACTATGGTCTATCTCATATCATAGTGTGTACTATCCATTTGTGTCATGTCCTGCCCAATGATGATAACAAGCAAGCATAGCATAGTTGGCACAATATCAAAGATTATGTCTTTTTCGCAATCAATCAACCTTCATTATATCATTTTTTCCATCAATCATCCTTTATTATTTCTTATTAACATTCTAAATTCATTCATGCTAACATTTCTCTTCTTTGACATAATGATAAAGTCCTGTGACACAACATAAAAAAAAAAAAACATTAGACGATAAGCATTCCACATAGTTGCATTGCATTTCAACATATAGATAGTAACATACATCTTCATTTCATACATTCAACATCATTGCATAATAAGAATTGCATCATCTACATAATAGACACATCATATTCATTTCACCATCACATATAAATAACATCATATACATTTATTGCATCCATTATCATAAGTAAATTAAGACATCCATAACATAATAAAATTCATCTCATAACATGTAGAAACATTTCATTCATAACGCATGTACATACATCATCTAGGAAACATAATCATATAGAAATAATGCATCATCCATAACATAGAATTGCATATCATATAGAAGCCACCAAAATCATATATATATTGCTCAAAAATGTTGCGTCACAGTACAATGTCTGAATGTATCCATAAATAAAACATGAGCTCGCAGGCTCTCTAATCAAAATACAAATGTCCACATATGTAACCCTATCATCATGTCCCACTACCACTACTTTCATTTGGTGAAGGTGATGGGAAAATCCTTGAAGGTGCTCTCTGCGAGGTGGAAGGCCTCTCATATGGACCTATCCTCGATGGTCCTAGCACTCCCTCTGTACTCTATGTCCTCTGACTCCTGCTCTGGGACCTCTAACTCCGCACCTCTAAAAGGCTGGGAGCTCGTCTCTCTGCTGGCACCACTACCTCATATAAGTCCCTATAATAGGTGGCCCTCTCAACTGATTTGACCAACTCTCATACCAAGCCATCAGATGAGGACCCACTACAAAGGCGTCTAACCTCTGTTAACTACTACTCTATCTCATGCCTTTGCACTATCGCCTGATCTCTCTCCATAAGAGCATTTTCCCTCTTTGTGTAGGCACTGTCTCTCTCTAACATCATCGCATCAAACTCTGCTATCATGACTCTGAGTCTCTCCTCCAAAGCCTCCCTGTCACCATCCCTAGGAGCATCCTCCTCCCATCTCCCCTCCACTATCCAATCTCTGAGCTCTCTCTCCTGCTCCTCCATCGGTGCCTCCTCCTCAACATCCTCCTCCACATCATCCTCAATATCATCCTCGCTGTATCTTGCCAAAATACCTAGAGGGTCTATAGCCATATACTCATCTAAATCCTCTGCAATATCCTCTACTACTACCTCCGCTGTAACATGCTCACCCCCAGCTTGTACATCCCCTCCACCTCTGATGTCCAACATTGGCGCATCTTGAAGTACCTCCTCACGGATAGGTGATAGTGCACCTACCCTACCCCCTCTCCATCCCCTCTGACCTCATCTACCACCTCTACCATCACCGTCTCTACCACCAACTCTCCCCACTCTAACACCTCCACTTCTCTGTCATCCTCTAGGTCCTATCCCTCGTCTCTCCACTGGTGCCAAAAAATCTGGATCGGTATATGGAATAGGACGATTCTCTACCCACCATGCATCATATGCCGCTGTCATACCTGGGTCTACTAATCTATCTCTCCACGCCCACTGTACTTGCTGTAATGCCTATATATCTACCTCAGCTATAGTAACTGGTATCATAGGTCCCTAGTGTGGAACCTCTATGGATGAATGAGCAAACTCTGCTCTACTCTGAGGCTCATCCTGAACCTCGCCAAACTATCTCAGAACTCTATCTGGCAAGTGTCGCTCAATAATATGAACACTAGAAACAATCCTCCCAATGAGATACTATGTCTGTTTGTAGAAAGGCAAGTGTACATCCTCATCCACCCACTCCTCACAATCCATGTAGGGTCTCCATGTAAACTGATCAAGTGTGTCTAGTGCATGTCTCCAAAACCCTGTGTCTCCCACATGTGTCTGACTAATCTATCCTATATACTGGAACACATATGGGAATCTCTCCTCTCGCTCTACAATGACTGGAGAACGAAATATAGCTATCCTCTCCCAACCCCATACCATCAACAGTGTAGTCCGATAACTCAATGACTGAGCATCTCTATAAACAATGTCGTGTAGATGAAAGTATAACATCCCAAGTAGACATGGACCCCATGCAGACATCATCTCGCTCTCCAACATCTCGACCAACATAGCTCCCCATCCCACTAGAAACCCATGACCCCATCTATCTAGAAGCAATATCCCTCCAATCAATGTACATAAGATACAGTCAATCTGATCGTATCTATCTACTAGCACTGGCCATCTAATCTCATAGTGCTCGATCCCAAGCCTACTAATGTCATCCACCTGATAAAACTGTGCCAACTCAGTCAATCCTTGTTGGGTATCATACATAACCCACTCACCTCTAATAGGCAGTCTCAGAATCCTATACACATCCTCCAATGTGACAGTGGCCTCCCTAGTCGGTAAACGAAACGACGATGTCTCTGAATGTCATCGCTTGCAAATTGCCATCAACATCCCCCTGTTCGCCCGAATGGCAGGCATCGAAAAACAATGACATAGACCTAGCTTCCATAGAAGCCAAATCTCTGCACTTGTCAAATTATCCCTCAGATCGAACGTATCTAGATGTGACTCCTGCGTATAAATAGGATGTAGAACCACCTGCATTTGAAAACAACATGTCAAGAATTTTTGAATTTTCCTTAGAAAAAATTTCAAAACAATTTGACCAGCCAAATGCGGCTCACTTTTACAGATGCGATGCATTTTTCCAAATGCAGTGCATGGAGCCTCAGATGCGGTGCATATTACATATGCGTTGCATATTTTCCAACTCCCCTATCAACCTACTACACATGCGGTTCACTAAACCACATGCGGTGCATTTTTACAAATGTGGTGCAGTTTCATTAGCCTACCTTACTACAACATATGCGTTTAATTATTCATATGCGGTTCACAAGTACACATGTGTCTATCCATGCAAATGCGTTGCGTAACTACACATGTGGTGAATTTTCATTTACATGCAGTCATTCCCTAATTAGCCTAATCTAGCCTATGCGTGTTTTCACACATGCGTCATTTCGTAGTTAGAAGCAGTGAATATGACGACATATGCGTCATCCACGATGCACCGCATTTGCTTAATTAATTTTCTATGCCTAGGAAAACGTGCAACAAATAAATTTCCAGGGTTCATTTTCACGTACATACTGGTGGTCCTGCATTGGCTAGCCTCCTGAATGTCCAGATCCGATATCCACGATGCCTAGCGTATGGAATGGGTGCTATTTTCTTCTGTTAGTTAGAGAAAATTTCCTCTTTTTCTAACTCCTCTGGGTGCAAATGAATTAGTTTTAGCCCTAATTTCTATTTATAGGTGGGTTTGAAATGGCATTTCTTCTAACCTAATCTATTGGCCGCGTAACCTTTCAACTTCAAACAACCTATATTCGTCCGTATTAACTCCAAATTCATTTCCGTCGACTCCATAGCATTTATGATTATCCAATTGACTTATCAGGAATATTTCCTGATTTTTTTGAAACTTTCAAAAATTTGTCAATTTTCCCGAGGGGGCATACCTTAACCTGTTTCATGTTGGGGCACAATCGGGGCATATTTTCTTTGACACAATGTCGTACCAACATTGTATCAAAGAGGGGCAAGCTGTAGATACCGAAAATTGGTCTAGGCATGTGAGTACACATTCGACATAATTTTCTATAGTCCGTCGTCTTGATTAAATAATGTTTATTATTTAATTAGCCTTTCTAACACATATTTCCTCTATTAATTAAATATCCCTTTTTAATTAATTCATTAATTCATAAATAATCTTTATTCAACTTGATTAATTAAATAAATCATATTTATTTAATTACATTGCGAACTAATTAATTCTTGCCCCTTTATCTATCAATTAAATAAATTATTATTTAATTACCCCTTTATCATACTTTTCCAACTATAATTAAATATATTTATTTAATTATTCATTTAAGCCCTTTATCTATAATTAAATATTTATTATTTAATTATTCATATTATCCTTTTCAAACAGTCAAATTAAATAAATTACTTTATTTATTTAATTAAAGTCTCTTATTTTTGAATGTTGAATTAAATTAACATTTAATTCATATTTTAATTAATTATGTCACATTCTTCTATCATTCAGTTATCTAAGTCATTCACTCACCTTCTGACTTGAGATCTATTTTTAGTTCTTCAGTTATCTCTTGAGTTCAACACTAGTTTATCTCTGCGAGAGAACTCTCCATCACAACTAGTTCTAACTCCTGTTTGCATTCAAATGCATTTATTCTTCAACTTCTAACGTTGGATTTTCCATAAAAAGACTATTTCTTCTATTTTTGGAGATTAAGATTGTGAACTCGTGTTCTAACTCATGTTCTAAATTAGTCTCTGTCTATAGTTGAACTCACGTTCTATCTGACAGAACTCACATCACATGGCATTCATCAATCTCGTCCGTCGATCTCTCTTTCAATCTGAGCTGATCATTTGAAAACACAAAATCTATAAAATGGCCTGTCATTATCATTATTCCTCCTCCTGAAATTATTACACTTTTGAGAAGAAACAATCTTTGATATTTTGCTTAGACATTCAACACAGCTATACTTGCATTCAAACACATAAATCTAAGGGCAAGAACACTAAAAAGGAAAAATAGAGAAGAGCAATGGAGTTAATTCGAAAGGGTGAATGCATATTCGGTGAGATCAATTCAGTTTGTTAATTATTCATTATGTTTTCATATTCGTTCTTTATTGTTTGATTTTAGATTAGGATTAATATTGTTCATTCTAGGTTTAGATCTTATCACATATTTAATCTAATCTTACATAAGGCACTCTTGAGGGTGCACTTGAGGATAAGGGGGGTCATGATAATCAATTCCTGTATGGTGTTCACCGGTTTGCAATTGGTCATAAAATTTGTGAATCTCATGTTCATTAGTAAGATCACCACCTTGTTTACTTAAAATGGTGAACCCTTTTCCATAAGTTTGGTGAAGGTTAATGGGAGGATGGGTGACAGGATTGTTGTAATATGGTTGAGCAACAACAGGGGTGGAAGAACTAGGCTTACCTTGAGTGGGTATTCATGGTTCGATGTTGGTTTATGGATGAAGGTAAGAAAATGAGTCATGGGATGACATGTCAAGAATTGGGGGTGGTAACATGGATGGGTAAAAGGCAGTGTTGTCTTCAAGGTTATACAAGAACTCATTAAGGAACCAACACATGCTAGCATCATCCTCTCCAAAGATGACAATCTCTAGAGGGGGACATTCTACAAGAGTAGGATGAGCAGGAGTGGGTTCAAGGTCATGAGGATCGGTGGAAAAAGTGCAACTTGACATATGCATAAAGGATTTGAGGGAGGTCCATAGCTTCTTGAAAGATATGGCCATGATGAAAGTTCGGTGATGTGCAATAAGGGGATCAACCAGAAAATCTGGAAAGTAACATAGAAAAATAAAGATAGAAACCAGAAAGGCAAACTAGGTGTTGGAAAAGATAGAAAGTGGGATATAAACTGCACAAAACAACTAGGTCACCCAGTGTGGCAACTTAGTCCCAATGGTGTTGTTTTTGAAAATTTTGTGATTTTTTATCTAATTTTTATGGTTTTTTTTATATTTGGATGCAAATAGAAACTGAAAGTACAAGAAATTTTTGTGTTTTCTTATTCACAATGCAATGCAATGCAAGGTGCAAAATTACCATGAAATTTCACTAAATGCACTTTTATTCTTAACCCTAGAATGCAAACAATGCAAGAGTTGAATGCAATGCAAGCTATTTTAAGATGAAATGCATAAAACAAGAAAGCTAGCTAGTGTTGATAGTCGGGTTCACCAAAATGAACTGCCAAAATCATATTGTCCTACCAGCGAAAAGAGGATTTTCTGGCTAGGCTCTTAGGGTTTTGCACCCTAAGAGAACTTAGTTGGGAGAATGGCTCTCTTGCCTAACTAGGTGGATACGTTTAAGGCATGGTTCATTCAAAAGGGGGGAGGGATTTTGATGATGGTTGTGCTAAGTGTGAGAACTGTGTGAACTGTGGCTGATGCTAAAAGTAAAATTAAACTAATCTAAGAACATGTAAATGTAAATGAAGCAAAACTAAACTAATGCAAACTAACTAACTATATGCCCTAAATGAGTATTTTCTGAAAATTGACAGAGCGGGACAGAAAGTGTGTACTTGGGAAATAATGTGATAGTAGAATGCTCCTGGAATCTCTTGGAAAGTGTTGGAAAATGGCAGAAGGACACTTATGCTAACTAGGGCGACCTAGTCCTCAAACTCGAAAACTTTCTCGAAACAGGTTTCGAGGAACTGGGTGCCTGAAAACACAAATACCCTTTTTTGGGTTAGGCACAGGGACAGGGTTTCCAATAGTGGCAACCTAGTCCTCTTGTGAATTTCCAAGGATTTAGGCCTTGGTCTTGTGGGTCCTTGTGAATGTTCCCCTTTTCTGAGCCCCATGACAGGAAGTCTCAAAAGTGACCTGCAACTTGTCTTTTGCCCTTTCTAGGGTTTGCAGCTTGGAGTTGACTTGAGAGGGATGTTTTTAATTCTTACAACACCTTTTCCTTCACCTAACCTACAAAAAAAGATCTAGAAACACATGAAAAGACCAGAAATAGTTAGGGTTAGGATATAGGGGTTTTCCTAAGTCAAACCCCTTGATAGGTGATTAAACCCAAATGAGATAAACACAAAGGAGAGCAAGAGTGAATGATAATACAATAGAGTAGCTTCCCAAACCTTTGTTGATGGACTGTAGCATGCATGAGAAGCTTCAATGGATGAGTTCTAAAAACCCTAATGCTTGTTTTCTTTCTCGGTTTCTTGAGTACTTGATGATTGAGAGAAAGAGAGTTAGAGGAGTAAAATGAACTAAGAGAGTGAAAATGAGCTAGAGGAGAGGCAAAATGGAGGCCAAAAACCTTATTTGTACAAGTGAAATCCTAGTTTTCTTGAAATACAACCTAATAGGCCAACCCTAGGGTTCAGGGGGCAAGATTCCCGTTGAATCTTATTTAAAATTTGATTTTTATTCTTAGAGGGACTAGGTCACCCAAAGTGGTGACCTAGTCCACCTAGGCAGATTTTGATGTTTGTCAAAAATTCGTTTATGTTTAATGGTGTCTATTACATTTTCCTCTCGAAACACACTTAGGTTGGGACTAAATATGTATTAAAAGGGAAAATTAGAATATGAAAAGGGTTGATTTAGGGGTGATAAGCCAAGAGAGTGTTAAAATACAACACAACACTATGTTTTAAGGCTTAGGAAGGTGGAATAATGTATTATTTAGGTGAATTATGTTGAAAGGGTCTTAGAAAAGTGAGGAAATGTGTTACAACACTTCACAACACCCTATTAAACCATCATTAGATTAGTGTTAAAATGCAAGCTTACAAGGCTGAATCAAGGTAAACAAGGCCAATATGAGTGAAAAGTACCAAGGTATGCACTTTTTGGCGACACACAAAGAACACTTTCCATTAGTCGAATCGAACTGTATAGACACACATAGTAACTTTGAAACTAGCCTTCTGGAGGATCAAACTAAACAATAGGTAAAATAGGGGGGATAAAAGGGGGTACCTTTTCCTCCTATTCTACCTAAGTCATGCAAATATGTCCTAAGAATCCTAATAGGATTGACTATCAACCTCTCAAGATGAGTCAATATGCAATTAGGAGGACTTAGGAGGGGGTGTTCTTTTAGATAAAATTGGTTCACCACCAAGAAAATGCTTGGAAAAGATAATGTTTGAAAACACACTATGATATGTGAAACAATTAAAATGAGCTAAATGAAGTTTATAAGTACTGAAAATGAATAACCCCAACTTAGGGTATGTGTACCTAGGAAACTTGGAGATGCAAATAGGATTTTTGAAATGAAAATAGACTGCCAAAATATTCCTTGGAGGACTAAGATGCACTTGCTACCATCTTAGTCTCATTGCTATTTTTTGAGCAAACACAAAATCTTCGGATGATGGAAAAGAATCCCGAAAAATTTCTAAAGGATTCCACATGGAGGACTAAGACGCATTTGCTCCCGTCTTAGTCCCGGTCAGAATTTTTCAAGTTTCTGAATACAATCCTGAAACCTAAGATCTGAACTTCCTTCTTCACCAAGTTTCTAGATCTGAACGTGCAAAAAAGTCCTACAAAATAAAGGAATTTGGTTTGATTGTTAATGTGGGTTTCCTTGGTCAAACCCCTTATTTGGTAATTAAACCTTGATGAAAAATCATGAATTTGAAAATGGAAATGTGTGTGTGCCCTAATCTTAAATGTGTTTAAGATTATGCAAGCTATGATATGAACAAATCCTCTTCAAATGTTTTAAAATAAGATCCCTAAGATGCAAATGGAAATGACCTATAAACGAGATCTCTAATCACTCTAACAAGTCATAAAAATGAAATATACCTTCCTTAGGTAGAAATAGAGAAATAATGGAAGATGGAATCAATAGAAAAACAATTCCTTAGGCTTGGATAAATGGGTAGTTGCATCTCCAACCTATAATCTCTCATGATCCACAATAGACATCCATTACTAATTTTTGTAAATGCAAGATCTTGACTTGGAAAGACTTGAAAAACCTACAAAAACACAATAGAAGGTTGCTCCAAAACTCTGAAACTTCCTCCAACTTGGTCACTACTCACTTACCTAGCTACTTGGGTGAAAATGAGAAGGGATTATTTATTTTATAGGAATTCCTACCTAATACTCCAAAAACTTGATCTCAAAGGCCGACAAAAGGTCAAATTAATTCAAATATTTTCATTTCTCACTCTTAACTCCCAAAAATAAAGCCCCTAGGAGTATGATTCCCTATGTGACATCTTGGTCCCACTGGGTGGGACTAAGATTCCACCAATGGCACCTTGGTTCCACAAGGCTTAAATTGCTAGTTCAAAAGGTGGATTTCCAAGATTGATGATTGTTTAAGGGTTTTGGTCTAGTTTTAAGGTTAAAATATTCCTCAGGATGCACAAAAAGGGGTCTTAGGGGCTCATAATAAGTGACCTAAAGGGGAATTAATGCAAGGGATGCTAAAATAGGTCCAAATTAAGTGTGAAAATGCCAAGGTATGCATTTTACTACACTACATTTAGCCTACACTTTAGCGCTCATATGACACTATGTGCATATGAAAGCTAAAGTACTTCAATAAGTAAATTTATAAAATAATACTCACATGGATTCATTACGGAGAATGAAGCCCCCACTATAGTTACCTTTATTCTACATCATAGATTTGTTAGAAGCTCAAATATAGTCCTCTTATCCAACTTACTTAGCAAATTAAATTTGAGGGTAGATGTATGGGCCCCTTAATTCTGCTCATTTTACGAAGGTGGAATCAAGGTAGAAGATCCACCACATTAAACTAGACAAGTCCATCACAAGGAATTTCCAAGTACCATGCCATGTAATGATAGACATTGGATGAGAATTGGAGTGGAACCATGATTCCAATGCAGCAAATGGGGTCGAAAATGGAGGTCACTAGCTTGAAATATGTGAATTTGATTAAAGAAATACCTTTTTTATTTAACATAAAAAAAACCTAAAAGTGCATATATAAAAGGTAAAAAAGAGAGTAAATCACATTCATTTCATATTTTTACCTTGTGCAAAGTAAGCAAGGAGTAGAGTGAGCCACCATGTTGAGTAGATGTCCATCCACCATCTGCAGATTGATATTTTATGGGAGGCAATTGCACGGGGTGAGCTACAACGTACTGTGAGTAGATTTCACATTCTTTGTACTTCAATTTAATCAATTTTTAATGTTTTTATGAAATTTTTAAGTAAAATTATAGGGTAGGGAAGGTTTTTCTTTAAGTTTTTTAGATTGTCGCAATTGTCCCACTTTGTTGCAAAGTTTCCCAATTAAGGAATAAATTGTCTAGAACTCTTAATTAACACGCCCTAGAGAAACTTTAGCACACTTTTTGATTGTTAAAGCACAAATTTGAGATTTTAAGATGTTTTAGCTAACATTTTAATTTTTCTTTTATGGCTATACACTCAAAAAATGTACAAGTTCATTTTGGCACACTTGATCCTGATTAGTAAGAACATTTCATCGTATTTTGTCTCTTAATTTAGTAAATCATTATTTATTGGATTAAGTCTTCCTCTTTCAGTGATTAAATTAATCAATTTAATTTAATTAACCTTACATCTCTGTTTAATTAAATAAATCATTTTATTTGATTAAATTCTCTAAAGTCCTCTTATTGAATTAAATAAATTAAACCTTATTTGACTTAATCTAACATATTCCATCTAGATTAAATAAATCAAATCATTTATTTAATAAATCATTTCATCTCAATTCTTGACTTAAATCAATTCATAAATCTAAGTCTAAATTGTCACATCACCTAATTCTTAATTAATTTAATCAAAACCATGATTAAGTTAACCCCTTTCATTAAAATTCTCTAGAGAATTCAACCTACTCAATAAATCAAATACTTTGATTTATTAATTCATCTATTTTCCCTCACAAAGCATCAAAATTCCCTCATTTGAATTCAAAAAGGCCAAGTGGACTTGGTCCTTCCAACAAGGCATTTAAGATCTTTTACGTGTCCTTTGCATTGAGCCAAGTGGTCATAACTCCATTTGACTTCTCATCCACCTTGTCATTTCAATATTTCAAAATTCAAATTTATGCATTTATCATGCACATTGGCCAAAATGTGCTCATTCATCATCCAATCACATGTGGACAAGTGGCACAATGCCATTGGATTATCTTTTTTCCCACATTGCTCAAACCTCACTTTCTCTTCCAAATTGAAAGTTATCAATTGGAGACTTCTCTCCTCATTTCTCATCTACAATCTTCATGCAAAGTTACTCTCTTCACATTGAGAGCTAATTTTTCCCATATCACTCAATCATTCACTATTTTCATAAATTGCAACAAGGTTATGCTCAAATCTCTTTGGAGATTTGACCATTTCTCAATCACATACTATTGCTACTTAGGAATTGGGAAAGAGCCAATTCCAACACTTCATTGGCAACAATTCCCCCATAAGATCATCATGCTATTAGCTTAATTAGGGTTGAATCTATTTTAATTAAAGTTTATGGTGTTCTTCATTTCCTAATTTAGTTTGAATAGATTTATTTTATGGGTTATCTCTCATACTTGTATGCATGCATTTGATCTAACATAATAATGTGTTTTGTTGCTCTTGTGCATTTGCAGGTTTAGGGGTTCACATTTTGGCGCTAGACTTTTAGGCACAGCAACAAGCCAAACAATAAGCTTTATTGGCACAACAACAACTCGACCAACAACAAGCTTTGTTGGCATGACAATAGCTAGACCAGCAACAAGCCTTGTTAGCGCAACAACAGCTTGACCAACATTAGGCCTCATGGGAACAACAATAGATGGACCAACAACAAGCATTGTTGGAACAACAATAGCAAGATCAACAACAAGCGTTGTTGACACAAATGCAGGCATACTGTCAAGCTTTGAACACATAGTAGAGCTTGCAGAAAACACCCACTAGTACTCTTCCCACCCATCAAACACCTCAAACACCTCAAAACACGTTCAGCCCACCTCCCAATCCGAGAAAAGATGTCAAAACACAAATCAAAATACTTTCACAACAAGTGTTGGACTTACAAGCAGGAAAACCATGAGAACACCGGGAAACTTGTGCCCTTACCCTTTTGATAGAAGTCTCACCATGACAAGTATAATGGAATGGGTAACACTAAAAACCACGTCAGGGAATTTCAGGTGCATTGCATGGAGGTTGGATATGATGAAACGTATCTAATGTGACTCTTCCCCTGTAGTCTGAGTGGTCCAACCATGGAATGGTTTTCTTGCCTACCCATAGGCATTAAAACATTCGAAGAAATCGTAGAATCCTTCCTTAAGAATTATGCTTTCAACATGGGTGCGGATGTTAGTTTGGAAGAACTATCAGCACTCAAACAAATGAAAGGAGAGTTATTCACATCATTCCTGCAAAGGTCATGATCCAAGGCCAACCAAAGAAAATGGACCATGCCAGAAGAACAACAAGTTTGCACCATCATAGCCAATCTAGATGAAAACTTGGTGTTCTACCTGAAAATGCAATGCATCACTTCATATGATCAATTGATCCCAAAGGCGCTCAACATCGAAAGATCCCTTACTACGTGAGGAGGCGCATCAACATTCACCCCACCATAGGACAACCGCCCATCCAAAAACTATAATGATAAACCTCAAGCATGGTCAAGGAACAAAATTATAACAAATGACAACATGGTAGATGCTAAAGTGGTCATCAGTGCCCCTAAGCAGAACGTCCAATCCCATCATCAACCAAAAAATCATAATCACAACAATGTGCATACTAATGCGGTAGTGGCACAACAACCACCTTCCACCAATCAAATCAATAACTTGGGAAATCAAGGAGGACCACCTCCCCGTAACAAGTATCATCCCAAGGGAAAATTCATGGCTCTTGGTGAATCGATTGAGTCCATAATGAAGAAGCTGGTTTAAGAGAGTCTAATCAAAATCTCTAACTCCGAGCAATACATGGAACCCATGACCAAACCACCATGGTACAATGAGAACCTCCTTTGCAACTTTCACAAAGTCAAAGGACACACCACCGCCAATTGCATGAGGTTAAAGAACATCATCCAAGACCGCATCGAGGATCAGATTGTTAATGTCGAGTAGCCAGCCAAAAACCAAGACTTGAAAATTTACACAAATCCGATGCCGAACCACAACCAAGGGAACAATAAAGGCAAGCAAAAGTACTCTAGTGCTAATCTAGTGTATGAGGAGATAGTTGGATGTGTTGATGAAATGTTCACAGTCATAAATGTCAAAGGAACCTACAACGACTGTGGAGTCACCACACATGGCGGAAAGGTCACCATTGTCGAGGCACCAGCAAAGACCCCCATTTCTAATACAAAATCCATCCCCTATGACTACAATGTCATTGACCAGTTGAAGAGAACTCCCACCCAAATTTCCATCATAGAACTATTGAAAATCTCCACAGCCCATAAGAAGATCCTTGATGAAGCATTAGTTGTGTCCACCATCTCCACCACCCTTGACATAGAGCAGTTTCAGGCTATGGTGGGTAACATTGCTACCCCAAATCTCATTACATTCTCTGACCAAGATTTCCCCCCGCAACCATCTCATAACCGCGCACTCCACCTTCAAGTGCTCATCCATAAAAAGAAAGTCAAAAGAATCTTGGTGGATGGAGGTGCAGGGCTTAACATTTGTTCTCTAAATCTCATAAAGAAATTGGGATTCACCAAGGATTCCATTAATAAGAACAAAAGCATCATGATAAGAGCGTATGATCAACAAGAAAGAGTGTCTCAGGGCACTATCAAAATCCCCATCCAAGTGGGACAAGAAACTATGGAGACCACCTCTCAGGTCCTCAACCTTGACCTACCTTATAATATCCTCCTTGGACGTCCATGGAATGAAGGCGGTGGCCTCAACTTATCACCAATGTATCAAATTCTCACACCAAAATGAGGATGTGGCTATATATGGGGATCCTAAACCTTTCACCTACTACAAAAACTTGGAAGCAAAGTTTTATAAAATCCCCCAAGTACCAAAAAATGATGAAGGCCCATCTACTTCATGTATTGACCCAACCAACCTCGCCTCCACTTCTGTGACAGAGACACCAGCCATCCCAGATATATCTGAAATCAAATACATGATCCAAGACAATGGGTGTGGTGACTACAAAATGAAAAGGAATGCATTTGTTGTAGGAGAGTTACCACAATCTCCTAGGTCACATGGACAACCTCAGCTAGTTGAAACACCTATCCACACTGTTAGGGAAAACTCTTCTAGATTCTGCCGTTGGGGGGATCTCAGTCAAGAAAATGTGGATGAGGAGGACATCTCAAACACATTGTACCGAGATGAAAGGCCCACCCCCACCCTACCCATGGATGAACTAGCAGAGGACTGCAAATGATGTTTGGTATGGGCTATAACAAGAATGAAAGCCTTGGAAGAAATAGTGATGGACGACTGGAGCCCATCATTGTAGAAAGAAGAATCCAGAACCTTGGCCTTGGGTATAATCCTCCAAGTATAAATGTACGTGGTAGAGGTACTCCCAGAAGGGCAGTCAGGTCCTCTCCTTAGGTAACAACAACCACTCCTAGACCACCTGTATGCCTAGGTATCCCACTTGATAACTTCACCTTTGATGTCACCGATGTTTGTGCTAGTAGTGACGATGATGAAACCATAGTTGGCCTACCCAGGCTCTTTGAGGATTCCACCCTATTAATGATTAGTTCCTCCACAACTAAGTCAAACCAACAAACCCATTGAATCACCTTAGTACACCAACAACTCATCGATCACGACCAACGAGGACCGCCAATTCTAGACTCATTCAAAAATGATAAGGCACTCTCAGAATTCATGGGACTAAGGGATATAGTTTTGTGTGGGGATCACAAGGTAGGCTTCAACATCACATTGGACACCAAGGCATATTACGGGGAGATGACTGAGTCCTTCAGTTGCAAAAGAAAAATATCGAGAATAAGCTCAGAGTTATTGAGTGAAAACCAAACTATGGCGCTCTCTAACCACAAAACAGTAAAAATAAAGGATGCATCCAATAGTGAAAACCTCTCCAAGGCACCGGAGGATGAAGGATTCATTCTCTCCCTACTACTCTACATCAAGAAAAGTTAGAAGTCCTGGCAGAGTAGTGCAACCTAGTCAACTTGGGAATAGAAACAAAACCGCAAATTACTTTCTACGTTGAGTCTCTCCTAACATAGGAACAAGAAATCCTAGTAGCATTTCTGAAAGAGAAAAAGGTAAACTTCACATGGACGTATGCTAAGATGCTAGGTCTAGATCCTGAGGTGATGGTTCATCATTTGGTTGTTTACCTTGGAGCAAAACCAATTAGACAAAAGTTAAGGAAGATGCCCCCACAAATAACCTTTCTCGTCAAGATTGAGTTACAGAAACTTCTGGATGTTGGCTTCATACGCCCGATTGACTATCCATAATTGGTATCCAATCTTGTACTAGTCTCAAAACCGAAAGGGGGCATCCACATCTGCACAAATTTTAGAGACTTAAACAAAGCATGTCCTAAGGATGAATTTCCACTACCCAACATTGACATGATAGTGGATATGGTGGCTCGACATGAGATGCTATCCCTGATGGATGGCTTCTCGGGGTATAATCAGATAATGATTGCAAAAGAAGACCAGCACAAGATAGCCTTTACATGTCCTTAGGGTACCTACTTTTGGAATGTGATTCCATTTGGGTTGAAGAATGCAGGAGCTACATACCAAAGAGGCATGACGTTGATCTTCCATGACATGATCCAAAAAATTGTCAAAGACTATGTGGATGACATATTAGCTAAATCAAAGAAGAGGCAAGATCACATAGTGACTCTAAGTGCAATTTTTGATAGACTGGAAAAATACAAAGTCAGACTCAACCCAAAGAAATGTGTCTTTGGGGTATGATCAGGAAAGCAGCTAGGATACATAGTTTCAATGAGAGGGATAGAAGTGGATCTAGCAAAATTAAAATCAATCCTTGAAATGGAAGTGCCAAGAACACTAAAGAAACTCAGAGGATTACAAGGTAGACTCCAGTCCATCCGAAGATTCATAGCACAACTAGTAGATAAGAAGATTGCCTATTCACACCTACTCCACAAGGGAGTAGCATTCAGGTGGGATGACAAAAGCGAATAGGCATTCAACAAAATCAAGGAATATCTAATTACGCCACTTGTGTCGATGCCACCAATCGTAGGGAAACCATTGATTCTATACATCTCAGCAACGACAATCGCCCTTGGTGTCCTTTTAGCCCAACATGATGAAAAGGGAACCGTGCAATTGATTTACTATATCAGTAGAACAATGGTAGGGCATGAGCTCAATTATACATCACTAGAAAAATCTTTCTTGGCAGTGGTGTTCACAGCCCAAAACTTTTGACACCACATGCTAGCTCATCAAGTTAAGCTGATTGCCAAGATAGACCCCCTCAAGTACCTATTATCAAAAGCAATGCTTACAGGCAGAATGGCTAAATGGGTTATGATACAATCTGAGCATGATATTGAGTATGTAGAATGAAAGGAAATAAAAGGACAAGTGATTGCAGACCAACTAGTAGAATCGCTAATATATGCAGACAACCCGCTCATATCAGAGTTTCCGAATGAGTTCATTTTCAATCTTAGTGAAGCCGATTACTAGAAACTGTGCTTTCATGGCTCCCACACACAAGATGGATCAATAGCTAGCATGTTCTTTATCACCCCATAGGGAGATTGCATACCAAGATCCTACAAGTTAGCATTCCCCTGTACAAACAATATTGCAGAATATGAGGCTTTAACCATAGGTCTCAAGATTGCAACACAATGGTGAATAATGGCACTAAAGGTTTATGGAGACTCACAACTTATCATTAACCAAGTTAACGGTGAATACCAAACTAAGGATGATAAGCTCACACCATAAAAGAAGGTGATAGAAGGACTCAAGGAATCATTTATTGACATCAATTTTGTGTAGATACCGAGGTAAAACAATAAAAAAATTGATGCAATGGCAACGATTGGATCCTTGCTAGACATCCCTCACAATGTCTCAAAACATGAATTCCTCATAGAGTAGCTTCTCGTGCCCACTTTCAAAGGTACTAGAGTCAGAATACACGTGCAAACTCATTGGTCCTAGTGATCTTCGGTACCATGACATCTAAACCTATCTAAGATTAGTAATCCTCCCAGCCGACATTACCCCAAACCTCAAACGAACCTTTGTCAAAAGGTCCTTACAATTTGTCATCCTAGGAGAAACCCTCTTCCGTAGAAGCATCGATGGAACCCTACTACATTGCTTAACACCTCAGGATGCCTTGACTGCTTTAATTGAGATACAGAATGGCACCTGTGGTTCGCACTCAAGTGGTATGACCTTGGCTAAGAAGTTGCTAAGAACCGGGTACTATTGGTCGACAATGGAGAGAGAGGCACATGACTTTGTCAGAAGGTGTCTATAGTGCCAATAGCAAGGAGATCTCATTCATGCACCAGCTCAAGAGTTGCATCCTATCGTAAAATCATGGCCCTTTTCACAATGGGGGCTCGATCTCATAGGTAAAATCACACCCACCTCATCTAATGGCCATAAGTTCATTATCACCGCCACTAAATATTTCACAAAGTGGGTCGAAGCAATTCCCATGGCCTACATAACTTGAAAGCAGATATCCAAGTTCATCCTTAACTACCTCATTTGTCGATATGGTGTTCCCCAATCCATTATCTCGGATAATGGGACACCCTTCAAGAATCAAGATTTCTGTGACTTGTGTGAAAAGTTCAAACACCAACACTACTTTTCCACCCCATATTACCCACAAGGCAATGGCCAAGCAGAAGCTACTAATAAGACCATTTTGAAAATCCTCAAGAAAATAGTCAATGACTCTGGTCGTGATTGGCATCTGTAGCTAAATCCCGCCTTATGGGCCTATCGCACCAGCATCCACATGCCAATAGGTGCCACCCCATTCTCCCTGGTCTACGGATTAGAAGCCATACTCCCAATCGAGATCAAGCTCCCGTCATTGAGAATATCATTGCAAAACCTCATCACAGATGAGGAATACAGGGTCACAAGACTGAATGAACTAGAATTACTAGATGAACAACAAATGCATTCCCTAAATCATCTATAGGTCTACCAGAATCGCCTAAAAAGGAGCTACAACAAGAAGATCAGGCAACGCACCTTCCAAGTCGGTGACCTTGTGTTAAAAGAAAACCAAAAGATTGTGCCAAACTCGGATAGCAAGGGTAAATTTGAGCCCAACTAGCTGGGAACTTTCATCATCACTGCAAGTTATAAATCAGGGGCATATCATTTGTCAACACTAGAAGGTGAGCCTCTGTAGAAGCCTCTGAACAACTCTCATCTCAAAATGTTTTATGCCTAAAACCTTGCAAGGTATAGAAATAAAAAATACAAAAACAATCAAAAAAAGCCCTCAAAAAATGGTTACCTTGATGAAAACTTGGCAAACAGGCATCTTGGTGACAACAAAAAAAATCAAAAAATCAAAAATCCGAAAAAAATCAAAAAAAGGATTGAAAAAAAGTAAAGAAAAAAATCATCCTCCAGTGAAAACCACTTCGGCGGTGGCGCTTTGGACAAGTACCTTGGTGAAAACCTAGAAAATAGGCGTCAAGTGTAAATAAAGCACTCTCTATCCACCAGGATCTGCACGACTCACTCATCCATTCCATCACACTTTATTAATCCTCCATCCACCCATCCGTCTACATCCATATCATACCCTGAGCTAATGTCTATATCATATTCCACCATACAACTACTTGGCATATTCCTAAGGTCAGTTTGTCCTACCTTTATAGAAGTAGTCTATTGCACCACGCTAGGGGCATGTTCCTATATCGGCATCGACTCAAATTTGTGTATATTCTTGAGATCTTCTCAGAACATCAGAAAATCAGAAAACATTCAAAAAAAGTCATCAAAAATCCAAAAACATGTCTAAATATCAGAAAACCTTCAAAAAAGTTCATCATTGAGTCTTGTCAGTCTTTCACCTTTTTGAACTACATCATCTTTGAGCTTGAACGTAGGCAAGGTTGATCTTTGATCATCCCCCAAGATAGTAGGGTCAGTCCTTTAGGCGTCAGTTGCATTGGCAATCTGTTTGCCCATCTCATCTGCATTTAAGTCAGTCCTTTGAGCAATAAAATGACAATTTGCTTGTCCATCTTGTCATCAAGTCATTCCATCGTCATTCAAACTATGTGGTCTCTGTGTGTATAATGTAGGCAAGGATAATATATGGATCACCTCCCAAGACCCCTAGGATAGGTCTTTAAGTTAGTCCTCTCGTCGCAAATCTCGAAAATACCAAAAACAACCTCAAAATATCTGAAAAACCAAAATGCATCCATTTCATCTCGCTTTCACCCGTGATTGTCATCACTCATAATAAAATTAGTTGTCAGCTTCACCCTTTGGTGAGTCAATCAGAAGCAAGTTTAGCAAGTTCACAAGTAAACACCTAATCGTTGGGTTTCTCAAGTCTAAGTCAATAAGCAAGCAAGTTGTTCAACTCAGAGTATCAATAGCTTATCACCCAAATTAGTCTCACCAAAACCCTGATCACTACATGTCTGCGGATGAAGCTTTCTTGTGATGGACATAAGCATCAGGTACCCCACAATAGTTTAGTCTTTCCTAGCAGTATGAAGAACATTAGCTTGTTTTGTTTACTTTATCTTGGTCTTTATGACTTATCTTATGTTGCACTCAATTCAAGGACCTTTCGATGATGCCTAGATAAAACAGGTTTAGAGAGAAGGAAATGGGGCAATAATCATTATCTTTTTATCTATTATGCTTGTGAGATACCCTTGTAAAATAACTTTGTCATATATGTTTTGTTTGGTTTGTGGAGAGGACATTTTAGATATCTTGTTGACCACATAGGAAAACTTGCTTTTTTGTATTTTTGTCTGAGATGTTTAGAATGTTTGAACTACATCCTGAATGAAGTATGTATGTTAAGTGTGAACAAGAATACTCCTATCTGATTGTCGAGTCAAATTCCATCACACTAGGTACAATGCCATTCTAGTCCATTATACCTCGATGCATCATACCTATGTGTGTTATCAAACATAACACAATTGACCCTTTGAAAATACCAATTCCTAGCAATGCAAATCACCATCACCATCCTAACTAATTCTGCAATTCTGCAATTCTCTTATCTTCGTCCCACACTAACATGGTATCCTGACAGTAATCAAAACATCACCAATGCATACACTCCGCATCTGCATAATCATTAGAACATTGCATCACATCATTATCTTAAGTTAGGAGGAATTTGTTATTCGAAACATCTTAAGACAACATTACATCATACATAATCATTTGCATCCATTACCATTTGCATAGCATTACACCATTATTAACATGCATTACATCATTAAAACATGAAAAATATACAAAAATAAATGCATCTACATTACATCACATAAGCATAAGAATAGAAACATCTCATAACATCATACATTTGCATGTCATACATTTGAATATCATACATGTGCACCATACATATCATAAAGAGTGACTCATCTTATATATATCACCAAAAAATACTGTTATGATACAAATCAGATCAAATGTACATCGAATACATGGTACAATAAGGCCCAATACTACAGCCCGTATATCAAAAAATGGAACAAACTGTCCTATGATCAAAGGGGCTAGCCCTGTTGGCTACTACCCTCCCCATCCTGTCTCTCACCATGAGCCTCTATCGGCCACCTCCCTGTCTGCTGGGAGAAATCTGGCACTCTGTTGGCTGAGGGCAATGCCTGTCGGTAGTGTTGCTGATAGTACTCGACCTCTTTGATGGCCTCAAGATGTGGAGGTTGCGCTCTCTAACTGTCTCTGTTGGCCTATCTCCAGATCCCTCTTGGATTGTGCCTAATCTCTCTCAGTTGTGACTATAGTAACCTACTATCGAGCCTCATCTCACTTCATTGTTAGAACTTGTACTTGGCCCTGTAACTACTGAATCAATGCATCATGGGGACTTGGTTGTCCTCCTGGCTATCCTCTTGGCTATACTATCAGCTGCACTATTGGTTGTTGTTGTGGGACTACCTAGGGCTGCCCATCCTATCCTACTGTCGGCTTCACTAGTGGTACACCTCCCTCACCTCTACCTACTAACCTACCCCTAGGCCTGTGACATGGAAGCACTGCCCTAGGAACTGTCAATCTAACTGGTAGTCTGAAGCATGCCCTATATGCTGGAGTCACCCTTGTGTCTACTGGACCCTGATCATATGGCTATGGACAAGCCACCAATTGTCTGAATGAGGACACTATCTTGTCTACTAGAATAAGTGGTCCCCATGTTGTCTCTATGGTCAAGCATGTGAAGAGTTCCATGTACTGACCATCAAGAATATCCTGCACCTCGGCGAACTACCTGGCTACCCTGTCAGGAAGGTATCTCTCTATCATAGTGTGCTCCCGGCCCTACATGAACTTATCTTGGTGAGAAAAGAAGAGCTATTGAGCATCATCCTACCATGTCCCTACACCCATCCATGGCCTCTAGATAAACACTATCATCTCATCTAAAACCCGCCGCCAGTGGGCTATACCATCTGTACCCATATGAGTGAAGCGAATCCTCGCCCCGCCGTACCGCCATATAATGGGATCATTAATATCTATAATGATCGGTGTCACAATCGGGCAAAGCACTGGAATCCACTCCCATGCCCAAATTTGCAGAAGAGTCAACTCAGCCCCAAGAGCTCGACCATCCAAATATACAAACTCGTGCAAATCCCAGTACAAAGAGGCCAACAGTATTGTTCCCCAGGCATAGCATACTCGGCGAGCACACATCTGTTGCCATGCTAATCCAGAACCTGGACTCAAATATCGGCGGTGCCGATCAGGGGCCATGAGACCAGAAATAATCGTGGCAACAATCAGGCTATAAGTAGGGGCTATCCTCGGGTACCTCTCCAAATCTATCTGACCATCGCAAAGGATGAGCTCGTCAATACCCATAACACCAAAGCAAGCATCCCTACCCTCCTCCAAATCATAAATCACTCACTCTCCATGAATGGGCAGTTGTAGGATGTGCCAAACATCCTCTAGAGTAATGGTAGCCTCACCGGTAGGAAGATGAAAAGATGACATCTAGTTGTGCCACCGCTCAGACAAGGCATGCATCATACCCAGATGTCCCCGAATAGTAGGGACATGCGCAGTGTACTATAGACCGAGTATCCCAGGTTGCTCCTAAAGGAATACATGCATACCCTGCAGTCTCTCAAGTACTGGCCACCGGTGCTCCCTTGAATGAATGACCTCATCTCTCTCCTGTGCAAGAAAAAACTATCACATCAGTTTACCTAGAAAAAATCTGTTGTCTGTATCGCCTTTCGCTTTTGAAACAGCAAAAGCAACACTGTTTGCAAAAGTGGCAAAATTTGTAATTTTCCAAAATACATCGCGCGATGGACTTTGATAGCTAAATTTTTTGAAATGGCCCACGTGACGGACTTTGATAGCAAAATTTGACAAACTAGCCCACGCGGTGCTATTTGAAGAAGCGGTCAAGTTTGATGACAAAAAGATCCCTAAACCTAAACTACGTCGTGCGGTGCTCTATGCACAAGCTGCCCTATATAGGACTGTGAGGCTCTATGCACAAGTTGTCAAAGTCTCAGAGCTCTAGGTGTCAAATTTTTCAAAGTTTAAGATTGCAAATGTATTGAAAGTGACCCCTCGAGGTCTATTTAAGCCTAAAAATTAGGGTTTTCTGACCTAATTTGACCTTCTAACTAGGGTTTTGGTCCCTCGATACCATTTTCATCAAACTGAGTCATTCTGCATCCCTTTTGGAAATTTAATGCATTTTTCTGGCATTCTGGGGCATTTCTGCCTAGTCGAGCACTTTATCCACTTTTTTCGCGAGATTACCCAAAAACTCAAAAAAATTATACGATCTCTCGAGGGGGCAATATCCAACAATATCCTTCCACTAGGGCAGCAGTGGGTTTGTTGTTGTTTTTTCCCATATAGAGATTGTAGTCCTCTAAGAGGTAGCCAACCCCTATTATAGATGACTACAAAGGCTAGTGGCCAACTAACGAGGGTTAGTTATGGACTAAACTCTCCTACACTTTTGGCTCTGTAGGACCAAGGTGGGTAAACCTAAATGTGTTCATAAGAATTACCCATAACTGGTAAGAACACTTCCTGTATATAGATCACAATCCCTACACACTCAAGGGAATAGTCATTATTCTTGATAGTGGCAGACCGAGGAATAATTACAGGCACCAAAGAGTAATGGAATTGACCAATTTAACAAAAGAATTACTTTTCGTAGGAAGAAAATGTTTAATATGTGGCTATGTTCAACACTTGGATCATCATGCTTAGAACTATAGTCTTACACCAAAGAGAAAGGTTGCAAACATTATCCAGTGCCTCATCCATTGGGCGATGGAGTCATACAAAGTATAATTCTGATACTGTGAACTTATCTTCATATAGCCTTACTACCATGAGATATTTTTGTATATTAAAATAGCACTTCTTAGCAAATCCTGAGTACATACAACCATGAACGTGTAATTCAAATTTTCAAGCATTTGATTAACTCATTATGTTAAAGCAAGAATACAAATTACACTTTCAATTAACCATTGAAACCGAAAAGAGAAACCCTTGATAATATTATTCATAATCCATGGCACACACACAAGAGAGCAAACTATCTTAATTTTTTAGATTTGTTTCGATATTAGTAATTAAAAAAGCATAGCATACTAACTTTATACAAATTCCCACCCGAGATGATTTCCTGAACAATGTTCACAAAATTCCAACATTAAAGCTAACTAAACAAACTTCCAAGTTTCGGACCCAAAATTCTGAGCCACAATGAGTCATGAAATCTCCTTTATATAACAGGAGAGAAAAAAGAATTAGGCAACATTGTCAGCATCAAAATTGAATTTCAACCCAAAGTGAAATTCAAATTCACATTCCTAATCATTTGATAACAGTGTATATGATCAAAGGAATAAAAAATGGTTACACAGTAACCAGTCGGAAAACAAAATTTTGTGCAAAGCACATGCATGTCCAGGTCCACACGATGTAACTGCAGGAAAAGAGAAGTTCAACACACCCACCACCGATAACCATCAAGAAAACACACAGCCCCGGTATAGGCGACCGCTTCGAGTCCACGCCTGAGACAGTGATGGAGCCATCTTTGCAACACCAACCTTGTCAGCGCAACCCCTAACAATCAGACCTGATGCCAATGTAGTTATAGGCTCAATCACTAGGACATCCTCATCAGCTCCCATAAGCTCCATCAAGGTGGCCAAGGAACACCGATAGTCTAAATCGGTGTCAGACTAGCTATCATCAAAATCATAAATGAGCACAGGGGACGAGAAGCATATTGGCTTCTTTCCAGTACTCCGAGTAGTATCCCTATGAGCCATGTGATTAATTGGCTTCTTCATGACCGATGATCTTCGAGCTCCCAACCTCGCACTCCTGTGTTCAGTCGATTTGTCCATAGAGAATGAATCGCCTTGCAATACACCAGAGAAGAAATTTTCCTACACCAAAACATAAGAAAATGCAATGCTAATCACAAGTAACTTGGTCAGCATTTATAGAATGGTTTAGTGTGCAAGATATAATTGCTTGAAAGCAATTCAAGCACTCAAACAATTAGTTGCTAATAGAGCCATGAATGCTTTCAGTAGGATGGCACTATTCGTACACCGAAGAAAATCCGGAGGAGATCCTCTGAAAAAACCATGCCATTGATGAAAGCAGCAACAACCAGGAGGTGTGTGCCACATAGATGAATCACACACCCCTCCTTTGAACTTGAACCATTAGATTTGAAATACGTCTGGCGAATCGGAGGGTAGAGATCAATTCAATGAGTATTAACAATCCACTTCAGCACCTGGGAGAGCACGTCCAATCAAAACCCACAAAAATAGGAGGCCCAAACCAGATAGTGGGGCCCACACAACTCCATTGGCCAAAGAAGAAAGACCACATGTCACCCCCTCGCAGACCTCGCAGTACCTTTAGAAATATTTACTCTGATCATGCGAGGTGTTCAAGAGGTCATAATTAACCCCATTATTAAAGACCATAGCCAGTGAAGAGATGACTATATGTCACTGCCAACACATCGGGAAGAACCCCACATATCTGCTCCCGCGAGATGGCAACATCTCGCAAACCTCACACCACCTTGGTGACATCAGCAGGAAAACCTATGAGGTTGGTGAGAAATGACCCAGATCAAAACCTACGATCGGGCGGCTAGATAGACTTCAGATAAAGCATTCAGGTGGGACAAGCCAATGAAACCCTCAACGGTATAAAAATTTAAGTTGTCTAGGTAAAAAGACCAGCTAGTCAAGTGGAAGGGGCCGGTAAAGATGCAACCCGAGGGGGATAAAACCTCACTTAAACAACCGGTTACCCTCGGTAGTAAGTCACCATTGAAACATAACAAGAGGGTTTTATTGTTCGATAATTAAAATTACCATGGGTAACTTTGAAACTCGAAAACCCCAACTCATACACTTACAAAATTAAAAGTCCCATCAGTGGCTCTGACTGGGGATGTATGCCCCCTGTGGGCATAGCAAGAATCGAGAATCTTCAGTTTCGTAGACCAGATTACTGAATTGCACAAGCCCTCTAATAGATATATTATCTTGTTCTTTCAACTATACTTGTGTGTACAAACTTGGTGGCCCCTAGCCACCAAACAAGAGAAATCAAAGTCTACCTCTATCAAAAACAAAATTCTTCATTTTCTGATGCAAAAATAGCTTGCCGCATTCACTATTTGATGTTTCAAAATTCATAGGGTAGACAATACCTTTGAGCTTGCTATGGTGACTACCTACATTCTTCCCTTGTACTAATTTAATCGTTGCTTTGCCCCACCATTTTAAAATCAATATATGACCCTAATAATACTTCACCTTATCCTACTCCTGGTCATATTTCACAGGGTGTTGGCTTAATTGTGCCAGGAACTGAAAACTTTCATAACATACCTGGTCTGTAATATTGTCCATTTTGTTATCATCATTTTGCACATTGAACTGAAAGTTGTCATATAGAACGGTGTGCATGCTATGCTTACTTCCATTTCCTAAAAAATATGATACATAGCTCCATGAATTCCCCTCCTAGAATTGCCCACTCAAGTTTGGTTTCCACTCTATGAAATATGTCAATTGGGAATAAGCCAGGGTACTACTAAAGTTAGCAATATTAGCTACATCATTCTTTAGGGAATGCACAAACACATTCATCTCCAGCCAGTCAATATACATTCTTTCTTGTACCTCTTCATTTATTTCTACATGAAAACTCTCAGAGACAAATTTAAAAGCATCAATTTCACCTTGATCAGAAAAGACAGAACAATACGTACTAGCTTCCCTGTACTCAGCACCACCTACTGAATATGTTGATTTACATGTGAATATTTCATTACAATCTAAAAACCCTTTACTGACCACATTAATGTCAAAAATAAATAACACATCCATCTCCATTTCACATAGATAATCAGGAAAGACCATAGCACCAATGTGTTCATCAATATAATGGCTACCTCCAATTGTATTCTTCTAATCACACACATCATGGTCCTTAGATTGCTCAACATTTATGCATCTTCCTTGTTCCATTGCTAATATACTTGGGGTACATTCTAGATATACATCATTTGACAATTGTTCCTTCACCTAGAAACACATATGGGATTCTTTGTTCCCACACAACTCTAATAAAAACTCAGTTGCATTCTCAGTACTGCAATTATTATCTTTAAAATCACAATCACTAGCCTGCAATAGAATCTCAGTGACATGAGCATCACAATCAAGATTAGGAAATACAATAGGTGTCTCATACAATCCTAGATCATTTTTCCCCTCAATTTCTTCCATACTCATGCAAAAAAAAATTCAATGAATGAACATTATCTTGATTTTGTGTAGATGCATTCTTGGTTGATTCTTCAATCTCTATCCACTGAATCACTTGAGCCAAATTAGTAGGTTTCAATTCTTCTGATAAAGAACTTAGTCCTGGTTCATATAGTTCACAAAATAAATCAATGCATTCATAATCATTAGGTCTTTGAGCTACAAGAATTTGTATTAAGATTCCTAGAAATCTCAAGAAAAACTCATACGGTGATTCTTTCTCTTGCCTTTTCATATCATAAAGTTCTTATACAAAATAAACTCTATCATCATCACATATATTGGACTGGGTTTCAATTTGGGTCTCATTATCATCAAACTACATTGATGGATTTATAATAGTCCTAGCAAGAATTCTATCATCATCAGTTGTTTGAATAGCCAGTTCTAACATTCTATTAGTACTGGTTAAGCTAGGGCAATCAATACTTGCAGCTAGATACCCCTTCATCATTGAATATTTCATATTATTTTCAATTTCCATAGCTAGTTGGTATGCTTGGTGCAAAGTAATAGGCTCTTTATCTCTTAATAAAAAACCTATCCTCTTTTCAAATGCTCCTAGGTATACGACCAAACATTCAACATCATTTGGCCTTATGTTCTCTGGGATTGCCCTTAAAGCTCTTGAAAACTTGAGATTAAAATACAAGACTAATTCCTCCTCTTATATGTGAATTCCCATAAATCCTTTTCTCAATGTGTTGGGATTGATCCTTTAACCAAATTGTTCCACAAAATCCATCACCAACTAATTTCATGAGTTAACAGAAAAGGTGGGTAGATAAGAGAACCAATCCCTAGCATCACCTTTTAAGGATTGCACAAATAGTTTCATGAAAACATCCTCATGACTGATTTCATAATCACCCATTACATCTCCAAAATTCTGTAAATGCTTAGAAGCCGATTTTGCAACTTACCTTGTATATTTAGGCAAATACTTCCTAATTTTCTTAGGAATTGAATTAGGGTAATCATTGATACCACTAAATATAAAAGGCATATAACTTTGAGTTACAAAACACCCAAAAGGGTTTAATACAATGTGCTCTTTCTGCATATTTATGTCTGACTTTGCACATGGGAGACTACTCAATAGTATATAATTAGTAGGCACATTACTTATTATCTCAATCAAGAGTTTATTAATGACTCACAATAGTATTCATTGCTTTCCAAGATATTATGCAATACAAACATGGTTCATAAATCCTTTCACATACTGAACTATTAGAAGTATGCTAAAACTAATCATTGTTCCCCTTTTTTATGCTCGACATCTAATTTGGAACCACTTTTATCCTTAATTAAAAACACCCATTATTATTGGAAATAGTGAACTATTTAGTTTTGATGAAATACCTGGTAGTTGTTTGCAGCATGTATCAATCCCTTTTCCAAACTGTAAATAGCACAGATCTAGGACTATTCCTTCTTTCATTCACTGGTTATTTCGACAGAGTCACCACTTCATCAACAAAGGACAATATTTAAAAGAACTTAGGCATTTTTTTCTTTGAGTTCTGCTAGATTCCGGGTTTTACTAGCCATTACAGAGTCGCATCATACCACCAGTAATATCCTTCACAATCATAATCCATTACCATTGAAGTCTAACACTTATCTTCACTTCAAACAACAAGTTCTTGATAAGCACCTCCAACCCCTATGGGTCCTTTATCTTTTTTCTCTCTTTCTATGTTTTTTTTTAATTTCTCAGAAGTTCTCCCCAATAAAATCATCCTTCAATGAATAACTCTAGAACCTTTGAATCCTTTCTCTTATAGGAAACATTAGACCACAAGATTGTCAGGATTATTTTAAAACAACTTCCCTCCTCTAGGGTTGACAACATTCACTATGTAAATTCAGAACACCATATTATTTAATATCACTCTATACCAACACCATCTGCAACCAAAACTGTGGAGTTCATCCCCAGCAGAGTCACCATTCTATTGGTGTTTTCTCCTGTAGACATGGAAAATATACATTCTGAATCTAGCACATTTGATTTAGATTACTAACAATATTTCCTCCTAAATCATACTCTCAGCATTTCATCATATTCTATCTCTTAATTTAATAAATCATTGTTTATTTGATTAAGTCTTCCTCTTCCAGTAATTAAATTAATCAATTTAATTTAATTCACCTTACATCTCTGTTTAATTAAATAAATCTTTTTATTTGATTAAATTCTCTAAAGTCCTCTTATTAAATTAAATAAATTAAAACCTTATTTGATTTAATCTAACATATTCCTCCTTAGTTAAATAAATCAAATCATTTATTTAATTAAATCATTTCCCCTCAATTCTGATTTAAATTAATTCATCTATTTGAGTCAAAATGGTCAAATCATCTAATTCTTCATTAAATTAATCAAAACCTTGATTAAGTTAATCCCTCTCACTAAAATCCTCTAGATTTTGCAAGTTGCACAATAAATCAATCACTTTGATTTATTAATTCATCTATTTTTTCTCACAAAGCATCAAAAGGGAATATTCCCTTAATTTGAATTCAAATTCAATGGGTACTTCCAACAAGGCATTTAATGCCTCTTACATGTCTTTAGCCTTGAGCCAAGTGACAATAACTCCATTTCCCTTCCCTCTAAACTTTCCAACTTTCAAATTCAAATTTGAATCTTATGGCATTTATCATGCACATTGATCAAAATGTGCACATCCATCAACCATTCACATCTTGACAAGTGGCACTTGGCCATTGGATGTTGAATGATCCCACATTGCTCAAACTCACTCTTCTTCCAATCTTTGAAATCTATAAATTGGAGACTCTTCTCCTCAATCTTTATCCACAACTCATATGCAAAGTTACTCTCTACAACTGAGAACTAATTTTGCCAATTTCATCCAATTATCCACCACATTTGAGATTTTGTAACAAGGTCATGCTCAAATCTCTTTGGAGATTTGACCATTTTTATCATTCAATCAAGCATTTAGGAATTGGGAAAGGGCCAATTGCAACCATCCATTGGCACCAATTCCCCCATGGAATCATCATGTTATTAGCTTAATTAAGATAGAGTTTCTTTTGAAATTTACTTGTGTTCTTCATTTCTTAGTTAAGCTTGAATAAATGGATTTTTATGGGGAATCCCTCATTGTTTGCATGCATTCTTGAACTAACACTAACAATGTTTGGATTCTTTGTGCAACTGCAGGTTTAGGGGTTCACATTTTGGCGCTAGAAGGAGGGCTTGAAGTTCTAAAACATGTTTTTAAAAAAATTTCGGCGCCTTTTTTGTGCAGGTCCAAAAGGATGCAAATGATAAATTATACGATGCATGTGCTCTATTGCAATGCATTTTCCATTTGAAATGATGCATGTGCTCTACTACACCACATTTTCCTTCTGAAATCATGCATATGCTCTGCTGCATCGTATTTAATTCTGAAAACAACGCATTTTCTCCCGCTCGCCGCATCCGCCTGACAAATACTCTCTGTCATGCCGCATCTGTTCTGTCCATGTATTTTGCGAGCTGCATTTGCTCTGTTGTTGCCCTGTTACTTTTTTTATCGAGCCGCATTTGATCTGTCATGCGCCACATTCCCATTTCTGAGACGCATTTGATATTCTGAGCCACATTTGCTCTGCTGCACACTACATTTGTTTTTCCAAGCCGCATTTGCTCTGTTGCATGCCGCATTTGATATCCTGAGCCGCATCTACTCTGCTGCGCCGCAAATGACTAATACACAGTTTTTAAAATTTTTTATTAAGTGTTTTTAAACACTCTTGGGAGGAATTATAACCCCTTTTTAAAGATTTTTATTACCTTTTTGCTATTAGGACACACTAAAATTCCTTTGGGCTCTAAAAAGAAGAAACAAACTTTTATTTTATGTTATCATGCTTATGTTGTACAAAGTGTTTTTAAACACTAAAGTGTTTTTTAACACTCATTAAAGAATTTGATAAGTTCATTGATCTTACGACACTAATTTTTTAATTTGGTTCTAAAATTTACAAATCAAATTTTTCTTTCAAAAGTTGCCAAGGGGCTAAAAAGAATTTTAGGCAAACAAACTAGATTTGGTTTGAAAGGTAACAATTGAACAAAGCAAATTCACACTTCTATTTGGTGCTTAAAAAGAATTCATCATTGCTTTGAAGGTTAAAATGAACAAGTTTCTTCTATGTTTTGCAAACTTTTTTACAAATTAACATCACTAAAATACGTATGCGCTTCTCTCGCGTTTTATAGCGATCTTGAGAATCAAAAGTGTTTTGGTGATATTAACTTGTCAAAAAGATTGCCTCCACATTTTGATTTGGGCACATAAAATTGAACACAATATGCGAGTGCGAATAGACTTATTGCAAGTGTTCTCCTTTTGTTTTTAAAACAAAAGTCGATCAAACTACGAATAATGTTTGTTCACTATTGTTTATCTTAGAGGGCCTGCCTTGTGGGAAAAAGTAATCACCCAAGGGAATGATCCAACCAGGAACACGCTAAAGCCAAGTGACTTCCAACCGGTATATAAGTGTGGATATTGGAACAAAGGCCAATATCACGAGGATTATTCCGACGAGATGGATAGCAATGGACTCTCACCGATGTTGGATAATCCCCCACAAATGGAATGCCCGAATTAGAACCCCTTGTTTAGAAAAAGGCCAAAACCTTGTCTATCTTGTTGGTGCAAAATGTTATGTCCTTTGAAGCCGCCCCACATAACATGTGGTCTTGTTGTGGAAATGGAAAGTATGCCATGGGAGATTCATGGGTACTAATGCTTGGCTGACCCGAATAAGTGAGTGTCATGGAGGGGAGCTAGTGTGGTCAAGCATTTACCCATTCGCACAAGATATGTGCAGCTAGATTTATCCAAGTGGGAACCCAACAAGTTATTGTCTCATCAACCTAGGAGTGTAAAAATGCTTGAAAGAACACACTGCTTGATCTTGAAAACATTTGGAAAACAAACATACACAAAAACCTTGAAATTTCAAACACCTTGTGGGAAACAAATACCTATTGATGAACTTTCCCACTCTTGCTTTCCCTAGGAATCACATTCCTAGAGGTTTCTAAGTGTGCAAATTCTACCATCATTTGTTTCCAATAAGGATAAACATAAGGAACTTTTTCCCTATTTTCCTCGATTTCTGCATAAAAGACATTGTGGGATGAGAAAGAGAATGGGACACTAGACATATAGTTTGAAAACCTAAGCAAGCAAGTGTCTTGGATAAAAAGAACTTCATTTAAACCAAGATAAAGAGAACAATTGAATTACACATGTGTTGTTTCCAATGATTTCCCGCAAGTTTAAAATCCCAAAGCCAAAGTTCAAGAAAGTGAGTCTAAAAATCCGTGAGCAATGCCTTGAGATGCTCTTTGAAGTAAGGGAAAGACTTGTATACAATTTTTACAAAAAGGCCTCAAGGAACAATCCCGCATTGTATGCATTTTATTACCAACAAAATCCTGAAATTTTTCAAAGGTTTGCATTTCACTCATAGGAAGTCAAGCATGTTCTTTAATACCAAGGTTTTGTAGAAAGAGTCGCATCTAGGTTAAGGTTCAAGATCAAAGTTGTCATTTGCATTCATTCCTCCATCAAGTCAAGTCTCATTTTCATCATCAAACCTTTTGAGAACTCTAGAATCAATCATCACACTAAATTTAGAGGGCTAAATCAACATCATCATATATTGGCTTAACACACTTAGCCAACATAGTCTCAAATCATTGGAAAAATTTTATTTGACATAACACAACTTCTTAAAGTCTATTAGTTCTCCAAAACATTGGCATAACACACTTTGTCAATTCATCCACTTCCTAGGGAACACAACTTCCTAGGGAAAACAACTTCACAACCAATCTTGTTTGACTTAATGCATCTAGTCAAAATTATCACAATCAAATCAAATCAAAATCCCTTGCAAAGTTTAGCACGTATACCATTCAAAAGTTCTCCAAAGGTTTCATTCACTCATCCCATCCATTTTAACCCATCACCATTATCACCATCTTTGATCTTTTAACTTTTCTAGTTCTTCTCTTTTGGACCTAAAAGATTAGGATCGAACAAATCCCTATTTTTTATGGTCCAAACAAGATCTCAACACAAGAAGGACATGGAGAATATCAAAGAAATATCAGCTTCTATGGACATGAGTCATCTAAATACTGAAGTCAACCTAGCGGGATCAAGCAATCCCCCAAGCAACTCACCCTTATCATCACAAAATCCTCAAGAGGAGAGTCATCAAGAGGATGACACAAATGAAGACATGGGGATGACACCAAATGAAATCATGGAAATGGTTCAAAATCCAGAGAACCACAAAGTCGTTAATACTATGTTCAAATACCTAAATACGATAGCAAGAAGAGGGATCATGCCCCCTCTCGACCTTAACGCAAGCACTAATACATATGCATCCCCATTGTCCAACATCAATCAAGAAGTACTTTGCACCACATCAGTCATCACACCAACCTCCCCGAATGTGAACAAGGGGAGTGCCATGTTTTAGGAATTGCAAAAACACCACCTTGTGGCTAATAAAGAAGCAATCATCACCCCCAAGTTAGCTACATCTATTTTGAAAAACCCATCTCACCCATACGTCCCACTCACATTTCATAATCCCGTTGGTTCATCCTCATTTCACACCACTCCAGTCTATCAACTGAACATACCGACTCCCCCACTGCATGAGGAAGTTGGTTTGCTTGGAACAACAGAAGCTATCAATCCTTTCTCTTTCCAAATAGGTGCATTATCCCTTCCCCTACTTCCGTTCGCATCTGTATCACCTCCTGGAATAGGTCTTCCACCATTGCCCATCGGAATAATTGCTAATCCAAGCAATCCGACTACCACTTTGAACCCGCTTCTTTTGCCCACATCCTCACAATAAATTGCAACCATCCCTGTCACCATGGTTAATGCATCTATTGGTCCTCAATTCTCCCAAAGCATGCCTCCTCAAGGACCAATCATCTCAAACACCCCTCCAACAACCCAAATCACAATCACCACCACAATTCCTCCACCCGCCACGACAATTGGCATGATTCCTGTTCCACCACCAATCCCACTGAAAGCCAACACAACAAATTCATTCACCACTCTAATCCAAACCTTCCAGAAGGCAAACCAACAAAGAGTACTCTAGTAGCAAGCCCAAGCTCAAGCCCAAGTGCATGCCCAAGCTCAAGCTCAAGCTCAAGCCCAAGCCCAACAACAAGAACAAGCTCAATACCAAGTGCAATTGCAAGCAATCCACCTACAAGCCTACCAACAAGCCTTGCAAGACTTTCAAGCACAACACCAAGCTAAACAATAAGCTTTATTGGTACAACAGCAGCTTGACCAACAACAAGCATTGTTGGCACAACAACAACTAGACCAACAAAAAGCGTTACTAGCTCAACAACAGATTGACCAATAGTAGGCTTCATGGGAACAATAACAGATGGACCAACAACAAGTCCTATTGGAACAACAACAGTAAGATCAACAACAGGTGTTGTTGGCACAAATGCAGGCTTACCAACAAGCCTTAAACGCACAACCAAGCTCACAGCAAACACCAACTAGTACTTCCCCCACCCAAAAAACACCTCCAACACCTCACCACTCATTCATCCCGCCCCCCAACCCAAGCAAGGATGTCGGAACACAAATCAAACTGCTCTCGCAGCAGGTGTTGGACTTGCAAGCAGGAAAAACCACAACGACACCAAGAAACTTGTGCCCTTATCTGTTCGATAGAAGTCTCACCATGATACCATTTCCAAAGGGATTCGAGATCCCCAAATTTGATAAATACAATGGAACGGGCAACCTTGAAAACCATGTTAGGGAATTTCAGGTGCACTGTATGAAAGTCGCATATGATGACACATATCTAATGCGGCTCTTCCCCTGAAGCCTAACTGGTCTAGCTATGGAATGGTTTTCTCACCTACCCATGGGCATTAAAACATTCGAGGAAATTGTGGAGGCTTTCCTTAAAAATTATGCTTTTAATATGGGTGCGGATGTTAGTTTAGAAGAACTATCTGTACTCAAACAAAGACGAGGAGAGTTATTTGCATCCTTCTTGCAAAGATGGCTATCCAAGGCCAATCTGAGCAAGTGGACCATGCCGGAGGAACAACAAGTTTGCACCATCATAGCCAACCTAGATGAAAACTTGGAATTCTACTTAAAAATGCAGTGCATCACATCTTATGATCAACTAATTCCAAAGGCACTCAACATTGAAAGAGCCCTTACTGCGCGAGGAGGTGCACCTACATTTACTCCATTGCAAGATAACTGCCAATCCAACAACTACAATGATAAACCTTGAACATGGTCGAGGAACAAAAATATCACAAACGACGGCGTGGTCGATGCTAAGGTAGTCATCAGTGCTCCTAAGCAAAATCATCATCAACCACAACAATGTGCAGGCTAATGCGGTAGTAGCACAGTCACAACCACCTTCCACCAGTCAAGTCAACAATGTGGTAATCAAAGAGGACCACCTCCCCGCAATATGTTTCCCCCCAATAGGAAGTTCACAGCCCTTGGTGAATCGATTGAGTCTGTCATGCAGAAATTGGTCAAAGAAAACCTAATCAAGATCCTAACTCCGAACAATACATGGAGCCCATGACCAAACTGCCATGGTACAATGAGAATTTCCTGTGTGACTTTCACAAAGTCAAAGGACACACCACCACCAACTACATGAGACTCAAGAATATCATCCAAGACCTCATCGAGGATAAGGTCATCAACATCGAGCAGCCGGCTAGAAACCAAGACCTGAAAATCTACACGAATCCGATGCCAAATCATAATCAGGGAAATAACCAAGGGAATAATAAGGGTAAACAAAAGTATGCTAGTGCTAATCTAGTATACGAGGAGATAGTCGGATGTGTCGACGAGTTGGTCACTGTGATAAATATCAAGGGAGCCAATAATGACTATGGAGTCACCACACGAGGCGAAAAAGTTACCATTGTCGGGGCACCTGCTAAGACCCCCATTACCAATGCAAAGGTCATCCCCTATGATTACAATGTAATTGACCAGCTGAAGAGAACACCCGCACAAATATCCATCATGGAATTACTAAAAATCTCTGCCTCTCATAGACAAATCCTGGATGAAGCACTAGCTACCTCTGCCATTGCCGCCACCCTTGACACAAAGCAATTTCAGGCTATGGTAGGTAACATCGTTACCCCGAATCTTATCACATTTTCAGACCAATATTTTCGCCTGGAGCCATCTCATAACCACGCACTCCACCTCCAAATCCTAGTCCATAAAAAGAAACTCAAGAGAGTCCTGGTAGATGGTGGTGCAGGTCTTAATATTTGTTCTCTGAAACTTATAAAGAAATTGGGATTCGCTGAGGATTCCATCAATAAGAACAAAAGTATCACCATAAGAGGATATGATGACCAGGAAAGAGTGTCTCAAGGCACTATCAAGATCCCCATCCAAGTGGGGCCAGCAACTATGGAAACAACCTATCAAGTTCTTGACCTTGATTTTCCATACAACATCCTCCTGGGACGCCCATGGATACACGGAATGAAGGAAGTGGCCTCAACGTATCATCAGTGCATTAAGTTCTCATATCAAAATGAGGAGGTTACCATATATGGGGATCCTGAACCTTTCGCCTATTGCAAAAACTTGGAAGCCAAGTTTTACAAGATCCCTCAAATACCTAAAAATGATGAAGGACCATCCACTTCATACATAGACCCAGCTAATCTCACCTCCACTTCTGTGATAGAGACACCCGCCATTCGTGACATATCCGAGATCAAAAGGATGATACAGCACAATGGATGTGGTGATTATAGAATAAAGAGAAATGCTTTTTTTGTAGGAGAGTTACCACAATCTCCTAGGTCACATGAGCAACCACAATTGATTCAAACACCTGTTCACACTAGAACGGAACCCACTGGATTCCACAATTGGGGGGATCTTAGTCGAGAAAATGTGGATGAGGAGGACATCACAAACACCCTGTACCAAGATGAAAGACCCACTCCCACCCTACCCATGGAGGAAACAAATAGAGGGTTACAAATGATGTTCGGCATGGGCTCTAATAGGAATGAAAGCCTAGAAAGAAACAGTGATGGACGATTGGAGCCCATCATTGTAGAAAGAAGAATGTGAAACCTTGGCCTCGGCTATACCCCTTCGAGTATAACTATGCGTGGCAGAAGTGTTCCTAATAGGGTAGTCAGGTCCTCTCCTCGGGTCTCGGTAACTAACCTTAGATTACTTGTATCCACAGGCCTACCTCTCGATAACTTCACATTTGACATAACTGAGGTTTGTAGTAGCAATGATGACGATGACACCATAAGTGGCTTACCTAGGCTCTTTGAAGATTCCACCCTACTCATGATTAGTGCTTCATCTGCTGAGCCAATCCAACAAACCCACCAAATCCACTTAGTGTACCCCCAACTCATCAATCACGACCAATGAGGACCGCCAATTCTAGACTCGTTCAAAAATGATGAGGCTCTCTCAGAATTCATGGGACTAAGGGATATAGTTTCATGCAAAGATCACAAGGTGGGATTCAACATCACACTGGACACACAAGCATACTATGGGGAGACAATTTAGTCCTTCAGTCGCAAAAGAAAAAGATCGAGAATAAGCTCAAAGTTATTGAGTGAAAACCACACTGTGGCACTCTCTAACCATAAAATAGTAAAAATAAAGGATGCATCCGATGGTGAAAACCTCCCTGAGGCACCAGAGGATGAAGGATTCAATCTCCCCCCTACTACTCTACTCCAGGAGAAGTCAGCAGTATTGGCAGAACAGTGCAACCCAGTCAACTTAGGAACAGGATCAGAACCACAAATTACCTTCTATGCAGAATCCCTCCTAGAAGAAGAACAAGAACTATTGGCAGCTTTTCTAAAGGAGAGAAAGGTAAATTTTACGTGGATCTATGCAGACATGCCAGGCTTGGATCTTGAAGTGGTAGTACATCATTTGGCCATTTACCCCGGAGCAAAACCAGTCAGACAAAAGCTAAGAAAGATGCACCCACAAATAGCCTTGCTTGTAAAGATTGAGCTGCAAAAACTTCTAGATGTTGGCTTCATATGCTTGATCGACTATCTAGAATGGGTATCAAATCTTGTACCAGTCTCAAAACCAAAAGGGGGCATCCGCATTTGCACTGATTTTAGAGACCTAATCAAAGCATGTCCCAAGGATGACTTTCCACTACCCAACATTGACATGATAGTGGATATGATGGCCGGACATGAGATGCTTTCCCTAATGGATGGCTTCTCAAGGTACAATCAGATAATGATCGCAAAAGAAGACCAGCACAAGACAGAATTCACATGTCCTTGGGGCACCTACTGTTGGAACGTAATGCCATTTGGGTTGAAAAATGCAAGAGCTACATACCAAAGAGCCATGACACTAATCTTCCATGACATGGTCCATAAAATAGTCAAAGATTATGTAGATGACATACTGGCTAAATCAAAGAAGAGACAAGACCATATAGCAACTCTAAGTGCTATCTTTGATAGGCTCGAGCAATATAAGGTTAGACTCAACCCGAAGAAGTGTGTCTTTGGGGTACAATTAGGAAAGCTGCTAGGATACATAGTTTCAATGAGAGGGACAAAGGTAGACCCTGCAAAGGTAAAAGCAATCCTTGAAATGAAAGCACCAAGAACATTAAAACAACTAAGAGGATTGCAAGGAAGACTCCATTCCATCCGGAGATTCATAGCACAATTGGCAGATAAATAGATTGCCTATTCACACCTACTTCACAAGGGAGTAGCTTTCAGATGGGACAACAAATGCGAGAAAGCATTTAGCAAAATAAAAGAATATCTACTTGCAGCACCTGTACTGATGCCACCAATTGTGGGGAAACCACTAATCCTATATATCTCTACAACAACGGCTGCCCTGGGGGCCCTTTTAGCCCAACATGATGAAAAGGGAACTGAGTGGGCTATCTACTACATTAGCAGAACAATGGTGGGACATGAGCTCAATTACACATCAATAGAAAAAGCTTGCCTAGCACTGGTATTTGTGGCTCAAAAATTCAAACACTACATGCTAGCACACCAAATCAAGATGATTGCCAAAATAGACCCTCTAAAGTGCCTATTGTCAAAAGCAACACTTACAAGTAGAATAGCTAAGTGGGTAATGATATTATCTGAACATGATATCAAGTATGTAGAATGAAAAGCCATAAAAGGACAAGTCATTGTGGATTAGCTGGAAAAAGCTCCCCTTTACACAGATAACCCACTCATATCAGAATTCCCAGATGAGTCCCTTTTTAACCTTGGTGCAACAGATCACTGGAAGTTATACTTTGATGGCTCTCACACACAACATGTATTAGGAGCTGGTGTGTTCTTCATCAATCCACAAGGAGACTGCATACCTAGATCATACAAGCTAGCATTCCCTTGTACTAACAATATTGCAGAATATGAGGCTTTGACCATAGGTCTCAAGATTGCAGCACAATGGTGAATCATGACACTAAAAGTCTATGGGGACTCACAACTTATCATCAACCAAGTGAATGGTGAATACCAAATGAAGGATGATAAGCTCACACTATAAAAGAAGGTGGTAGAAAGCCTAAAAGAATCTTTCATCGACATTACCTTGGAGCAGATACCAAGGACAAACAACAAAATAGCCGATGCAATGGCGACAATTGGATCCTTACTAGACATCCCTCGTAACATCTTGAAACATGAATTCCTCATAGAGCAGCTTCTCATACCCACATTCGAGGTACCAAAGTCAGAATACACGTGTGAACTCGATGGTCCTAGTGATCTTTGGTATCATGATATATACACCTACTTAAAGTTAGGAATCCTCCCCACTAACATCACCCCAAACCTAAAGCACACTTTGATCAAAAGGACTTCACGATTCGTCATCCTAGGAGAAACCCTCTTTCGTAGGAGTACTGACGAAACCTTGCTACGTTGTTTAAAACCCGAGGAAGCCTTGACTGCTCTAACTGAGGTACACAATGGCACGTGCGGGTCACACTCAAGTGGTATGACCTTGGCTAAAAAGTTGCTGAGAACAGGGTACTACTGGCCGACAATGGAAAAAGAGGCACACAACTTTGTCAGAAAATGCCTACAATGTCAACAACATGGAGATCTTATTCATGCACCAGCTCAAGAACTACATCCCATTGTTACACCTTGGCCCTTTTCACAATGGGGGCTCGATCTCATTGGTAAAATATCACCCACCTCATCCAATGGCCATAAGTTCATCATCACCGCCACCAAATATTTCACAAAGTGGGTCGAAGCAATTCCCATGACCTACATCACGGGAAAACAAATATCCAATTTCATCCTAAAGTACCTCATTTGACGATACGGTGTTCCTCAATCCATTATCTCTGATAATGAGATGCCCTTAAAGAATTAGGATGTCTGTGATTTGTGTGAAAAAATCAAAATCCAACACCATTTTTCCACTCCATACTATCCACAAGGCAATGGCCAAGCAGAAGCTACAAATAAAACCATTTTGAAAATCCTCAAGAAAATAGTCAATGACTCTAGTCGTGACTAGCATCTACAGTTAAATCCCACCTTATGGGCCTACCACACCAGCATCCAGACGCCAACAGGCGCCACCCCATTCTCTTTGGTCTATGGATCAGAAGCCATCCTCCCTATTGAGATCGAGCTCCCATCACTAAGGATATCACTGCAAAACCTTATCACAGATGAGGAATACAGGGTCACAAGACTCAATGAGCTCGAAGTGCTAGATGAAAGGCGCATGGATGCCCTTAATCATCTACAAGTGTACTAGAAACACCTAAAAAGGAGCTACAACAAAAAGATCAGACAACGTACTTTCCAAGTTGGTGACCTCGTGCTGAAAGAAAACCAAAAGAATGTACCAAATCTGAATAGAAAGGGAAAGTTTGAGCCCAACTGGTTGGGACCCTTTATCATCACTGCAAGCTACAAATCGGGGGCATATCAGTTATCGACACCAGAAGGTGAGCCCCTGCAAGAGCCCATGAATAGTTCACACCTCAAAAAGTTTTATGCCTAAATCTTGCAAGGTATAAAACCAGAAAATACAAAAACAATCAGAAAAGGATTGAAAATAGTAAAAAGAAGAAAAAATCGTCCTCTAGTGAAAACCACTTCGGTGGTGCTTTGGGCAAGTACCTTGGTGAAAACCTGGCAAATAGGTGTCAAGTGTAAATAAAGCACCTTCCCCATCTATCAGGATCTGCACGACTCATCCATTCCATTGCATTCCACTCATCTGCTCACATCCATACCATAGCCTGCTTTGGTATCTGTACCATATTCCAACATTGCAACTACTTGGCATTTCAAAGGTCGGTTTGTCCTGCCTTTATCAAAGTAGTCTATCACACCACACTAGGGGCACATTCTCACAAACATTGGATTGGATTCGTGTACATTCTCAGGATCTTTAAAATTCATCGAAAAATCCAAAAACATCCAAATTATTCAAAAATCCAAAAACACGTAAAAATATCGAAAAATCTTCAAAAATTCATCATTTAGTCTTGTCAGTCTTCCACCTTGTCAAACTACGTCGTCTCTAAGCTTGAACATAGGAAAGGTTGATCATTGATCATCCCCCGAGATGGTTAGGTTAGTCCCTTAGGCATTCGTTCCATTGGCAATACCTTTGCCCATCTAAGTCTGCATATTAAGTCAGTCCTTTAAGCAATAAAAAGGGAGGCAACCTATTTTTCCATCTTTCTTATCATCAAGTTAGTCCACCACCAGTTGAACTATGTGGTCTCTGCGTGTATACCGTAGGCAAGGCTAATCTATGGATCATCTCTCGAGACCCCTAGGATAGGTCTTTAAGATAGTTTGTTCATCATAAATCCTGAAAATACCAAAAACAGCCTCAAAATATATGAAAAACCCAAAATGGTGCATCCATTTCATCTTGCTTTCACCCGTGATTGTCATCACTCATAATAAATCATCATCGCTTTCACCCTTTGGTGAGTCAGTCAGAAGCAAGTTTAGCAGGTTCTAAACTGAATGCCTTATCGTAAGAGTCTCAAGTCTAGAGCAGTAAGCAAGCAAGTTGGTCAACTCGGAGTATCAATAGCTTATCATCCAATCAGTCTCACCAAAACCCTGATCACTACATGTCCTAGGATGAAGCTTTCCCATGATGGACATAAGCATCAAGTACCCCATAGTAGTTTAGCCTTGGCTAGCGATACGAAGAACATTAGCTTGTTTGTTTACTTCATTTTGGTCTTTTTGACTTATCTTATTTTGCGCTCATTCCAAGGACCTCTCAATGATGCCTAAACAAAACAGGTTTAGAGAGAAAGGAATGGGGCAATGATCATTATCTTTTTATCTGTTGTGCTTGTTCGATATTCTTGTAAAATAACTTCGTCATCCATACTTTGTTTTGTTTGTAGGAAGGATGTTCTAGGTATCTTGTTGACCAGATAAGAAGGCTTTCCTTTTTATGTTTTGGCTCGGGATGTCTAGAATATTTGAACTGCATTCTGAATAAGGTTATGTTTTTCAAAGTGTGAATAAGAGTACTCCTATCTGTTTGATGAGTCAAAGTCCATCACACTAGGTACAACGCCATACTGGTCCTTTATACCTTGATGCCTCGTACCTATGGGTGTTATCAAACATAATGTGATTGGCCCTTTGAAATTCCAATTCCTAGCAAATCATCATCATCATCGGTAATAATGTGAACTTATGTGGATCTTCCTTCCATCTATTCCATTCTTCTAATTCTTCTATATTTACTAACATCAGTGTGTCATATCAAAATATACATGAGGCTACCCATGGCCGATGACTGTCTATACATCATCAGATTGGTCTACATCAAAGAGTTTTATTTTGTCTTCTCATCAATAGAACCACTCCTCTCGCATTTTATCGTGATCTCGATCAGAAAATCGAACATTTTCTGCTCGATCTCTCGAGGGGGCAATATACCAGCATAATCCTTCCACTGGGGCAATAGTGGGGCATCTGAAAAATTGAGAAATTTTGAACTTTGATCACAATAGTTTATTATTTGAATCAATGCAGCAAGTACATTGCTTCAAAGAGGGGCAAAATGTAGACATGGAAAATATACATTCTCGATCTAGCACATTTGATTCAGATTACTAACGACATTTCCTCCTAAATCATACTCTCAGCATTTCATCATATTCTATCTCTTAATTTAATAAATCATTGTTTATTTGATTAAGTCTTCCTCTTCTAGTAATTAAATTAATCAATTTAATTTAATTGACCTTACATCTCTATTTAATTAAATAAATCTTTTTATTTGATTAAATCCTCTAAAGTCCTCCTATTAAATTAAATAAATTAAAACCTTATTTGATTTAATCTAACATATTCCTCCTTAGTTAAATAAATCAAATCATTTATTTAATTAAATCATTTCCCCTCAATTCTGATTTAAATTAATTCATCTATTTGAGTCAAAATGGTCAAATCATCTAATTCTTCATTAAATTAATCAAAACCTTGATTAAGTTAATCCCTCTCACTAAAATCCTCTAGATTTTGCAAGTTGCACAATAAATCCATTACTTTGATTTATTAATTCATCTATTTTCCCTCACAAAGCATCAAAAGGGAATATTCCCTTAATTTGAATTCAAATTCAATAGGTACTTCCAGCAAGGCATTTAATGCCTCTTACATGTCTTTAGCCTTGAGCCAAGTGACAATAACTCCATTTCCCTTCCCTCTAAACTTGCCAACTTTCAAATTCAAATTTGAATCTTATGGCTTTTATCATGCACATTGATCAAAATGTGCACAACCATCAACCATTCACATCTTGACAAGTGGCACTTGGCCATTGGATGTTGAATGATCCCACATTGCTCAAACTCACTCTTCTTCCAATCTTTGAAATCTATAAATTGGAGACTCTTCTCCTCAATCTTTATCCACAACTCATATGCAAAGTTACTCTCCACAATTGAGAACTAATTTTGCCAATTTCATCCAATTATCTACCACATTTGAGATTTTGTAAAAAGGTTATGCTCAAATCTCTTTGGAGATTTGACCATTTCTATCATTCAATCAAGCATTTAGGAATTGGGAAAGGGCCAATTGCAACAATCCATTGGCACCAATTCCCCCATGGAATCATCATGTTATTAGCTTAATTAAGATAGAGTTTCTTTTGAAATTTACTTGTGTTCTTCATTTCTTAGTTAAGCTTGAATAAATGGATTTTTATGGGGAATCCCTCATTGTTTGCATGCATTCTTGAACTAACACTAACAATGTTTGGCTTCTTTGTGCAGCTGCAGGTTTAGGGGTTCACATCTCCCACATAGAGATTGTTGTCCTCTCAGAGGTAGCCAACCCCTATTATAGATGACTTCAAAGGCTAGTGGCCAACTAACGAGAGTCAATTATGGACTGAACTCTCCTACACTTTTGGCTCTATAGGACCAAGGTGGGTAGACCTAAATCTGTTCATAAGAATGCCCCATAACTGGTAAGAACACTTCCTGTGTACATATTACAATCCCTACACACTCAAGGGAATAGTCATTATTCTTGATAGTGGCAGACCGAAGAATAATTACAGGCACCAACGAGTAATGGAATTGACCAATTTAAAAAAATAATTACTTCTCGTAGGAAGACAAGGTTTAATATGTGGTTATGTTCAACACTTGGATCATCATGCTTAGAACTACAGTCTTACACCAAAGAGAAAGGTTGCAAACATTATCCAGTGCCTCATCCATTGGGTGATGGAGTCATACAAAGTATGATTCTAATATTGTGAACTTATCTTCATATATCCTTACTACCATGAGATATTTTTGTATATTAAAATAGCACCTTTTAGCGAATCTTGAGTATATACAACCATGAATGTGTAATTCAACTTTTCAAGCATTTGATTAACTCATTAAGTTAAAGCAAGAATATAAATTACACTTTCAATTAACCATTGAAACTCAAAAGAGAAACCCTTGATAATTCTATTCATAATCCATGGCACACACACAGGAGAGCAAACTATCTTAATTTTGTAGATTTGTTTCGATATCAGTAATTAAAAAAGCATAGCATACTAGCTTTATAAAAATCCCCACTCGGGATGATTTCCTAGACAATGTTCACAAAATTCCAACATTAAAGCTAACTGTACAAACTTCCAAGTTTTGGACCCAAAATTCTCACCCACAATGAGCCATGAAATATCCTTTATATAATAGGAGAGTAACAAGCATTAGGCTACATTGTCAACATCAAAATTGAATTTCGACCTAAAGTGAAATTCAAATTCACATTCCTAATCATTTGATAACATCGGATATGATCAAAGGAATCAAAAATGCTTACATAGTAACTAGTTGGAAAACAAAATTTTGTGCAAAGCAGGCGCATGTCCACATCCACACGATGAAACTATAGGAGAATAGAATTTCAACACACCCACCACCGGTAACCATAAAGAAAACACACGGCCCCGGTACAGGTGACCGCTTTGAGTCTGCGCTTAAGACAGCGATGGAGCCACCATCGCACCACCAGCCTTTTCAGTTAACCCCTAACAACCAAACCTGGTGCCAATGCAATTATAGGCTTAATCGCCAGGACCTCCTCATCAACTCCCATAAGCTCCATCAAGGTGGCCAAGTAACATCGGTAGTCTGAATCGGTGTCAGACCCGCTATCATATGAGTCAGAAATGAGCATAGGGGATGAGCAACGTACTGGCTTCTTTCCAGTACACCAAGTAGTATCCCTAGGAGCCATGGGAGTAACTAGCTTCTTCATGATCGGCGATCTTCGGGCTCCTAGCCTCACACTCCTGCGTTCAGTCGATTTGTCCATAGAGAAAGAATGGCCTTGGAACACACCAGAGAAGAAATTTTCCTACACCAAAACATAAGAAAATGCAATGTTAATCACAAGTAACCTGGTCAACATTTATAGAATGGTTTAGTGTGGAGGATATAATTGCTTGAAATCAATTCAAGCACTCGAACAATTAGTTGCTAATACAACCTTGAATGCTTTCAAGAGGATGGTACTGTTCACACGCTAGAGAAAATCAGGAGGAGATCCTCTGGAAAAACCATGCCATTAATGAAAGCAACAACAACTAGGAGGTGTGTGCCACATAGATGAATCACACACCCCTCCTTTGAATTAGAACAAGCAGATGCAGAATACGTTTGGCGAATCGGAGGATAGAGATCAAGTCAATGAGTATTGACAATCCACTTCAACACATGGGAGAGCACATCCAATCAAAACCCACGAAAATAGGAGGCCTGAACTAGAAAGTGGGGCCCACACAGCCCCATTGGACAAAGAAGAAAGACCACATGTCACCCCCTTGCAGACCTCATTGTACATTCAAAAATATTTACTCTGATCATGAGAGGTGTTTGAGAGGTCATAATTAACCCCGTTATTAAAGACCATTGCCAATGAAGAGATGGCTATACGTCACTACCAACACCTCAGGAAGAACCCCACACATCTGCTCCCACCAGATGGTGACACTCACAAACCTCGCACCACCTTGGTGATGTCAACAGGAAAACCTACGAGGTTGGCAAGAAATGGCCCACATCAAAACCAGCAATCGGGTGGCTAGGTAAACTTTAGATAAAGCATTCAGGTGGGACTAGCCAATGAAACCCTCGGCGGTATAAAAATTTAAGTCATCTAGGCAAAAAGACCAGCTAGTTAAGTGGAAGGGGTCGGTAAAGATGCAACCCGAGGGGGATAAAACCTCACTTAAACAACCGGTTACCATCGATAGTATGTCACCATTGAAACATAACAAGAGGGTTTCATTGTTCAGTAATTAAAATTACCACGGGTAACTTTGAAACACCAAAACCCCACCTCATACACTTAGAAAATTAAAATCCCCATCCGGAGCATCTGAAAAAATTCAAAAAAATCCTGAACCTTTGATCACAGTAGTTTATTCTTTGAATCAGTGGAACAAGGGCATTGCTTCAAAGAGGGGCAAAATGTAGACATGGAAAATGTACAAGTTCGTTTCAACACACTTGATCCTGATTACTAACAACATTACTTCCTAAATCATGTTCTCAGCATTTCTTCATATTTTGTTTCTTAATTTAGTAAATCATTATTTATTGGATTAAGTCTTCCTCTTTCAATGATTAAATTAATCAATTTAATTTAATTAACCTTACATCTCTGTTTAATTGAATAAATCATTTTATTTGATTAAATTCTCTAAAGTCCTCTTATTAAATTAAATAAATTAAACCTTATTTGATTTAATCTAACATATTCCCTCTAGATCAAATAAATAAAATCATTTATTTAATAAATCATTTCATCTCAATTCTTGACTTAAATCAATTTATAAATCTAAGTCTAAATTGTCACATCACCTAATTCTTCATGAATTTAATCAAAACCATGATTAAGTTAACCCCTTTCATTAAAATTCTCTAGAGAATGCAACTTGCACAATAAATCAAATACTTTGATTTATTAGTTCATCTATTTTCCCACACAAAGCATCAAAAGGGAATATTCCCTCATTTGAATTCAAAAAGGCCAAGTGGACTTGGTCCTTCCAACAAGGAATGTAAGATCTCTAACATGTCCTTTGCATTGAGCCAAGTGGTCATAACTCCATTTGTCTTCTCATCCACCTTGTCATTTCAATATTTCAAAATTCAAATTTATGAATTTATCATGCACATTGGCCAAAATGTGTTCATTCCTCATCCAATCATATGTGGACAAGTGGTACAATGCCACTGGATTATTTTTTGTCCCACATTGCTCAAACCTCACTTTCTCTTCCAAATTGAAATTTATAAATTGGAGACTTCTCTCCTCATTTCTCATCCACAATCTTCATGCAAAGTTACTCTCTTCACATTGAGAGCTAAGTTTCCCCATATCACTCAATCATTCACTATTTTCATAAATTGCAACAAGGTTATGCTCAAATCTCTTTGGGGATTTTACCATTTCTCAACCACATACCATTGCTACTTAGGAATTGGGAAAGGGCCAATTACAACACTTCATTGGCACCAATTCCCCCATAAGATCATCATGTTATAAGCTTAATTAGGATTGAATCTCTTTTATTTAAATTTTATTGTGTTCTTCATTTCCTAATTTAGTTTTAATAGATGGATTTTATGGGGAATCTCTCATATTTGTATGCATGCATTTGATCCAAAATACTAATGTGTTTTGTTGCTCTTGTGCATTTGTAGGTTTAGGGGTTCACAATGGCAGGCTGCAGTCTGGTCACGCCAACATCTGGGTGGCTGAATGTTGAGCCGACTTTGAGAGCTCACCAATCAGCTACTTGAGGAGGACATGCAGATCCTCCAGGAGATAATTTTTTATTGTCCTATGTCTTGTTGGCTATGTGATACCATTATGCCATGTTGATGGCACTAGTGGAGATATGGGACACAGAAACCTGCACCTTCCACCTGCTAACAGGGCAGTTGATAGCCATGTTGGAGGATGTGCATCACATACTATGGGTTCCCATATGAGGAGAGAAGGTATTTCTACCACAGGGAAGGATTTTTGAGGAGATGCGGGCAGACACCGAGTATTGCCTAGGAAAATTGATTCACTGCAAGATCATGGGAACGCACATTGAGCTTTCTTGGCTACTGCATGCGCACTCACCACTAGTGAGACTCATCATGATATTCATAGCAGAACTAGAACTAATCCCCAATGGCCATGGAGGACATCTGGAGGGGGGATTAGCACACATGATTAGAGACATGGAGCACTACCTTTGGGTCTACGCTTGGGGCCGGAGCATACTAGCACATTTATAGCATGAATTGGGTTGATTCACCTATGGGGAGATGCATATTATGCTACAATGTACCCTATTACAAACATGGATCCTCGAGCATATCACCTATACATAGCCTATAGGATTTGTGATTGCCCCAGTGGTGGGATATCCGTAGGTTTTCAACTATCATCTGAGACAAGCATGGCAACGCAATGATGTGATATTCTAAAGGATGATGTTTAAAAGACTGAGCAAGGAGGATATTGTATGGAGACACTACCTCATAGAGCTATTTTGGATAGATATGATAGGATAGTTGAGACGGATGCAAAGTGACAAGCTACAGCTAAGACGACGTGACCACATAGTGAGACCTTTCTACTATGATCACATCATGAGGCAATTTGGATAGGTACAAAGGTTACCATGGGTATGAGATTCTTACAGATGATCAATACAGAGCACCCGTAGACCTAGAGATCTTAAATGACTGACAATAAATGACATCATCCTGAGCGACAAAAAGGAGGAGGATACTGACATGCCCCAAATTTTTGATGTACGTCACATTGGTATATCATAGGAGTATGATGAGTGGTGGTAGGTGATACAAACAAGAGCCATATTTCCTATGGATTATGCTATGGGCTTCACAGGGCCTATACCAGACTCAAGAGAGGAGGACTGAGAGTCAAGAAAGATAGTAGATCCAACAAATCTATTCCCAGATGAGGATGAGGAAGGGACAAAGGAGAACAACAATTATGAGGGAGAGGGGGATAATGATGGGATAGAGGATTGTAGACATACAAAATATACACATGCATCTAATCATACTTCATTTAGCGTTATTTAATCTATTAATTAAATAAACCAATTTAATTAATTCACTAAGCTTATCTATTTAATTAAATAAATCAAATTATTTAATTATCTCCTATAGTTCCTGATTTAATTAAAACACATATATCTAATTAAATCACTCATATGCATTTTCCTCTCATTTGATTCAAAACAAATAAAAAAATTCAAATCAAATGTCATATCACCTAACCTCTTGTTAGATTAATCAAACCCTGATTAATATAATCCTAATCACCTGAATCCTCTAGATTCATCCACTTGCAGAATAAATCATTTAGATTCATTTATTAAAAAACCTATTTTTCCTCACAAAGGCATATTCCCAAGTAATATTCCCTCATTAACTCTCTTGTTTGACATTTTTGGCCAAACACAATTCCCCCCAAAAACCCTCAACTATATTCATTTATTACCATTTTTTAATTTGAAATGGGCACATTAGCGAAACCTTGCACAAGCATGGGCCAATCCCATTGTGACAAGTGGCTCTCTCTCATTTGTTGGGTTTTAATCCCACATTGCTCAATCTTGGCTTCTCCTCTCTCAATTTTTCCTATAAATTCAATGACTTCTCTCTCATTTTTCATCTACATTTTAGAGCATCCTACTTATAAGCAACTTGAGTTCATGAGCATCTCATTTTCTATCATCCCATTAGCTTGGAAAGGATTGGGAAAGGGATCTTTCACATATTCAAGGAGCACAAATCCATCATAGAATAGGTATATTTCATGTCTTCTTTACATGCTTGATTTGGTTTTGTCGTTTGTTTTGAAGAATGTTGTATTATTCTATGAGGATGTTAGAGTTGTGCTAACCATTTGCAGATTTTTTTGTCCACAAAATGGCATTAGAAGGAGTATAAAGTTTATGTTTTTGTTGATCTAATACTAATTCATCCAGGAATGAAAAAAAATCTTTGTTTCTTTTCTCTAGACAGGGATGTAAAGTATTTTCCTTTAAACCTTTTTTTACAAATACATTTGATTCACTTTGGCTACTAGGTTAACTATTTATGTGAAATGTAAATGAAAGAAGAAGAAACATGCGTGGTAACTACAACTGCTGAAATATTTCTATGGTTTGAAAAAAAAAAACTCTTGTAATGGTCAGTTTTAAAAACAATAATAAAAAAAAAAATGAGTCTTGATAGATCTCAGCTGACTATCTTCCTTGGTAGGCGGTGTAACTTTAAACAGTTCTCTTGCGCATATTATTGTATCTGTGATTCCCTTTTCTTTCAGTCAATAACTATTCCAAATATTTTTTAATTTTTTTTTTGGGAATCACTATGTATTCACATACATAAATCCATTGTGGGAAAGACATTAAATAGCAATCTAAACTCCTTGTGTTTGCTCAGGTAAATAGTGAGTTTATTTTTTCAAATCTGCACTTGTTCTTCGCTAAATGCCATACAAACCTTTCAATAAATTGAAATATTATGATGGGGCTGGAAGATAAGGGATGCCATCTCCATCATACTTGGCGTGATAAGTTCATTTAGACAATCTAAAAGGAATTGTGTTAAAAGCTTTTAAAGAGGCCTCATTGGATGTGTAATTTCTTTTCACTATCTAGAGTAGGCCATGGTTTTTATTCATGGATTTGATTGGTTTGATCACTCACTATTAATGAATATAATTCTAAGTCTCTAGTGTCACATGCCTCTCCTTTTGTGTTTTCCTTTGATCAAGACTCCCTTCATTTATGATTTAATCTGCTTTGTCAATTTTCTACTACTGAGTATTGTTACAAGCAAGGATTTGTCTACTACGTTGGATACCACACCCTATCCTGGTTACATGTTGATACAGGTCATGGACTTTAGTTCGCACTTTCAGATATATTTAAAAGCTTTCTGATCCTCTTCAATAAACCTTCTTGCACGGATCTTGCAAATATCAAATTCTGACAGAGAGTATGGAATAGGAATGTACGCTTGCCAAACACATTCAATGTTTAACCTACCAACTAAATTTTCTTGAAAGAATTTATATTTTTTGCCTACAATCCACGTACTTTCCCTATGCTACTACGTTGATGAATGTTCCTTCATTATTATGCATTGTTGGATGTCCCTTCATTATTACTGGATACTTGACATGGTGCAAATTATTATAAGGAATGCCAATTGTTTACATCTTAGACTTGAAATATCGAGCCACAGATATTTTTGTTTTAAATGCTTAAAATCACTGACTATATTTGCCTTTTCTAATACAGTTTATTTCTCTCTGACATGTGTTCTAGAGGTCTATATGTTTGAAGTATATTTCTTTGAATTTGAAGACCATTCGCTGCCTATGTTTGCCTTTGCAGAGATACAGTTTATTCCTCTTTGAAATGCGGTTGTGTTTCCTTTCATACAGTCAGTATGTTTGAAGTATATTTCTTTGAATTTGAAGACCATTCACTACCTATGAAGGTCATTTGCTGAGATACAACTCATTTCTCTCTCAATGCATTTGTGGTTCCTCTATCAGCTATTCTTCTTTTTTCAAAAAAGTAATATAAAGAGATCAAATCATAATCTGAACAGGCATTACTATAGCTTTATTCATTGTACTATTTCTTACAGTTCTGGAAGTCAGTATGTTTGAAGTAGATTTCTTTAAACTTGAAGATCATTCCCTGCCTATGTTTTCCTTTGCTGAGATACAGTCTATTTCTCTCTGAGTGCATTTGTGCTTACCTTTCAACTTTTATCAGACAAGTCCTTCCCTATAATTGATATATTTTTAGTGGAGTATAAGATGACTTTGTTCCAAAAGGGAAAGTTGCCTACCTGTTGCATCCCACTATACATTTATTGTGTACCATGCACATCCCTTATCTAGTTGCATCAATGAGTGTTTTGTCTGATTATATTTGGAATGCCTCGAATATTTGATGCTTCTTGTTTCTCTTTCGTGTGAAACAATAAACAGATTGATTTGTATTGATAGCTGTCAGCAATAAAAATGTGGTGTATCCTGATATCAAATGAGCTTGTGTGTCTTCACTCTCCTTATGTTGCGCCTTTACATTTACTATCAAATCTGAGATGTGCAGTTAGTAAGATTCATTATCAAGTCATTAATTGTCTCTACCTTTCAGATCTGTCAAAGAGTCATGTTGTTTATGTCGTAGTACCTTTGGTCACTTCCTACTGCTTACTATGAACTTTCAATCACATCTATCAATGTGATATGGTCATATTTATTTCTGCAAATACCAAAGTTGATCCAAATCAAGGTTGTTGCATGTATTAAAATGATGGGTTGACTTCTTTGCATTTGTTGCATGCTCTATGCTAAGTCGGTTGTTTTCAGGCATTAAAGTGATATCCATAGGCTTGATTTGACATCACTTCCTCATAGGTAAATCTTGATGTAATCTCGTACCCCTAACATATTTTTCAAGTAACACTTTAAATCGTTGATGTATGATCTTGAACGATTGCTTTATTTATTTCAGATTTTGATAGCGATAACCTTGGGATTGGAGTTTGTAATACTTATCTTTGAAGTATTGAGAATAATTGGACGAATAATTTTTTTGGCTTGAAATCACATGATGTTGCCTCAATAAAACAAACAATGCTAGATCTAGAACATAAAATATTGCAATCTTACAATTCCATTTTACTACTTGGTATTGACTTTTGCTTAATTTTTTGAGCTCTTTGAATTTGATTTTTTGACTTGAATCATTGTTTCCTTTCAAAACATTTGCATGATGAGGGATGGTGGGGTGATTTTTTTTTACTTCATTAATTCTTTAAAGTAAATTTCAGTGCTAAAATTTTACCTTGTGATAGAATAGGTTGAAATTGAAGGTTGACTTTGGAATCAAGAGAAAACAAAGGCGAATGGAGTGGAGTTGGAGATCTTTTTGAAATCAAGATTTGGAAAAATCATTTTTTAATGCTTGTTTTAACAATCTTAGACCTTCCATTTTCTACTCTCATTTTCTATTTTAACTCAACTCACTTTTCGATTTGGGCTTAAAATCAAGCACTAATTTGATCTTTTCAAAGTTCGTTAAAAAGAACCTTAGACATTTACTAGATTTTGATTTGGGTTAAAATTGGACAAGGAAAACTTCACATCTCATTTTGATGCTTTAAAATGAATCAAAATCACTTCTTTTGAGGTCTAAAATGAACAAGTGTTTTTCATGTTTTGCAATATTCTTCACAAATTAATATCATTTAAAAGGCATATGCGCTTCTCTCGTGCCTCATGGAGATCTTGAGAATCAAAAGTCTTTTGTGATATTAACTTGTCAAAAATATTGCCTTCACATTTTGATTTGGGAACTTAAAATTGAATAAAATATCTTGCGAGTGTGAGTAAACTTATTGTGAGTGTTCTCCCTTTATTTCTAAATGAAGGTTGATCAAACTATGAATATGTTTACTCACTTTTGTTTATCTTAGAGGTCTGCCTTGTGGGGAAAAGTATTCACCCAAGGGAATGACCCAATTGGTAACACACTAAAGCCAAGTGTAGTTCCAGCCAGGATATAAAAGTGGGTACTGGAACAAAAGCCAGTATCACACAGTTGGCTCTAACAAGAAGGGCAGAAATGGTCTCTCACCGCATGGGTCAGCCTCTATGAATGAAAAGTCCAAATTAAAAACCTTGTTTAGAAGGTGAAATCCTTATCTATTTTGTTGGTACAAAAGGTCATGTGCTTTGAAGCTGCCCCACGTTATACATGCGGTTTTGTTGTAGAGATGAAATGCATGCCATGGGAGATTCATGGGTACTGATGCTTGGCTAACTCGAGAAGTGTGTGCCATGGAGGGGAGCCAATGTGGTCAAGAATCTAGTCATCCACACAGAATATGCGCAGCTAGATTCGTCCAAGTGGGAACCCAACAAAATATTGTCTCTTCATCCTAGGGTTGTACATGTGCTTGGAAATGAAAAATACATTGCTTGGTTCTAAAAACAATTTAAAAACAAACATTCACAAGAGCCTCAAATTTCAAACTCCTTGGAGGAAACCAATATCCTTGATGAATTCAAGTACTCTTGCTTTCCCTAGGGATCATATCCTTAGAGGTTTCTACGTGCTTGGATTTTATCATCATTTTTTTTCACTAAGGTCAACCTAGGAAACTTTTTCCCTAATTTCCTTGATTTCCACAGAATGGACCCTGTGGGATGAAAAAGAAAGTGGTACATTAGACATGTAGTTTGAAACATAATCAAGCAAGTTCTTTTGGTAAAAAGAATTCACTGAGGAGAGATAAAAGACAAATTGGACCTCATATGTTTTCTCTGGAATGATTTCCCGCAAGATCAAAATAAAAAAACTGAAGTTCAAGAAGCTTAGTCTGGAATCTTGTTAGGAGCGTCTTGAGAGACTTTTTGAATTTAGAGAAAGATTGGTTTATAACTTTTACAAAAAAGCTTTAGGAAACAACCCTGAGTTGTATGCATTCTATTATCAACAAAATCCTAAGCTTTTTGAAAGGTTTGCTTTTCTCACATAGGAAGTCAGGCGTATTCTTCAAAAACGAGGTCTTGTAAGAAGAAGTATTATCTAGGTCAAGTTTAGGGTCAAATTCAATCACTTTCATCCATCAAAATCAGTCAAAAATAACCTCACCAACAACTCTTGGAATCTTTGTAAACATCTTTTATGCTAAACTTCTAGGTGAAATCAAATCACTTTGTTTGACTTAACACACCTAGTCAAACCATCATCTTATGCATGAGTTTTCTCTAGGATAACACAACTTCCAAGGGTTTACAATTTCATCTTGTTTGGCTTAACACACTTAGCCAAATTATCAAATCCATTTTCATCTTTGTTTTGCTTAACACACTTAGCCAAATTATTGAGTCCATAAACACTTCAAATGCCTCAAAGTTCTCAAGAAGAAGGCCATATAGAGGACATCACTGACAATGGGATGACACAATCAAAACTTCTAGAAATGGTGCAAAACCTTGAAAGTCACCGAATTGTCAGCACCATGCTGAAATTGTACCCATCCCAATACATGATTGAGTTAGCAAAAGAAGGGGCTAAACTCCCTTCTGACTTTGACATCAGTACTATTGTGGAGAGATCTCTCGGTATCATACCTTCACCCACATCCTCACTTCCACTTAAAAATGTCACTCAGGACATCCCCCAGATCATATCATCTATCGCTTCAACACCACCGGTCATTAACAAGGGAAGTGCCATGTTTCACGAACTTCAAAAACATCACCTTGTGAACAATCGAGGGTTGAACACAGGGGCCAGATCAGAACAATTTGTCCTGATGAATCCACTACAAACTTATGTCCCTCTCACATTTCATGATCATATCAATTCATCTTCATTTCACACAACATCGGATTATCCTCTCGACCTGCAAACTTATCTCTCTATCTCGGAAGAGGAAGGTGACTTGTCTGGAACAAGAGGAGTCTTGGATCCCTCATCATCACTTTCAAGGATTGCACCACATGTCTTTCCACCATTTCCACCCTTACCACTCACATATACATCATCACTCGGGTTGGGTCTCCCTCCTCTTCCCATCATCAACTTTTCAAATCAGGGCAATTGATCAAATCCACCAGCCATGTCATTTGTACCACAACAACAAATGGAATCTGTCCAAGCAACCATAATGATCAATACATCCATCATTCCTCAAAGCATGGTTTCTTAGGGACCGAGCACCTCAATTGCACCATCCATAACTCAAACCTCGATCATTAACATGACCGTTTCGCTCATCACAATGATTGGCATTCTACCAAATCCACCTCCATTACCACCAAGGCACAATGCAACCAATTCATTCACCATGATGTTGCAAGCTGCTCGACAAGCTGCCCACCAAAAAGCACTTCAAAATCAGCAAGTTATACAATAGGTCGCACAAGCGCGAGCCTTGTTTGAACAACAACAAGCCAAACAAGCTACATAGGCAACTCAAGCCATTCAAGCCACTCAATCTGCCCAAGCTACACAAGCTGCACATGCCGCTCAGATTGCACAAGCAATCCAACAAGCACACACCCAAGCATGAGCACAATTCCAAGCCCAGCAAGTACAAGCGCAAGCACAATACCAAGCGCAACAAGGAGCATATCAAAAAGATTTGCAAGACTACCAATTACAGTAGCAATACGACGAACAACAAGCATTGTTGGTGCAACAACAACATGACCAACAAAAAGCGTTGTTGGCACAACACCAACAAGATCAACAACAAGCGTTGTTGGCACAACAAGAGTAGCAGGACCAACAACAGGCATTGTTGGCTCAACAAAAAGCATAAGTGTCACTTGCTTAGCAAAGCTTGCAACAAAACCATGTCAACATCCCATCTATCAATCCCACACCTTAGAACGTATTCACCCCACCTCCTGATCTGTAAGGTGACATGAAGATAGAAATCAAACTGCTTTCATAGCAAGTGCTAGATCTTCAGTCTGGGAAGACAGTCAGGACACCGAGCAACTTGTACCCTTATCCATTTGACAGAAGCTTGGAAATGGTACCATTCCCAAAGGGATTCGAAATCCCCAAATTTGAGAAATATCATGGGGTAGGAAACCCAAAAGATCACATCATGGAATTCCAAGTACATTGCATGGAAGTTGCCTACAATGACACATATCTAATGTGGCTATTTCATCAAAGCTTGGCTGGTGACGCTATGGAATGGTTTTCTCATCTTCCTACTAGAATCAAAACATTTCAAGAAATCAAAGATGCTTTCCTCCAAAATTACGCATTCAACATTTCTGTGGATGTTAGTTTGGAGGAACTCTCAGCACTCAAATAGAGTAAGGGAGAATCATTCACCACCTTTCTCCAATGATGGGTAGTGAAAGCTAATCAAAGTAATTAGGCCATGCCAAAAGAGCAACAAGTCTGTACCATCATTGCCAATACAGAAAAAACCTTGGCATTCTATTTTGAAGATGCAATGCATCACTACATATGATCAACTGATCCCCAAGGCACTCACTATTGAATGAGCTCTCATTACACAAGGGGACATACCCACTTATCATGAACATCAAGATATTCACCCATCCACTAGTTTCAATGAAAAACCTCGCACATGGGTGAAGAATTGAAATTTCACCAATGATGGCATAATGGATGCCAAAGTTTTCATCAGCGCCCCCAAGAAAATCAATCAAACGCACATCACCAACCACAAAACAACAACTGGAATAACGTGCAAACAAATGTGGTAAACCAACAACCACCCCAAAACCAGATCAACAATCTTAATAATCAAGGAGGACCACCTTCGCAAATTTGTTTTCCCCCCAAATGGAAATTCATAGCCCTTGGGGAGTCAATCAAGTCCATAATGAAAAATTTGGTCAATGAGAACATCATTAGGGTCCCCACCCATGATAATTATAGCACACCCCAGGTGAAATCGCCATGGTATAATGAAAACCTCCTTTGTGACTTTCACAAAGTCAAGGGACACACAACTTCCAACTATATGAAGTTGAAAAAAATCATCCAAGATCTCATTGAGGACAAGATCATCAATGTCAAACAACCGGCTAGTAATCAAGACCTCAAGATATACACCAATTTGATGCCAAATCATAATCAAGGGAATAATCAAGGAAATAACAAAGGGAAGCAAAAGTATGCTAAAGCAAACCTTGTTTATGAAGACATTGTCGCATGTGTAGATGAAATGGTCACTGTCATTAACGTCAAAGGAGCCGACGTTGATTGTGGAGTCACCACACACAGCGGAAAGCTTACTATTGCAGGGGCATCACAGCCATCTAAGACCCCCATTTCAAATACAAGGGTTGTTCCCTATTATTACAATGTTATTGACCAGCTAAAGAGAACTCAAGCAAAAATCTCCATCATGAAACTATTAAAAATTTCCACTGCCCATAGGAAAATTCTTCATGAAGCATTAGCAACATCCACCATCTCTGCCACCCTTGACATAGATCAGTTTCAGGCTATGGTTGGAAATATCATCACCCATAATCTCCTAACATTCTCTGATCAAGACTTCCCCCCGCAACCATCTCATAACCGCGCACTTCACCTTCAAGTGCTTGTCCACAAAAATAAAGTTAAAAGAGTCCTAGTGGATGGAGGTGCAGGGCTTAATATTTTCTCTCTCAAGCTTATAAAGAACTTGGGGTTTGTTGAGGATTCCATTAACAAGAACAAGAGTATCATAATAAGGGCATATGATGATCAAGAACGAGTGTCTCAAGGCACTATTAAAATCCCAATCCAAGTGGGACAAACAACCATGGAGACTACCTCTCAGGTCCTCAACCTCGACTTATGATATAGCATCCTCTTAGGACATCCATGGATCCACAAAATGAAAGCAATGGCCTTGACATATCACCAATGCATCAAGTTCTTGCACCAAAATGAGGTCACTATACACGGTGATCCCGAGCCATTCGCCTATTGCAAAAACTTGGAAGCCAAGTTTTATAAAATCCCCCAAGTGCCAAAAAATGATGAAGGCCCATCCACTTCATACATTGACCCAGATAACCTCGCCTCCACTTCTACGAAAGAGACACCTGCCATCCCTGACATATCTGAAATCAAACTCATGATCTAGGAAAATGGGTGCAGAGACTATAGAATGAAGAAGAATACATTTTGTGCAAGAGAGTTACCACAATCTCCTGGGTTGCATGGGAGACCTCAACTAATTGAAACACCTGTCCACACTATTAGGGCAAACCCTTCTGAATTCTGCCATTGGGGGGATCTCAGTCGTGAAAATGTGGATGAGGGAGACATCTCAAACACATTATAAGAAGATGAAAGGCCCACCACCACCCTACCCAATGATGAAACTAATAGAGGGTTGCAAATGATGTTTGGTATGTGGTATAATAGGATGAAAGTCTTGGAAGAAACAGTGATGGACGACTAGAGCCTATTGTTGTAGAAAGAAGAACGAGAAACCTTGGCCTCAGATGTACCCCTCCGAGTATAACCGTAGGAGGAAGAGGTACTCCTAGTAGAACAGTTAGGTCCCCTCCTCGAGTATCAACAACCACCCTTCGACTACCCATATGCACAGGCATCCCAATTGACAACTTCAGTTTTGACATCACTAATGTCTGCGCCAGTAGTCACAATGATGATACCATAACATACCTACCCATGATTTTTGAGGAATCTGCCTTACTTATGATTAGTGCCTCACCCACTGAGTCAAACCAACAAACCCAGAAAATCACCTCAGTATATCCTCAACTCATCAATCACGACCAACGAGGACTGCTAATTCTAGCCTCATTCAAAAATGATGAGGCACTCTTAGAATTCATGGGACTAAGGGACACAATTTCATGTGGAGATCACAAAGAAGGATTTGAAATCACTTTAGATAACCAAGCATATTATGGGGAGATGATTGAGTCCTTCAGTCGCAAAAGAAACAGAACAAGAATAAGCTCGGAGTTATTGAGTGAAAACGACACTGTGGCACTCTCTAACCACAAAATAGTAAAAATAAAGGATGCATCAAATGGTGAAAAACTCTTTGAGGCATCGGAGGATGAAGGATTCAATCTCCCCCCTACTACTCTACATCAATAAAAATCATTAGTCTTGCAAGAATAGTGTAATCATGTTAACTTGGGAATGGAGGTGGCACCACAAATCACTTTCTACGTTGAGTCTCTCCTAACAGAAGAACAAGAACTATTGGTAGCATTTCTAAAAGAAAGGAAGGTAAATTTTGCATGGACCTATGCTGACATGTTAGGTCTGGATCCCAAAGTGGTGGTTCATCATTTAGTTGTTTACCTTGGAGCGAAGCCAGTTAGATAAAAGTTGAGAAAAATGCATCCCCAGATAGCCTTGCTAGTCAAGGTAGAGTTACAAAAACTCCTAGATGTTGGCTTCATATGCCCGATTGACTATCCAGAATGGGTATCCAACCTTGTACCAGTCTGAAAACAAAATGGGGGAATTTGTATCTGCACAGACTTCAAAGACCTCAACAAAGCATGTCCTAAGGATGACTTCCCACTACCCAACATTGATATGATAGTGGATATGACGATCGGACATGAGATTCTATCCCTAATAGATGGCGTTTCGGGATATAACCAAATAATGATTGAAAAAGAAGACCAACATAAGACAATATTCACATGTCCTTGGGGCACCTACTACTGGAATGTGATGCCATTTGGGCTGAGAAATGTAGGAGCAACATACCAAAGAGCCATGACATTGATTTTCCATGACATGATACATAAAATAGTGGAAGATTATTTGGATGACATACTAGAAAAATCAAAGAAGAGAGAGAACCACATAGCAACCCTAAGTGACATATTTGATAGACTAGAGAAATATAAGGTTAGACTCAACCCAAAGAAGTGTGTCTTTGGGGTACAATCCAGAAAACTTTTGGGCTACATAGTGTCAATGAGGGGGGTAGAGGTATATCCCATAAAGGTTAAGGCAATCCTCGATATGGAAGTACCAAGAACACTGAAACAACTCAGAGGATTACAAGGCAGAATTTAGTCCATCCAGAGGTTCATAGCATAGTTGGCAAACAAACAAATTGCCTATTCACATCTACTCCACAAGGGAGTAGCATACAAGTGGGATGAAAAGTTCGATCAGACATTTAGAAAAATTAAAGAATATCTACTCACTCCACCTGTATTGATTCCACCCATTGCAGGAAAACCATTGATCTTATACATCTTAGCAACAATAGTAGCCTTGGGTTCTCTTTTGGCTCAACACAATGAGAATGGAATTGAAAGGGCTATCTATTACATCAGCAGGACAATGGTTGGCCATGAGTTAAATTTCACATTCATTGAGAAAGTTTTCCTAGTAGTAGTATTTTCTTCACATAAATTCTGACACTACATGTTGGCACATAAAATCAAGCTCATTGGTAAGATAGATCCCTTAAAATATCTACTATCAAAAGCTATACTCATGGGAAGAATGGCTAAATGGGTCATGATACTACTAGAGTATGACATTGAGTATGTGGAGCGAAAGGCAATCAAAGGAAAAGTTATTGTGGACCACCTAGCAGAAGCTCCCATCTACGCAGAGAACCCACTCATATCATAATTTCCAAACTAGTCGATTTTCAATGTCAGCGTAGCTGATCATCGGAAACTATACTTCGATGGTTCACACACACAACATGGATTAGGAGCTAGTTTCTTCTTTATCACCCCACAAGGGGATTGCATACCAATATTTTACAAGTTGGCATTCCCCTATACAAACAACAATGCAGAGTATGAGGCTTTAACCATAGGTCTCAAAATTGCAACACAATGGCGAATCATGGCATTAAAGGTCTATGGAGATTCACAACTTATCATTAACCAAGCCAACTCTGAATACCAAACTAAGGATGATAAGCTTACACTATACAAGAAGGTGGTAGAAATCCTAAAAGAATCTTTTATTGATATCACTTTTGAGCAAATACCAAGGGCAAACAACAGAGCAGTTGATGCAATGGCAACGATTGGATCCTTGCTAGATATCCCTCGCAATGTCTCGAAACATGAATTTCTGGTAGAGCAGCTTCTCGTACCTACTTTCAAGGTACCAAAGTCAGAATATGCATGTGAACTCATTGGTCCCCATGATATTTGGTATCATGAGATTTACACCTACTTAAGACTAGGATTTCTCCCAGCCGATATCACCCCAAACCTCAAACAAACCTTTGTCAAGTGATCCTTACGTTTTTTCATCCTAGGGGAAACCCTTTTCTCAGGAGCATTGATGGAACCCTACTACATTGCTTAAAACCTGAGGAAGCCCTGACTGCTTTCATTGAGGTACACAATGGCACTTATGGTTCACACTCGAGTGGTATGACCTTGGCCAAGAAGTTGCTAAGAATCAGGTACTACTGGCCAACAATGGAAAGAGAGGCACATGATTTTGTCAAAAGGTGTCTATAGTGCTAGCAACATGGAGATCTTATTCATGCACCAGCTCAATAATTACACCCTATTGTTACACCTTGGCCCTTTTCCCAATGGGGGCTCAATCTCATAGGTAAAATATCACCCACCTCATCCAACGGCCACAAGTTCATCATCACCACCGTAGAGTATTTTACAAAGTGGGTCGAATAAATTCCCATGACCTACATCATCGGAAAGCAGATATCCAAGTTCATCCTAAATTACCTTATTTGCTGATATGGTGTCCCTCAATCTATTATCTCTAATAACGGGACACCCTTCAAGAATTAGGATGTCCATGACTTGTGCGAAAAATTCAAAATTCAACATCACTTTTCCACTCCATATTACCCATAAGGCAACGGCCAAGTAGAGGCTACCAACAAAACCATTCTAAAAGTCCTTAAGAAAATAGTCAATGACTCTGGTCGTGACTAGCATCTGTAGCTAAATCCTACCTTATGGGCCTACCACACCAGCATTTGCACGCCAACATTCACCACCCCATTCTCCTTGGTCTATGGATCAGAAGCCATCCTCCCTATCGAGATTGAGCTCTCATCACTAAGGATATCATTGCAAAACCTCATCATAGATTAGGAATATAGGGTTACAAGACTGAATGAGTTGGAGTTACTAGATGAACGGTGCATGGCCACCCTTAATGATTTATAGGTCTATCAGAATCGCTTGAAACACAACTACAACAAGAATATCTGGCAAAACACCTTCCAGGTTGGTGACCTTGTGCTAAAAGAGAACCAAAAGAATGTGTCGAACCCAGATGGCAAAGGAAAATTTGAGCCCAACTGGTTGGGACCTTTCATCATCACAACAAATTATAAATTAGGAGCATATCAATTAGCAACACCAAAAGGCGAGCCTCTGCAAGAGCCTCTAAACAACTCTCATCCCAAAAACATTTATGCCTAAACCTTGCAAGGTATAAAACCAAAAACTGCAAAAAAAAAAGAAAATGTCCTGAAAAAATGGTTACCTTGATGAAAACCTGGCAAACAGGCATCTTGGTGATAATAAAAAAATAAAAAAATGCAAAAAATCCAAAAAAAATCAGAAAAAGGATGGAAAATAGCAAAGAAAAAAATCTTCCTCTAGTGAAAACCACTTCGGTGGTGCTTTGGACAAGTACCTTGGTGAAAACCTGACAAATAGGCACCAAATGTAAATAAAGCACTCTCTATCCACCAAGATCTATACGACTGACTCACTTATCCATTACATTCCATTTATCCTTCCATAAAATTCGTTCATGTTCCATACCATAGCTTGATCTTGTGCTCATATCATGTTCCACCATAGTACTACTTGGCATATTCCTAAGGTCAGTTTGTCCTGCCTTTATCGAAGTAGTCTATCGCATCACATTGGGGGCATGTTCCTATACCTACATCGGATCAGATTCATGTATATTCTCATGATCTTCTCAAAATGTCAAAATTTCATCAAAAAACCAAAAAACATTTGAAAATTCATCAAAAAGCTAAAAACATCCAAATCATTCAAAAATCCAAAAACATGTCAAAATATCAGAAAATCTTCAAAAAAAAATCATCATTGAGTCTTCTCAGTCTTTCACCTTGTTCAAACTACGTCATCTTTAAGCTTGAATGCAGGCAAGGTTGATCTTTGATCATCCCCCGAGACATTTAGGTCAGTGCTTTAGGTGTCCGTAGCATTGGCAATCCGTTTTCCCATCTATCTTTTCATTGAGTCAAGTTTGTCGTTAGTCGAACTACGTGGTCTTTGCATGTATAACGTAGGAAAAGCTAATCTATGGATCAGATCTTGAGACCCCTAGGATAGGTCTTTAAGTTAGTCTCTTCATCATAAAATCTTGAAAATACCAAAAACAGACTCAAAAAAATATTTGAAAAAACCCGAAATGGTGCACCCGTCTCATCTCGCTTTCACCCGTAATAAGCATCGCTCATAATAAATCAATCGTCATCTTCATCCTTTGGTGAAGCAATCAGAAGCAAGTCTAGCAGGTTCCAAAATGAACACCCTAGTCGTCTCAAGCCTAAGTCAATAAGCAAGCAAGTTGATCAACTCAGAGTATCAATAGCTTATCATCCAATCAGTCTCACCAAAACCTTGATCACTACATGTCCTAGGATGAATCATTCCCATGATGGACATAAGCATCAAGTACCCCACAATAGTTTAGCCTTAGCTAGTGGTATGAAGAACATTGGCTTGTTTGTTTACTTTGTCTTGGTCTTGTGTAGACTTATCTTATTTTGCGCTCATTCCAAGGACCTCTCGATGATGCCTAAACAAAACAGGTTTAGAGAGAAGGGAATGGGGCAATGATCATTATCTTTTTATCTATTGTGCTTGTTGGATATTCTTGTAAAATAACTTCATCATGCGTACTTTGTTTTGTTTTTAGGGAGGATGTTTTAGGTGTCTTCTTGACCACATAAGAAGGCTTACCTTTTTATGTTTTGGCCCGAGATTTCTAGAATATCTAAACTGCATTCCAAATAAGGTTTCAATTTTCAAGTGTGAACATGAATACTCCTATATGTTTGACGAGTCAAAGTCGATCACACTAGGTGCAACGCCATCACGGTTCTTAATACCTTGATGCATCGCACCTACATGTGTTATCAAACATAAAGAAGGGTATGCTCTTTATCTCTCTCATCCTTGGATAAGCAATACATCATCATCATTCATCATCATATCCAGTAAAGTCTTGACGACTAGTGGACTTGTTGGACTTCTGCATCTTCTTGGATTTAAGGGTTGATCCCTCTCATTCTTCTATCCTCTTTCATGCTAACAATGCATCCATCTTGCATCCATCCTGCATCCATCCTGCATCCATCCTGCATCTTGCATAATCATGTCATATCATCATAGGACAACATCATCCATCTCATCCAAGCTCACATGCATTTCATAATCATTTAAGTTGTTTAGGATAATATAAATTTGTTATTCTAAGCATCTTCAAAACATCTCATTTACTTCATCATTATCATATAGATCATATAGTCTGACCATCCATACATTCATTTTGAACCTCTTTGTTGTGAGCTCGACCTCAATCTTTTCACTCTATCTCTCATTGGGGAAATGTACTAGCGTACTTCTTTTCATTGGGGCATTTGAAAAAATCAGAAACTTTTTAATTTCAGCGGCATCATTCTTTGAACCAATGCAATGAGTACATTGCTTCAAAGAGGGGAAAAATGTAGACATGTAAAATATACACATGCATCTAATCATACTTCATTCAACATTATTTCATCTATTAATTAAATAAACCAATTTAATTAATTCACTAAGCTTATCTCTTTAATTAAATAAATCAAATTATTTAATTATCTCCTATAGTTCTTGATTTAATTATATCACATATATCTAATTAAATCACTCATATTCATTTTCCTCTCATTTGATCTAAAACAAATACAAAAATTCAAATCAAATTGTCATATCACCTAACCTCCTATTAGATTAATCAAACCCTAATTAATTTAATCCTAATCACCTAAATCCTCTAGATTCATCCACTTGCACGATAAATCATTAAAATTGATTTATTAAAACACCTACTTTTCTTCACAAAGGCATATTACCAAGGAATATGCCCTCATTAACTCTCTTGTTTGACTCTTTTGACCAAACACAATTCCCCTCAAAAACCCTCAACCATATTCATGTATTGCCATTTTCAAATTTGAAATGGGCACATTAGCCAAAACTTGCACAAGCATGGGCCAATCCCATTGTGACAAGTGGCTCTCTCTCATTTGTTGGGTTTTAATCCCACATTGCTCAATCTTGGCTTCTCCTCTCTCAATATTTCCTATAAATTCAATGACTTCTCTCTCATTTTTCATCTACATTTTAGAGCATCCTCATTATAGGCAACTTGAGTTCATGAGCATCTCATTAGCTTGGCAAGGATTGGGAAAGGGCTCTTTCACATATTCAAGGAGCACCAATCCATCATAGAATAGGAATATTTCATTTCTTCTTTACATGCTTGATTTGGTTCTATCATTTGTTTTGAAGAATGTTGTATTATTCTATGAGAATGCTAGAGTTGTGCTAACCATTTGCAGATTTTGATGTCCACAAGGATGAAAAAATCCACCCTATGAGCGAGGATAGTGATAATGGTGAGGCTAGTTCTCCTAGCTGTGAGTGGAGAGATAGAGTTCCCACTTGAGTTACGAGGTCAAAGTCTACGTGTGCCAATTTACGAGAGCACGAGGAGAGCAAAAAGGCATCTTATATTCCTAGAAATCATGCTATAGACTCAGGCGATGATCTTTATTGTTATTATTCTTTATGTTTTTATAGATATCATGCTAATATATGAATATATTATGATGATGGATATTGATTATTCTTATGATTTTCATCTTGTAGGGCCCGTGATAGAGTCTGAGGATCTATTCTTTCATCCAACTATAGCAATAGTGCCATACCTTTCGATAGGTGAGGTTACAACCACAAAGTTCATGCCCCCACCATTTGTAGTAAAGTGCATGGACCTGTTCGAGTCTTATGTGAGGCTTAGGGGAGCATATGTTGGTGTATCCCGACACGTTGAGCACACTGACGGTTAGGTATCAACATTGGTAGTGGATTTAAATGAGGATCAAGCACCTCAAAGATCTAATAGAGAGGTTGTCTTATAGTCAGAAGTTAAATAGCTTCAAAGAGAAGTTGTGAGGATCCACACTGATAGAGACTACATCGAGCGAGAGCGAATAGAGGCACTGATACGTGAGAGTGACCTATGCAGGTCACTATAGACTATGCAGTAGATGGCCAACATGAGTAGATCCAGGTCACACACCAACATCTCTCGATGAGCGTAGAAACCACATGTAGATTAATCTAGCAGCCATATGCCATAGTGACATTGTACTATTGATGAGATGTCTTTTTCTCTTAAAATTTATTATATGATACAATATGTTATGCTAAATTAAATTCACTTATGATTTTACCCATAAGGATTTAACATAACACAACATACACCATAAGGGTCTAAATAGCATGATAACCAAAGTATGAATCCAAATCCACACTAGACCCACCACCCTATAATTGAAGACACAAAGAACCATGTGTCAGGAATGAAGCAAGTGTGAAAGATAATGGCATACTATCCATTAACTCTAACAACACTGCTTTAACACTCACACTATTCAAAGAAGGCTAGGCATAATACTGATGCAAATGTGTGACATTAATGGGTTCGAGAAGAGGTGTTCCATCTATATCGGATACTATGTATGCTCCAGACCCATAGATTTCTTGAACTATATAGGGTCCTAACTAGTTAGGGCTAGACTTTTCGTTTTCTATCGGGTTGGCATTGACATTTCATTGATTTTCGTATAGAACTAGATCACTCATATTAAATGATCAAGGGACTACATTATAATTATAACTTCGTTGAATTTTCTTATGATAAGCTTGAAGATGTTTGAGGGCATTGATACACCTTTCATTGAGCATTTAAAGTTGGTGTAATTGTTGTTCCCGATAAGTATTATCATCAATCAACCCTTGAAGATTGATCCTCAAAGAGGGAATCTCTAACTCCAGGGGCATAATTTCCTTGACACCATAAACAAGGTTATAAGGTGTGTTTCCTATTGATTTTTTGATACTACTACGATAAACCCATAATCTGTATGTTAATTGCATATGCCAATCTTTATTATGTTTGTTTACTATCTTTTTTAGGATTTGTTCTATAGTTTTATTAGTTGATTCGGCATGTCTGTTAGATTGTGAGTAGTAAGGTTTTGAGAATCAATGTTGTATATTAAATATGTCCAAGAACTTCTTTACATCATTATTCTTAAATTTTGTTCCATTGTCCGAAAATAATGCGAAAGGAAGCCTAAAGAAAGCAATAATGTGTTCCAATATGAAACAACATATTACATCAGTTGTTGTTGAATGCAAAGGGATAGCTTCTACCCATTTCATAAAATAATCTATTTTCATGATTATAAACTTATGTATTGTAGATGAGGGTGGAGATATTTTTCCAATAATATCCAAACCCCACACCGAGAATGGCCAAATAGGAGTTTGTGTGCGAAGTTTAGAGGTGGGAGCATGAATTAAGTTTTTTTGCTCTTGAAACTTGTGGAATTTATTAACATATTCAAAGAAATCACATTCCATATTCTTCCAATAATATCCTATTCATATTGTCTTTTGAACTAACGATCTTCCTCTAAAATGCCCCCCAAAAGCACCTATGTGAGCTTGTTTAACTATTATAGGGATTTTAGTTTGTTTAAGACATCTAATCAAGAGGCCATCAAAGGATCTCTTGTATAAGATGTCTGCTAGGATGATGTATCTTAAGGCAAATTTTTGAAGATGAGAGCGAGTTTTTTTATTTGTTGGCTTGGGAAAGGTACCTTGTTTCATATAGTTGAATATTGTATCATACCATTCAATCAAATTTCAATTGCTGTTGCTAGCAGTTCATCTACTTTATCATCAATCAAAGGTTTGAGGATTTTATGCACAATGAAATTGAAGTCTTTTGAATGATGTTGAGGGGAATTAAGAGAAGATGCACTTACCATTGCATCTACATGACAATTCTCTTTTCGAGGGATATTATCAATGGTAAATGATTCAAACTTCTCTAACAATTTCATCATGATATCCTTACATATTTTGATAGTTTCTCATGTTTTTTTTTATATGTTTTATTTATCTCTTTGATAATTCATTGTGAATCACCAAATATCTTAATGTCTTTAGCACCCATAACCAGATCGACATGCAAACCAACAATTAATGTTTCATATTCAATAGTGTTATTTTTACGTAGGATTTTTAATCTATATTATAAGGGAATAGGCTCTTTTCGAAAAGGTTTTATTATGACCCCCACACTAGAGCCAGTTTTGCACTTAAATCCATCAAAATGAAATTCCCATGTATCGTCATCGATTATGAACACATTATGTAGTCAGGGAAAGAACCATTACTAGGTATCGTGAAAAGGGAAGGAGCATCAGCCAACAAGTTGGTCAAGGCTTGGCCCTTAATTGATTTTTGTAAAACAAATTTAAGGTCAAACTGAGTCAAGAACTTTATCCACTTAGTTAAGCATCCATATAAATATGTTTTATTGAACAAGTGTTTTAGAGGATCGAACTTTGTCATGAATTGTATTTCGACATTCAATAAGTAATGTCACAGCTTACTGGTAGCGAATACAAGAGACAAACACTATTTTTCCATTGTTGTGTATCATTTCTCATAATCAATTGATGTTCGACTAATATAATAAAGAATATGCTCTTTACCTTTGTCATCTTGTTGAGCCAACAATGTTGCAAGAACATTGGTTGAAGCCGATGTGTAAATAATGAATGGCTTTTTTGTATAGCGGGCTGTAAAATAGGTGGAGTGACAAAATAATCTTTCAAACTCTCAAAAGATTGTTTACAATCCTTTTTCCAGTCAAATTGTATTCCTTTCTTAAGAATATGTGTAAATGGTAACTTTTGATCTACTAAGGACACTACAAATCATCAAATGGCTTGAATTCTTCCTTGTAATGTGTGCAATTGAGAGATATTTCTAGGAGGTGGCATGTTAATTATAGCATCAATTTTCTTTGTATCAACCTCTATGCCTCTGTGAGATATGATAAAACCTAGAAGTTTTCCACTATCTACACTGAAGACACACTTTTTTGGATTCAATCTCATATTGTACTTTCGAAGTCACTCAAAAAATTTCCAAAGAAGATGCACATTACCTTATCATGTCAAATATTTCTAAAGCGAGAATATAATCAGTATATTCTTCAAAGATCTTGTGTATGTAATCATGGAATATTAGTGTCATAACTCATTGGTATGTTGTGCCTGCATTTTTGAATCCAAAAGGCATCATAACCCAATAAAATGTTCCCCAAATAGTTGTAAATGTTGTTTTGTATTGATCTTGAGGGTTAATGAAGATTTGATTGTATCCTAAAATTCCATCTATGAATGAAAACAAAGCATGTATCACACTTGATTCGACTATCATGTCAATATTAGGAAGAGGAAAGTCATCTTTTAAAGATGATTTATTCAAATCATGAAAGTTCGTACACATCCTAATACGATCTTCAAGTTTTATGACAACGAAAATGTTTGAGATCCAAGGAGAATAATCTATAGGTTGTATGAAACCAGCATCAAGGAGTTTTTAAATTTCATCCTTAACCAACAAGGCTATTTTAGGGTGCATTTTTTGAATCTTTTTTCTAATAGGCTTAGCATTTTCAGCTAAGACTATGTTGTGTGTTACAATCTTAGGGTCAATTTCAAGCATATCTGAATAAATCCAAGCAAAGAGTTCAAGAAATTCATGAAGTAAAGTTGCAGTATCTTCTTGCTCATCATCATCAAGGAATTTTCCTATCTTAATTACTTTCTCTTTATCATTGATGTCCATTATTATATCTACTATATCCCCCAAAGGAAGAGCATTTGATCTTGGAAATTCAGGGTTGTACTCTTCATTTTTCATGCTTATCTCACTATTCTCATTGTCTTCATCATGTTGTTTTGTTTTTATCATATCACATGTAACCTTTCTCTTATGATGAGGGGTGTATGGTTTATCATAAACTCCAAGAATTTATTTCATGGCCTTGTCATTTTCACAGTATTCCCATGATTGGGGTGATTCCATATCAAGCAATTTAGGATGATTCAAAGTGATACTAATTTTTTGTTTGCATGTAATGGTGTTGATGTTTAATGAAGGTATTTTCTTTGCTTGTGTTAGCTTAGAGGGATAGTATCCCAAACTATTTTTTATCTTTCATGTCTTAGGTTTTTATAGGGACACAAATTCCTTGTTCTTTCTTTCCACATCCTTTTCCATTGTATTATAATTGTTTCAAAAATTCATAACCTTTCCCATAAATTTGTTCCATTTCTTTCAGTTTTGGTGGTTGTTGATAGTCTATCTCTTTGAAATTTGTTGTATAGATGGTATCTTGTTCAAGAGTAGATGCTTGTGAGTTGTCTCCTAAATTTTTTGTTCACATGACCATTGGTTGCTTTTTTTTTTTCATCCTCTTTGCTTGTGATTACATAATCTTCCATAAATGACGATTTAAACTCCAAGGAAGCCCAATCATCATCTGTTAGTTTTGGAACTGTTTCCATTTCTTGTGTTTCCTTTGTGATAGGCTCTATTCTCAATGTTGGAATTAATGTTTTTAGAGGACTGCTAGTTCCCTTTTCAACTTGCAAGCAACTTCCAGGCTCGGGATCCATTTCAATTTGGTATAGCTTATTCTTATAAACATATTTCATGATTTTATGAAGAGTTGAAGGTACCACATGCATCTCATGAATCCATTGTCTTCCTAAAAGAATATTGTATGAAAGTTCATGAGCCATAACATGAATAAAAGTTTCTAAGGTAACCTTTTTGATTGAAATGGGAAAGGTAATTACATCGAGCGATTGCTTTCCTATATTGTGAAATCTTCGAATTGATAAGGAATTGAGTTTTAATTATGAGGTATCTACTCCCAATTTATCTAAAAGTTTTATACTACATACATTCAGAGTTGAACCATTATCAATAAGGGTTATCTTTATTCCCTTAGTATGGTATCTAGCTACTATCATGAATGCATCATATCTCTTTCACATTTCCAAGGGAGGGAGCTCATGTTGGTGAAAGGTGATGTTGGAATTAACTATATTCATTCCTTGTATGAGAGCTTCCACATCATTTTCATTTGTATTAGGAGAAACCATAACTTGTTCTAAGGCCATTTCAAGGATGGTGTGGTAACTAGGTGAGACTTGAATAAGATCCCATAAGGAAATCTTTGCAGGAGTATTCTTAAGTTGTTCAACAAGATCATACAACTTTCCACTATGTGATGGTAAAAAAGGAGTGTTGGGCAATATAGGATTGGGTAATGGTAGTGAAACCAGATTAGGTTGAGGTTTTTTATTATTCCTTGTGTTGTATGTATGGGCAATAGTGTTGTAATTCATTTTATGTGATACATTATCTTTAGGAGTGTTGAGGATAAGGACGGTTTGGTTTGAAGGTTGGGGTTTGTTGGAGGGTGGATAAAGGATAAGTTGAGGTTGAATAACATTTATATAATACGACTAATAAATATTTGAAAAAAATTTAGTGGATGAATTGTGTGAGAGGAAGTCATCAAGGGCTTTATCTAACATGTCAAAGTCATCACGACTAAAGAGGTTGTGTTTGTTGATAGGTTGAGACTCCATAACATTTACTTCAGTTTGGTTAGGTATTTTTGGACAAGTCTTGCGAGAGGAAGCCCGCAAGGGCTTAATCTAACACATCAAGATCATCCTGACTAAAGGGCTTTAGGTTCAAGCTAACTTTAAAAAAGGGTGTTAACATGATTAATTAGCCATACATCTATGCATATTTAAGTTTAAAATTTTGGTTTTTATGTCTTGGTTTTCTAAGGAACAAGCTATATCTATAAATCAATTATAAACATAAACTATGAAAATGCATATAACTGTAAATTGGAAAACTAAAATAGCAAACTAAGTACAACAAATAGAGGCATAAAAAGGCATTGTTTGACTCTAGAAACTATAATCTTAGATCACACATGGATTAAGATTCCATCAAGGGTGTCTTGGTCCTCTTGATGAAATTCGAAGATTCCAAACACTAGAACTAATAGCACATAGCTTAGACAGGGTTCTGAACAAAAAACCCTAAGAGGGACTAAGATGCCAGTAAGGGAATTTTAGTCCCAGTGAAGGTTTTGCAAGAAAAATAGTAAAATATGAGTTTAGAAAAAATTTCCAAGGTTGCCTACCTAGGGACCTAATGCTTGGAAATAGAAAATGATGCAAATGGATGCAAAGAAAAGAAATGACTAACAAGCAATGAAATGCAAGATTTGAAATGCAATTTTTTAATTTTCAATGCAAGAATAATGTTTCAAATGCAACTAAAAGAGTGAAAAATGCACTTTTCAGTTTTTCAATGAAATGTAATGATGCAAGAAAGGAAAACATCAACCTATATGCACTTTCACTAATGCAAAGATAGGAAACCTTAAACACCATTTCACTAATGCAAGATGCAAGAAACCCTATATGCATAATGCAATGAATGCAATATAGATCTAGGACTCTAAAGGACTCCAAATTAGAAAAAAGAAGAATGGTTAGGTTCACCAAAATGAACAATAGGGAAAATAGGGAGATAAAAGGGATACCTTTTCCTCCTATTCTACCTATCATTCAAATATATCCTAAGAACCCTAATAGGATTGACTATCAACCTCTCAAGGTGATTCAATACACAATTAGGATGACTTATGAGGGGGTGTTCTTTTAGATTAAACGGGTTCACCACCAAGAAAATGCTTGGAAAATACAATGTTTGAAAACACACTATGATATGCAAACCACTTAAAATAAGCTAAATGAAGCTTACAAGTACTGAAAATGAAAAAATCCAAGTTAGGGTATGTGTACCTAGGAAACTTAGAGATATAAATAGGATTCGGGAAATGCAAATAGACTTCCAAAATATGCCTTGGAGGACTAAGACACCCTAGTTACTGTCTTAGTCTCCTTGTTGTTTTTCAGGGAAAGGAAAGAATCTTCAAATGACGGAACAAAATCCCGAAGAATTTATAAAAGATTACACTTGGAGGAATAAGATTCCTTTTCTCTCGTCTTAATCCCAATCTAAATTTCTGAATTTTTTGAATGTGATCCCAAAACCTAAGATCTGAACTTCCTTCTTCACAAAGTTTCTAGATCTGAACCTACAAAAAATTCGTGCAAAACAAAGGAATTTGGGTTGATTTTTTATGGGGATTTTCCTTTGTCAAACACCTTATTTGGTAATTAAACCTTGATGAAAAAACATGAATCTAAAAATGGAAATGTGTGTGTGACCTAATCTTAAATGTTCCTAAGATTATGCAAGATATGATATGAATAAACCCTATTCAAATTTGTTAGAATAAGATCCCTAAGATGCAAATGGAAATGACCTATAAAGGAGATCTCTAATGACCCAAACAAGTCAGAAACATGAAATATATCTTCCTTAGGTAGAAAATAGAGCAATAATGGAAGATGGAATCAATAAAGAAAAATGTCCTTAGGCTTGGATAAATGGCTAATTGCATCTCCAACCTAAAATCTCTTATGATCTACAATAGGCATCCATTACTAATATTTGGAAATGCTAGATATTGACTTGGAAAGACTTGAAAAACCTACAAAACCACAATAGAAGGCTCCTCCAAAACCCTAAAAATTCCTCCAACTTGCTTGCTACTCGCTTACCTAGCTACTTAGGTGAAAATAAGAGGGGAATATTTCTTTTATAGGCGTTCCTACCTAATACTCCAAAAATTTGATCTCATCAAATTAAGTCAAATATTTTTATTTCACACTCTTAATTCTTGAAAACAAAGCCCTCGAGACTAAGATTCCCTAAGTGGAATCTTGGTCCCATTAGGTGGGACTAAGACTCCACCAATGGCATCTTGGTTCAAAAAGGTTTAAATTGTCGGTTCAAAACTTGGGTTTGAAGGATTGATGATTTTTTAAGGGTTTTGGTTTGGTTTTAATGTTAAAATATGCCTCGGGATGCACAAAAAAGGGTCATCGGGGCCCATAATAAGTGACCTAAAGAGAAATTAATGCAAGGGATGCTAAAATAGGTCTAAATTAAATGTGAAAATTCCAAGTTATGCATTCTACTACACTACGCAAACCATGGACACTTTTGTCAGAACATAGATGACACCATTACAAGCCTTCTTCTAGATTTGCAAGATCTGAAACAAACTAGCAAAGGATTGTAGAGAAAACACATGTCTCCCAATCCACAAATAAACAACTCTTCTAGAAATTTTCACAAACCAATGAACACAAATTTCATTCTTCATCAAACCAGAAGCTATAGCTCAAGATATATCACCCAAGGATACCCATAAACAACACTAAAGATCCACATAAGCATAGGATCAACAGAAAAGAAATGCAGAGCACATTATCAGAGAAAATTTAGAACACACACACAATCTATCTTCAATTTTTATTAATTTTCTCAAAATCACTTGGTATCTCATCATATTAGCACACCTGCAACACCATAAAGATAGCTTAATGTACTCACAACATCTCTACAGTATCTCAACCATACATGTACTACCTACAATCACTTGATTCCTTTCATTGCAACAACTTGTACTATGTTGACATCAATGATGACATTAATGAAAAGACCACAATTCTCATTCATACTTGCAATAGGTGTAGCTTCAAATATTCTTGATTCAAACTTGGTCTCAAATGTGTCTCCTACAACATATATTTCTCCATTTGTTTGTTACATTGAAGGGGATTCTTCCCCTTTTGATTCAACTAATCTTGTTTTAGATTTATCTTGGGCTATAGTGCAACATAAGAAGAAATTTAGGAAGGCCAATATATTATGTAGCAAGCCCTTGGAGGCTTTGGCTCCTAGATCTGTAGATTGAGTTTTTTCTCCTTGTTGTTTGTGCGCTATTTCCTTTGTTTTTTTGTTCTAGCCATGTTCTTTCTAATTGGTGGCTATATTTGGCTATTTTGTTTTATCGAGTTGTTCAACCTTGTTGTTTTCTTTGTATGGGATCGGGACCTTTCATTTCTTATCTTATAAAAAACATAATGTTGAACAGTGAGCAATATGTGTCCTAGGTAAGTGACCTAGGACCCATTCACCATAGGGTGAATGGGTCTTGACTTAGGTCTAGGACCTAAATTCATATGATGTTTTTGGTGATATTTTAATGATTTTAAATGTATATTCACGTATCATCTTGTGGTATTTGAATTTCTGGAGTTAATCTTAAGATATGTATAAATGAGGTCACTTCATTATGTTTCATCCTAACAATTTTATGAAGAATCCTAGAAATTTTCTATAAGCACCTAGAGAATTATCAAGAGTAATGCAAGAGAATTTTGAAGGAATTCAAGAGTAGAATTGTTGAAGATTATTGTAGCAATTAAGATTTCGTTATCATGTAAAATATTTCTTGCATCATGCATGTTGGTTGAGCTAATATGGTGATGTATAGTTCATGATCCTTTCAAGTATTCAAGGCATTATCTCAAATCAAATTTCGTGATCAAGATCCACATCCATTGAAGCCAATTCATGCAAGTTGTAGATCTACAATCCAAGGTTCAAACAAAAGTTTGGTTAAGCTATGGAATTGCTTGTTCACTCATGATTCCTTCATGTTATTTTGTTTCATTTCAAGTTTTAATTACCAAAACAAGGTTTGACCAAGGCGAACCCCCATTCACCTAAACAATCACACTTTTCTCTCTTTGATGTGTGATTGTAGATTTTAGGTGGAAGATTCTTTGAAGATCAAAATTGAAGAAAGTTGCAAATTTTTCAGAGTTGCAAGGAAAGTTATCATTTCATGGAAACTCTTCTACATAATTTATTTCTAGTTGTTCGATAGTGAAAATCGGAAATCTAGGAGTGCAAACACAGTAGAAGAGAACCAAAAAAATATTTTTGCAGAGCCCTAGCAAAGACCCATTCACCATAGGGCGAATGAGTCCTTAGCGAGCTTCAAAATGTGACTTTTGCTAACTAGTACACGTCATTCTCCCTTTTCTAGATCTACGTTTTGATTCTTGTTTCCATCATTTTTGAATATAGTCTTTTGTTTGCATTTGATAGCTTGCATCTTGGAGCTTGTTTGATTGTCTTAATCTTTCTCCCCAAAGTGATATTTATCTTAGACCACTATTTTTGCATATAAAGGAAATTTGGTGATTCATACCTTGATTTGACTAACCTTTTGGTTATTAATCATCTCATTGTTTGGATTTCATTTCCTTGAATGAAATTAGAGAAATAGATCCTTTGTTATCAATCCATATTGATCACTCCCATTTTTCGTTATTTCAATAATCTTTCAAGACTGTCCACCCTCAACTCGAATCCATGCTTGAATTTGGAACTATTCAATCTAGATCTTTATATACATCTTGAGCTGCCTCCACCCATACTAATGTTTAATAAGCATTCAAGACTGCTAGTTGCGCCACTAGGTAAGAAAATCAACTCCCACCTAAATGAGAGAAATCTAGATCTTTCCATATGGTAACCTCTACAAAATATGCTTATACACATATAAGATTAGTATGAAAGTGTAGACATGCAAAATTAACATTATTGATTAACATCATATTTGATCATTTTCTTCTTAATTAATTAAATCAAATTAATTAATTAACCTCCTAAAGTCTCTTCATTTAGTTAAAAAAAATGTATTTAATTAAATGGCTAATAATCATTATCCTCTCATTTTGATTTATTCTAAGTCAAAATGTCACAATCAATTAATAACTAGCTTAATTAATCAAATCCTTGATTAATGCTAAGCCTAACCCATGTTCAATCCTCTAGATTTTCCCACTTGCACAAATAAATCATTTAATTGATTTATTAAATTTGCTAATTTCCCTCAACATGGCATTAGAGGGAATATTCCTCCAATTTGAATTTCCCTCTCAAATGGCTTGTCCCTTCAAACATGGCATTAACTCCCCTCTTACATGTCCCCCAGTTGGCATTGAAGACCCTTTTCTCTCCCTCCAACAAGTCAAATTTGAAATTTGAAAAGGCCACCTAATGTCATTTATTGGCACATTGACCAAAACTTGCACAACCATGGCCCGTTCACATGGTGACAAGTGGCTCCTTCCTATTAGTTGAGGATTAGTCCCACATTCCTCAATCTTGCCTCTTCTCTCTTCAATCTCACCTATAAATTCAATGCTTCTCTCCTTCAAATCAACACACAATCTCATGCAAAGTTACTCTCTTCATTTGAGAACTAATTTTCTTCATCATTATAGCATTATATTTTCATCATTTAGCTTATTGAAGGGTTGGGAAAGGGCTACCTTCTACACAAAGAGTAGGACCAATCCAATATGGAATAGGTGTGCACCATGTTGCTCATGCTTTCAACTGATTTCTTTAGCATTTCTTGTTGTTTTAAGGTATTAGTTTAGTATATCTAACATGGGGTAATATTTCATAGGGGTGTTTGATTTGGCCATGTTAGTTTGATTTTGATGAAGGGATTTATCAGTATACTAACATATTGCAGAATTTAGCAACCACATTTGGTACTACAAGGAGGGCACGCAGCATGCAATATCATATAGTTGTGTTTTATGATTTTTGTTTTTGGGATTTGCATTATTTACAAAAAGTGACATGTTCAGTAGATCCTGGAGAAAGTATCTTTTTATTCCCATATCCCACTTTCTTCAATCTTATAGAGTTGGAAATGAGTAGCTTGTTGTATGAAATTACAATTATGCTTGTCACTTAACAAGCTTCTCTGCATTTGATTTTTTGATTGTTGTCCATCCTGTTTTACAAGGTTCTCATTTCTGTAGGCGGGCAACAAGGATGTTGACAAAGGTTTGAGATTTTTTATTTTTCTTTACATTTGCTAATAGCCTCTCATTAAGAAGTTTTGGTAGAATTTTCAAAAGATCCATTTTGTGCTTATTTGGTGGTCATTGTTTTCCATCAGACTATGCCACTTTAAATAATTTTGCTAAACCACTTGAAAGCATTTTTTCAAACAACTCACATGTCTTTTCTTTTTCTGCTACTTGGCCTCCTCTATTTTCTACTTCTGGAAAAGAAATTTATGCTTCACCTTCAGCATATGTGTATCTGTTTTCACCATTTATGCATAATAATCCTTAGGGCCTTAACAATTGGATTTCCATGGATTGTAATTTCTCATAGGCGTGGTGGGTGCCCTCTAAAGCCTATGTATAAAAGGCCATCTCTCGTGCCAGGTCATCGTTGGTGTCATTTTCAAGCCATTTGACATTGTCTGGCCAACCAATTTCCTCAAGTTTTTCATGGAGATGGACGGTGTTGTATAGGACAATAATTGTGGTGGCTTGAAAGTGTCTAAAGGACAATAATGTGCATTAATTGGAAAATTCCTAAAATGCCATTTAAAATCTTTGTGATATATGTAGATCCCCATTTTTTGAGTGATTATATCTAGACAATGTTAAAATGAGTCGATTGTCTTATATAGTAATTACTTTGCCAATGACAGGGAATGAGACATAAGGTAACTAGATTTGATACAGTCAATCCAGAGGAAGACAAAATGGCTTATTCAATTACAATGCTTGTAGTTTACTTGCCTTACATCAAGTTTTATATCTAACATATATTCATTACATAAATGTCAATATTTTATTTTTTTCCTATAGGTTTTGCATATTTGACCTTACTTTTATCAATGTATGTACAAAATATGGCAACTTGGCAGCCAATCGGTGAATGCCCCATTAAGACCTTTATTGCTATCAATGTTATGTCAGGGTTCAAGATAGCTGGAGACTGCCTAAGCTTCTCATTCATCCTCCTACGGTAGAATTGGTTCAAAGTCCATTGAATCCAACTGCCATCTTAAATTAATTGCCACCATTTGTTGAGAGTGTCGTTTCCAAGAGTTTCACTCCATGTTGGAGGCATCATATCTAACAATAAAATTTTTGCATTTTGTAACCTCTTGCTACTTACTTTATCTACTAGTGCCTTATCCACCACTCCTTTATATTTGTTTTTGATAAAAGTGTAAAACGGGTTTTATAGGGACCCGAAACCACAAAGTTTACAAAATAGAGTAGAGAACACCAAGGGTCCACCAAAAAAAGAACAGCTGCCCAAAAAAACCAACAGCAAACAGGCAAAAAAGACCAAGAGGGGCAAAAAGGGAAGGACAGCAGAAAAAGAACACTACTTTAGAGACCTAAGGACAGTCTCTATCTCTGCCTCCAAAACCTGCATATCAGTAACCCCCTTTTTGAAGGTTTGAACCATTTTTTGGGGTTAAGGGGGCCTTACGCTTCAAATTGGCTCGGGTTCTTTAGAAATGCCTCCATCCATTTCCTGGCTTTTATCTTCAGTGTCTTCTAGATCAACCACCAAGGGTCCCTACTGGGCTTTGTCAAGATTTTTGGTCATTGCATTGATTATTATAGCATTGTGTCTTGCTATTTAGTTGTTCTATTCTGCAATGGTTTTGATATTAATCGTTAAGCCCTCAACATCAGTATCAGTGATCCTATTACTGTGCAACACATCTTTCTTACCTAATTCCGTAATTTTAACACCCATTTCCTCAATCTTACTTTGCAGGGCCCAGTTTTTAAGTTTAAGCTCATTGATTTCAGAGAAGGTCCAATCCAGGAGTTTAGAATGGGACTCAGAGTTGGTTTTAGCTAGGTAGATAAAATCAAGGGAGGGCTCTTTACCAGTGTTAACAGGGGAATTGTCGACATTCTGTATGTCCGGAACAGGGCCCACACAACGCTCAGAAGTGTTGGTTTCAGCTTCCTCCGGCTCAGAGGACTCTTCGGTGTAAGAGACAAGGCTTTTAGCCTGGGTAGACTTGCCAGCAGGGTTGATTTTAGGAGGAGGACATTTGAGCTCAAATGCAACTCGGCTTTTGCCCGGATCCCTGGAAGGGCCAGCATGCAAACTAGGGACTTTTAGGCCAGGGCTAGGGTTAGGCAAATAATCTGAGCCAGTGGGCTCAGTATCATCACTATCAATATCAGGGTTGGCTTCCGAGGTAGCAGGGGCATGCTCATGCAGATAATCAACAATAAGCCTAATTAACCTAGTATGAAGAATAGGAAATCTTTTGGGGTTCTTTTTATTGTCCTCCGAACTTTTCTTCAGAGAGCAGAAGAGATAATAAGGGATAGAAACCCTTACCTTGTGGTAGAAATGGTTGAGGAGCGCGAAGTGGTACTCGTAGACTTTAGTAAAATGCTCGTCCACAGTGATATACTCCATGATGGCCCGAAGGACCTTTCTCCATATAGATTTTATGGAATCAACATCAAAGTAACTATTCGCAATTTTGACCAAATTTTGCTTTTCCTTGTCATTTTCGGGGAATCTGATAACAGCTTCATCAAAGTAAGCCTTGTCCCTAAAAAACTTCTTCCCATCAGTGGGTAATCTCGTAACTTTGGCAATTAAAATTCATTGAGCTCCACATTCCTGCCGAACAGAGTCAAGTTGCCATCATGCCAATTTTTGGCAAAGAGATTTGTAGCCTCCAAATCAGAACCATGAAGCTTCTCCAGAAAAGGGATAAGACCGCCACTTTTTATCTTGTTCCAAGCCTTAGCATTTTTCATATGGGTTTCATAGTTGTCTGGCTTAGTTCGCTTTCTATCCCCACCCATATCGGCTGACACAGTGAGGAAAAACCAAACACAATCCTTTCTCAAATTGGCCCCGCCAAATCTAAGCACCCACAAAACATGCGGATTAAACTTGCAAATTACTCCATAGAGCTCAGTCCCATACAATCCAATGATTGTGATGTGAAAGATTCAACCTGTCCTCATTAAAGGGATAACATGACACCTTACCATGTGATTTATCATAGTTTAATAGGGCACAAACTTTAATATTTAGATCGCTATTATTAAGCCAAGTACTCACTTCTTTACTCTTGACTCCTTCATTAGCAAAAAAGTATGCAACAGAATTGGCTTCTCTATAGGTGTGTGTTATTTTAACTTTTTCCAACTTGACCAATTTCAATTTAGCTTCATCAATCCATGATTTGATGGTCCACAAGGGAGGAGACTTGCCACGGAGGCAGTCAATTATGTTTTTGGAGTCTCCTTCAAGCCATAAATTTTTTATATTGAGACTTTGGGCTAAATTTATAATATGGTAAGCACCAGCTACCTCCGCTAGATGATTATTTTGAGAGCCAAGAGGAGAGGTCGTTGCACCCATGAAATTTCCATAGGAATCCCTTGTTACTCCTCCATAGCCCGTCACCCCCGGATTACCTTTAGCCGCACCATCAAAGTTAGCTTTGATCCACCCATTAGGCGGAAAAGTCTAGCAAACTCCCTCTCTGTCCTTTATAGCCTTCATAGTAAAGCTAGACAGAATGGGGAATATGTTCCAATCCCTAGTAATGAAATGATCATAGTTCGAAAGCTCAACATTTAGGGTCTTCCTATCCTTCTGGGCCACGACACTGAAATTTTCCTTAGGGGATCTGGCAATATTATCAAAGACATGATCTGCAGGGGCTTCGTTGTCCCTAAAAATCTTGTTGTTGCGTTCTTTCCAGATGCCCCAAGCTATATGAGGAAAAGATAGCTCCCAAAAATAACTAAGTAAAGGGTTCCTTGTCGGGGCTTTACATTGAGAAAAGAGTTCTTCAATGAGCAATGGGAAGACCCAAGAGAGATTCCATAATCTGTTAAATTTATCCCAAATAGAAGCAACAAAAAAGCAATGAAGGAATAGGTGATTAATAAATTCAGCATCCATCTTACAAAGATAGCATCTATTAGGGATTTGAGATCCCCGTTTACACAAGTTGTCAGTCGTAAGCAACTTATTTTGAAGCAAGATCCAAAAGAAGATGTTACTTTTAGGTATCTGATTATTGCACCCTGCTTTAGACCAAAAGGGAGGATGATCCAGAGAAGAAGTGAACTTAGCAAAAGCAGAAGAAACTGAAAAATTACCAGAGGGATCATCAATCTAGACCGCACGCTCCTCCAACTGCTCTGAGCTAAGTGTAATAACCAACAACGTAATCTGGATGGGGGCCAAAGCCTGGCTAACTATGGATAAGTCCACCCAATTACCATTCACACTGTAATATTTCACATACATACCAAACCTAGCCTTGCAATTCTCAGCGCAATCTCTGAAGGGATTGATATTTATCAAAGGTTCCTTAAAAAGCCATTTGTCTTCCCAGAATCTAGTACTATTACCATTTCTCACTTGCCAACCAATGCCTTCCTCCACAATCTTTTTTCCAATAATTAAATTGTTCCAACATATAGATCCTCTTGGAAGAAGGAGGGAGTCCTTGTTAATAATGGAAGAGCCATTGTTATCTAGATATTTGGTAGCCATAATATCAATCCACTCCCTGGAGGAAGAGAAAATTCTCCAAATTTGCTTAGCCAAGAGGATTTTATTGATAGATCTAATTCTTCTTAGCCCAAGTCCGCCATTATTTTTAGATCTACAGACTAGATTCCAGTCAATTAAGGGAATTCTTTTATTTTCCTCAACACTTGACCAAAGAAATCTTTTTTGAATTTTTTCAATTATGTCAGCATATTTGGTAGGGATCTTAAAAAGGCTCAGGGCATAGATAGGGAGATTCTGAAGGGAAGCTTTGAGGAGCTGAAGCTTACCAGCTTGGCTAAGCAGAGCACCTTTCCAACCTACGAGCTTTTTACTAGATCTATCCACCAGCGAAATCCAGAAGGCATCAGGAGGTTTCATACTTAAAGGAAGACCAAGGTAGGTGGCAGGAATTCCACCTTACAGTCCAGAATTCTGGCAATTTTGGTATGTCGATGTGCCAGAGTATTGAAAAAGAACAATGAGCTTTTTTGATTGTTGATTAGCTATCCTGAGGCTCTCCCATACTTGTCAAGCAGTTGTTTAATAGATTTAGCTTCTAACACAGAAGCTTTACCCATGAGCATAGTATCATCAATGAATTGTTGATGAGAACACACCAAGTTGCCTGAGGATGGTCTAAGCCCAGAGATGAATTTACAATCAATCAGTTTTCTCATGTTCCTACCTAAAATTTTGGCCATAATAGTGAATAAAATAGGAGAAATAGGATCACCCTGCTTGAGACCTCTAGTGCTCTGAAAAAAGGAAGTCGGGGAACCATTGACCATAACCGATATAGAAGCTATGGACACAAGTTGTTCCACCATTTGAACCACCCTATTATTAAAGCCGAAGGCCTTCAGAATTTTAAATAAAAAAACCTAGTCAACTCTGTCATAGGCTTTTGATATGTCAAACTTTAAAAGAAAACCTTCAGTCTTCGATTCAGCAAGGGAGTGAATTTTCTCATGAACCGAAACAATAGAGTCAAGAATTTTTCTACCAGGGACGAATCCATTATGTTGAGGACAAATCAAGGAAGGCAAAAAAACTAAAAATCTAGAGGTTAAGACCTTAGAGATGATCTTGTATAGAGAATTACATAGACTGATAGGTCTGAACACCTCAAAGTTGTCAGCTCTAGGTTTCTTGGGGATGAGGACCAAGAAAGTAGCATTTAGTTCTTTTAACAGACATTTGGCTCCAAAAAATTCCTTAACAGCATTAACCAGATCTTCTTGAACCATCTCCCAGAACCATTAGAAGAAGAACAAAGGAAAACCATCGGGCCCCGAGGCTTTATTCCCATCAAAGGAAAAGATAGCTCTCTTGACTTCCTCATTGGTGGGGATAGTAGTCATAAAAGAGTTGTTCTCTTGGTTGATAATTCTTGGTATAGCTTCCACAAGTTGATCTTGTTCAATCTGATTTATTTCAGTACTAGCCAACATAAGAAGTTTATAGAAGGAATCCGCCTGCCTCCTTATGTCTTCTTCCTCCACAAAACTAGTTCCATTCACATCTATTTGTGATATTTTGTTAACAGCTTTGTGTTTAGAAGCCGAAAGGTGGAAATACCTTGTGTTTCTATCTCTGGTCAATAGCCAGAGAGCTCTAGATCTTTGTTTCCAAAACTCCTCATCCCTCCCAATAATGTCATGCATCTTCGTAAGGAGCTCATTCTCTTTTTTCTTTGTATCATTCAAGTAACCTTTATATTTTTTAATGTTATGGTTGTGGGTTCAATTTTACACCTAAGAAGTTGTGTTTTCTTAAAAGTTTCTAATGACTTTCACATGCAGAGGGGTCTTCGTACGTGCAACTTCTACATGATTTGGTAGGAGGAACCAGAGTACAATACTCTCTAATAGTGATAGTCATACTCAGTAAATATGATGACACCACACATAGTCTCGAATCGTTCATAGGCTAAAATAGACATTTTATATGAAATTTCATGATCTAAATGATCTCAAGCAGTAAATGAGGTATGCAGATTGTTGACCAGTGGCATCATCATTATTTTGGCTTTCTAAATCAATTTCAATACTCATGTTGAGATGATAATCTGTGTAAAATGATTATACAATCATAATAGCATAAATATGGGTTTTTGCGTTATGACATAGAGTCTCTTGACATTATTCTTCTATCATTTTATAGCTCCATAAAGAAGCAACAAAGGCCTTGAGGGTTTGAAGAGAACTGGTTATGACAGCGAATCACATAGCTATCCAAGTCAATCAAATAGAATTGATGAGAATATAGAGGGAATCCTACTAATCTTGCATGAAAACATTAGATTTTGTAGCGGAAAATGCAAAAAAGAGAGTCTGAGTAGCGATGAAGAAAGTTTGGTTTAAGTTACATTATGAGGATCACTTGTAGCAGATTCTATGGGCAGGCCTAGAATATGTCACCCTTGTTCGATGGGCTCGAAGAACTTTTATGAAGACATGGATATTGCAGACCTTGCGCCTATCGGTGCTTACAATGTCTTGTCTATTTTTTTTCTTTTTGATCGAGATTGTGTGTGGAGGATGTATCATTCTATGTAATTTGTGCTTGAGAATTTGTTCATTTCTTATTTGATTATATTTTCATTTGGGTGCATTATATAGGATAAGCTCTATCTTGAAGACCATCCATTCGTACATGCAATGAAAATGATCTGATATAAATTTTATTTGATAGAATAAAGAGATAGATGATAGTCTTACAGTCAAGAATGAGTTCTATTATCTTATCTCTTTCACTGAAATTTCTTTGAAGATGCTCTTATGCACGTTTTCTTTTTAGATGGGTCTTTCTCATGCTTGGAAATCACAATTCTACTTGAATTCAAAGTGCTCATTTTCATCATGGCTTGTATTTTGCAAACCAAGCCTATATTTCTAGCTCATGGTCTATCATTTTCATTATTTCTGTTGAATTCAATATTAACGCACATTAAAATTTTGCTCTACAATTTGAAATGGATTTGATTTTCATAATTTATGGGCTTCAAAATTATGGAAATCCTTCGCTTATCTAGTCATCCTTATTTATGTATTCATAGAGCTTTATTTAAGGCATGGAATCCTTGTTTGTTAATCATATTAATCAATGATTAAACATCATTCTTGATAACCTTGTCTTTTTAATGCATACTTTTTACAAATTTTCAAGCAGGAGGAATTCTTGCATTAAAAGTTATCATTGAATGCATTCATGGTGTTTAAAATTGTATTTGTTATGATAAGTTACTATTTATTATTTTATAAATCTTATTTGTCATAGCTTTGTGATGTTGATAGGAACAAGGTTAGCATTAGAGCTAGACATTGAAGTTGAGCAAAGGTGAACGAATTGGAGTTAGAATTTTTTGGAAATTAAGACTTGAAAAAACATTTTTTAATGCTTGTGGTTATAATCCGAGGCTCCAATTCCTGCTTTCATTTTTTCTTTTAAACCAAGTCACTTTTCAATTTAGTTTTCAAATTTGGATTAAAATTGAACATGAGAAACCTACTAAATTTCAATTTGGGTTCTAAAAATTGAACAAGGCAACTTTTCATATCTCATTTTTGTGTTTTAAAATGAATCAAATAATTTCTTTGTGGAATTAAAATGAACATGTGCTTTTATGTCTTGTAATCCTTTTTGCAAAGTAATCTCATTTAAAAGGCACGTGCATTTCTCTCACGCTTCCTGGCGACCTTGAGAATCAAAAGTCTTTTTGATGACATTAAGTTGCATTGAAGATTGCCTCCACATTTCAATTTTGGTAACTTCAAATTGAAAAAAACATCTTGCAAGTGTGAATAAACCTATTGCATTTGTTCTCCCTTTGTTTCTAAAAAAAGGTTGATCAAACTACAAATATGTTTGCTCATTTTTGTTTATCTTAGAGGGCCTGCCTTGTGGGAAAAATTACTCACCCAATGGAATGACCCAACCAATAACACACTAAAGCCAAGTGTATTTACAGCTGGGATATAAAAGTGGGTACTGGAACAAAGGCCAGTATCACATGGTTGGCTCCAACAAGAAGGAAAAAAATGGTCTCTTGCCGCATGGGTCAATCTCCATGATTGGAATGTCCGAATTAAAATACCTTGTTTAGCAAAGGCCAAAATACTATCTATTTATTGGTACAAAAGGTCATGTCCTTTGAAGCTGCCCTACGTATACATGCAGTTTTGTTGTAGAGATGAAAAGTATGCCATGGGATATTCATGGGTACTGATGCTTGGCTGACCTGAGAAGTGAGTGCACTAGAAGGGGGAGCCTATGTGGTCAAGCATCTAATCATATGCACTGAATATGCGCAGCTAGATTTATCCAAGTGGGAACCCAACAAATATTATCTTTTCAGCCTAGTGTTGTGCATGTCATTGGAATCAAAACACTTTGCTTGGATCTAAAACATTTGAAAACAAACATTCATAGAGAACCTAAAAATTTCAAACCCTTTGGAGGAAACAAATATCCTTTGACAAATCTAAGTGCTCTTGCTTGCCTTAGGGATTCTATCCTTAGAGGTTTCTAAGTTCTTGGGTTTAATCATCATTTATTTTCACTAAAGTCAACTTAAGGAACTATGTTCTTGAAACCCTAATTTTCACATAAGGGACCTTGTGAAAAGAAAATGAATTGAGACATAGACATTTAGTTTGAAACTTTAATCAAAGAATTGTTTGTGGTAAAAATAACTCATTAAGCAAAGTAAAAGACAATTGACCCCACACATGTGTTCTCAAAAATGATTTCCCGCAAGATCAAAATCCGGTAACCCAAGTTCAAAAGTATTAGTCCAAAATCTCGTGAGGAGCATATTGAAAGACTTCTTGAAGTTAGAGAAAGATTGGTTTACAACTTTTACAAGAAATATTCAAGAAACAACCTTGACTTGTATGAGTTTTATTATCAACAAAATCTTGAGCTTTTTGAAAGGTTTTCTTTTATCAAATAGGAAGTCAAGCGTGTTCTTCAAAACTGAGGTCTTGTAAGAAGAAGTGTTATCTAGGTCAATTTTAGGGTCAAATTCAATCACTTTCATCCACCTCTCAACCATCAAAATCAATCAAAAAATACCTCACCAACAACTCTTGGAAACTTTGTAAACATCTTTTATCCTAAACTTCTAGGAAAAATCAAATTATTTTGTTTGACTTAACACTGTGTACGTTAGAATGTGGAAATTAAATTAAATCTAAACTAATACACCAATGAAACATTAGATTCAAGAAAGCTAATTAAGAAAATAGAAATGCAAACTCTAAAACAACAACTTCTTCAAATTCGTCCCATTGTCCTCTATCTCCAAGGATTCGTTTCAAGATGCTTGCTCTCAGTTTGTTTAAAATAGTAGCTTGTAGAATTGGCAGCTTGAGAGAGTGAGATTAAAAATGCATGTGTATTGCTACAAAATCAAACTATGAAAATTGACATGCTATGAATGCTAAAATACAACTATAGTAACTACGCATGAAAATATGAGATTCGAGGTCCTTTTTCACTCATAAGAGAGTTATATTTATAGATTTTTGAAGGTAGGAATTTGAGTGGCCAAGATCGATGGTCGAATTCAAACCTATTAGAATGAACGGTGAGAGATCGAGAATTTGAAAAGAAGATGGAATTCGAAGAGACGGATGGAGAATGAAGAGACAAATTGAAAGGTGTCTCTCATAATTAAATAGATAAATATTTAATTATGTGTGAAAAAAATTGAATAGGCAAGAAAAAAACCTTTTTAATTAAATATTAAGAATATTTAATTTTGTGAGAAGAGTGAGAAATTTGGAAATGTGTTTTAATTAAATATCAAAAATATTAATTTAAATGTGGAGAGAAGAATATTATTTAAATTTAGAATTTAAACTTATGATAATTAATGTAAATAAATTGTAAAATCTATTTAATTAATTAAGAAGAAGATAGCATTAATTAAATAAACTTTATTTATTTAATTAAATTAGCAGAATTGGAAAATGAACAATATAAATAAATAATAAAATTTATTTATATGTAGATGACTTAAGAATATTAATTAAATAATTCATATTTAATTAATTAACAGGTTTGGTTAACCATGACCAATTTTAGATGTGTACATTTTGCCCCTCTTTGAAGTGATGTGTTTTACGCATTGCTTCAAAGAATTTTCCCCTGACTTTGAAAAACTTACTGATGATGCTATATGCCCCCTCGAGAGATAAATCGCATGATGAGAATGATTATGAGACTGATTTGGAAAATTTTCAGATGATATCGGAGAAAAATTGGTGATTTAACTCTCGAAATAGCACTTTGCCCAGTAATAAATGCTATTTTTACCCCTTTAAAAGATGAAAAAGATGAAATGTCACTTTCATTTAAACAGTAACCTTTGAGGATTTTGGAGCTCTGAGAGAGATAATAGCAATGTCGATCTCGTATGAGTGCCACAGATTCGAGCGAGGTCACCATCATCAGAGACCACCTATGTATGGACCTCCGGTAAGTCGATCCAAACCTCTCCGTAAATTTTTTTAATATTTTTAGATGCTTTTTCGAATTTTTTCAAATTTGAAAATTTTGTTTTAGCACATACAGTAGATAATTTAGCGAATCCAAAGTGGCACATAGGTGCAAAACAATCGTGCATAGATGCCAAATAGTTGTGCATAGATGATTTAGTGCCTAGGGTAGATCAAATGGCGCATCCATGAGACCTGCCTACGGATGATGATAGATTAATGAATAGGTGATTTAGCGCATAGATGAACTGTTATAGTGCATATGCTTGATGAAATAGCGCATCCATGAAATCATGCATCCATAGACTATTTTAGCACATCCATGGAATAAAGTCGCACATTCATGAAATTGGGCATCCATAGACTGTTTTAGCGCATCCATGAATTTTTACAGAATTTCAATTTTTGAAGAAAAAATGATGCATGCTTAATGATTGTTGCTAGATCAGACAACAGATTTTATGCTTTTGAATATCATCCATGATTTAGATTTGATACATTTGTCTTCGTGCTTGAAGAACAAATAGGTTTGATAAATTTCCTTCCATGCGATATGAAAACAAAATAGAAATGATAGATTTGCTTTCCTGATTGAAAGTCAAATAGATAGATGCTGAGTCATGATGACTTGTTAAATTTGTTTCCATGCGATGTGAAAAAAAAAAAATATTGATAGGTTTGCTTTCTTGTTTGAAAGTCAAAATTAAGTCATGATGACTATTAAATTTGTTTCCATGCGATATGAAAAACAAATTGAAATTGATTTGGAATTTTCTTGATGTACTAATTGTTTGATGATATCCATTGTTGATTGACTTGCATGCTTGCTTGATGATATGATAAAGGAGGGCTTTAACCTCCTCCAGTTTAGGGAGAGATTCGCTTGCACTTGGGAGATGGTTCTTCGATTATCCGAGGATGATTTAGGGGTCATACATTAGTGCGGACTGGGTCCTTTGTTGACAATGTTGCAGTATCGCGTCAACATGGCATTGTTGACTGCTTTAGCAGAGAGGTGGCACAATGAGCACAACACCTTCCATTTGCTAACAGGGGAGATCATGGTGACTCTAGAGGATTTTTGCAGGATTCTAGGTATTCCTGTGGTTGGAGAGCTTGTGATTTATGATCATAAGGAGATTGGGGGGATAGATGCATTGAGATGGGTCTTCCAAGATCCTCATGTCGCTAGATATGAGATTCCCTGGAAGGAGATGATGGAGAGCTATGCCCCACTGCCTTCAGTTTTAGTAGGGATGATTGGTGGTTTTCTTTATCCTGATCATAGGGCAAAGGGACTATCAGTCGGGTGGGGTAGGATTCTGGAAGACATGCTTCTCCACCGCACTAGATATGCATGGGGGTCATGCATGCTTGCCCATCTGTACCATGATCTTCATCAGGTCGTGTACACAGATGGGAAGAGTTTCTCCTGCAGGGTGACTTATTTATAGATATTCACATGGGATCACTTTGCGATCACACGCCCCATCGTCCAGAGAGATCGACCACTTGGATTTCCATATGCTTATGCGTATACAGGGCCCCTTGTCCAGCCGAGGCTAGGCAAATTAGAGTACTAGCGGCGGTTACTTGATGATTTGTATACGGTCATCTGGTGACCATATGTGGATTGTGACCCATGGCATGCAGATGATAGAGAGCTACCATATGTGACGAGGTCTAGATACTTGATTGGATGCACCCCCTTTATTATTGAGTGATTTTTGGGCCGGAGGGTTCTGAGATAGTTTGGATGGGTATAGATGATGCCACAGGGGATGACACACTATGCTAGGCTTCGAGGAGACATATCAGAGTGGGGGCCAGTTTTGACCCTTGAGGCAGCCAGAGAGGAGTACTTTGAGCTACAGCCAGAGGATTGGACTATACAGCAAGAGGTTACAGATGCAGGGATGACAGATGACTATGTTGCATACTTCTACACACATCCCTTTCCTCGGTTTACCAGTCTAGATGAGCCTACCCCATTGATGGGAGGTCTAGTTATTCAGGTAGGGCGACAACAGCCATAGGGTCAGGGATAGGTATAAGTAGAGCAGGTTGCAGATATCGGTGGTGTGGCCATGGATGTGGATGATCAGAGCTCCAAGGGTGAGGAGATGGATGAGGAGTCAGATGACTCAAATAGTGGGAGCGATGGGATGACAGGGGTGGTGGGAGGCAAAGATTATTCTTTGATATTCCCTTCAGTACTAGGCCACGAACACCTAGAGCGGCAGGTCAGGCTAGCACTTCAGCACCACGGATTACCATCAGGGCTCCATCACAGGGACAGGTGGATGCCTTACAGATAGAGGTTCAGACTCTTCGGAGTCAACTAGCACAGGCATAGGTGACCATCAGTCAGCTGCAGGGATAGATAGCACAACCACCACCTCCTGACCCACAGATAGCTCAGCTCACAGCAGAGAGAGATAGTTTCAGGGAGCGATGCATATAGGCCAAGGGGGTGGCAGAGAGATTACTGAGATCAATGGAGAGCACCTTTACTGGAGAGGTTGTGGAAGAGGGGCTAGAGACTACTCGGGATGTCGAGTACTACCGGATGCGATATTTTGAGGCAGTACCACCTGAGCGATAGATAGCTTTTACTCAGTCAGGTACTCGGACTCAGACTCACTCACGTAGCCACTCTAGGAGTGTGGCCAGGAGTGTGGGTCAGCCTGTCAGATGAGAGATTAGAGCCTCTGGAAGCAGAGATCCATCGAGGCCCACTACCTCTAGAGGCAGTAGCACTCATGATCCACGGCTGGATGCCCCTCAATGATGAGCATTATTGTACATATTTATGCCATTGTATGCGATATATCTTTTTGAAACATTTGATATCCTTGTATTCTTGGACATTTGTTTTGATAAGATCTATGATATGCAGTGGTGATTTGATTATACATGTGTTATGGGTGATTTATGCATATGTTTATGAATGCATGTTTTTACTTTCAAATGCTATGTTGTGATGATTTTATGATGTATGATGATGCAAATGATGATGTAAATGATTTCCTTCTATTTCATGCAGGATGTGTTGTGATGAAATGATTCTTTAATATGATGATATAGGATGAAATCTAAAAATGATTTTTCCTTTATAATGTATGTAATGAATGTAAAATGTGATGGTAAATGCGAATGATGTATGTAATGAATGTATGATGCAGGATGTAAACACTTTATACGAGATGAATGAATATGATTTATGATGATGTAATATGTGATGATAATAATGATGATGCAATGCACGTATGATATATGATGAAATGAAAAATGATAACCTAAATGATGATGTAAAATGCATTTTTATTTATGAATGTGCATGAAATATGTGAATGTATATGATGATGAATGATTAATGGATGGTTTAAAATATCAATCATGCATATGATGTGTAGTGATAAATAATGATAAGATGATAATAATAATGATGAAATAAAATGAAATGATGATATAAGAATGCAAGTGCAATGATAATGGAAAATGATGTGAAATGCATGAAATGTAACAAATGTCCAGTTATACTCCACCATTGTGATAAGATATTTAAAGATGTGGTCAACCTTCCAAAATCTATTTTTTAAAAAAACCTTGAAATGCAAATGAATTATGCAGTCCTAATAATGAATTATGCAACCCTAAATGTAATAATGAATCATTCTCCTTGTTGCCAATTCATGTTGTGTTTAGTTGTCATCATTGAGCCTTTTGATATGTTGAAAGTTAGTACAAGCATCAAAGGGTATGTTAGCACCAATGATGACCTGAGTACTACTTTCATAATGTTTGATATAGCAAGTTAATACAAGCATCGAGGTATAATTGAACCAAGATGACCTGAGTATTGCTTGCATAAACAGACAAAAGTTAACCATTTTCCTATGCAAATTCTGAAATGTCATCAATGATTCTTTTAAAATCATGTCCCACGACCAATTTGCAAAATACTAATGATTAACTTATAGATAGTAAGCAAAGAAAAATCATACTTCATCCTTGTGATTCTAGTTCAGTACATCATTGAACCACTCCAAAGATATGATGTCATCAAATATCAAAACAACACTATGCAATTTATGCTTTTAAGTTTGTCATTCATTTTATTTAGATTAAGATCATCCAATTTTCTTTAAATTATCTGTCAAAAGATTCATGTAATCTCAGTTTAATTGGACAAGACTTGTTGTTTCCAATACCCTAAAGCTAGGCCCATGCTATCGACTACCTGTTGTAAAAGCGAATTGCCCCCTAGTGACCTTGTACTCTGACTCTTACTAAACACAACCGTTGCGATGGATAATCCTCAAATCATCAAGCCATGATGAGATCCTTGTCATTCCAAGGAGAATGATGCAATACGAATGTGATGGTGAGGTGTGTGATGGTGATGAAAATGATGCATATGCAGAATGAATCCTAATAGATGAGAGAGCCAAATAAAATCACAAACAATGCCTGTTTGCTAGGTTTTCACCGTTTGTTTTTATTGCACTTTTTCCTAATTTTATGATTTTTTTGCTATTGCCAAGACGCCTGTTTGCTAGGTTTTCATCAAGGCAATTTTTTTTTTTTTTTTTACTTTTTATATTATTTTTAATATTTTCTCAGGTGTAGAACCTCTTCGGATGGATGTTGTTGACTAGATCTTCAAACAGGTCCCCTTCTGCTATTGACAACTGATATGCCTCTGATCCATATGTTGCAACGATAACGAACAGGCCCAGCCAATTTGCTTCAAACTTGCCTTTCTTTTCCCGATCTTGTTGATTTTGAGGGTTTTCTCTGAGAACCAAATCACCCACTTGAAAATTTCATGGTTTGACTCTGTGATTATAGCTGCGGGACATAATTTTTTGATACCCTTTCAAATGATTTACCACATTTTGTTGTCATTCATCAAGCAATTCTAGCTCTTGCAACCTTGATACTCTATAGTCTTCGTCATTGATTAACCCTTTGAGTGATACTCGAAGTGAAGGAATCTCAACTTCTAGTGGTAGAATAGCCTCTACTCCATAGACCAATGCATAAGGAGTAGCTCCTATCAGTGTACGAATGCTTGTTCTGTAAGCCCATAATGCTGGATTTATTTGGACATGCCAATCACGACCTGCTTCATTCACTATTTTCTTCAAAATCTTTAAAATTATTTTGTTTGAAGCTTTAGCTTGACCATTCCCTTGTGGATAGTAAGGTGTAGAGAACCTATGCTGAATGTGAAATCTTTCACATAGTTCATCAACATCCTGATTATTAAAAGGTCTTCCATTGTCTATGATAATGGAATTGGGAATACCATATCTGCAAATGATATAGTTCAAAATGAATGAAGAAATTTGTTTACCAGTAACAGTTGTTAGGGGTACAACTTCAATCCATTTAGTGAAATACTCAGTGGCTGTAATGATAAATTTATGTCCATTTGAAGATGATGGATGTATCTTGCCAACCAAATCTAATCCCCACTCAGCGAAAGGCCATGTTGTGGTGAAGGGTTGTAATTCTTGAGTAGGAGCGTAAATGAGATTCCCATGAATCTGACCATTTTTACATTTATTCACAAAAGCAAATGATTCTTTCTCCATGTTTGGCCAGTAGTATCCTAATCTTACAAGTTTTTTTGCTAAGGTTAGTCCACTTGAATGTGTCCCACAAATTCCACCATGGACCTCTTGTAAGGCCTTTTTCGATTCATTGCGTTCAAGACATCTAAGGAGGGTACCATCTAGACCACGCCGGTATAAGACGTCAGCAATTAAGGTGTAACAAGATGATTGACAAATGAAATTTCATTTTTGGTTCCTAGACAAGCCTAAGGGTAAAGTAGTATCATTCAGGTAAGTGTAAATTTGGCCATATAAGGAAGAGTTTGAACTCGTAAGATGGCAAATGATTTGTGTTTCAGGATTGTCATGGGTGGGAGAAAACAATTGTTCCACCAGGAAATCGTACCATCTTTGATTATCTGACAATTGGAGTAGGGAGGCGATCGTAGCCATAGCGTCTGTTGCTTTATTATCAATGCGTGAAATCTGCATGAACTTGATGTTAATAAAGTATTTCTTGAGATCTTCCACCATTCTTTTGTAAGGTATCAACTTGTCATCTTTAGTGTGATATTCATCAGTGATTTGATTTATAACAAGTTGCGAATCACCGAAGACTTAAAGTTCTGCAATTTTCCAATCTACTGCAGTTTTCATGCCGATTATCAATGCCTCATACTCAGCTATGTTGTTTGTGCAAGGAAATATTAGCCGATAAGATTTTGGGATTGTATTTCCTTTAGGAGTAATAAAAAGAATTCCTACTCCTGAACCATGTTGAGTGTAAGAACCATCAAAGTAGAGTGACCATGACTATTGGATATCTGCTGTAAAAATATCGACATCAGGAAAATCAACATGTATTGGGTGTTCAGTTGGCATTGGTGCTTCTGCTAGTTGATCTGCAATTACTTGTCCCTTTATAGATTTTCGATCCACATACTGAATATCAAAATCGCTTAAGATCATAACCCATTTAGCTAACTTGCCAATTAAGGTTGCCTTACTTAGAAGATACTTGAGTGGGTCAATCTTAGCCACTAGCTTCACTGTATGAGTTAGCATGTAGTGTCGTAATTTTTGAGAAGTAAACACTACCGCTAAACAAGCTTTTTCAATGAAAGTATAATTTAGCTTGTGACTTGTTAGGGTTCAGATGATGTAATAAACGGCTCGTTCTTTTCTTGAGTTGTCTTCTTGTGCCAATGATGCTCCTAAAGATACCCCTGTGGCAGCAATATATAATATGAGAGGTGCACCTTATACTGGTGGATTCATGAGATACTACTTTATTTGATCAAATGCTGCTTCGCATTTGTACTCCCATTTGAATGGAACATTCTTATGCAAGAGATGTGTAAAGGGCAAACTTTTATCAGCCAATTGAGCAATGAATTTTTGAATGGATTGTAACCATCCTTGTAAAGAGTGCAGTTGACTAATGTTCTTTGGTGGTGGCATATCAAGAGTTGCTTGTACCTTAGCTGGATCCACCTCAATTCCCTTTTTTCATACAATGTAACCTAATAGCTTTCCAGACTTCACTCCAAAGACACATTTCTTTGGATTAAGTCTTACTTTGAATTTTTCCATTCTTTTGAAAATTTTAGATAAGATATCGATGTGTCCTTCTCTAGTGTTAGACTTGGCAAGAAGATCATCAACATAATCCTCCATGAATGTATGCATCATATCGTGAAAAATTATTGTCATTGCTCATTGGTATGTAGCTCTTGCATTTTATCCAAATGGCATTACGTTCCAGCAATAGGTGCCCCAAGGACATGTAAATGCTATTTTATCCTGATCCTCTGGTGCAATCTTTATCTGGTTGTATCCTAAAAATCCATCCATCAATGAGTACATTGCATGTCCAGCAGTTAAATCGACAATCATATCAATGTTTGGTAAGGGAAAGTCATCTTTAGGACATGCTTTGTTCAAATCCTTGAAATTTGTGCAAATTCTGATCCTTCCGTCTAGCTTTGAAATAGGCACAATATTGGAGATCCACTCTGCATAGTCCATGGACCGAATGAATCCAACGTCTAAAAGTTTCTTTAATTCCTCTATAACCAACAACGCAACATGTGGATGCATTTTTTTGAGTTTCTATTTTATAGGTTTTGCCCCCGATGTGATAGATAAATGATGCATGATGAGATCTAGATCCAATCCAGGCATATCTACATAGGACTATGTGAAACTGATTTGATTATCTTTGAGGAATTTTGTAAATCTAGGTACTTCTTCATTTGTCAGAGATGTAGCCAATTGCAAAACTTTGGGCTTTTCTGTAGTACCTATATTGAATGCCTCTGTTGGTTCAATTAGAATGGAAGTTCTTTCCTGATAATACTCTGGAAGAGTGTCAAGTTTCCCATCCTCTGGCCCCTTTGAAAGTTTTTCACCATTGGATACGCTTTTTATTTTTCTCTTTTCTTGATCTAACACTACCTTTGTTAGATTTTCACCATTAGATCTTTCTTTCATTTTTCTTTTTTCTTGACCTAATACTGCCTTTGTTAGGTTTTCACCATTATGTCTTTCTTTTATATTATTTATTTCATAGCTGAGAAACTTGGCACTTTCCTATTGAAAACTTTGATCTTGTGGTTCCCTAGTGGAACTTGTTTCGGACTGGGATGAACAAAGAAATTTTATTATGGTTTCGTCATTTGGAATAGTTGGAACATCAATGGGTGCAACTTGTTCCCAATCAATGAGTTCAGGGTGAACCAAAGGCAATGGATCATTAGGATGAGTAAGGTCATTGGCTATGAGGGTCATGATGTTATTGTCAACGTTATTATAGGGGAGATCTAAGATGGTAACCTCCTCAAAAGGGCCTATGTCACTTTGAATCAAATTGGTCTCACTAGAGTCGTGATCACTTTGTAGGATATAATCAAGCAAAGGTCTTGAGATTTCTCCTTGTAAGAATGTAGGTGAGAATTTGTGTATTACATCTACCTGTTTATCTCTCCAGAATTTATCATCATAGATGGTGTCCCATTCATATTCATTGGAGTCAATGTCAGAATCATTTTCTTGAATCCGTAGAATGGTTTCAGCTAATTCCTCATTTGATGGTATGTGTGCTACTTCTTCCTTAATATCTTCAACATATCCTAACACAATCTTATCCTTTGGGTGCATTGTTTTTAATTGGATAGGTTCAACAATACCCTCTTTCCTTTTACCTAGAGGGCCAGTCCCTTCATAACCCATCTGTTGCATGATAGCGTAACCCTTTCCATATTATTTTGTGGGTAACTTGATATGTTGTACGAATTCTTCTTCATCTTTATAGAGCCAATCAAGAATAGCTCTATCATTTCCTTCAGTTTCTTTGATAAACATCCCATTAAATTTAGTGATGGGGGTTGAGGTTGAGGCTAAAACTGTTGCAGCCTATTGTGTAGATGTTGAGGGTTGACCATGAGATCTTGGAGATAGGGATATATTAGAAAGAGATAAATAATATTCTCCTACCCCATTATCCTTCAATTTCAACTTGGTGCCAAAATTGCTTATCATTTCTAGCACTTGTTCTTTGTTTTTGGAGGTAGAGATAGCCAAAGCCTCTCTATTATGTGGGACGAATGTATCTTGAGTTGCTCTTAGGTTAGAACAAGTTTGACTACTATTGTGATTAGCGGGTATTGTTACTTCCTATCCATCATATGGAAACTTCAAACATTGATGATAAGTAGATGGAACAGCTTGCATGTCATGAATCCATGGATGACCCAATAATATGTTATAAGTTAGATCCCGATCAAGAACTTGACAAAAAGTATTCTTCACAATAGGTCCCACTCTGATTGGTCGCATGATGAGACCTTTGGAAGTCCTTTCCTCATCATCATAGGCTTTGATTGTAATTTTCCTCTGCGGGTCTATGGAATCTGTTGAATACCCCAAAGCTAGGACCAATTTTAAAGTACAAATGTTTAATCCGGCTCCCCTATCTATAAGAACACGTCTAATGCGGGCTTTGTGAACCATGACTTCTAAATAGAGTCATGAATTATGCGGATGGGTTATGGATGAATCATCTCTTTCAGAAAAAGATAAACATGCATTGGAGGACAAGTGTCCCACCATGGCTTGAAATTTATCGGTATCTAGATTAGGAGATACAGTTGTATTGATGAGAGCCTTTTCCAGAATGTCCTTATGTGCAGGTGATAACTTTAAAATCTCCAAGATAGAAATTTGGGCTGGTGTTTTTCCTAATTGCTCAACCAAATTGTATTGACTTGGAGGGGGAATTGCTGCTTTAGATGAGCCACCTCTGACAATGATCTTGGCTTGTCCCCTTCTCGTAACATTGACCTCTCGATATTCTAGCTTACCTTTGATTCGGATAGCATTGATTTGAGGGTCATCAGTATAGATATGATTTATAATAATGTCTTGGATGTTATTAACATTCTTTCCCTTGTCACTCGAGGATTCCCCTTTGTGATAATTAGGGAGTGGATTCTTGAATGCTTGATGATCATTATTGGCATTATGTCCCTCAACTGTGATGGTAAGGTTATCAATCAAATCTTGAACAATATTCTTTAACCCTAGGCAACTGTTTGTCTTATGACCTTTGCACCTATGATAATCAAAAAAGTGTGAGTCATTCCATGATGGTGGTTTAACTCGAGGTTCATAGTCTCTTTGTGGTGGCAATGTAATAGTGTTTTGATTCAACAATTCTTTGAGAATGGATTCCAAAGATTGGCCCAAGGGAGTGAAACTTCGTCAATTCGAAAAATACGATGATCTAGGTGCATTTGAATTTTGATTATTGCCAAAATTATTTCCACAAGCATTTGTTGTGTTTCCTTGATTAGAAACATTGCCTTGGGTGTTAGAATTTCTGGTATTATTGTTACGTTTAACACCCGAAAAATTAGGGATGGTGGGCTTTGCATTCACATTGTTAGCACCTACTACCCCATCATTCACAACATTTTTATTTCGAGTCCAAAATTGTGACTTGTCATTGTTGTTATTATGGTTGTTGTTGTTGTTGTTGTATGAATTTGAACCCTCTTTATCAATTTTTAGAACTCCACGCTTGATCAATGCACCTTCAATAGTAATTGCATTTTCAATCAACTTTTCAAATGATGGAGGACAATGAAGGTTTAGTCTATAACTCATTTCTTGATTAAGACTATCAATGAAGATCTCCATCTTTTCCTTTTCAGGAACAGGACAAGAGTATCTAGCAAACATTCTTCTCCATCTTTGCAAAAATGTAGTGAAAGATTCCCCTACTTTTTGTTTTATCTTACAAAGATCAAGCATGGTTACCTGGTGTTGAATGTTGTAAGAGTATTTTGATATGAACTTATTTATCAACTATTCAAAGGTTTTGATGGGGGGAGTGATCTTTGAAAGCCACTCCATGGATTTTCCACCCAGACTTCGTGGAAACAATTGCATTAGGTAGGTATCATTATGAGCAAATTCTAAGCTCATATTTTGGAAATTCCTTACATGCTCAATGGGTTCAATTTTCCCATTATACCTATCAAATTTAGGGATTTCACAATGTTTTGGAAAAGGAATCATTCGAAGATTTCTATCGAATGGATAAGGACATATTTCCTCCAAAACATACTTCTTTGTTGTTCCCCCTTGCATTTCTTTTATTTGCCCTTGTAATTCCTTGATTTGTTGAGTAAGGGCACTAAAATCATCAAGAGGGGTTTCAGGACTTTCTTTAATCCCCTCTATGTGAAAATCAGCTGGTAACTTAGCTCCTTGCATAGCTAAAGTAAGGAAATATCTTTCCTTGTTTCGTTCCATCATCTTTTCCATAAGAGTATGGAATTGGGGATCTTGTTCAGCTTCTTGGAGCTTTTCTTCTATTATTTCTTCCATATTTGAATTATGCCAGGGAACCTCTTACCTCTCAATATCATCACCCATTTTACTTACTATGCTTTCGTCTTTTTCGAAATGCTTTTGAGATCTTGTGACAATAGGCATAAGCTTTATTCAAACTCTACTAACTTTGATCAAAGTAATGAAGTAGTGCAATGGTGATGAAAGTCGAGATAGAATGAAGATTTATGACTTAAAAGATTTTTAATCTTTAGTTCATGATTCCCTGATTGAAAGGATGAAAATCCTATTTATGGGAATTAAACCAAAGATCAAAGATAAAGATGATTTTTCACTTTGTGAAGTTTGATCTTAGCTTTGTAGAAAGCTGAATTTGATGAATGCCTAATGTGTTTTGAGTTCTTTATTGCAGAATTTTATTTGGATGAGTATCATATGTGATTGCAAGTTGGGATATAAGAAGAATGAATATGTTGACTATGGTTATGCCTTTGAGAAAGGGCTCTTCTGATTTTTCTTTCTAAAGACTTTTTAACAAAAGTTGTAGACTTCCAAACTCTTAGCATGGGAAAGACTAAACCAAAAAGACTTGATTTCTGAAAGTCAGAAAAATCACCTAAATTCGAAATACAAATGCGCTGAAATAGAGAACAGATGCGCTAAATTACCTCTGAGACCGACATGTTTTGATAGTTTGATAAAAATTTCTTGTTTTGGATGATCTTAATCTGATTTAAATGTGAAAAACACAGCATAGAAGTAGACAGTTGTTTTGTTAATCCTAAAATCTAAACAAAGAGTGTATGTTCTTTGATATTTCCACAAGTTTTAAATAAGATAAGCACTTCAGTCACACTCACTCTTAATTTGTCAAATAGGTCATCATAGTAATCACAGCCCACAGCTTAAAATCGCGTCGACTCACACAACCTTGTCACCCCCCAGAGGGTGCCCGTGTTTTGTCTTTTCCAGGTGCATACTCAAAGTGACAGAAATGGATACCGAATCCCTTGAGCAAAAAATCTATGGAGACTATATGGTGAGTGTCTTGGGGGTAGATTCTTCCCCCCCCTTGCATCGTGATTAAAATAATGTTTGGATACTGACACGGCTGGCCACTACACTATGGTTCTTAGTAAGTATTTCCGTTCAGTGTGGCAATAGATATACTCCCTCGAGAGACCTCCCAACCTTTAGAACAAAGGTTTTGGGGATGGTTATCCTGCCTAGTACTGTTAAGTTGGATTTTCATCAACAACTTGATTTTGATTTAAAGTGTGTTGGAAACCTTGGCTTTAGGTGTTCCCACTTAGGTCGTTCCTCTTGGGTTAGTACTTTTTCCCACAAGAGCAGGCCTTCGAAAGGATGTAATAAAGCATTAAATTGTGAAAAATAAAAGGTAAGTCTGGTATTTTGATCACCCAGTTAAGGGGAGAGCATAGACCTATTACCCACAATCACAACAAACAATAATGGTTCAATTTTAAATCCCAAATTGACAAATTTTCTATTCTAAGTGAAGATGTTGCCTCACTAAAAACATGGAATTCATTTTAACCCAAAAGAAAATTACGTTTGGTGACTATCCTAGGATTGGTTAATTTAGATTTAAATGTCTACCCTAGGATTGGTTCATTTTGTTAAAAATAGCATCAAAAAAATCCTGTCCGTGGATTGCGTCAGAATCAGAATTTAAATTTTTTTTATTTTTTTTACAACTGTATGCACCAAAACAGAAGATGTATGCATCGAAACAGGTTATGTATGCGCCAGAAGAACTTCCAGGGATGCGCCAAAATAGAGTGTCTATGCGCTAAAAGAACTCATGTATGTGCCAAAACATGTCATGTATGCATTGAAACAGTAATCGTATGCGCCGAAATAGTCTTTGTATGCGTCGAACTGCGACTCGTATGCGCTAAAACATGATTTTTATCTATCACCTACCAAAAAAATCTGTAAAAATAGAAATTAAATGTGGGGCTTGGCCCCACGGTGGGTGCCAAAAATGTGTACGTTAGAATGTGCAAATCAAATTGAATTGAAACTAATACACCAATCAAACATTAGATTGAAGAAAGCTAATTAAGAAAATAGAAATGCAAACTCTAAAACAACAACTTCTTCAAATTCATCCCATTGTCCTCTATCTCCAAGGATTCATTTCAAGATGCTTGCTCTCAGTTTGTTTAAAACAGTAGCTTGTAGAATTGGCAGCTTGAGAGAATGAGATTAAAAATGCATGTGCATTGCTACAAAATAAAACTATGAAAATTGGCATGCTATGAATGCTAAAATGTGACTATAGTAACTACGCATGAAAATATGATATTCGAGGTCCTTTTTCACTCATAAGATAGCTTTATTTATAGATTTTTGAAGGTAGGAATTTGATTGGCCAAGATCGACAGTCGAATTCAAACCTGTTAGAATGAACGGTGAGAGATCGAGAATTCAAAAAGAAGATGGAATTTGAAGAGACGGATGGAGAATGAAGAGACAAATTGAAAGGTGTATCTCATAATTAAATAGATAAATATTTAATTATGTGTGAAAGAAATTGAAAAGGCATCTAATTAAATATTGCAAATATTTAATTATGTGAGAAGAAAAAAACCTTTTTAATTAAATATTAAGAATATTTAATTTTGTGAGGAGTGAGAAATTTGGAAATGTGTTTTAATTAAATATCAAAAATATTTAATTAAATGTGGAGAGAAGAATATCATTTAAATTTAGAATTTAAACTTGTGATAATTAATGTAAATAAATTGTAAAATCTATTTAATTAATTAAGAAAAAGATAGCATTAATTAAATAAACTTTATTTATTTAATTAAATTAGCAGAATTGGAAAATGAACAATATAAATAAATAATAAAATTTATTTATATGTAGATGACTTAAGAATATTAATTAAATAATTCATATTTAATTAATTAATAGGTTTGGTTAACCGTGACCAATTTTAGATGTGTACAAACACACTTAGTCAAAATATCATCTTGTTCACGAGTTTAATCTAAGATAACACAACTTCCTAGGGTTTACAAGTTTAGTATCATCTTGTTTGGCTTAACACACTTAGCAAAATTATCAAATCCATGATCACCTCATTTGACTTAAAACACTTAGTCAAACCGTCCTCTTATGTACAAGTTTACTCTAGGATAACACAACTACCTAAAGTTTACATGTGCATTATCACTTTTGTTTGAATTGACACATGTAGTCAAACTATCAATCCATCATGATCAATCAAATCAAGCCCTAAAAGTTTAGCATTTCCTTCAAAGGTTCTTTAAGATTTTCATTCATTTGTATCACCCATCTTTTGTTTACCTCATCCCCATCATCACTTTGGTCCTTGAATTATCCTAAGTTCTTCACTTCTTTGGACCTAAGGTTTAGACCAATCTAAAGGAATCGAGGTTCATCCCTTACATTCTTGAAAATTGATCTATATTTTATGGCTCAAACTTGATCTCAACACAAGAAGAATATGGAGAGAAACAAAGAAACATCGATTTCAAGTGATCTAATCCAAACCGAAACAACATTTGAGCCGACAATAACAATTGATCCCGCAATCAATCCTCCTCAAGTACCTCAAAATTCTCAAGAGGAATGTCATATAGAGGACATCACTGACAATGGGAGGACACAATCAGAACATCTAGAAATGTTGTAAAACCCTGAGAGTCACTGAATTATCAGTGCCATGCTGAGATTGTACCCATCCCAATATTTTCTTGAGTTAGCAAAATAAATGAGTTAAACTCCCTTTTAACTTTGACGTAAGCACCATTGTGGAGAGGTCTCTTGGTATCATGCCTTCACCCACATCCACACTTCCACTTCAAAACATCACTCAAGACATCCCCAAAATCATATCATCTATCGCTTCAACTCCGCTGATTGTTAACAAGGGAAGTGCCATATTTCACGAACACCAAAAACTTGTGAACAATTGAGGGTTGAACACAGGTGCCACATCGGAACAATTTGTCCCGGTAAATCCATTACACCCTTATGTCCCTCTCACATTTCATGATCATACCAATTCATCCTCATTTCATGCAACACCAGATTATCCTCTCAACATGAAAACTTCTCTCCCAATCTCACAAGGAGAAGGTGACTTGTTTGGAGTAGGGGAGATCTTGGATCCATCATCATCACTTTCAAGGATTGCACCACCCATCCTCCCACCATTTCCACCCTTAATGCTCCCATCTGCATCATCACTCGGGTTGGGTCTTCCTCCTCTTCCTTCCATCAACCAATCAAATTAGAACACTTTATTAAATCCACCAGTTGTACCATTTGTATCGCAACAAGAGATGGAAACCATCCAGACAACCACAGCGATCAATGTGTCCACCATTCCTCAAAGCATGGTTTCTCATGGACCCAACACCTCAACCACACCTTCCATAGCTTGAACCCTAATCATTAACATGACCATTCCTCTCATCAAAATGGTTGGAATTCTTCCTAATCCACCACCATTACCACCAAGGCACAACACAACCAATTCATTCACCATGACATTGCAAGCTGCTCGACAAGTTGCTCAACAAAAAGCACTCCAAAATCACCAAGCTACACAATTAGCTACTCAGCAAGTGTAAGCGCAATTAACTGCACAACAGGCATAGCAATTTGCACAAGCCCAACCCTTGTTACAACAACAACAAGCCAAACAAGCTTCCCAAGCTATGCAAGAAGCTCAAGCCGCTAAAGCCGCTCAATCCGCAAAAGTTGCGTAAGCGACACATGCCTCTCAAATTGCATAGGAAATCCGACAAGCACACGCTCAAGCACGAGACCAATTCCAAGCTTAGCAAGCGCAAGCACAAGCACAGTACCAAGAACAATTGCAAGCACAACAAGAAGCATATCAACAAGCCTTGCAAGACTATCAATTACAACAACAATACGACCAACAACAAGTGTTGTTGGTGAAAATAAAACATGACCAACAACAAGCATTGTTGGTGTAGCAACAACATGACCAACAACAAGTGTTGCTAGCGTAGTAGCAGTAGGACCAACAACAGGCATTGTTGGCTCCATAGCAAGCACAAGCATCACTTGCTTAGCAAAGCTTGCCACAAAACCACACCAACATTCAACCGATAAATCCCACACCCCAGAACATATTCACCCCACCTCTTGATCCACAAGGTGACGTGATGACACAAATCAAATTTCTCTCTCAACAAGTGCTAGATTTTCAATCAAGAAAGACAGTAAGGACACTGAACAACCTGTGCCCCTATCCGTTTGATAGAAGCTTGGGAATGGTACCATTCCCAAAAGGATTTAAAATCCCCAAATTTGATAAATATCATGGGATGGGAAACCCCAAAGATCACATCAGGGAGTTCCAAGTACATTGCATGGAAGTCACCTACAATGACACATATCTAATGCGGATATTCCCTTGAAGCTTTGTTGGTGACACTATGGAATGGTTTTCTTGTCTACCTATGGGAGTCAAAACATTGCAAGAAATCAAAGATGCTTTCCTCCAAAATTACACATTCAACATTTTCATGGATGTTAGTTTGGAAGAACTATCGGCACTCAAATAGGGCAAGGGGGAATCATTCACCACCTTTCTCCAATGATGGCGAGCCAAGGCCAATCAAAGCAAGTGGGCCATGGCAGAAGAACAACAAGTCTATACCATCATCACCAATATAGACAAAACCTTGTAATTCTATCTAAAGATGCAATACATCACTACATATGATCAACTGATCCCCAAGACGCTCAATATTGAACAAGCTCTTGTTAGACAAGTAGGTACACCCACTTATCCTAAACATCAAGATAGTCACCCATCCACTAGTTACAATCACAAATCTCGCGCATGGACAAGGAATCAAAATATCACCAATGATGGAGTAGTGGATGCCAAGGTTGTCATCAGCACTCCCAAGAAAATTAATCAAACGCATCATCATCATCCACAAAACAACAATCGGAATAACACACAAAAAAATGTGGTCAACCAAAAACCACCCCAAAATTAGATCAACAATCTAAATAATCAAGGATGACCACCTCTGCAAAACAAGCTCCCCCCCAAACAGAAATTCACAACACTTGGGGATTCAATTGAGTCCATCATGAAAAATTTGGTCAATGAGAACATCATCAAGGTCCCCACCCATGATAATTACATTGAACATCAAGGGAATCCACCCTGGTACAACAAAAATCTCTTGTGTGATTATCATAAACTCAAGGGACACATGACTGTCAACTGCATGAAGTTGAAGAACATCATCCAAGATCTCATTGAGGAAAAAATCATAAATGTTAAGCAACTGACTAGTAATCAAGATCTGAAGATATACATGAATTTGATGCCTAATCATAATCAGGGAAATAATCAAGCAAATAACCAAGGGAATAACAAAGGGAAGCAAAAGTATGCTAGTGCAAACCTTGTATACGAAGACATTGTCGCATGCGTAGATGAAATGGTCACTATCATTAGCATCAGAGGATCCAACGGTGATTATGGATTCACCACACGTAACAAAAAGGTTACTATTCCCTAGATTATAATGTCATCGACCAGCTAAAAAGAATCCCCACTCAAATCTCCATCATGGAGTTATTGAAAATTTCCACAGCCCATAGGAAAATCCTTCATGAAGCATTAGTTGCGTCCACTGTCTCTGGTACCCTTGATAAAGATAAATTCTAGGCTATGGTTGGTAACATCGTCACCCCAAATCTTCTCACCTTCTCCGATCAGGACTTCTCCACCTAGCCATCTCACAATCATGCGCTTCACCTTCAAGTAATGGTTCACAAGGAAAAGGTCAAAAAGGGTCTTGGTGGATGGAGGTGCGGGCCTCAATATTTGTTCACTCAAACTCATAAAGAACATGGGAATTTTAGAAGACTCCATCGACAAAAACAAAGGCATCACTATCAGAGTGTATGATGACTAGGAAAGAGTGTCTCAAGGAACTATCAGGATCCCAATCCAAGTGGGGCCAGCAACCATGGAAACTACATGTTAGGTCCTCAACCTTGACTTTCCCTACAACATACTCCTGGGACACCCATGGATCCATAGAATGAAGGCAGTCACCTCAAAATTCCACCAATGCATCAAATTCTTATACCAAAATGAGGAGGTCACAATAGATGGTGATCCAGAGCCATTTTCCTATTGCAAAAACTTGGAATCCAAGGTTTACAAAATTCCCCCAAGTCCCAAAAAATGATGAAGGTCCCTCCACTTCATACATAGATCCATCTAACCTCACCTCCACTTCTATGGTAGAGACACCCTCCATCCCCAACATATCTGAAATCAAGCTCATGATCCAAGACAATGGGTTTGGAGATTACAAAATGAAGAAAAATGTGTTTTTTGTAGGAGAGTTACCGCAATCTCCTAGGTCGCATGGGAAACCTCAATCAGTTGAAACACCTATCCACACTTTTAGGGCAGACCCTTTTTAATTCCACCATTGGGGGGATCTTAGTTGGGAAAATGTGGATGAAAGAGATATTGCAACCTCATTATACCAAGATGAAAGGCCCACACCCACCCTACCCATGGATGAAGATAGCAGAGGACTACAAATGATGCTAGGTATGGGCTACAATAGAAATGAAAGCCTTGGAAGGAACAGTGATGAACGACTAGAACCCATCATTGTAGAAAGATGAATGAGAAATCTTGGCCTTGGATGTACCTCTCTGAGTATAACCGTACATGGAAGAAGTACCTCTAGTAGAGCAGTTAGGTCTCCCCCTCAGTTATCGACAACTTCTCTTCAACTACTTGTATCCATAGGTCTACCCCTAGATAATTTCACCTTAGACATAACTAATGTCTGTAGTAGTAGTTATGACAAGGATAACATAACCATCCTACACACAATTTTTGAAGACTCCTCCTTATTCATTATTAGTACCTCATTTGTTGATTCAAACTGCTAAACTCATAAAATAAACCTAGTTTACCCTCAACTCATCGACTATGACCAATGAGGACCACCAGTTCTAGACACGTTCAAGAATGATGAGGCTCTCTCAGAATTCATGGGACTAAGGGATACAGTACCATGATGAGATCATAAAGCTAGGTTCGACATCACACTAGACACACAATCGTATTACGGGCAGATGATTGAGTCCTTCAGTCGCAAAAGAAAATGAATGAGAATAATCTCAAGGTCATTGAGTGAAAACCACACTGTGGCACTCTCTAACCAGAGAATAGTAAAAATAAGGGATGCATCCAATAGTGAAAACCTCTCTAAGGCATCAGAGGATGAAGGATTCAATCTCCCTCTTATTGAACTTTATCAAAAAAAATCGATAGTCTTAGTAGAACAGTGCAATCCTGTCAATCTGGGAATAGAGGCAACACCACACATCACTTTCTACACTGAGTCACTTCTCTCAGAAGAACAGGAACTGTTGGATGCATTTATAAATGAAAGAAATGTTAACTTCGCATGGACCTATGCTGACATGTCGGGTCTTGATCCAGAAGTTGTGGTTCATCACTTAGCTGTCTACTCGAGGGAAAAGCAAGTGAGACAAAAATTGAGAAATATGCACCCTCAAATAACCTTTCTAGTCAAGGTAGAATTACAAAAACTCTTGGATGCTAGTTTTATACACCCAATTGATTATCCGAAATGGGTATCAAATCTTGTGCCAGTTTCAAAACCAAATGGGTGCATCTGTATCTGCACAGACTTCAAAGACCTAAGCAAAGCGTGTCCTAAGGATGACTTTCCACTACCCAACATTGACATGATAGTGGACATGACGTCCAGACATGAGATTCTATCATTGATGGATGGCTTCTCAGGGTACAACTAGATTATGATCGCAAAGGAAGACCAGCATAAAACAACATTTACATGTCCATCAGGCACCTACTATTGGAACATGATGCCATTTGGGCTAAAAAATGTAGGTGCAACATACCAAAGAGCCCTGACACTGATTTTCCACAACATGATCCATAAAACAATGGAAGAATATGTAGATGATATATTGGAAAAATCTAGAAAATGACAAGACCACATAGCAGCCTTGAGCTCTATTTTGATAGAGTGGAAAAATATAAGGTTAGACTTAACCCCAAGAAGTGTGTCTTTGGGGTACAATTTGGAAAACTCCTGGAATACATAGTATCAATGAGAGGAATAGAAGTGGATCCCGCCAAGGTCAAAGCAATCCTCGACATGGAAGCACCTAGGACATTAAAGCATCTAAGGGGTCTACAAGGAAGACTCCAATCCATCTACAGGTTCATAGGACAACTGGTAGATAAGAAAATCCTATACTCTCATCTACTCCACAAGGGAGTAACATACAAGTGGGATGACAAGTGTGAGCAGGAATTTAGTAAAATCAAAGAATATCTACTTATGCCACCAGTGTTAATGCCACCAACTCCAGCAAAGCCATTAATCCTGTATATCTTAGCAAACAACAACAGCCCTTGGTGCTCTTTTAGCTCAGGACGATGAAAATGGGATAGAGAGGGCCATCTATTACATCAGCAGAACAATGGTCGTCCATGAGTTAAACTACTCATTCATTGAAAAATCATGTCTAGCAGTCGTGTTTGCTTCACAAAATTTTTTACATTACATGTTGGCACACAAAATCAAACTCATCACCAAGATCGATCCCCTAAAGTATCTCCTATCAAAGGCAATGCTCATAGGAAGGATGGCTAAGTGGGTCATGATACTATCAAAATATGACATTGAATATGTGGAGCAAAAAGCAATCAAAGGACAAGTCATTGCATACCAACTAGCAAAGGCTCCAATATATTAAGAGAATCCACTCATATCAGAGTTTCCAGATGAATCCATCTTTAATCTCATCATAGTCGATCATTGGAAACTCTACTTCCATGGCTCATACACGCAACATGGATCAGGAGCCGGTGTTTTCTTCATCACCCCATAGGGGGATTGTATTCCTAGATCCTACAAATTTGCATTCCCCTGTACTAACAACATAGCAGAGTACGAGGCTTTAACCATAGGTCTCAAGATTGTAGCACAATGGCGGATCATGGCACTAAAACTCTATGGGGATTCACAGCTTATTATCAACCAAATCAATGGCGAGTACCGAACTAAGGATAATAAGCAGACACCATACAAGAAGTTAGTAGAGAGCCTCAAAGAATCGTTCGTTGATATCACCTTTGAGAAGTTACTGAGGGCTAAAAACAGAGCAGCTGATGCCATGACAACAATTGGATCCTTACTGGATATCCCTTACAATGTCCCAAAACATGAATTCTTAGTAGAGCAGCTTCTTGTACCCACATTCGAGGTACCAGAGTCTGAATATGTGTGCGAACTCATTGGTCCCAGTGATCCCTTGTATCACAACATCTATACCTACCTAAGAATAGGAGTCCTCCCAGCTGACATATCCCCAAACCTCAAATGAGCCTTTGTCAAAAAGTCCACCCATTTTGTTGTCCTAGGAGAAACCCTTTATCGTAGGAGTATTGAAGGAACCTTTTTGCATTGCTTAAATCCTAAGGAAGCCCTAACTGGTCTAACTAAGGTACATAATGGCATTTGCGGTTCACACTTGAGGGGTATGATCTTGGCTAAGAAGTTGTTGAGGACCGCGTACTACTGGCCTATAATGGAAAGAGAGGCACACGACTTTGTGAGAAAGTGTTTACAGTGCCAACATCATGGAGACCTTATCCATGCACCAGCTTAGGATCTCCATCCTATTGTAACACTTTGGCCCTTTTCACTGTGGGGGCTCGATCTCATTGGAAAAATCACACCCACCTCATCCAACGGCCACAAATTCATCATCACCGCCACAGAGTATTTCATAAAATGGCTCGAAGCCATTCCCATGACCTACATAACCAAAAAATAGATATCCAAGTTCATCCTAAACTATCTCATTTGTCGATATGGTGTCCCTCAATCTATTATCTTTAATCATGGGACCACTTTCAAGAATCAGGATGTGCGTGACCTTTGCCACAAATTCAATATTCAAGATTGCTTTTTTACTTTGTACTATCCCCAAGGCAATGGCCAAGCAGAAGCCACTAATAAACTATCCTAAAAATCCTGAAGAAAATAGTCAATGACTCTAGTCGTGACTAGCATCTGTAGAGAAATCCTACCTTATGGGCCTATCGCACCAGCATTCACACACCAATATGTGCCACCCCATTCTCCCTGGTCTATGGATCAGAAGCCATCCTCCTAATCGAGATCAATCTCCCATCACTGACAATATTATTTCAAAACCTCATCATAGATGAGGAATATTGGGTTTCAAGGTTAAATGAGCAAGATTTATTAGATGAACAATGCATGGATTCCCTTAACCATCTACAGGTCTACTAGAACCGCCTAAAGAATAGCCAAAAAAAGAAGATCAATAGATGCACCTTCCAAGTCGGCGAACTTGTCCTAAAATAAAACCAAAAGAATGTGCCAAATGCAAAAAGCAAAGGAAAATTTGAGCCCAACTGGTTGGGACCGTTCATCATCACAGGAAGCTATAAATTAGAGGCATACCAACTTTCAACACTGTTAGGAATAAGGTGTCTCAACCTTGGATATTTCCTATTCTTATTATTTGTTCTGTAAAATGTATTTCTTGCAAATAATGTAATTAAGTGTGAGTGTACATGTCTAGTTGGCATGTTAATGTGTCACTCCACTTAATGTGTCGGCATCTTGAATTGTGTGTAAGGAGATCATGGCTGAAACGGTTATGACGGATTCCTATGACACGTAAGAGCTATGTCTGGAAGATTCAATGACAGGTGAAGACATGTGGCAACTGGTAAAGTTGAGTACTGTACACTCTTCCATGATACTGGGGTTCGGGGCATCGTCCCAAAAAAAAATTTCGGGTTCCTATTTTCTCAGAGAATGGTAAAACCCTAATATAGTTATCTTCGGAAGTTTCCCTAAAAAGGGAAGCGCATGATATAAGCATTTTTTAAGGTTGCGAAGGTGTGTGATGTGAGTGTATTGTTGGAATGTTTTGATGCTACCGCATTTTGTCTTCAAGTGTTGGAAATCTCCTGAAAGAACTTGCATTGCAAGTGTGTTGTAACCGTTGTGTTGAAGATAATACATTGTGTAGGTTTTGGAGTGCTGGGGTTTTTTACCGAAAGGTTTTCCCCAGGGTAAATCATTGTGTCATTCTTTATTTTCTATATGTATGGTATATTGCTGCAATATCATTGTTAAGTAGATTAACGAATCTGAAATTGTAAGGGTTTAAAACGAATTTGCACCATACTTTCCTTAAGAGATTAGTGTAGGAAGCTGTTTCCGCACCTGAGTTTCCTTACAAGTGGTATCAGAGCCTGATCAACTTTTGATCCTAGTTGTTGGGTAGGGTTTTTTGAGCTAATCTCAAGTTGAGTGGGAGTTTTTTTGTGCAGAGCATTCTGAATCTTATTTGCAGATTGAGATGGCAAGTTCCTCATACAGTAGAATGGAGGTGGAGAAATTTAATGGCACTAATTTCGAGTTGTGGAAACTCAAGATGGAAGACATGCTTGAAGACCGCGATCTATGGGAGGCTACTTCACTTGATGTGAAACCTATAGCGATACCTCAAGCAGATTGGGATATCAAGGATCGGAAGGCTAAGGGTCTCATCAGACTCTGTCTAGCAGATGTCGTTCTTCTCAATGTTCTTGATGAGACTACTGCAAATTCTTTGTGGAAACGGCTTGGGTCTGTGTATCAGGCCAAATCTCTAGTGAATAAGTTGTTCCTGAGAAAGAAGTTGTATTCTTTAAGAATGGAGGAAGGTGGATCCATAACTGATCATCTCAACGCATTCAATTTATTGATTGCACAGTTGGCATCCTCCGGTGCCAAGATTGAGGAGGAGGATCGATGTATGACCCTGCTTTGTTCCTTGCCGGATTCATGGGATCATCTTGTGATGGCTCTCGGAAGTACTATAGTCACATTCTGTATGGATGATGTGGTGTCTTCCCTGCTATCTGAGGAGATGCGAAGAAAGACTTCGGATTCGTCTAAGGAAGCCCTTGCTATTCGCGGGAGATCCAATGACAAAGGAAAGTAGAATGACAATAAGTCAAAGAAGGGAAGATCCAAATCCCGTGGGAGTTCTAAGACTCCTGGAAAGTCCAAGGCGAAATGTTGGAACTGTGATAAATCTGGGCACTTTCGGAGGGACTGCAAAGAACCGAAGAAGAAGAAGAAAGGCTCAGATTCAGCTTCTAAAAAATCTCAAGAAGATGGAGATGCTTTTATTGCAGCTTTGGCAGCCCATGCATCTGATGATGTGTGGTTAGTAGACTCGGGTGCTTCTTTTCACATGACCTCTCATCAAAACTGGTTCTCAAAATATGAAGAGTTTGATGGTGCAAAGGTGTACTTGGGTGATGATTTTCACCTAAAGATAGTTGGATGCGGAAGGGTCACTATCAGATTTCTTGATGGACGAGTAAAGGGAATCAACGGAGTTATGCACATTCCGGGTTTGGCACGAAACCTATTATCTTTAAGTATGTTGAATGATGTAGGTGTGCAAGTTGTTTTTTCGAAAGATGGATGCAAGATGATAAGAGGTTCTATGGTGCTCGCTAAAGGTACTAGGAGAGGTACTTTGTTTCAGCTTGATGCATGCATTGCTCAGTGCAATAGTTCTTCTATTTCAAAGAAGAGAGCGGCTATCACTTCATCCCCACCATCTGAACAAGCAGTAAAGAAGACTGTGGCAATGGGTTCCGATGGCAGTGCAGTAAGTGTGCCTAAGGGTGTAAACACTTTGGAAGGCAAGCTTCCTGCAGAAAAGACAATGTTGTGGCATATGAGATTTGGCCACATTGGTGAGAAGGGTCTTAGGACCTTGAAAACTAAAAATCTCGTTGAGGGGCTAAATGATTGTAATCTTGAATTCAATTTCTGTGAACACTGTGTTTATGGTAAGCAAAATCATGTTCAGTTCTACTCCAGTTCTCACAAGTCTTCTGGACTTTTGGATCTTATTCATTCTGATGTTTTTGGTCCTGTAAAATTTCCTTCTATCTCCAGTTCTATATATTTTGTATTATTTATAGATGATTACAGTAGAAGGACTTGGATATATTTCCTGAAAATTAAGACACAGGTTTTCAGTCAGTTCAAGGAATTTAAGGCTCTCGTGGAGAATTAGACTGGTAAAAGAATCAAGTGTGTGAGAGCTGATAATGGTGGTGAGTTTTGTTCCACAGAGTTTGAACAGTTCTATAAAGAATGAGGAATCGAGAGACATAAGACAACTCCTTACACCCCACAGCAAAATGGAGTTGCAGAGAGAATGAACAGGACACTGATGGAGAAGGCTAGGAGTATGCTTAGTGGAGCTGGCCTAGAACAAAGGTTTTGGGCCGAAGCTGTTGCCACTGCTTGCTATCTGGTTAACAGATCTCCTACATCAGCTCTTGTTGGTAAGACACCCATGGAGGTGTGGTCTGGTAAGAAGCCTTCAATTAGACATCTTCGTGTTTTTGGTTGTGAAGCTTATGCACATGTTCCAAAGGAGAAAAGATCTAAGTTGGAAAACAAAGCTGTCAAATGTATTTTCATCGGATACAGTGTTGGTGTGAAAGGATACAAGCTTTGGAATCCTATGACTAGTAAGGTGTTGTATAGTAGAAATGTTATTTTCAGAGAGCTAACATATTCTCCTATTGTGCTACAACCAGATGAAAAAGAAAAGGAAAAAGATGTTGTTCAGTTTCCTCCTACCCCTGAGAAGACTCAACAGAGAGACCATGTTGGGTCTAATGATGAGGAGAGCTCTAGCAGCTCTGATAGTTCGGAAGAAGAGGAAGAACAACCTCAACCTCAGCCCTTGAGGAGATCCATGAGAGAAAGAAAGCAACCAGAAAGGTTTGGTTATTCTATGTTAGATTCCAGTTGTGCTTTTTCTTTGATTACTAACACTGATGAGCCTAGATCTGTGAAAGAGGCTTTGGGCACGGAAGATGCAAGTTCCTGGATTGAGGCTATGGATGATGAGATGGATTCATTGGAGAAAAACAAATTTTGGGACCTTGTACCTTTGCCTAAAGGGAGAAAATCTGTTGGCTGTAAATGGGTGTTCAAGAAGAAATTATGTGCAGATGGCAGTGTTGAAAGGTACAAAGCTAGATTGGTTGCAAAGGGGTATTCACAGGTAGAGGGAATAGATTATGGTGAAATATTCTCTCCTGTTGCAAAGTTGACATCCATTAGATTTCTGTTATCTCTTGCTGCATCATATGATTTAGAGATAGAACAGATGGATGTGAAGACAGCTTTCCTTCATGGTGATTTGGAGGAAGAGATTTATATGTCACAGCCTGAGCACTACATTGTTAAAGGTAATGAATCCTTAGTTTGCAGATTAAAGAAATCTCTATATGGTTTGAAGCAATCTCCTATGATGTGGTACCTTAAGTTTGATTCCTTTGTGTTGTCAATTGGATTTGTAAGATCGAAATCAGATCATTGTGTTTATTTCAGAGTTGAAAATGATCGCCTTCTTATTGTTGCATTATATGTTGACTATATGTTGCTGTTTGGGAAGGGTAAGGGTATGATTTCTGATTTTAAATCTTAGTTGTCAGCACAGTTTGAGATGAAAGATCTTGGGGCAGCAAGGTACATCTTGGGTATGGAAATCAGTAGAGACAGGTATAACAGAAAACTTTGGTTGAGTCAGAGTAAGTATGTGAAGTTTGTGTTGGACAGGTTCAGCATGGCAGATTGTAGACCACTATGTGTTCCTATTTCAATGGGAACAAAGTTATCTGTAGATGATTGTCCAAAATCTCCTAGTGAGGTGGAGGACATGAGTAGAGTACCTTATGCTAGTGCAGTTGGCAGTCTTATGTATGCTATGGTCTGTACTAGACCAGACATTGCCCAAGCAATGGGAGTCTTAAGTCGGTTTATGGCTAACCCTGGATGGGTACATTGGGATGCAGTTAAGCGAGTATTCAGATATTTGAGGGGTACATCAGATTACTCCATATGTTACCATGGTAACTCTTCTAGATCTCCGCATTCAGTTTGTATTCGTGGGTTTGTGGATTTAGATTAGGCAGGTGATATTAACAACAGGAGATCCACCAGTGCTTATGTTTTCACTATGTTTGGTGGTGCCATCAGTTGGATGAGTAAGCGACAACCTGTGGTTGCTTTGTCCACTATAGAAGCTGAGTACATGGCTGCTACTCATGCTTGTAAGGAAGCCATTTGGCTTAGGAGATTGTGTTCTGATGTTGGTGTTGATGAAGAACAGATTACTATTTGCTGTGACAGTCAAAGTGCTATTTGCCTTGCGAAGAATCCAACTTTCCATGCCAGAACGAAGCACATTGATGTGCAGTTTCACTTTGTGAGAGATATGGTGGAAGATGGAAAGATAAATTTGGAGAAGGTAGATACTGTGAAGAATGTTGCAGATGCATTAACGAAACCAGTGGGCACTGTGAAGTTCAGATGGTGTTTGGATTCTATGGGCCTTTTGGCCTATAGCGGTTAATTCCTATTATGTTCCTATTGCTCTTACAAGGTGTTCGACAAGTGGGAGAATGTTAGGAATAAGGTGTCTCAACCTTGGATATTTCCTATTCTTATTATTTGTTCTGTAAAATGTATTTCTTGCAAATAATGTAATTAAGTGTGAGTGTACATGTCTAGTTGGCATGTTGATGTGTCACTCCACTTAATGTGTCGGCATCTTGAATTGTGTGTAAGGAGATCATGGCTGAAATGGTTATGACGGATTCCTATGACACGTAAGAGCTATGTCTAGAAGATTCAATGACAGGTGAAGACATGTGGCAACTGGTAAAGTTGAATACTGTACACTCTTCCACGATAGTGGGGTTCGGGGCATCATCCCGAAAAAAAATTTTGGGTTCCTATTTTCTCGGAGAATGGTAAAACCCTAATACAGTTATCTTCGGAAGTTGCCCTAAAAAGGGAAGCACATGGTATAAGCGTTTTTTAGGGTTGCGAAGGTGTGTGATGTGAGTGTATTGTTGGAACGTTTTGATGCTGCCACATTTTGTCTTCAAGTGTTGGAAATCTCCTGAAAGAACTTGCATTGCAAGTGTGTTGTAACCATTGTGTTGAAGATAATACATTGTGCAGGTTTTGGAGTGCTGGGGTTTTTTACCGAAAGGTTTTCCCTAGGGTAAATCATTTTTTCATTCTTTATTTTCTATATGTATGGTATATTGCTGCAATAAAATTGTTAAGTAGATTAACGAATTTGCACCATACTTTCCTTAAGAGATTAGTGTAGGAAGTTGTTTCCACACCTGAGTTTCCTTACAAACACTAGAAGGCAAGCCTCTGTAGGAGCCCTTGAATAGCTCTCATCTAAAAAAAAATTATGCCTAAAATATTGAAAGGTATAAAACCGAAAAATACAAAAAAATTCAGAAAATATCCTGAAAAAAAGGTCACCTTGATGAAAACCTGGCAAACAGGCGTCTTGGTGACAACAAAAAAATAAAAATATCCAAAAATCCAAAAAATCAGAAAAAGGATTGAAAACAATAAAGAAAAAAATCATCCTCTAGTGAAAACCACTTTGGTGGCGCTTTGGACAAGTACCTTGGTGAAAAACTAGCAAACAGGCGCCAAGCATAAATAAAACACTCTCCATCCACCAGGATCTTCATGGCCTATTCTGTGCACTCACTTATCCACTACATTCCATTTATCCTTCCACCATATGTTTGCATCTGTACCATAGCCTGATCTTGTGCTCATATCATGTTCCACCATAGTACTACTTGGCATATTCCTAAGGTCCATTTTTCCTACCTTTATCGAAGTAGTCTATTGCATCATGCTGGGGGCATGTTCCTATACTTGCATTAGATCGAATTCATGTATATTCTTGTGATCTTCCTTAACATCAAAAATCCAAAAACATCAAAAAATCCAAAATCCAAAAACATCAAAAAATCCAAAATCCAAAAACATTCAAAAAATCATATCAAAATCCAAAACATCTCAAAAAGTCAGAAAAATCAAAATAGAGTCATCGACCAAACTACATCGTCTCTGAGCTTGAACATAGGCAAGGCTGATCTTTGATCATCCCCCAAGAAATTTTAGGTTAATCATTTAGGTGTTTGTCACAATGGCAATCCATTTGTCCATCTATTTCACATTTTATGTCAGTCCTTTAGGCATTCGTTGTAATGACAATCTGTTTTCCCATCTATCTTATCATTGAGTCAAGTTCATCATCAGTTGAACTACATGGTCTTTGCATGTATAACATAGGAAAGGCTAATTTATGGATCAATTCCTAAGACCCCTAGGATAGGTTTTTAAGTCAGTCTCTTTGTCATAAATATCAAAAATACCAAAACATTTGTAAAACCTCTCAAAATTCCAAAAACAACCTCAAAATTTTTTAAAAAACCCAAAATAGTGCATCTGTCTCATATCGGTTTCACCCCCAATAATCACCACCCATAATAAATCACCATCGCCTTCATCCTTTGGCGATTCAGTCAGAAGCAAGTCTAGCATGTTCTAAAGTGAATGCTCAATCATCGAAGTCTCAAGTCTAGATCAGCGAGTCAACAAGTTGGTCAACTCAAAGTATCAATAGCTTAACATCCAATCAATCTCATCAAAACCCTGATCACAACATTTCCTAGGAATGTGACCTTCCGGTGATGGACATCAACATCAAGTATCACCATAGTTTAGTCTTTGGCTAGCGATACAAAGAACATTAGCTTATTTTTTTACTCTATCTTGGTCTTTTAGACTTATCTTATTTTGCACTCATTCCAAGGACCTCTTAGTGATTTCTAAACAGAAATATTTAGAGAGAAAGGAATGGGGAAATGATCATTATCCTTTTATCTATTGTGCTTGTTGGATATTCTTGTAAAATAACTTCGTTATGCGTGCTTTGTTTTGCTTGTAGGGAGGATGTTTTAGGTTTCTTGTTGACCACATAAGAAGGCTTGCCTTTTTATGTTTTGGCCCAAGATGTTTAGAATATTTGAACTGCATTTTGAATAAGGTTTCATTTTTCAAGTGTGAACAAGAGTATTCATATCTGATTAACGATTCAAAGTCCATCACACTAAACACAATGCCATCCTAGTTCTTAATACCTTGATGCATCACACCTATGTGTATTATCAAACATAAAGAAGGGTATGCTCTTTATCTCTCCCATCCTTGGATAAGCAATACATCATCATTTATCATCATATCCAATAAATTCTTGATGACTAGGGGACTTGTTGGATGTCTGCATCTTCTTGGATTTAAGGGTTGATCCCTCTCATTCTTCTATCCTCTTTCACACTAATAATGCATCCATCTTGCATCCACACTTTCATATTGCATAATCATGTCATATCATCAAAGACAACATCATCCATCTCATCTATCTCACATGCATTGCATAATCATTTAAGATGTTTAAAATAATATAGATTTGTTATTCTAAGCATCTTAAAAATATCTCATCTAATCATCATTCTCGTATAGATCAGTTAGTCTAACCATCCATACATCCATTTTGAACCTCTTTGTCGCAAGATCAACCTCAAATCGAATATTTTCACTCGATCTCTCGAGGGTGCAATGTAGTAACGTACTTCTTTCTGCTGGGGCATCCAAAAAAATAAGAAATCTTTTAATTTCAATGTTAGCGGCATCATTCTTTGAACCAATCCAATGAGTACATTTCTTCAAAGAGAGGCAAAATGTAGACATGCAAAATTAACATCATATTTGATCATTTTTTTCTTAATTAATTAAATCATATTAATTAATTAATCTCCTAAAGTTTCTTGATTTAATTAAATCAAATGTATTTTATTAAATGGCTAATATCCATTATCTCCTCTCATTTTGATTTATCTTAGCCCACAAATCTAAGTAAAATTTTCACAATCAACTAATCACTAGCTTAATTAATCAAATCCTTGATTAATGCTAAGCCTAACCCATGTCTCATCCTCTAGCTTTTCCCACTTGCACAAATAAATCATTTAATTGATTTATTAAATTTTTCTAATTTCCCTCAATATGGCATAATAGCGAATATTCCTCCAATTTGAATTTCCCTCTCAAATGGCTTGTCCCTTCAAACATGGCATTAACTCCCCTCTTACATGTCCCCCACTTGGCATTTAAGACCCTTTTCTCTCCCTCCAACAAGTCAAATTTGAAATTTGAAAAGGCCACCTAATGTCATTTATTGGCACATTGACCAAAACTTGCACAAGTATGGCCCATTCACATGGTGACAAGTGGCTCCTTCCTATTGGTTGAGGATTAGTCCCACATTCCTCAATCTTGCCTCTTCTCTCTTCACTCTCACCTATAAATTCAAAGCTTATCTCCTTCAAATCAACACACAATCTCATGCAAAGTTACTCTCTTCATTTGAGAACTAATTTTGTTCATCATCATAGCATTATATTTTCATCATTTAGCTTATTGAAGGGCTAGGAAAGGGCTACCTTCAACACAAACAGTGGCACCAATCCAATATGGAATAGGTGTGCAGCATGTTGCTCATGCTTTCAACTGATTCCTTTAGAATTTCTTGTTGTTTTAAGGTATTAGTTTAGTATATCTAACATGGGGTAATAATTCATATGGGTGTTTTATTTTTCCATGTTAGTTTGATTTCCATGAAGGGATTTATCAGTATACTAACATATTGCAGAATTTAGCAACCACATTTCATTGGATCAACCTCAAATCGGATCTTTTCACTCGATCTCTCAAGGGGGAAATGTACTAACGTAATTCTTTTCATTGGGGCATTCGAAAAAATCAGAATTTTTTTTAATTTCGATGTCGGCGACATCATTCTTTGAATCAATCCAATGAGTACATTGCTTCAAAGAGGGGCAAAATGTAGACATGCAAAATTAACATTATTGATTAACATCATATTTGATCATTTTCTTCTTAATTAATTAAATAGAATTAATTAATTAACCTCCTAAAGTCTCTTCATTTAGTTAAAAGAAATGTATTTAATTAAATGGCTAATAATCATTATCCTCTCATTTTGATTTATTCTAACCCACAATTCTAAGTCAAAATGTCACAATCAATTAATCACTAGCTTAATTAATCAAATCCCTGATTAATTTTAAGCCTAACCCATGTCCCATCCTCTAGCTTTTCCCACTTGCAGAAATAAATCATTTAATTGATTTATTAAATTTGCTAATTTCCCTCAACATGGCATAATAGGGAATATTCCTCCAATTTGAATTTCCCTCTCAAATGGCTTGTCCCTTCCAACATGGCATTAACTCCCCTCTTACATGTCCCCCACTTGGAATTTAAGATCCTTTTCTCTCCCTCCAACAAGTCATATTTGAAATTTGAAAAGACCACCTAATGTCATTTATTGGCACATTGAAAAAAACTTGCACAACCATGGCCCATTCACATGGTGACAAGTGGCTCCTTCTTATTGGTTGAGGATTATTCCCACATTCCTCAATCTTCCCTCTTCTCTCTTCAATCTCACCTATAAATTCAATGCTTCTCTCCTTCAATTCAACACACAATCTCATGCAAAGTTACTCTCTTCATTTGAGAACTAATTTTGTTCATCATCATAGTGTGATGCTAATAAAATGCTGCTTCCTAAATGTGAGATGTTAAATAAGAAACTAATAGTGCAATAAAAAAAGACAACAAGATAATAGGGCACCTCAATGATTAGCATAAGAAGATGAACAATATGAAAGCAAGATAAACAAATAAATTGTTATTATACCTTCATGTTGTTGCTTCCTTGGTTGACCCTTGATGTTGAAGTCTTGTGTGCTCCTTGGATGGCAATGAAAATGAAGTGGATGCAAGATGAATTCATGCAATATGGATGCTAAAATAGATGAGAGATTGAATGACAATTTTGCAAGAGTTTATTTGCAAAAGACTTGATTCCCTAAAATGAAGGAATTGAAGGGGTATTTATAGGCCAAATTGAATTCTGTAGAGAATTCAACAATTGGGATTGATCCAACAAAGATCAAGATGAAGGGCTATGGTGAGTTGAGGACTCACAATCCCTCACATCTTGACATGTGGACGGTGAGATGTCCTAGGGTGGAGTGATGTGGAGATGAGGTGGATCTTGGGTGATGAGAAGATTCCTTGGAGGAATAAAAGTGAATTTAAAATTCACAATGATTGGAAGAATCTAGTGGATAAGAGAGTGTCTCCAAAAAGCTGGAGATTTGTCACATGTGGGTGATGTGACAAGTCCAAGGTTCTAGAAGCCCTTGGCACATGTGAAGTGACAAGTCAAGGCTTCTAGAATCTTGCATGGGGGATGGGGAAGACCTTGGAAAGATAAAAGTGAATTAAAAATTCACATGGGGAAGAGGGGAACCTTGGTTGAATAAATGTGAATTAAAAATTCACATGGGGAAGGGAGTCCATACCAAAAATAGTAAGTGGGAAGGTTGACCAGAAAAGGTAAGCCAAATGTGGCTAATGATTCTGATTAAGGTTGTGCAAACACATGATTAAGGTAATTAATGAGAGATTAGAGGCAAGTGGGAGATTATGGAGGATGTGACACTTAATCTTGATTAAGTGGTGCACATCCTAATCACAGATTAATTACTTTAATCCGGATTAGGAGAGGGTTATGGAGAATGTGACAAGGAGAGAGAAAAAGGGGAATTAAAAATTAGTTTTAATTCAAATGGGTTAAAAGACTAAATTAAATAATTTTTCATATTTATTTAATTTAGAGAAGAAAAGGGGTAAGGTAAAGTATTTAATTTATTTAATTAGATGCTTTAAGAACCTTAGGTAGAAAATGAAATAATGATTAAATAAATTATTTAATCACTGTTAATGGAATAGATGAATGGAGTAGATGATTTTGACCATGTAGAAGTGGTCAAATTTAGATGTCTACATTTTGCCCCTCTTCGAAGTACCGTTAGAATAACTGTGCTTCGAAGAAAAGAAAGTGGAGATGACTCTATAGAGGAAGTAATTGAAAGATGATGCCCCAGCATAGGACTTGAGCTATCCAAATTAGCAGGGAAATGGATGAAGATTATGGCTGAGAAAATAGATAAATGGGAAGGGTATGCCCCCTTGAGAGGGCGACGGGGGAAAAGAGAGGGGTCCCGGGTGACCTCTCGGTAGGAAGAAACAAATGGGGGAAAGGATGAGAGATGAGAGGGGATATGAAAATGACAATGTAAAGTGATGAAAAGAAAAAAAAAGGATAAGCGATGGGAGATAAAGGTGAGCACAAATGGATGCAAGGAAAAATGTGATGTTTCCCCAATTCAGGTACAATCCAGGTTGGGCGGATGGTTGATGGAGTGCTGCTGATGAGGACATGATACATCCCAAAACAACACATGGATAGGGAAAGATACATCCTGATGAGGATGAAGATGAGTTTTGTTGACGGGGGAATGATACATCCCAAAAGAACACAAGGAGAGGGAAGGATACATCCCAAAACAACACAAGGATAGGGAAGGATCCATCCCAATGAGGGTGTTGTTGATGAGGGAAAGATACATCCCAAAACAACACAAGGAGAGGGAAGGATACATCCCACTGATGATGAGGATGGGGGAGATATGCAAGATGATGGAATGGAAAATGAAATGCAATCCTAATGCAATTTGCCATCCTTAGAGCACTGCTTTTTGCTATAGCATAAGACACCGGGCATTAGGGTATGTAAACCAAGACGGATTAATATCTAATGCATAAAACAAACATAACAGACAAGAAGGCTATTCCAACACCCCAAAGTCATAAAGACAATGGTCGGGTCTGGTATTAGGATAACCACAAGCACAAAAGGATGCCCCAGCATAACACAAGACCGCAAGAGTCTTGGTGGGTACTACGTGGGACAACCAAGAAGACAAAAACATAAAAAAAAGATCAAGATACGCCCATATGTTTACTAGTCAAAGCACAACATGATATGATAGATCAAGGCGACCATGACAAGTGATGATAGGGAGCTCAAATGATAAACAAAATGTCAAAAACATCAAAAGATCACAATCAAGTTTGAAACGTCCTTTTCCATAGGATCAAGATGATGGATGGGGTTGATGCGGTCTGTTAGGAAGGATACATCCTGTTGAGACCAAAGATGGAGGATAGATTGGTTGATCGACATGATGCAAGATACAAGAAATCGATTGGATCTTGTGATATAGATGACTGTTGTTTGATAAGCACTAGCTCGGATAGGGACATACTTGACGATACAACAAGATGACATGACACAAGACAACAGGACTAACACACCCTAAAGACCTAGGGGCTCGAGGGTTGATCAAAGATCAATCGTTCCTACATGAAAGCGCAGAGCCTTCGTAGTTCAGGAAAAGACCATGGTAAAAGTGGAAAGAGGATGATGAAGATAGAGGATCAAATGGAAAAAATGCCCAGGGGACGGACCAAATGATTGACCTTGGCTACGTGAAAGTGCAGGGGCCACGTAGCTTGACACAAGGCCAAAGATAGATGATGGAAGAGACAAGACAGACAAAAGATAGAACCCCAAGGGTGGAGCAAATGACCGACCTTGCCTACGTGAAAGCGCAGGGGCAACGTAGTTCGACCAGAGACCGACAACAAACAATGGATAAGGGATGATGAGATGACCAAGATAAATGGATAAAATGATGGAGAGGATATGATGAGCCAGGATAGGCCGCAGGATTGGATGGTCGATATGTGGGATGTGGGTTATGCGAAGCTCAGGGATGGGATAGTGACCTAGATTATTAGAATATGAATTGGGAGGATGAGAGGATGTATAGATGAATGATGAAGAGTGATAAGATATCAAAAAGATGTAGGAAATAGATAGGGGTGATGATAGTGAGATAACATGGCATTGGATTGCATGAGGGTAGCCTATAGCTAGATACCAATGACAAGGAATTTTAGAGGGAAATGGATGGATGGATAAGAAGATGCTAGGATAGGTGGATAGATGAGTGATGAAGATTGGAAAGATGTGAGAAATAGATAGGAATGATGATAGTGAGATAGAATGGCCTTGGATTGTAGGAGGGTAGCCTATAGCTAGATACCAATGATAAGGGATAATGGACAGAAATGGATGGATGGATAAGAAGATGCTAGGATAGGTGGATAGATGATGGATAGATGAGTGATGAAGATTGGAGACATGTGAGAAATAGATAGGAATGATGATAGTGAAATATCAATTCATTGGATTGTAGGAGGGTAGCCTATAGCTAGAGACCAATGACAAGGGATGGTGAGAGGGAAGGAAAATGGATGGATTGATAAAGATGGGGAGATAGAAATATTCTAGGATATATGGATAGAAGGATAACGATTCGGAAAGATGACATGGATTACTGGGTAGATAAATGGATGAAAATATGGAAAAGGACTAGTGGATGGGTAGATAGGAAGATGACTAGGGGATGAGAGGATGGGGAGATGGAGAGGATTACCTGGTGGAATGGATGAATGATGTTTCCAAGGACCCAATTGCAAATAAGGAGATGCCCCCATTCTATATGTGTCATGCATGATGAGGCAAGAGGGATAGCAAGATGGGAGGATAAGGGAGTGAGATGGGCAATGGAAGATAGATAGAGGTGGATAAGGAATATGATAGTGTATCGATGGGAATATATGCCAAGAGGTGTCCAAAGCATGTATATAGGTTTGCTCCTACATTTATCAAGATTACATGGAAGATGGAGGGAGTGGGATAAATGGGATAAGAGGGATAGGATGCGGAAGATAGACAGATGTAGGAGATGGAGGAAAGGAATGCGTAAGTGGATGTTGCCCCCAATCATGGAAGGAGCCTAGATGGGGAATTTACGCATGATGCTTGTTTGCCAAGTTTTCATCATGGTACTTATCCAAGGCGCTTGTTTGTCAAGTTTTCACCATTGGACGAATGATTTTCTCTTTACTATTTTTCTTTTGTTTTTTTGTATTTTTTTGATTTTTTAGCTCTTTTTTGGAGTAGGATGTGGACGAAGATGGATAAAGATAGGGAGATGGATATGCGTATTTTTAGAGGAAAATTGATAAGGATAGGGATGAAGGACTCACGCATCAAGTTCCATATGAGGTAATAAGAGCCCATGTTTGAAGTGGCCAGCGGATGTTGGTACAACCCTATTAGACTGGATGGTTTATGCAAGAGGATGGATTAAAGGAATTTGATGGGGGAGATAGAAAGGATAGTGGAGGGGATGTTGGAAAGTGTATGGATGTAATGATGGAGTGGATGTATGATGGGGGAAGGTGTTCAGGACCAACATTGGCACATGTGATGGTGGATACGAAAAGATAGGTGGATGAATAGATGGAGAGGGTGGCGATAATGGAGGAGTTGGGATAGCGATTTTTGGGATGTAGGGACCCAAAATAGATTTAGGAGATGGAGGAGGTGAATGATTTTGTGGGGGAATAGCAACTTTGGATGTCGTTATGGACTTTTCAATTGAAGGTATGGCACCCTTTTTCTTTGGGATCCATATGGTTTTATTTTTGCTTCGGTGGGCCTTTGTGGCCTTTTTGATTGATTTGGATTTTGGACTCGATTTTTCTATTCTTCAACATGTTTGTGGAAGGGGACATGAGGAGCTTTAGATTCATGTGGATGTTTGCATTGAGGTATGGTTGCTTTCATATCCAAAGTTCTTTTAGTAGCAAGGGGATAGATGCGAGGAGATGGCTGATGGGGAGCGATGGAGGTAGGCTTGATGAGGAAGTGTGGATGGATAATGTGTAGGTATGTGCCTTTGTTGATCCTGATTAGGAGTTATGAAGGTAGGATTTTGATATTGTGTATGAGGGAGAGGGGGTGATTTTGGGATGTAAGGACCCAAAATAGACTGTGTATATGGAGGATGTGTGGGTTTTGATGGAGGGATATAAGAACCCATAGTAGATGGAGGATTAGCAACAATGGATGGAGGGACATAAGGACCGAAAATGGATTGAGAGGATGAGGGAGGAAGATGGATGGTTGTTTATAGGTAGTATGATGGAGGAGGGGGGATGGTGGCATATGACTTGGTAGAGCGATGGAAAGTACCTCTTGTGCCTTTAGAAGAGGATCGTTTAGGATGTACGAAGGGTGTACCAACATCTTTAGAGTGTGGGTTTTGGGAGATATATCCAAGACCATGTGTGCCTGGATGTTCTTTGACTTGGATGGGCTCTAAAGTACCTTGCTCATGAAGGCCTAAACCTTTTCCTTGATAGTTCATTTTTTGTAGCATGTGAGTTATGGTAGGATGCTTATTCTCTTGGAAGCATGATGCGAGCACATTAGCAGGTGGAAGAAGAAAGGTGTTGCATAGACATTGTTTTTCTTCTGCAAGAAGACCACCATGGATGCACATAATGTTACCAAGGTGATACAAATGTGGTATTGGGATTGGCGATGAAGGATCATGTGATGGGGATGAGGGGATAGCAACTTCAGGAGGAATGAGTGATAAGGGATCATGAGAGGAATTGGGGAGTACAATGGGATCTAGATGTATGGTAGTGGATGAGAAGGGCTCATGAGATGGAGTTGGATCTTGAAGGCAAAGGGGATCATGGGATGGAGTGGAGGAGATAGTGTGATCTTGAGATGGGGTGGATGGGAGGATAGGATCATGACTTGGTTGAGGATATGGATCATGAGATGAAATGAATGAACAACTATGCTCTTGAGATGGAGTAGATAGGATGGAGTGATCTTGATTTGGAGGAGGGGATATGCCTATATGCTTTGGATCAAGCTCTTGGCATGACTCATCTTGTGTGGGATGTATGATGATGGAAGAGTGTTGGAGGGACTCCTCAATTGGGGGAGATAGGAGGATGGAGGATTCATGAAGGTCATTGGATTGAAGTTTGTGAATACTAGGACTAGGGGGAGGGGATTGGATGTCTTCAATGGATTCAGTGGATCTAGTAGTAGGATATGGGGATTCAATGGATTCGATGGGTTTGACTGGCTCAATCGTTTGGATGGTGGTAGGAAGGGTGATGAGAGGGATAGGTGTAGGATGGAAGAGGGCCTCATCACTAGTGATAGTACATGATAAAGTGGGAGGGCATGGTGTCTCTTCTTGGATGAGTCCTTGGGAAACATTTGGAAGGGATGGAGGATGAGGATTGGGGATTGGAGGATTAGGATTAGACATGGGGATGGGATTGGATGGAGGACTAGGAGGAGATGGAGGATTAGAATTATATGAAGGGATAGGATTGGATGGGGGACTAGGAGGATTAGAATTAGATGAAGGGATGGGATTGGATGTAGGACTAGGAAGATATGGAGGATTATGATTAGATGAGTGGATGGGAATGGATGGAGGATTAGGATTAGATGAAGGGATGGAAATGGATGGAGGACTAGGAGGAGATGGGAGATTAGGATTAGGAATTGGAGGATTATATGACCGGATGTGTGGATGAGGATTAGAGGTAGAACTAGGAGGAGATGGAGGATTAGGATTAGATGAAGGGATGGGACTAGATGGAGGACTAGGAGTGGTTGGAGGATTAGGATTAGATGAAGGGATGGGATTGGATGTAGGACTAGGAAGATATGGAGGATTATGATTAGATGAGTGGATGGGACTGGGAGAGGAGGAGTGTAGGATTATGATTAGATGGAGGATTAAGATATAATGCGGTGAAAGGGAGAGTGATGTAGGAAGATGTGGATGTTGGATTAGATTGGGATGGGGAGTGATAGTAGGAAGATGTAGATGAAGGATTAGAATGGGGAGATGTGGAATTAATGTAGGGGTATGGGGATGGGGGATTGTGATAGGAAGATGTGGATGTTGTATTAGAATAGGAAGATTGAGGTGGTGAACCATTGTAGGAGAACATGTATGGTGGGTTGGCATAGGAGGATATAGATGGTAGATTAGGATGAGAGAATTGAGATGGTGGATGAGGATAGGAGGAATATTGAGATGGTAGATTGTGATAGGAAGGTGTAGGTGTTGGATTAGGATGAGAAGATTGGGATGTGGGATTAAGGTAGATGTATTGGGATTGTTGATTATGATGTGGATAAGAGGATGTGGATGTTGGATAGGATAGAGGTTAAATTGGAGGACATGATGAATATGTCGATGGTGAGGATGTTGGATATCCCTTGTCAAGGGTAACATAAGAAATGTTATTAGAAGTGGATGAAGGCATGGTGGGATAGTTTGAAGAAGTAGTGGGATTTTGGAAGGCGATTGGAGAGATCTTACTAGCAATGATAGCGCCAAGAGGATCTATATAACAATCTTCATGATCAACAAGATTTTCATTATCGTCATCAACGGAGTTAGGATTCCCCTTGACTACTATTATTGGTCGTGTGAGAGGGGGATAAATATTATAAGGAAAGAATAGATGATGGCTTAGAGAATTAGGATGGATTGAAAGCTCATATGGGGATTGGATGAAAGCTCAGATTAGGACTAAATAAAAGCTCAGATTAGGATGATGGGATTAATGTTTAGATTAGAATTGGATTGGAGCTTAGATTGGGATTGGATCAGAGGATATGATAGAATTGATTTGAAACCAAGATCATGGGTTTCAACTAGAGGACGTAAGGTGTTGACAATCAGATTTTTGCCAAATTTGGCAGTTTTCAAAAATTGTCAAATTTTGCCATTTTGGGAAACTTTGTAGGCATATGTTTGAGAGTCCAATTTTTTTCAAAAAATACCCAATACTAAGATAGGATGAATTTTCAACTAACATCGGAAATATGAGGCATGCATTCAGAGTTATTAACGAAACAGTTCGTTAAAAACTAGAAAATTGAAAAAAATAAATACTAATTTATGATTTTGGGGGTCAAGATGAAAGCTTGAGGCTCTGAAAACGTATCGAAGGAGGATCCAATGGACTTAGTTGTCGGTTGGCAATCCAAATGCCATCTCCTAATGCAACCATCCATAAAATTTCAGCCAAAACCCACATCCGAGTCAAAAGTTATGGCCTTCGGAAGTTTGGGAATTAAAATAAAAAAAATCAAAAATGAAGTCTAGGTGATTGGGATGGATGATTTGATGATAGATATGGACTCCAATGATGTTCTAAGAAGCACTCATGCAGTCTAGTTGATGAAACGTTGATTTTCAAAAAATATTGACCACTCAAGACAGGGAAACGACCGCTTGGAACGGGTAATCGGATATTCAAGTTGGATAGATAGATGGTCGGGAGGGGTGAACGGGGGCTTGGAATGGCCAAATGAAGGTTTGGATTGATCAAATGGTCAAATGGAGGCTTCAAGGATTCAAACGGAGGTTAAATGGGTGAAACTGGCCGTTCAGCGGGGCGTATTCGCCCCTCTACAGAAAATGGCTGAAATAGAGGGCAGGGTCGCCCCTCTGCAGAAAATGGCTGAAACAAAGGGCAGGGTCGACCCTCTACAGAAAATGGCTGAAACAGAGGGCAGGGTCGCCCCTCTGCAGAAAATGGCTGAAATAAAGGGCAGGGTCGACCCTCTGCAGAAAATGGTTGAAATAGAGGGTAGGGTCGCCCCTCTGCAGAAAATGGTTGAAACAGAGGGCAAGGTCGCCCCTCTGCAGAAAATGGCTGAAACAGAGGGCAAGGTCGCCCCTCTGCAGAAAATGGTTGAAACAGAGGGCAGGGTCGCACCTCTGCAGAAAATGGCTGAAACAGAGGGCAAGGTCGCCCCTCTGTAGTGAAAAATTGAACTTGGTTTGGATAAGGGATTTTGGCAAGGACTTAAAATGGTTTAATGACAGTTTGACTTACCAAAATTTACTGGTTTTTTATAGAAAGACACTTTGAATAAGCACAATCCTATGATTAACGTTTTAATGGGTATGGCCAACAAAGGTCTTACTCTAGGATGAACAAGGTTTCTAAGGAGTCCTCGATATACTCTCGGTACATGATGCACAACCGTGAACACCAGTCCATCACAAGCGTGAGTCAGGAGCCCCAGCGAGATACTAAAAGGCTCGGACCAACTCTTCACATCTATCTAGGTATCACTCTAGATTCGACATTCCACCAATTACGACACAACTGGATTGAGGTATAGCTTTGGCTCTCCCCCCTTTATATACCTCGCCGGTACGCGTGGTTGGGATCATCCCTTGGGGTGATGAAATCCCCAAGCAGGTCCCACTAAGAAGATGACACTAATTGTTTCCAACTACCTCCTTCAGATCCACACAATGTGCAAAGGAGGAAGGTGAAAACAAACTAATGCCCCCTTAAGGTAAAATAAGTAAAATAGACACAACAAACAACAAATATTACTTTCCCCTACTTATACTAAGTACCTAGATAAAGTAGCAAGGAAAGACTTTTAAAAATCAGAATAAAAAGGAAGGTCTTGCAAGGAAATATTAGTTGTTTATCTTCTTGCCCTTCTTTGTGATGTGCAATAAATCTAACTTCACTCACCACCAAACAAGATTAGCGAGTTAGAGCACAAAACAGCAAAAGAAAGAGACAAAAATGAAGCTAAAATGTCCCTTTTTTACCTTCCCGAATGTGTTGTTAAGGGCAGATTCGCCCCTCTGTAGAAAACAGTCAATCAGTAAAGGGCAAGGTCACCCTTCTGTAGAAAACAGTCAAAAGGGCAAGGTCACCCCTCTACAGAAAACAGTCCGAAAACAGTCAAAAAGGGCAAGGTCGCCCCTCTGCAGAAAACAGTCAAAAAGGGCAAAGTCGCCCCTCTGCAGAAAATAGTCAATCAGTAAAGGGCAGGGTCGCCCTTCTGCAGAAAACAATCAAAAGGGCAAGGTCACCCCTCTGCAGAAAACAGTCCGAAAATAGTCAAAAAGGGCAAGGTCGCCCCTCTGCAGAAAATAGTCAGAAAACATCCTAAAAGGGCAAGGTCGCCCCTCTGCAGAAAATAGCCAAAAACCACAAAGGGCAGGGTCGGCCCTCTGCAGAAAAAATCCGAAAACAGCAAAGGGTAGGGTCGCCCCTCTAGAGAAAAACAGTCAGAAACAGAGGGCAAGGTTGCCCCTCTGCGGTGTCTAAGACGGCAAGTTCGCCCCTGTGCGACCTGAATCTGCAACAAGCAAACAACAAAAAACGTGAAAGAAAGAGACCCCCTTGTGGGTCCCACCGGGCGTGCCAGAAATGTGATCCTAATAAAATCTTGCTTCCTAAATGTGAGATGTTAAATAAAAAACTAATAGTGCAATAAAGAGAACAACAAGATAATAGGGCACCTCAATGATTAGCCTAAGAAGATGAACAATATGAAAGCAAGATAAACAAATAAATTGTTTTTATACCTTCATGTTGTTGCTTCCTTAGTTGACCCTTGATGTTGAAGTCTTGTGTGCTCCTTGGATGGCAATGAAAATGAAGTGGATGCAAGATGAATTCATGCAATATGGATGCTAAAATAGATGAGAGATTGAATGGCAATTTTGCAAGAGTTTATTTGCAAAAGACTTGATTCCCTAAAATGAAGGAATTGAAGGGGTATTTATAGGCCAAATTGAATTCTCTAGAGAATTCAACGATTGGGATTGATCCAACAAAGATCAAGATGAAGGGCTATGGTGAGTTGAGGACTCACAAGCCCTCACATCTTGACATGTGGAGGGTGAGATGTCCTAGGGTGGAGTGATGTGGAGATGAGGTGGATCTTGGGGGATGAGAAGATTCCTTGGAGGAATAAAAGTGAATTTAAAATTCACAATGATTGGAAGAATCTAGTGGATAAGAGAGTGTCTCCAAAAAGCTGGAGATTTGTCACATGTGGGTGATGTGACAAGTCCAAGGTTCTAGAAGCCCTTGGCACATGTGAAGTGACAAGTCAAGGCTTCTAGAATCTTGCATGGGGGATGGGGAAGACCTTGGAAAGATAAAAGTGAATTAAAAATTCACATGGGGAAGAGGGGAACCTTGGTTGAATAAATGTGAATTAAAAATTCACATGGGGAAGGGAGTCCATACCAAAAATGGTAAGTGGGAAGGTTGACCAGAAAAGGTAAGCCAAATGTGGCTAATGATTCTGATTAAGGTTGTGCAAACACATGATTAAGGTAATTAATGAGAGATTAGAGGCAAGTGGGAGATTATGGAGGATGTGACACTTAATCTTGATTAAGTGGTGCACATCATAATCACAGATTAATTACTTTAATCCGGATTAGGAGAGGGTTATGGAGAATGTGACAAGGAGAGAGAAAACGGGGAATTAAAAATTAGTTTTAATTCAAATGGGTTAAAAGACTAAATTAAATAATTTGTCATATTTATTTAATTTAGAGAAGAAAAGGGGTAAGGTAAAGTATTTAATTTATTTAATTAGATACTTTAAGAAATTTAGGTAGAAAATGAAATAATGATTAAATAAATTATTTAATCACTGTTAATGGAATAGATGAATGGAGTAGACGATTTTGACCATGTAGAAGTGGTCAAATTTAGATGTCTACACATAGCATTATATTTTCATCATTTAGCTTATTAAAGAGTTGGGAAAGGGGCGGGGCTACCTTCTACACAAAGAGTAGCAGCAATCCAATATGGAATAGGTGTGCACCATGTTACTCATGCTTTCAACTGATTCCTTTAGCATTTCTTGTTGTTTTAAGGTATTAGTTTAGTATATCTCACATGGGGTAATATTTCATAAGGGTGTTTGATTTTTCCATGTTAGTTTGATTTCCATGAAGGGATTTATCAGTATACTAACATATTGTAGAATTTAACAACCACAAAAAGTTTAGTTGATTCTCACAAAGTGTCTGACCAAATGAATGAATGATATGACTTCTCATGAAATAGGATCATTTCAGCTTACGAAAGACATGCAAATCCTCACAAAGCACTGACATTGTTTCACCAAATGCAACCAACAAGTGTTTGGCCTAATTAGTTCACCTATCCTAGGATACTAAAAGTTTGTGCTGAAATAAGAGCTTTGGAACAAGGTATGGACATCCAAAAAAGCATGTTAGAAAGTGGATTTTTGTTAGATGATGTAGCTGCAAATACCTAATATATAAGTATGTAAAATGTGAAAACATACACAATGAAAGTGAAGTGTTTGATAGAATAGCTCAAAAAAATGTGGTTTCATGGACTGCAATGATTACAAGATATGTACAAAATGGGATTTGTGGAAAGGCATTAGAAAATTTTAAGCAAATACAATTGGTAAGTGTAAAGCCAACTCCATGAACTTTGGCACCATTCTCCCAACTTGTGCCAAAATGAGAGATTTTAAAGAGGGTATGGACATCCATCGAATCATAATGAAAAGGGGATTTTTGTCTACTATTGTAGCAGAAAATTCCCTAATAAATATGTATGAAAAATGTGGAAACATACACATGGAACGTTATGTGTTTGAAAAAATATGTAAAAAAAATTGGTGGAATTGTTTGAACTGTTATGGTTGGAGAAGTTGATACCATTGGAATTGTTATGGTTGGAGGATTTGTTACGATTGGAATTGCAGTTGGGGAAATTTCTTATCTTAAGAAACACCATGCCAATAATAACTAAAATATTGGTGCATTCTTGATAACATCATTGTTGTAGGGAAATAACAAGATGGACTAGGCATTCTCAAAGGAAAACCAAATTTATTAAAATTGATTTTGCAAAAGAATATTAGTGAATTGAATGTTCATTTATAATTATTGTGTTGAAACATTCATTATGGTTTAGTCTCAGGTTTTTGTGCTCTATTAAAATTCTTATGCTTTCATTATTATCAGTGGTCACCAGTCCTTCTCATTTGGTCTATTTCATTCAATATCAAAAGGATGGTGACTTTTCCTTGCACTCTATTTGTTGGTTGTTGAAAGGTTTAACTATCTTTTAACTCATTTTTATTTTTTTAAATAGCTAAAGATATTGAATCTTTCCAATTTCCCCCAACAAATTTTTAATGTTCACTTTGTAGATGACTCATTTCTCACTCTCTTAAAAGTGGATAATGTCAAACAATATCTTTCATGCTTTGATACCTATTTAATGGTGAAATGTAGGGTTTACCACCATAAATGAATAAGATGATAAACCACTAAGTATTTCTCCTATTAAAACATTCAATTATGAAGGAAAAAAGATGTAAATAAGAATAAAAAATAATACGTAACTGTTAGAGTAACTTTGAGGGAATTTTTTAGAGAATACAAAGTTGTGTACCTTATCAAAAACTTGTTGTTTTTGGGCTCCAAACAACTCATTCGAATTTTGTGGCGAATGGGTCCCTGTTAAGGTTTCTGAGATTGAGATCAGGGTTATGTTCCTTTATGTCTGCACTCTCAAAATCCTGGTTATCAGCTTGTGGAAGTTTGTAGGTAATTTTGTGGCTTCAAGCCTTTCATTTTGTACTTTAGATGACAACTTTTGTAAATTTGACAACTTTGACAAATTTTCTCTAAACTTGCTTCACTTGATCATCAACCTATAATTCAACAATCACACATTCAAGGGAAGAAAAACTTGTTGTTTTTTAGTGAATGGGGGTTTTCCCAGGTCAAACCCCTTGTAGGTAATTAAACCAAATGATGAAATAAAAAAAATGAAGCATGAAACATGAAATATGCAATTAATATCACCTCGGATAATGTCTTGTGAAACAAATCTATAAACTAGCATGTAGTGGCCATGAAGAATGTAGATCTTAATCCTTGAATAAGATGTGAACAATTCTTGCAAGTAGATCCTCAATTCTACATCCACTTCCTTAGCTCAACAATATACATGAATGCTTTAAACCCTTGTCATGATGATATGATCTTGAATTGCTGCAATAAACTCTTGAAATGTACCTTGAAATGCCTTGAAAATTCTCTCGTAATGCTCTCTTGAAGTTGCTAGGATGTCTTGTAAAATTTCTAGGAGAAACAATGTGAATTAACCCCTTATTTATAATAAATTAGGACATTAACCTCAAAATTTAAACAATTAAGGTCGAAACCAAATTTGGAAGTAAACTTTATTAAATTTTTACCATAATTATATTTGAAAAGAGGGTCCTACTCCTCATTAAGGGAGGACCCATTCGCCACCTAGGGTGAACATGTCCTAGCTCAATTTTCCACGACCTAACCTCGTGGGATGTAAAAAGTATTGAAACTCATTTAGAATCAATTGCTAAAGGGGGGTCCTATCAAGGGAGGACCCATTTGCCACCTAGGGAAAATGGGTCCTGACACCATTTTTTAGGACCTAATTTTTTCCCAATTAAATGTTATATTATTTAAATCAAGGGTGTCGGGATAGACCTTCAGGAGGTGTCGTAAATAAGGTTTAAATTTGAATTATAGGGGCTAATTAACTCCAATTAACCACAATTAATTAAGAACACCCTAGATAAATGTGAAAGTGTTTTGCAACACTTTACAACACCTAAATAAGGTACAAATTTAAAGATTTTATTAAGAAGGGGCCCATTAAGCTAATTAAATAAATAAATCCTAGAAAAGTGTGAAAGTGTGTTACAACACTTTACAACACCTTTGCAAAGGACCAATTAAAGTATGTTTTAATCAAATAAGATTCGTAGAATGATGTGAATGTTTACAACACATTACAAGACAACTCCAAAACACCATTAATTTAGTTTTAATGTCAATTATCAAACCAAGTAAGGGAAAAAGGCTAATTTTTCCGTTACTACAATAGCTTTGGTTTACCCTTCAGTTCAAGTATTCAGTACCAAAAATCTCAATGTTATTAACAATACTTTCTTCACTAGCCTACTATGTTCAAGTATTCAATGGCCAAAAACTCAATGTTATTAACAATCATTTCTTCCCTAGCCTACTTCTAGCTCAATTATTTTGGTTGGAAATGAATTCATCATGGAAATAATTTTAAATTTATTGGCATCCCCTTTTCCTTTAAAGTTTCTCCCTCTTCCCTATGGTACATTATCATTAGTCATGTTAAAATTAAATTAACTAATTGAATCACCAAACCTCCTTCTCTTGTATAAAATTTTATTTTTAGTGACTATTCGTGTAAAGGTTTGTATACTATGAGAAGGGTGATTTTTATAATGGATTATCTATCAACTAGAATTCCACTTTGTGGTCTCCTATGAAAAATTTCCATGATAGAGCTCTTGCTATATTTCCTTGGGTTTTTGCTCTAAAAATTTTCTATAGGGGACACTACCAATCTCCTAGATCTTTTTCAAAGACCACATAAAACAAAATTCTTGGATGGAGATGAAAATGAAAAACAAGATCTTCAATTGAGATTTTGAATCCTCTTAGATACTTGTTGATTCTATTCTTGTAGAAATGCTTAAAATTTTGGGGGTAGTGTATAGGAGCAAATTTGCACCCCTAATGCAAATTCCCCTTTCACCCCTTTACACTTTAGAAAACCAAATTTGGAGGCTTAATTCCACATAAGCCCACTATTCAGATCACACTTGGTGCCCATTTTGTGTCTCGGTGGAGGCGTTTCTATCAGGGACACCCATGGGACGCGCAGACATTTGTGCAACACGCTTACGCCCCTAGCAGATTCCTGCAGTTGGAGACTGCAGAAATGTTACACTTCCTATTGAAAGTCGAAGTATAACACCTTTCTTCAGCTGGCCAACCTGAATATGGTCATTTCATTCCATTAATTCTTCGTATTCTCCATTCCTTCATCCATTTTCATCTCTTCGAAGGCTTACATGATCTCTTGGTCATCTCTTCACAATTTCTCCACACTTTGAGCATTCACTTTAAGCTTTGTAGTAGCACTTCACACTTCATAGCAGAAATATACCATTCCATTACTTCGATAGTGCAAGCGTAGGATGAATCCATTGCAGCAGAGGCTTGAGTTACTCTCATCTTTCTCCTCCACTAGCCTTGAGCACTTTGGATGAAGGTGGTAAGCTCCTCTCATCTTCGCTATCATTTGGTTGAATATGCACTTACTATTTTGTAGTGTCTTTTGTGCATTTTTCTTGTATTCTCTTCTTTATCGCAATATTTCTATTGTTGCAAACTTGGTTGTCCATGGAGGTGGAAACACCAAAATGGGGGTCTGATTGAGGCACACCCCTAAATAGCCCCCCAACATTTTATCTCTTTTTTGTGTGTAGGTGGAGAGATCTTGGAGCAAGTTGGTGAGAAGATTGTTGTGTGAAATCATCTTCGTCACCCTTGCAATAATCTACTTTCTTTCTCACATTCATCTTTATGTTTCATACTTCTTAATCTTATTTTTCCATTCTCAAAACTCTTAAACTAGGCTGCTAGTCCTTATTTTAGAGGTTAAATTTTGTCTCATTGATTTTTTGGCCGTACGGACACCAGTGCACCTGTGAGATGCTAGTGCGTCATGCTGTCATCCCAGAACCACAATTCTATCATCGGACAAAGAGCTATCTGAGATACATAATTGACTCTAAAGATCGACTTGCCTAGTCTCCTTTCAACTCTCGGGTTTGTAGAGTGATCGAAGGACCCCATAGTCCTCATCATTCTCATCTCGTCCATCCTAACATCCTTGCAAATTGAGGTAAGTTAGGTAATCCATATTGATCTTGGCCTTTCGTGACCTGGGACCTTGCAGTAGTTGGTCCCCCTCTCTTATAGGTAGGTGCAATAAACTTATAGTCGAAAGAATGGAATTGTAATTTTGTAACTACTTTAACTCACAACACATTCATAGCTCTCCTCACATTTGGATATGGTGCAAAAACTTAATTTTAAAAGGGCCCTATGGTACTCAACTAGTTCATACCAATATAGATTTCAAATTTTTTTGGACATCCATTTTTGAACCAAATCTTGCTCACTTTTCTTCGTGTATTCTCTACTAATATCTTCTCATTGGATCTAGATTGATCCACCTAGGAGTTTTAAGTCCTCACCCTTTTTTGGATAGTAGGAAACTCTCAATCATATTTTCTAATTTTGCACTAGAGCCTAGCCTTATGACTATTTTAGGGGATTGACTCAAGCTTTCTAATAAATTCACCCAAATATACACTATTTTCAATGTATAATTTTTATTCGACATTTGGAAAGACAAAACTTTAGCTCTTTTTTTGAAGCTTCTATTCGTACTCACTTTTGTATGCATCTTAATTCAATGATTTAATCCAATAATATCTCCCCCTCTTCCCCCCTTTATCTCTCCCTCTATCTCCATTGAATCCCTAAATTAATTAAGATCTTCCTAATCCAAAGTTTTTTTTTCAATTGTTTTTAGATCATTTGAAGTTATCACTTCTCCATTGGCCTACCAATTGACCTCATATTCTACACAAATGTATGAAAAAGAAAACAAACCAAAAATTTCCCTAATTGAACTTCCACACCTCTTCAACGTACCCATTAAAAGAAGCTAACTATAACAATGCCACTAAATTTGCTTATTAACTGGCTAATAGCAATAAATTCTAATGATTTTTTATTTCAACTTTTAGTATACCTCTATGAATTTTGGCCATTTTTACACTGAAGGCGTATCCAATCTGAAATAAAACAAGCTGATTATTTACATCTATGGCTAAAGCCATCCCGAAGATTATTCACACTACCTCATCCATCCATCATTTTTTGTCATTATTTACGTTAGTTTATGTCTATTTGGCTCACCTCAAATATCTTTGTACCTTTTAGATGAATACACCCAAAAATATCTCTACAGCCATTTTCGTTAGCCATTAATCCCATGCAGAAGGTTGCCCATTCATTGTTCCTGTTTGTTGTTGTTCCTGCGCAGAAGACCACCCGTAAGTTAAATGTTGTTAAAATGTTTATCCCACCCACCCACATTGTAGAAGTTTTGGTTAAGTTCCCACGTCGCAGTCTCTCTATTTCAAAAGGCATGGGTGTCCTCATGATCAACAACACACAGGTTTTATTTGCTAGCACACGGGGATTATTCAGGTATTATTGTTTGAAACGCTCTGCTAGACATATACGCAAAGTGTGGAAGCATAGACAAATATTATGAACTAATTGATAGGATGCCTCAAACAAATGTGGTCTCTGGAATACTATGATTACAAGATATACACAAAAATGCCTTTGATGAAAAGGATTTAGAAAGTTTCAATCAAATGTGACTTGCAGGTGTAAAGCAAGACTCCATCATCTTTGGCAGAGTCCTCCCTACCCATGCCATAATGGGAGCTTTGGAACGGGGTACGGATTTGTATCACAGGATAAGGAAAGAGGAATTTTGTCAAATATTGTGGTTGCAACTGCCCTGGTAGACATGTATGCAAAATGTGGAAGCATAGGCAACGCACATGAACTGTTTGACAGAATGCCCCTAAGAAATGAGTTCTCATGGAATGCCCTGATTGCAAGATATTCACAAAATGTATTTGTTGAAAATATTTAAAAAACTTTCAAGAAAATGCAGTTGGCACATGTAAAGCCAAATTCTACAACCTTTGTCTACATCATTACAGCCTGTGTCGAATGGGAGCTTTGGAACAAGGTATGGACATCCATCAAAGCAGGATAGAGGAATTTTGTGAGATGTTGTAGTTGCAACCACTCTGGTGGACATGTATGCAAATTGTACAAGCATAGACAAGGCACACAAACTGTTTGACAATGTGCCTTGAAGAAACTTGGTCTCATGCAATGCCATGATTGCAGGTTACGAACAAAGCGGATTTGTTGACAAAGATTTAGAAACTTTCAAGCAAAGGGAATTATGGAAAATGTGGAAGTAGAGAGGGCACATGAACTATTTAACAAAAAACCTCGAAGAAATGTTTTCTTGTGGAATGGGATTCTTGTTGTATGTGCACAAAATGGATTCTGGAAGGATGCTCTCAAAATGTTTGGATTAATGAAGCATTTTGGAACATATAGTAACATTATAAGTTTTCTTGTGTTCTATCTGCATGGAGCCATTCAAGCTTAGTGGATGAGTGTTGTGCACACTTCAATCACACAAGTAACCCTTATTGGTATTACACTTACAATGAATCATTCTATGTATGGTTGAGCTTCTTGCTTGTATTGAGTATTTTGAGGACACCTTAAATTTTATCATTAAGATGCCAATTCTACCTCTGGTAGTTGTATGGATGTATTTTCTTGGTGCCTGTAGATCACATATGGATATAATTCCAGGAGTATTTACAATGACACTGCTTTTTTATTTGGATCCTAAAAATGTTGTCTTATGTTCTTCTCTCAAACATCTATGACATGGGCAAGTGGTGAGAGGTTCAAATGGTAAGGAGATTGGTAAATGATAAAGGAATTAAAAATATCCTTGGATGTCATTGGATTGAAGAACATAAAATGGTGTGTTTATTTTGTGTAGGGGATAGATCACATCCACAAACATAGGAGATCTATGCAAAGTTGGAGAGTTGGCTTAGGAGATGAAGGTAGCAAGATATTAAAAAGTTGGCAATTTCTATTGGTTTGTATATGCACCCTTAGAAAACTATTACAATTGTTAAGAACCTTTGATGTGTTGATTGCCACACTACAATGAAATTTATTTCGAAGATTATTGCAAGAGAAATTTTTTTGAGAGATGTGAATTGTTTCCATCATTTTAAATAGGCAAAATGTTCTTGTGGAGATTATTGGTTATGCTAAATGTAGTGATTTGAAAAATAGACTCACACTATAATAATGTGCACCATGTCACACCTAGACTAAAATGAAGGAATAAGGTTTTATTTTCAATTTTTAGAAAGAAGTAATTGATTTTGTTTTTGTTTTGAATATTTGGCAATCTAGGCTAGAATGTTGGCTTCTTAAAATTACATTGTTGGGGTATTTTCGAAAGACTTATTTTATAAACAACTGACATTTAATTGAATTGTTTTCATAAACCTACATATGTTTGAGATAAAAAGTTGGAGGTAGAGAAAGAGAAAAACAAAAGGTGAGGAACACTTCAAGTAAATCTAAAGATGTTTGACTAAAAAGAAATGGGAGAGGAGGGCTCACAATTAGGGTAGAGGACCCAGTAGTTGAGCATGTTTCAATAGTTGTGATAGTAGTTGTTAATATAATGCCCAATAGTTGTGATAGTAGTTGTTTATATAATGTCCAATAGTTGTGACATAAGTACCCTAGCTTAAACAAAATGTATCCCTTTGATCTAAAACGAAACCAATCATGTGATGCCACATCAGCGCTCAACTACCCATGATGTGAATGCACAAGTATTGGTAGCACTTTTTTTTTGGGCCTTATTGGATACCTTAACAAAAAACAAGTTGATGTGGCATCATATTTGATGATGTGGCCTTGAAATGAAAGTTATAAGCAGGGGACTTGCCATGTAAGTTGTTGTAAACAATTTGGAGTGATTTGAAATTTCCATGCACGATTTTGAGAAGAGTGAAGTTAGGGTGCACAACTACTAGGTCCTCTCCACTACCCTTGTCATTTTGTATAGTTCTTTTGTTTGGATTAAGTGTCAAAATGGGACATCGCAAATCAATTAAGGGGGCAATCAAGTGCATAAGACGTGGGCATGTAATTGATTGACTCACTAACTAGGAGCCTTTAGAGTTACTTTATTTCATCAGTTGTCTTTTTAAATTATCTACACTATTTTATATTTCAAGCAAACTATCTACACAAATTAAAATATTGTCATTCAATTATTTGGCGTACCACACTGCACACCTAAAGTGCAATAGCTAGTTCTTAAAAATGATAATAATTGAGAAAATGACATCTTAAATCAATTTCTAAAGGAAATTATTGAAACGTTAACCTGCAAACCTACATGGCTCTAATTTCTTTCGTTAGCATGACATGTCCGCGGCTCCTCACACTCCAGGAAATTATTGAACTCGGGTGCTCCACCATCAAACCCTCCTGAGACCCTTTGTTCCACCATGACAATTGGAATCTTCAAAAGAGATATCCTCTATTTTCTAGAAAAGTTCTATATTTATAATGAATGTGTTCTCCATTTAGATATACCTAGTAGATTCTCTGTAACACACACATAATAATCACGGGAGCACGCACACGCTAAAAGCCGGCATCAATGAATAATGGACTCCAATTTGCTTCTATCACTACGGAGATATCGTCCACTCTTAATTATTCTCTCAATGGATGAAACGAAATGAGAGTTTTATATTGTTAAAGTACAGTACTACGCAATCCACAAGCTCTTTTTAATCTATATATATTTATTATAATAGTAATGTTCTAAGCCATAACCTTAACTTCCTATCCCCTCTCACTTTCAAACGGTTATTATAATACATGTATAGATTTTATTCTTATCCCAACTAGTTAATTTTTTAACATTTCTTGAGGAAGTGCATAACAACGTGATTTATAAACTGTTACAAACACTATCCGTTATAATGATAGACTGTTGAAATATTGTGTGTTGTTCCTTTATATTATTTTAAATTGCAGAAACCGAACATGGATGGCGCGCGCTCTCAACAGCACAAATGCTCCTTGAAATTTACGTGAATCTTCGAGGAAGCCAAAAATATTGGATATTCTTGGATTATAATCTTATGCTTGTTCCAAATTCGCTAAATTTTCGTGTTTACTCTTATATTAACATTCCTTACTTATTCTAAACTGAATTTCATTGCGTGTGCTGCGGGACGGCACTATATTTTATGCCTTATCCATTTCACCTAAGACAGCAGTGGTAATATTGAAGAAGAAAGAAGAGAGCTGCGTCAAACAATAGTTGATATTAAGCCAATATTAGCTCTGCAGAAACATAAATAATGGAGATCCATTTTGACATAACTGCTATTTCCAGAAATAAAATTGCAATCATGGAGGAATTAGCAGATGACTCTTCTGTGCCTCATGTCCAAAGTGATGAAGAAGAGAATCATGGCCAAAATGATGAAGAAAATCAGATTCAACGTGAAGAAAATGTCCTCCAAATAAAAGAAGCTGTGAAGAACAAGTGGAAGTACGTGAATTGCTCATTGGCATTGATGGGTCTCTCTCTCACTTTTTTCGGCTGTGATATTCGGTCACGTAGTCAGCTAAGTCCATTATTAGTTGAGATTTTGTTATTGAGTGTCTCTATGATTTTAGGAGTGCTGCTTTATATGGTATATACGAAGATCATGCAGGAACAAAGGCTTAGGCTGGAATACGTTGAGCCCACAGTATTTGCAGGTAATCCATATCAACTATTTCTTTTAGTGTTATCAATATGCGTGGCAAGCGCAGTATTTATCTTCGTTGCCATCGACGCATTGAAAAAAACATAATACGCTCTAAAAGATCTATACCCATTAAATCTTGTGCAAATGCTTTAGCTTTCATGTACATGGTCTTTATTTTCTCTTAAAATTTACAAATATCTCGCTGTTTACAGATTCAAAACTGTAAATTTCTTTGAATCTGACTACAAGTGTGCCCGATCAGTTACAAAATTTCAAATTCTCCATGTCTATCGTATAGGAAAGCATGGTTGGTTATTCATTTTAAGTCTTTGTATGTTCTATTTTGTAATGGAAGTTGTGCCGAAATTCATATGTATATTATTGTTCTCTATAATCAAACCAGCTTGATATTTTATAGGAAAAAAATAAAAAATTAATAAATTAGAATAAATTTGTTTGTCTTTAAGTTTGAATTTGAAGGTAGGATTTTATAGGTGAATAATAGTAAAAAATCTGTTAGACAACTTTTATAAATATGGATTTTCTTTTGTTATGGTAGAAAATAATTATTTATATTTGATTCTTTGTATAATTAAAATTCTAGAGAATTATAAGTTTTTTTGAAAACAAAAAAAACTGTTATGAATCTCATAATATACTAGATAAAAAGTAATTCTCAATTATTGTTGCAAACTTTATAAACCTTTCATCTTGAGATAATCTTTCTAAATTCATACAAAATTGATGAAAACACAAATACAATTGATACATAAAAAATCCAAATTAAAAGTAAAGCTTATATATTTAAAATGAATAACATATAATACTTAAAGAATAAAAATTTTAATTAAAAACAATTTTACTAAATTCAATGTTTTGTGTTAAAGGAAAAAAAAATCTGACTCCGAAGATGATAATATTTTATGAGAGATACGATTATTTAATATTGTGCTACAGCAGTACAGAATGCTCCATGATAATAATGGCCCCTTTTAATTAGACCTACAGTTAAACAGTGAACACATTTATTTGTTATATTGCAGATAGAAAAAACTAATAGATCAGCCATTTAAACTTTTAATAAGAAGTCATTATACTAATGAACATATTATTATCTTTTAATAAGCTTTTAATAACAAGAATTATTAGATTACGCCGCCAGAGAAAAATAAAAATAACAAATAAAAAAATAGGAAAACTATCGTTTTCGTGCTACTGTTCATGTCATAGTCTAATTTTCATAAGCAGAATATTAATGCTTTCTTTTAGATTCAGCAACAGCGTGGTTATCCCCACATTTTGTCCCTCCCCTTATTTTGTAATTCAAATCTTACTTAAAAGCTGGCAATTGAAAGTGACCAGAAGGAATATGAATTCAAAATATCATGCAGAGTTATATATATAAAAGTTATTTGAATAAAATTATTAAAATTATTATTACATATACAGTAATTATAATGCAGATTCATAAAAGTTAAACATATTTAAAAAATTGGTAATTACAATTCAAATTTAGTTGTAGTTAAAACTAGCATACATATATTAATTAATAATATATGTAAAAAATGCTGAAAGTTATCATTATTCAGGTGTCTCTTGAGGAAAAATGCTTACATCTTCATTAACATTATTAAATAAAGATTACATGTTATAAAATTATTAATTTTAAAATTTTTATAATTAATATTTTTTCTTTACTTAACATTGTCCTTAAATTTGAAATATAATTTTATATTTTTTCTTTACTTAACCTTGTTTGTTATTCTTAAGCAATAGATACTTCCACATGCCTGTCATTTTCAATGAAGCTTCAAAAAGTTTACGAATATTTCCTTTGCTGCTTTCACTGTATAACGCTTTCAGCATAATAATTCAGAGAGATATGTTTTTAGATTAAATAATATTAAACAAAAAGTTATATTTTATTTAATATATGATATGTTGTAATAATTTTAATTAAATCTCTTTTTTTAAATATAACTTAGATTACATGATGATAATTTGACATTGATATTATGATAATTTGTATCAATGATTAAATGTGGAAAATATAAATACAAATAAAAGTATTGTTTTATAATTGATGCGATGTACTATTTGGATATGGATTTGAATCTAACCTATTTCAAGTTTATGAGTAGTAAAGGATAGATTGATTATCACCTCAAAATTAAAATATTTTGTTGATTCTATGTTGTGACAAGTTTGGTTATTATGGACAAATTCATGAATGTAGATATATCTTGTAATTGTGAATTTCTAGTGTGCAATTTGTAGATTGATTTCCTTCACTTCACTTGTCATGTCTTCAATTATTCTCTTCTTTATGCTATGTGGATAGACAATGTTTATAAATACATTGCAAAGGTGGTCAATACATGCCACAAGTAAACATGCTCTCCTAGTTAAACTTGTAAAATTTTGTATAAATAATAAAACAATAATCTTCAATCATGCATATGTTCTTATGAATTCTTATGCAAAACTAGACACTTTTTCAGCATGCCAATTGAAGTGTTTATGCTCCTTGAAATGAGAGAAACTTTGTGCATATTTAGTAATCTTAAAAAAAAAACCTTTAATACTTGAAAAGCAAAGATATAGCAACACATTGAATAAATTTGTGTTTAGTCAACCTTGGATGGCAAAGGTAAAGGTGGGAGTTGATTGTAATTGATTTATTTTTAAAATTTTCATGGGACATGTTCACAACTATGAGGATGGCCTCATATTCATGAATTAGTCTCGACATATAAGATAAGCTAAATCATAATGGATATTTTTTGTATGGAAGCATGTTGAAGCATAGTTGTGATAAACAAGTGGCTATAACAAATTTATAGTGTTTTTTTATCATATCGGTGAGGTGTGCATGACATAATTTTATAGAATTACTCCTTATGGGTAGGTGGACAACATAGGGAAAGGGACCCAAATCTACACAAAACTACACCTTTTATCAATATTTATATGTATGAATGCACTCTCAACAAAATAAATACAACATAAAATGGGAAATTGCATAGTTATGCATATTTTTCCATTATATTTTGCACCCACTTTGAATTGAATGTGAATCCTATAATTATCTTACATCTAAAAGTATGTAGTGCTCACAAACATGCATGTAAAGTAAATATTTGAAACAATCAAAAAATATTGCATGAAGTCCATATAAATTAAGGAAGCCTATGAGGATATGATCATGGAAGTTCACCTTGATGACACACATTTTTCTAGTTTTTTGTATCAATATATGGCCCTATTTTAATAATCAATCAAATAAAATTCAATTAGGTCCTTTACTAACCTATCCCAAGTCTAGTTTATCTTAACTCTACAATGTATTAATTGTTCGATACTCATGTCATGGCCAAGATTCATATCTACTTTTATAGTAACTTGGTTCAATTCCTATGTTGTCACTTCACCTCATGCACTTTATCTCTTTTTCATTGTTGTCTTATATGATAGGTTATCACCCAAAACTTAAGTGAGTATTTTGCATCTATGTATTAAACGGACATAAGTACTCTTCTATTATTACATTAGTGATATGTAGATGCATATATATTCTATTCTCTTTTTGATACATAAGATAAGTATTTTATTAATTATAATAATGGAACTACAATCGTCTGCATAGCAGGAAATTTGCATAATCAAAAACCTATATGGCCATCAACCTTCGACATCTTCATTTTATACCAGTCTATAAATGTGCCACCCAATCATAAATACAAGAACCTTGACCAAATAGAAAATAGCAAGGCCTTTACTATATGTAATCATAGCACCAACAAAACAAGCAAAAACTAGCTTTCCCTTAATCAAAAAAACCCCAGCCCATCACCCAACTTACAAAAAGGAATTTAATTTTGTAAAGTCCTCAAAGCCTGTTATCCATTCAACACTTTCAACCGCCTTCAACCCAAAGAATTTTTTCAAAAATTATATCGCCACCACCACAATCATCCAGTGCCTCATGAGGCCTGGCCCACACAAATCCAGAAGAAATGGGTAGATCTTCATAGTGTCCTCTGTTCGAATTCACTCCACGTCATAGGGCCTTGGAAAACCTCTGCCTTCAATCACTACACTGAAAATTTCATCCACACCTTCCACCAAGTCCTCCTTGAACATTTTGAGCAACAACCCTTTCAATTCTACTTTGGGCACCTTGTTATCCAAAAGAGAAGCAAGGAAACTAGATGAGATATGTAGATTATCCCTCCCATACTCCTTACTCTCCAAATGATTCGAACCCAGTATCATTTTCACAACCACTAACACTAAGGGATCATAATTGAGAAGGATCCACTTCAGCCTTTGATTGGTAATCTCCGGATGTTTTCCTCGCAGTGAACTGCAATGATATTGACGTATCAGCTCCAAACCTTGCTAGGCTCTCCACTAATACCTTTATTACAAATTTTGAGCTCTTTACCATTATCGACCCTCGACAGACTGCTCCTACGATGAAATAAAGAGGTTGCTCACATTCTCTGTTTCGCACCTGCAAGAAAAACATGGCCAAAAAACAAAAGGAATTCACCCATAAATAATTTCATTAATCACAAGGTCACCGCCACAATATGCAAATGGTACTCTCGATAGTGTGCAAGATGTCCTTGCCTTGAGAAGGATATCCTAAAGGTTGGATCTTCACTTAATTCTATGTGTGGGAATGGGAGTCATAGCTGGCCTTCGCTAACCACCATATGCCGGAAAAAAGAGCATATCTACCACCTTATACCGTAATGAATGTTAATTCCACCCTTCCTTAGCTCCACATCCTTGCTAACATGGCATGAAATTCCACCCCCCTTCGCCATCCCAGAGGGGTTTCCTCCCTTCTTCCCACGCATATATATTCTATTCTTACTACAAAAAGGGTAGAAGAATTAGCTTGCACTTTGAGTTTTTTTTCCCATGTACTAAGGTGCTATTTTCCTATTTGTGAATGGTGGTGACAGTTCAAGAAACAAGATCAGAGTGCCTAAGTTAAAGTATATCTATAAGTTCTTGATTAGCATGTAGTGGGACTACCATATTTAGCTAGTAATCACAACCACCCCTTAGGGTGCGTTGATACCATGCTAATTCAATCTTAGACTCTAAAAACTCATTGGCTCACTCGAGAACACCATACATAACTATGAAAAACTAAATTAGGGTTTTCCCTTTGGCTATAGGTTATAACATAGATATGGAAACTAATAAACTATTAAAGCCTACACCCTTTAAGCTTACAACCCACTTCAAGAAACTACATAACAACCCTACTTGTAGTGACTCAAATACAAAGCTATGGAGGCCAACCCTTCACGCACCAAAGCACATTGATTTTGAGTATTTTTTTCCCATGTACTAAGGTGTTATTTTCCTATTTGTGAATGGTGGTGAAAATTCAAGAAACAAGATTAGAGTGCCTAAGTTAAAGTATATCTATAAGTTCTTCATTAGCGTTTAGTGGGACTACCATATTTAGCTGGTAATCATAACCACCCCTAGGGTGCGTTGATACCATGCGAATTCAATCTTAGACTCTAAAAAATTATTGGCTCACTCGAGAACACCATACATAGCTATGAAAAACTAAATTAGGGTTTTCCCTTTGGCTATAGGTTATAACACCTATGGAAAATAATAAACTATTAAAGCCTACACCCTTTAAGCTTACCACCCACTTCAAGAAACTACATAACAACCCTACTTGTAGTAACTCAAATACAATGCTATGGAGGCCAACCCTTCATGCACCAAAGCACATTGAGTTGACACTATTTGAACAAAAAATGTACAAAGATCCTTGATGCACCTCATGGTTATGCAACCAACAAAAAATTCTTATAGCACCTACAAGCCCTCTCAAATATGTTGAGATCAATAAAAAACACTTCTAGTGTCATCTATAAGAAAAATTCCAATGTCATCTTGTTATCTTCTTAGCCTCCTCTTATTGAGCTACTACTACTACTTTTTCAACAACCATCATACTCTCTATCATACAATACCAACCTTCCTCATTTATTTTATATGCTTGTATTAATGCACAAGCACTCCTACCATGCTCCCTTGCTACACTTGCAAGTACAACATCATCACTCTCTTGTGATGTATTTGCCACCTCACAACCTCCATGTCATTGCATGTGTGTTCACTCCCGAGTGCCCCAGCTCCTTTGCTACAAGTTGTCGTTGGTCATTAGGAAAATATGTAGTTGTTGCAATTATCTTTTCTTCTATGGCTCTCTATTGTTGAAAGTGAATCAATTATCACTCTCTTTGCTATGAGTCCTTTGGCTCGAAGTAGACACCTTTGTTTCAAGTGCCTCTACACTATGGTGTCACTAGTGGCTAAAATGAAAACCTATAGTATTTTGAAGTGCATGTTCTCATCCAAATGATCAGTGCCACACCTTCAATACATGACATCTTCTCATGTCTAAGATGCTACTGCATTAACTTGTGAGCATTTAAAATTAAGTCTACTTAATGATTTTAAGGGAAATGTGTCCAATTATCATAGATTATGTAAATAATGAAGAGTTATATTAGTCTATTAATAAATATTTAGGAAATCTTCATGGGTCTATGTTACGTGGATAAATGGTAACCTGACACATGGAAGTTGAGAAAAGTAGCGAGTCCTAGTGATGTACTCAACACGGTGGGCATGCATATTTTCTTGTCTCCATAGTAATATTGTGAAGGGTCGATGTGAATATTTGCCATTGGGAATGGCAAAATAGATGAAGGCTTAGAAATGCTTCTCCAACTTGCCCTTTGTTAGCATTGTGATTTTAATAGGAATACAAAGAGCATGTGCAGATCTTTTATGGAGTCTACATATGCTAGGACGAATGAGTGAACACCACATGGATCTGAGGTGGGAAGGTCGGTAGACCTTTAGTATATATTTGGGAGCGCTGGATTATTTTTGAAAAGATGCTTAATAATGTAAATGATGGAAGCATGCTCGTATTCTATTGATCGCCAAATATATGGGTGAAGACAAAATGAATCTGAGTTGGAAAGTTTGGTAAGCCTTTAGTCTATACTTGAGAGTGCTCAACTATTTCTCAATAGACACTTAGTAATGTAAACGATGGATACATGCTCGTATCCAATTGAAAACAAAAAAACGGCCTAAAAAAAGCCACATAACTTCGCGTAGTGCATTTAACCCTCAGCTGTTCATCTTAAGGAAATAACCCTGCACCGTTGTGGAACTTTGTGCTGTGCGGAGAAAGGTAAAAAATAACAGTTAATTATGCCGTGTGAAAGAACCAAACTAAGCCAGGACTTAACTATTCAGCGCATAATCCAATTATAATAGTATATAATACAATCATGCCTACCGATAGAAGCGCTTAACAAATGTAATAATAAATCCCACCGAGAAAATTGATATCATCATAAGAGAAATTCAAAACACGCACTGGATATTCTTTATTTTCTAGGAAACTTGCGCTTCTCCATTATTTATATATCCTTTTTCTAGCAGATTCTCCGTAACACAGTTATGATAATCATGTGCGCAGGCAACAAGCCATAGTCAATAAATAGTCGGACTCCAATCTGCTATGACATAACGACAATATATCTTCTATCACTTCGGAGGCATCGCCGAAACTTAGTTATACTCTCGACGAATGAGTTTAACAGCTTGCTATAAGCAAATAATATATTCAAAAAACTCATACACCAATCAGTTCTTGTTCATACATCTTAGTCTAGAACATGTACTGTAACACATATTATCTTTTTCTTAATTATGAAATTGCACCGGACAAACGTCGCGGCCGTTTGCAAATATATTAGTTTATCTCTACCACATTACAATGGTGTTAAAAACGGAATAAGGTAATGTTAAGAGATAAAAAAATTATGATAATACATTTAATAATTTCTACTGTTAATATTATTAAGTTATTTGGGATGATTTCTTATATATTATAATATAATTTTTACAAAATCTTTTCAAATATAATAGTTTCAATTATTTGACTATTAACATTAAATTATTTAAATATTTTAATTGTTAATATCATTAAGATATTAAGACTATTTTATTATAAAATCTAAATTTTATTTCGCAGCACTCTCTTTCAAATTTATAATGAAAAACATGTTGGTCAACCTTCAACATTCTCCCTCTTATTACATTAATTTGAACAAAGAAGAGAACACTACAAAGACTGAACATAGTAGATTGGTTTAAAATTTGATGAAGTGTCTTCACCAAATCTCCCACTCACCCAACACAAGTCAAATTGATTGCATTGATGGATGTCCTAACTATCAAACTTTGCAAATCCTTTATTCCACATGAGAGAACGAATCCAAACCTACATGCACAATGCAAGAAGAAATCTTTCTTAGACTCTACCATCCTTTGAGCATGTCAAAATTCCTCATCCTATCCCATGGGAACCAAATCCCTCCTTTCTAGTGTATAGCAAGAACAAAACTATAGTGTATGAAATTTGACCCAACAAAGAAAAAACGTATCCTCTTCATCAAATGATCTCACTAACCACTACACTAGGGTCAACTAGTTATTTCTAAGGAAGAGGTTAATATACTTTTAATCTAATAGAAATAGAAATTTATTCTAGCTAATTCTAATGTGTTTTATGATTGAGAAATTATAATTTTCTACTAAGTTAAAAACACTAAGAAAACCTAAAAGTTACTACCTTATAGATTTATTAAGCTAAGAGCAAAATTATAAATTCAAGGCAAAGAAAAACCTAGACATAAAATTTGGAGGCCTCTATGATGGATGCTAGTACATAGCATTGTAGTTTGTATGGCATGAGTGACTAGATTCGACCAATTTCATATATCAACCTAGAAATTTATGTTTAATTCGTACACTTTAAACTACATCCCAAATATGATTATTTACACAAACACAACTGTACAAGAGGTAAAATATGTGCTTCATTTAATTTTGTACTATTTTTCCACTTCTATTAGAATATTCTAGAATCTAATTGTTCACAAATAAACTATATTTGCAATTCCCAATTTATTTCTCTTTTCTTATTTTACTAAAAACATAATTTAATCCTATTTTTTTCAAAACTCGATCCATAATATATAATTTTCCTTCATTTTATCCTAGTTTTATTTATTTCTCCACTATAACTAAGTTCTACTAGCAAAAGAAATGAAGTTACATTTAGATGCAACTTTTTTGCTCCAAATCATATGCAAAGAGAACCACAATTTTCAATCTTCAAACTGTACACAAAGAGAACCATAATTTTTAGTGTATTTCAAATATTCAAGATGGAGTGACAATCAAATATGGTTCATGGAAGGACATATTAACTCTAATATCTTAATAAGTGATAGCAAATTTTAGGGGTAATTAAAGTAAACTAACATAATGATTCCTATGACATATCTTGAGTGCTCATATAGTCTCAATATGAGCATATAAAGAATGCTTGCTCAAGGAGCATTGGTCCTTGCTGATTGAGTAACCTCATCTCTTGTGAGAGGTGTACGTGATTTTTCTTAACCAGTATTGTAGGTTATTATTATGACAATCCTTACTCCCTCACTGGGATCTCATCCGTGTGGCCATTATAGAGTTGTACTCGATGATAATTTATGTCCTTATCCTTCATGTATTCTTAGTTGAATGAATCTTATATGTTATGCATGTTGAGTGTATACTCTCTGTTTGGTGTGTTTATAAGCCTTTCTCCCAAGTGTTTGATGCAAGCATGATTGTAGCCCATGTGACCATCTCTTAGTACAATGTGATGGACCTAAGGGTACCACATGGTTTGGTGACATGAAACCACTATTAGGGATTAAAGGATCTTAAAAAGAGCTTTGGGATCATGAAAAAGTTGTAAAGAAAGGATTCACAAACCATTACTTCATTGCTACAAGTTATTATAAAAATGTATTTCGAAGAAAACTTGAGTCCTCATATCACATTATAATTAAATTATTGGAAAATCCTTAGTGGATGGATTGTAAATTGACCACATAAGTGGTGTTGGTATTATGAATACTTTTATATTATTTTGTGTTGGAGTTGTACATACATGCCTTCATGTATGCTCTTTTAACTTATTATGTTTTGGGTAAAATAAGTATAGATCACTTTTTAATTAGGTTTAAATTGAATTGAAGTTTACAAAATATAATAATTAAACATTCAAACCATCGGATTCCTCTCTTGTTACTTAGTCTGTTTGGTCATAAGTTTCTACCTCATTTAGAGTTTATTTAAGGTACTTTGTGTGGTCTTGGTGTGGGAAAGATGTGTGGGAAATTTTCCCCTTCATCCCTTATGTTATTGGCCATGTGTTGGATCCCCTTTAGTACACCCCAACCCTTGGGATTTATCTCCTTCATAGACTAATGTTGCATGAAACCAAGTGTCTAGGACCACTCTAATCCCCCAACAATTTTAATTGTTTCTAATTTTATTTTACATCATATTTATTTCTTGGAGGTTACTAAGCATTATGTCAAGATTGGAGGTCGAAAAGTGGATCTCGATTTTCTCACTATCCAAGACACAAGCACAAGAAAGAAGTATAATGTATTTATGTGACTCTAGTACAAAAATAATACTATTAAAGTCATGAACACTTGTAGAGTTTTCAACACTTTGTGTATTCATGCTAGTTTCCCTCACATGCACTAGTATCCCACATGGGTGCTAGTGTTCCCTAAGTGTGTTGTAGTCCTTTGGTATATTGTTATCCCTCTATTCATTAGGAAATAAGTATTTTAAGAAATATATTGGGAAAAACTAATGAATGAATGTTGTTCCTCATAGTCTTGTTATCTCCTAGTTTCTATATCTCATTGATATGTTTCATCATTGAAAAATTATACCAATGTTCGTATTTAGAAATGTGTCTTTACACGAGATTAACTTGTTGTGACATCTTTTGTTAAGGAGCTTGCATCTCCTAGGGTTTCCTAGTCTTTTATGGTTATAACTAATGTGTTAGAGGCCCCTTGTTGGGTCCTAGCCCTCTTGTGAGTTGATTTGTCGGTTTAGTGTTGTAAGTCTTCTACTTGCACCACGTTGTTTAAGCAAGAGTGATATCTCATTAAATGTGTTATTGTGCAATGCGATATCATTCTCTTATATATATAGTGGTAATGTGTTTCTAAAACAAATATGATTTCCAAGTAATGTCTTATAAGTCCTAGGTAGGGAATTACATAGAGTAGGAATTTTAACTATTCCTAGTCCTTGTGCATCAATGAAGATAGAATAAATAGTTTTGAATATCTTATGTTGAGGAATTTTATCAAGAAATGATGATATGCCAAATAATTCATCATCAAGAGGCTTGGAAACTCATCTAGTGGGGGGAATTCCATTAGCTTGGATGTTTTCTCTTGATTGTGAGCATATCTAGAATGTTGAAGTTTATGTACATTAAGATACATAGAGGGAGAAGGAGGAGGCAAAGAAGGAGAAGAGGTTCAATCATGAGAAAGGGGAGGAGTTTGGCTCTAAAACATATGATTCTCAATAGCATGCTCCTTTTTCAGGTGAATCTTGGGGAGTTACGAACCTCTAAGGAGAAGGAGACTTGTTTTGAGGAACAAGGATGGCATTTTCTTGAGTGGGTTTCATATGGGGTGGATGAGGATGCAAACGAATATGTGAAGGGATATGAATCTTGGAATATACTTCCCACATATTCTTCTCAAGATAATCTCTAACTTTGAAAGTGAACTTTGTTTCTATTTTCCTTTAAAAAAAATATTCTTCATCATCTTCCTTTAGTCCATGCTCAGGGTTTGATATATACATAGTTGGAAACAAATCTACTTTTGAAATTGGTTACTTTTTTCTTGTTGTTCCTTTCTCTTATTTCAAAGGGAATTGGGAAACTTTGTTAGATTTTTTTCATTTCTCTTTCCAAATTTAGGATCCTTTAAGTTGTTTAATTAAGTTAAACTTCTATCAATGAATTTTAAACTTATTTCCTCCAAGGAATTATTTTCTTCCATAGACTAGTTCATCTTTTGCAATGAAATAACTTGTACAAGAGAATAATATAATATGAAATATGTTGCAATTACTTGATAATAATAGAGAATAAAAAACTACTTTAAAGGGGAAATATCCCAATATCTCCAATGATAAACACTTCACAATCTATGATGATAATTTAAACTTACCACTAGCTCTTATATATACCTAATTATGCCATAGATGCCACCTAGATTGACTAGATAATTATTTATAACCCCTAAAATAAACTAACTACCCATATAAGACTATAATAATGATAATATAACTTAACTAGGAGCTCAGATAGTGACAAACCAACTACTCATAACCCTAAAAATATATAGGATTAAGGTTGCATCATCTTTGAAGTAGAAAGGTTGAACATCTCTTTTATTATTATAGACTAGATCAAGTGCATCTCTATCATTGCAATATACATTAGATGTATCTTTAACAATGGACTAGGGGTATAAGTTTGTGACATTGAAAATTGAGAATATGTTAATCCCCTCTACTACTATCCCATCTTTTTATAGCACACAACTTTGACATCCATTCTTGCAATTGTCAAAATCACTCCCACTATGAAGGTGAAGTCTAAACTTGCTAACAAGTATCATTTCTCAATAGTACCTTGAATGTAACATTGAAAAGAGAGACTTATCCCGAATGGATCTCCTTTTGCAACTAACTTGATTACATAAACCTCTAAAAATAGTACTGCTACAAACCTCCACACCAGGTGTTTGAATAGCCCACTGCCATGATTTTCCACCGAGCCATTGCACTGCCTTGAGGAGTCTACCATGACCATCCCCAACATCATATATGTCATGAACACAGACAATGTGAGGCAAGTGAATGCAATTGAGATTTTCTTCTCGATTAGCATTTCCTAATCATTCATTTTACATTTCCCAAAAGAATCTACATTTTAAATGTTGAAGAATGAAAGTAATTGTATTGTAAACCCACTTAAAATGAAGGCTTTGCCAGTAACCAAATAGGCCCTCAACACTGAATTTTTTTTTTATGTTGGATGATGTTTGAGTACTGAAATAATAGCTCACAACCAAGTTATTTCTTTAACTTCCTCATTCGCTGCAGTATATTCAGCCTCTGTAGTTGATAAAGCAATAGTAGTTTGCTTCTTACTACACCAGGAAATGGGACTAGAACTCGAAGAGAGAACATAACCTATAGTTGACTTGCAATCATCTACACAGCCTGCCCAATCTGAATCAGAATATCCAATAAGTTGTAGATCTCCATGAGAAGAGTAATAAACACCCATATTCAAAGTCCCTTTTACATATCTCAATATTCTTTTTGCTGTCATCCAATGTGGAGCCTTAGGAGAACTCAAAAACCTTGAAACCACACCTACTGCAAATGAAATATTTGGTTGAGTGTGAGTCAAGTACACAAGACTACCAACAATTTTCTTGTATAAGGTAAGATCAACATCCTCACCATCCATATCCTTAGTCAAATTCAATCCTGGAGCAATTGGAGTAGATACACATTTGCAATCTTCCATCCTGAACTTTCTCAATAAGTCTAAAGCATACTTGGTTTGAGAGAGGTAAATTCCATCATCTTTTTGCCATACTTGACTGCTAAGAAAGTAGTGTAGAAAATGAAGATCTATCATTTCAAATGTATCCTGAAATTTTATCTTTATGTCACTCATCTGATTCATGTTATGTCATGTGATAATAAGATCATCAACATATAATACAATAATGATTGTGCCACCATCATCAAATTCCTTCACATACAAGTTTGGATCAATCTTAGCATACCATGCCCTTGGAGCTTGTTTTAGGCCATATAGTGATTTCCTTAACTTGCAAACTAAGTGTTCTTGACCTGGACTTTCAAATCCTTGTGGTTTAGTCATATATATTTCTTCATCAATTTCACCATTCAAAAATGCATTCTTAACATCCATTTGGTGTAAAGGCCACTTGAAATGTGATGCTAATTCTATAATAGTCCTTACAGTATTGATATTTTCTACTGGACCAAAAGTTTCTGTGTATTCAATTCCCTCTTTCTATGAATATCCTTTGGCCACTAGTCTTGCCTTGTGTTTTTCAATGCTCCCATATGAATTGAACTTAGTTTTATACACCCACTTATAGTTCACCACATTCTTACCCTTAGGCAAGTCCACCAATTCCCATGTTATATTCTTGATGAAAGAGTCATATTCATTCTACATTGCTTGTTCCCATTCATGTTTTCCCTTAGTGTCATCATATGTTTGAGTATCATTGGTCTTCATTATGGTGGTCATTAGAACATAATTAATTTGTTGAGTCTTTTGATAAATTTCTTGAAGACTCTTGGTCTTTGGAGGTGGACTACATTCTTCAACTGCACTAGAAGTTTCCTTGGAAATTTCATTGGTTTCAAAGGATTCACCATTATCTCTTTCCACTTGTGGAATAGGAGAGGATTGCATCATATCCTCAAACCCTTCATTAAACTTGACATCCCTACTTGTGAAAACATCCTCCACACTGGGATCATAAACCTGTATCCTTTCCTTTGATCATCATAACCCACAAAGATGCATTAACACTCTTCTTATCAATTTTCTTTTCTCTAATCTCATTTGGTATGTGAGCAAATGCTTCACATCCAAATACTATAAAATACTTAACATCTAGTTTCTTTCCACTCCATGCTTCTTTGGGAGTAATTTTCTCCAAGAATGTTGTAGGAGATCTATTCAAGACATGTGATGTAGTATTGATAGCCGCAGCCCAAAGAAACAAAGGGAGACCCTTGCATTGTAGCATGCACCGTGCCATTTCCACTAAGGTTCTATTCTTCCTTTTAGCAACACCATTTTGTTGAGGAGTGTATCTATTTGTCATTTATCTTTTGATCCCATGATATCCACAAAAATGTTTGAACCTATTGTTGACATATTCTCCACCATTATTTGTTCTTATTCTCTTGAGCTTGCTCCCACTTTGATTTTCCACAAATTTTGTGAATATTTCAAATTTCCTAAACACTTCATCTTTTTTCTTAAGGAAGTAGACCCAAACATTCCTTGAAAAATAATCAATGAATGTTAAGATATACCTAGCTCCTCCCTTTGATGGGGGATTCATTGGCCCACATAAATCACTATGGACAAGTTCAAGAGATTTACTTGCCCTCCAAGTGGACCTTTCAAACTTGTCCCTATGTTGTTTTCCAACCATGCATCCTATACACACATTTGTGTTTACCTTGATCCAAGGTAGTCCATCAACCATATTCATCTTTGAAAGCATAGACAAACTTTGATAGTTTAAGTGACCAAACCTTTGATGCCACAACTCACTTGTGGAGGAACTTGTAGTAATGTAAGCTTTCTTATCAACAAATGCTACAAAAATTTAGATGCCGTCACTCTCAACTCCTATAGCCACAATTTTGAATCCATCATTAATGTTCTTAATTAGACACTTATCTGAATAAAACTCCACCTTATAACCATGTTGAGTTATTTGACTCACTAAGAGATGATTTTTTGTTAAATTAGGTACAAGATTCACATCTGTTACTTCCAACTTCTTACCATCACGTCCTTTCATTGAAATTGAACCTATTCCTTCAATTACATGTGAACTATCATCCCCAAGAAATATCCTTGAACCTTTTGTTTCTTCTAAAGAAGTAAATAATTTTTTATTGTAAGTCATATGTTGGCTATCTCCCGAATCAATATACCATATGTCATTTGAGTTTCCTTGAGTAGCCAAAGAGGCTATCATTATATTATGATCACCATCTTCTTGAGAAAAATTTGATTGGCTTCTTTGAACAAATTTTCTTTGACCTCCTGCATACGATTTCCTAGGACATTGATCACTTATATGCCCTTCTTCTCCACAATTATAACATTTGATAGATTTTTCTCTTTTAAAACGATCTTTATTGTTTCTCCATTCATTTTGTCCCCTTTGAAAACTATTCCTCTATTGATTATCCCTTGATTGATTCCATTGCCTTCGATTATTTTTGTGGTGATTCCCTTGATTTTGGTATGATTTATTTTGATTGTAGTTCTTATATTTTCCCCTGGCCATAAATGCTTGAGAACTCTTGCTAGATTCACTTGTGAAATTTTTAAGCCTCCCCTCTTCATTCAATAAAGCTCCATACACTTCTTCTAGTGTAATATCCTCAAATTTCCCAATAAGCTCTAATGTGCGGATGAAGTTATGATACTCATCTGGAAGACTTTCAATTAAAAAATCTATAATTTCAGAGTCTTCATATTCAACCTTCATCAATGCATGTTGATTTCTTAAATTTTTCAATTTTGCAATATGATCATTCATGCTATCTCCTCCCTTCATTTTAAAATGAGTTAGTTGCCTTTTGATGTCCATTACTTTCAATTTGCTAGTTCTTTCATATATTGTCTGCAAAGTTTCCCATATTTTCTTTGTTGTTTTTTGATCTTGAACATGAGACCTTATCCCTGGACTAATTTGCCATAAAATGGTAGCTTGTGCATTCATATCCATTTTATTCCATTTTTCATGCTTACTTTCATCTACAGGTTTGTCTTCTACTACTAACTCCCATAAGCCTTTCATTTGTAAAATCAACTCCATCTCACATTTCCAACTTGCATAATTAGAACCATCTAATTTTGCACTAACCACAATATTAGAGATCTCAGAGGTAGCCATAGCAAGAACACAATAAACTCTCAAGGCACACAAACACGGGGGCTTAAAAAATAAAGCCCCTACCAACACACACAACAAAATGTTTGTATTATCGTGACTTGATGTTGGCCTTCTTATGAACCAAACAAACAAGAACTTTTGCAAATTTGTAACTAACAAATATGAAGGAGACTTCATCAAACACCTTATTTCTCCAAACTCTTCAAAGGAACTATGCTAGCTCAGCTCTGACCTGATCAAACTAACAATGCTTTGAAAGATCATTGGCATATCATCATAGCCAAAAGAAATACAAAGAACACTCTGCTAACGAACAGAGAAAACTTTAACAGCACTACCAGGCACAGTAGAGTAAAGAAAATAACAACACATATGGGTCTATCCTTAGGCCAACAAAATAAGCCCAACTCTCTTCTAAAATCACACTTCTTCCAAGCTCTCATAATCATGATTGAGAGAAAATGAAGTAATGACATGTCAAAAAAAAAAACCAGAATTAGGAGTAAATTACTCTATCAGCGAATGGCCACATGGAAAAGGTGCCTTGCCAATCTCAAGAATTGGTGAGAGATTACTGCAAAGATCAAAATCTTCCCGGCTATCACCTACCAATAATGGAAAACTTGTTTTTCACTTCACGCCTTCTGTTGCAGCGTGGGAATGGCTTTCCACCTCACACCTACATCAAATACCTCTGCGTGACTTGTCTTCTTGTTCTGCTTGAGAGATGGTCATGGGCCGAGGGTCTTCACCTCTGATCTTCTACCTTAACAAACTCACTACACCCGTGATAAATCCAAACATAAACAGGGGGTATCCAGAGCAGCAATCTTCCTGCAAATTAGTGATACACAGCAGCCAAACATAGCGAAATATAAAGAAATAGTTCACCTGAAAGCATGTAAATAACAAGGCTCTGGATTGCAAATCAATAGAGCACAGGCTTTGGCTCTTCCTGCAGCTTACAATGTCAAGACCTCGTCTCTCACTCAAAGTAACACAGTATCTTCTCCAACAGCAATGTCTCCACTAAAATCACCAGCAATGTCTCCAGCCAAATAACCGGCTCTGATACCATGAAAAACAAATTGAGAAGCACAGAATGAAAGAAACACGAACACAGAACAGAGAAGATTGGCTCAAAACGAGCGCTACAAAAACACAAGCTGGAGCATTTCATTTATAGATGTAATTGTAATTAATACAATGCAAACTGTAGCAAGAAGGTTGTTGCAACATTTATGATATGTAGGTGCAGTTTTGACACGTGGGCGGCTGAAGTCGGCTATGTCGGCTGTAGTGAGAAAACCGTGCAGCTAATTAATTTATTCTAACAAACACACCCACTAAATCCCATAAAATGAAAAAAGGAGGCGGCAGAGATGCCTATTAACATCCTCAACTTTTTCTGGCCAAACTCCATTTTTATGCCAGCAGTCAATAGAAATAACAGCAGGAAATATAATATTGTACTACTGGGACATCGTCTATTTCTCGTTCCAGATGTTCAGTCAATATATTAGCATTTCATAAAATTCACGGTTGCTTGGAAGATTTGGAGGAAAATATCCTTTCTTTTAAATCAGTGACACTTTTTCAGATGGGACCTTACTTTATTAGTGATGCATTTTCCATTGTTTTACAAGATAAGAAAATTGGAACTTTGGTACGCAAAAATAAGACTGCGCTCCTTCCTCATTCTCGGGCATCGATCTAGGTTTATTTTTGTTACGCAAAATTGCTTGGCGATTGTCAATGAGACGTCAAATCTCAGATAAAGATAATGAAAAACTACGCTAGTTAAGTCGGACGTCAAATCTACCAATAGGAGCATTCTATATATGATGATTAAATGGACGTTAACTTTTTTTACTCTTTAACTTCAAGGTGACAGGAAAAATGAACGTCAAATTTGAGTATCTTAAAAAGAATAGTGACAACCAAGTAAATGTCAATTTTAACTTACTATATCAATTGTGACAGTCAAATGGACGTCAAGCTGACAACCCAAACTTGCAGAAAGAAACCGCCAAATGAGCGTTTAATTTATAACTAGAAATGAAGAACGGGACGGCCAAATCAAGATCAAATTTATTACCACCTTTTGTAAAACTTGACGGTGAAATAAACGTCCAATTTATTTTATTGGAGTGCGAGAGTATGATGTCCAAAAGGACATTAAAATTAATAATATAGAAAATTTGGGTATGACGGCCTAGTGAACGTTAAAATATTATAAATTGGGCATCACGATGTTCTTTTAGCTGTCAACTTCAAAAATTCAAAAGTTAACATCCAAATGAGCGTCAAATTTAACATCAATTCAACATAGACATGCATCCCCATTTTGTATTGACCGTCAAAAGGATGTCAAAATTAACATAAGATTTGAGTACAGTTATCAAATAGCCATCAAAGTTATTAGACAAAAGTTTGAGTAGGTGGCGGTGAAATGGCCGTCAAAAATAACCTAAAAAATTTAGTGTTGTGATAGAATGAACGCCAAATTTTGGATTAAGTCAGTACGTTGCAAGAAAATGGTGTCAGTTTTAAATAACGAACCGCGTTCGAAGGAGGCAGCCTATCTGGAGTTATAACGTTAGCAATAATGACAACTTTTTAATCCTCGCAGCTCCTTTGCATTCACAAAGCTTGACCACGTAGATGTGCATGGGTTGGCAGTGACTTCAAAACAGTTTGAAACCCTGACAACTCTGATATTAGTCTTTTCAGCTTGATACATACGTACTTCATAAGAGTGTTAACAAATCTCTCGTTTATCAAATTCCCAGCTTAAAGGGAGAGAATTCAAAATCAACTTCTATTAATGATATCAAGTTTTCACAATCCATATCAAATGTTGTTGCAATGGTTTCTAGTTTAGATTGCGTGAGAGTTTTTTGCATCAGCGTTTTGGATCACACTCTGCGATCCATCATCAAGATGAAAGAGTTCAAAGAGAACATTGATGCAAAACACTCTCTCGCAATCTAAACCAAAAACTGTTGCAACAACATCAACATCTATGATTACCGAGTTGTGTAAGTGATGGTGAGAAGGAAGATAGTTCAAAGCTTGGATCCGGCGGTTTCAAGTAAATTATGTTCTCTCTCATATATTCTTTAGAACTATGAAATTTTAAAACATTAGCTAAAGTTAAATTATTCTGTATTATTATTCAAAACCATTTCTATAATGTCTTTAACTTACAAATTTCTATATTTTTTATGTCTTGTAACTTTTTTTGAATTAAATAATTTTCTCAAATTTAATGTGATATGTTTCCTTTCAATTTAAAGTATACTCCTGACATAGTTCGTGGAAAAATATTTGGTATACATCTATGCAAAATTTTAAAGAATAGAACATTTGAAGAAGAAGAATGAGATGATGGATTGTTTTCCCTATGATAGATTAAGAGAGTGTAATCTCAAATATTAACGTAAACTTCATACATTTTCTTATATGCAAGTGAACAACACGCCACACAAGAATGTGGCTTCTCTCTACATTCTTGTTTTGCATTTTCTCTTTCTTCTTGTTTTGTATTTTCATTAAAACATATGGCATTAATCATTAATTGATTCAATTTTTGAGTTGTTATGTATCGATTAAAAACTAATACAGTTTCAATCGAGAAATACTTCAATTGATTGTTAAGTATCTTTATTTTTCATATATTTTAATACATAATGAATGTCTTTAAATATTATAATATAATAATATGCAATATAAAATATTTTTGGTTTTCCCACAAAAATTAGTAGAAAAGATTAGTAAAGTTTAAATTTTAATTTGAAAGCTTTGGAAATCACAATCATTCCCATGCTTCTTAGAATTGACCTAGACCAATTTCACATGTCTTGAAAATGGTTTGAAAGGATGAAGTTTTGATTTCTAAATAGAGAATAAATGTATTGAAATTGGAATGAATGGGGTGAAATAGAGATGAGTAGGGATAAATAGATGTGGTATTGTTTGTCAAGTGTAAGCACAATAGTATGCTACTTGTTGTTGTGTTATTCCATTAAGACATTCTCATTAAGGATGATATAAGAATAAATAAGAAATGGTAAGGATATGTTAAATATTATAGTAAAGGTCTTAACTTAATTATGTTGATTAAGTTATCTTTATTCCCTTCTTAAGATTTCACGTTAGTTTGCATAAAGTGACATTTAATAATTATATTAATTATTAAATGTTATCCTATTAGGGCTTCTGTTAGAGTTTTTCCTATTAGGGTTTTATTAGGGTTTGCATGAACTCCTTTTTATAAGGATTGATTTCATTGTATTTCATATCAATTCATTTTTTCATTCTCTCTGATATATACATTTTCAGTTTTCAAAGAACCCTTGCTTGTTTGTCTCCATCTCTTCTTTTGTGACAGGTTATCTTCTTTTGTGACAGGTTATTTGCATGCAGGTGATCTTCGGGGTTTGTGGTGTTGTATTTTCTCAACTCCTACATGGTATCAGAGCTCCACACCTGCTGCTTCCTGTTCTTGTTTTGAAGATTTTTGGAGCTTCAAGGGTTTGAGGCTTGTTTTCTTGATCTAGGGCATACCTGCAATTTTGAAGCATTTTCAGCTCAAACAGACATTGTCATTGCATCTGCAATGGTCCAAAACCCCTAAATCGACTATTCATTCGTTCATTTTGGATAAAGTCAAAATTTGAAGCAAAATTCTTTTAGGGTATTGCCCCCATCCTGCAGCTGCTGGTACCACATGGGTACCGCCCTGCCACATTGGCAGGCTGCAGCCCATGTGGGACCCACCCTTTGTTTTTTTTTTTTTTAAATTTACAAAAAAAATGTGTATGTTTAATGATTTTAAAAAAACATCAAAATCTTTTTTTTATTATTTTTTTTATATAAAAAACAATTTTTTTCTGTACTAGCCCAATTGCACTTTTATGGTGACAGTCGTTTGGTTGTCAAATTTAACCCAGTCATTTTGCTGCAACGACCGTATGACCGTCAAACTTAACTCAGCACTAGTTTTTTCCCTCTTTGGAGCTGATTTATTTCGGAGGCCGCAACTTGGGCATACAATATCATTTTTTGGCAAACGAGATATCGTCGAAAAATAGGTTTTCTCATCTTTCCAGTAGTGTGGGTCTCATCACATCTTTTTTCCGTTGGTGCATTCTATAGCCAGTTGAAGACAAAGGGGCTATTTTCAGTCTCAAGCTCATAACTTTTGATCAGTTTCTCTGTTTTTCTCAATCTTAGTAGCGTTGGAACTGTATTTCAAGGCTCTTCAGTTTCATCTATGCCATTTTTCTAGATTTCACTCTAGGTATATTTTATTCAGTTATTTGTGTTTTCACATTCTGGTGGATTACCTAGACATATTTGCTCTTGGAAACATTTTGTTTGTATGGGATGCTTCATTTTTGGCTGTTCTTCATGTATTTCCAGCATTTTGTCCTTTGAGGACATTTTGAGCATCATTTGTAAGTTATCTTTTATGTAAACACACTGAGATAAAGTGCCACACTATTATACATGCATTTTTTTGGGATTTTGCACATAAAGTTGTGCCATATTTTGTACTCGCACTGATATTATAAAGTGCCATGAGGGGTTGTGTAGTTTGTCTTTGTTTTGCCATCACATCTTTGTCGGGTGAGTATCCCTCCACGACGACAGTGAATCCATACCATGGGGGGGTTGTGTAGTTTGCCTTTGTTTGCCATCACACCTTTTTTCGGTGAGTGTCCCTCCATGACAACCATGGATCCATATGATTCCAGCCTCATGCATGTGTGCTTTGTTTTGCACACCACTTTTTCAGTTGCAAGTGCTATCTTGCACACTTTTAGATGTTTCTTCTCCTTCATGCACTACAGGGTGTTTCACATCATTTCAGTGGATCTGTCAGGCTCTCTCAGTTCAGCATTATGGGGGGTTATTATATTGTTCGTGCTAATTCTTCCTTGGTTTCACCTTGGAAGGAATCTTCCATTCTCAATTGATCAGTGTTTCAGACTATTGGTTCTTGTGCCATCTGTATCTTCGTTCCAGGTGTTTTCCATTGTTTGCCATCTAATTCGAGTAGTGTCATATGGGCACTTATGCAGATTGTTGTCTTCTTGTTCCTGATCATCCTATCTTCAGCGGAGGTTCTTCAGCACCATAGTAGTCATCTTTTGACAGTTGTTTGCACCTTCTTCTGCTTCAGTGATGTCTCTTCTTGGCTTTCTTCTTTTTGGCCTTCTACATCTTTTTTTGGAGTAGATATTTTTCCCATGAGGTTTTCTCTATTTCTCCTCTTTACAGAGATTTGGTTGTATTTGGGTACCTGATCTGGCCTAGTTGTCGGGACCCATGTTTGCCTTCTTGCATTGTAGTTACCTTTGCTTTCTTGCATTCGTTTGCAGCTGCACTGTTGCTCATCTTAAGGGGAGGTGTTAGAGTAAAGGTTTTAACTTAATTATGTTGATTAAGTTACCTTTATTCCCTTCTTAATATTTCACGTTAGTTTGCATAAAGTGAAATTTAATAATTATATTAATTATTAAATGTTATCCTATTAGGGCTTCTATTAGGGTTTTTCCTATTAGGGTTTTATTAGGGTTTGCATGATCTCCTTTTTATAAGGATTGATCCCATTGTATTTCACATCAATTCATTCTCTCATTCTCTCTGATATATACATTTTTAGTTTTCAAATAACCTTTGCTTGTTTGTCTCCATCTCTTATTTTGTGACAGGTTATTTGCATGCAGGTGATCTTCGGGGTTTGTAGTGTTGTATTTTCTCAACTCTTACATTAAATTCATAATTATATTTTGCCCCTATTTCAATGTGTGTAATTCTATTATGAACATCTATTTAAAAATATATAGAAATCCTCAAGGAAAATGAAAAGTAAATATTCACAATCATAATAGATATTGTCTTTGGAAAGGGTACAATGGTTCTTGCACTCTTCCATGCATGAGTGCTCCATTGAAATATGAAAAAAAAATGCAATGAAGAATAATATTTAAAATATGACCATAGTAAGTAGTTTAAATTAAAAGTTGCCTCAATTATCTTATAAAAAAGAGAATGGATAGTAAATTACATTTTTTTCTAAAAAGTGGCATAAAAATCTCTATGCAATTTTAGAATATGATGTGTGTCTACACAATTTGTGTTCAACAAGACAATTGAGAGGGGGGGTGAATCTGTTGTAGAAATTTTAACCTTTAAAAATTCCACCAGAGATTGGACCAATTATCATTCACAAACCCTTTACTATGCTAATGCGATTAATCATTAAGTGTAAAAGTAAAAATTGAAAGAAGTAGAATCATACACACAATAACACTAGATTTACATGGGAAATCCAAGAAGGGAAAAAATATGGTGAAGATTATCTCACAATATAGAGAATATCAAAACCGAGTACAAAAGATCACTACCAGAAAGACTCACTACAAAAACATGACTCATTGTCAAAATATGACTCACTGTCCAATAAGGGTTAACCACCCATAGGGCTCACTGCCATAAAATCAAGAAGTTAGAAGATATTTCTTATAGAGAGAGAAAAATCCCAATGCAATGGATATTTCCACCACAATTCACTCATACACTTACAAACATGCTTGAATGATAGAGTACACCTTCAACTCACTGCCTTCAAAAACTTGCCACTTGAATTTCATACTGATCTACTCATAATTGCATCACACACACACGCTATTTCACATCTATCTCACATCTATCTTTCTCTCTCATTCATTCACAAACATCTCAACTCATATATTTACTATCTTCAACTTTCAAACTCATCCAAATTCGGCCATACACCATTTGTATTTATAGATTTAAATTAGGTCAGTGCCAAAACATTCTACGATGGAATTAGAATGAGGGTGACCCAAACACATACTTAATGAGGACCTAAATAAGTCCCAACATGCTTCACCATACTTCATGAACTTTGTATGTAGTGCTTAACACTATGTTGCAAAAGATTTTTTATATTATCTTTTCATTTGTCTCGTGTTTTCCTTTTGGGGATGACACAAGGTGTGAAGAAATTTAGGTCTCTTTCATGTTGACCCTAAAGGATTTTTCTTTATTTTCACTATCTTTGTGTCATTCTTCTAATTCTATGAGTATTCGGAGAATTATGACATATCTAAGCTCACTAACAACATTGTAGCAAAGACATACTAACCCTGAATCCATAGATCCCTTATGTGTTTTTAGGGGAAACCCATTCTTTCTTATTTCATAGCCCATAGCTTTATTTCGGGAACATATGACTTGGCATAGATTTTTCTGAGGAAATCCCTCACGTCTTAGGAGAAAACATTGGCTACTTTAAAGCAGCTGGTCTGATGCAGAAGCATCCAGTGGTGTAAGGGCAATCCTACATCATCCAAAAATATATTTACTTTCATTTAGATTTTTTTGTAGATGTTTTTACATTTCTGGATACCCTTTTCATCGAAGAAGAATTCTCAACTTTCAGAACTGCTTTTCTGCTTTTTCTGCTCAACTGCTATTTTTAGCAAGTATGAATTTGAAGGTGTGAAGAGACAGAAATTTAAGGGAAGCTTCAGGACAGAAAGATAAACACTTTGGTGAAATAATCAGATCAAGATCATTCATGGTTCAAAAGTTATTCAAGTTTCAGTTTCTACTTTTTGTCCTAAAAATCTTCGAAGCTAATTTTGAGGGACTTAAAGGCTCCAGATGGGCCCGAAAATTGACAGAAAATGAAATTGGTTAGCCTTTAGGCCCCACTTTTGGGCACTTCATTTTCGCAAGACCTTTCCAAAAAGGTATTATGATTGAAGGTCTAACGGTTAGATCTTAAGTTAGGGCTTCCGAAATTTTGTGCATAATTAGAATGTTGTTTTTGGCTCCAAAGGGAGAGAGGGGGCTATTTATGGGTAGTTTTTGATTTTTGTGAGTAGTTTTTGGGGAAAGAAGATTGCATGTTGCGAATAGGGGAATTTTTGTAGTTTCTTTCTATAATTTGCATGTATTGCAGAACTCGAGGATTTGAGATCCTCTGCATGTAAGAATTTCATACTTTAAAAATAATAAGATTCGTTGGTTTTTCTGTTTGATTTTCTGTGTCTCGGGTTGCACCCTCATCATGGTCATAGTAATGTTGTTAGCAACCACTTTGAAGTGGGGGCATACATTGATAACATCTTTTGGCATATTTCATGGCACAATTTTCTTTTTCTTTGTGACATGTCCTTTTCTTGGTGGTCATTGGGTTTGATGTCCTCCAAGAATGCGGTATTTCCAAGCATACGGTCTCCCTTGGTGGCATGATGTGAAACAAGAGGTGTCCCATAAGTGGCGATATGATACTCTTTGAATTGTCCTCTCTTATAGAAATTAGGCATGATGTTCCTTAAGAAGAAGACCTTATATGAACAAAGAAAATCCCCTTTAACAAGAACTTATAGACATAACATTCAAAAGCGTTCAAAAGCATTACATTGTGGTGCCTTATCATAGTTGTCAGGAGGATAACTTTAGTATGGTATGGGAGGCTAATATGATTCTCTCATTTTCTACCTTGTTTGAATAACTCACCTAGTGTACAAACTAAGGTTTCACTACCCTCGAGTGAGCACACATGTTACAGATAAACAACCATGTTCCACATTGTGCTGGAATGGTTGTGCTCGATCCTTTGTTTCTCTTGGTATTTGAAAGGGTATGAAAATGTAGCTTTGTTATTTTTGCATACTTAAGTGTCTTGAATGTCCACTTTAGTGTGAGTTTGACATGGGGGCAAACTCTCACTAAAGTGGGGGGAAAATGTATTAATGGAAAAGTATCCATTTTTCCTCCTTTTGGAAATAATTAACAAAAAATGAACATAATGTTGTCTTGATTTAGTGTTGTAATGTGGTGTACATATTCACATTGAATCTAGGGCCCTTTTTAATAAAATGTACTTAATTATGACTTATTTAGGGTGTTGTAAAGTGTTTTCTTACACTTTCACAGTAATCTAGGGCTTCATTAATTAATTATGGCTAATTGAGCTTAATTGGCCTTTTAATTCAAATTCAAGCCTTATTAATTGCATTTTTCAAGGATTTATCTTGACACCCATTAATGATATTGAATAACATTTACATTGGAAATGTTGGAGTCCTAAACATTTATGCTAGGACCCATTTGCCCAAGGTGGCAAATGGGTCCACCTAACCTAGGACACCCCTTTTTGGACATATTTGAGATGGATTTTAGATGTTATTTCACCTCCCCGAAGCTAGGTCCTAGGAAATTGTGCTAGGACCCATTCGCCCATGGTGGTCAATGAGTCCTCCTTGCTTAGAACTCCTCTTTTTGAATTTATTTATGGAAAGATTTTAATGATTTTCAATTCCAGATCTGATGTCGGCTTGGATTATTTTAATTTTAGGCTTAATTCTTAGGTTTAGTATAAATATAAGGTTAACTCACATAGTTTCTTGTAAGAGATCCTAGAAAGTTCAAGTGATCATAAGATTACATTCACAAGAGCATTATAGAGCAGCTCAAGAGCATTTCAAAGGAATTCAAGAGTAGATCATTAAATTTTTATTGCAGCAATTCAATATCATATCATCATGTCAAAGACATAGTGCATCAAGCATGTTGTTAAACTATTGTGTGTTGATGTAGCATTGAAGATATATTTTTAAATATTGATTCACATCTAATTCAAAATCAAGATCTACATTCTGCATGGCCACTTCATGTTAGTTTGCAAATTTATATTCCAAGAAATCTTCTAAGGTATCATCATTTCATGTTTCATGTTTCATGCTTCTATTTCATTATTTCATCATAAGGTTTAATTACCTAAATGGTGTTTGACCAATGAAAACTCCTATTCCCTAAAACTCAACAAGTTTTTCTTCTCCTTTGATTATATATGGGAGGTTAGTGATACCTCATGACCCATACCATTATTAGGGCTTCAAGGATCAAGAGTAAACAATGAGAAGGAATTCATCCCTTTAGGTTTGGTGCTACCACAATAATGGGTTACACTTTTTGGGACATCCTGATTTTTGTTGAAATCACATATTTTTAGAAAATATAATGATTTAAGCCTTAAAAAGGCTCCATTTAATGGATTTTAACTGAAGAGGGTTTGATCAAACCCACTTATATCAAACCCCCTTGGATAAAATCCTGCTAGTTTTAAACCATACCCATAATGGAATCTCCTCTACACCTATCAAAATGGTGATAAAAAACCACTTTTAATTTACCTTTTAGGGGATCAAATTAATTTATTTAAAATTTATCTTTTGTAAACATGTAGTCCTTATTATAAGCTTCACAAAAAGTATAATTTTAAATATGTTTAATTTTATTATTATATTTATTTTTTATTTCTTGTGAATGCATGATTTTTAATGAACACCGAGGTCTTTGTTTCACACATATGGAAAAATAGGAAAAGAGAGAATTTTTTTTCTAAAAATTACATGTACACTAGCTATTGATGTCCTTATTCCAACAAAAAAAGAATAAGTTAATTCAAATGCATACAAAATTTTTTATGTAGCTGAAAGTATAATATTTCCAAATTATAATTACTTTGAGTTATAAAATTAATTAAAGAATATATATGCAACAAAAAATTATGAGAAAATATCCATCCACTAGATATTGGTGTGAAAAAATTGTATTTATAAAATTATAATTGTATCCTTTCTATAAAAAAAGTTATGCAGTTGAAAGTAAACATCACTTTTTGAAAATGTTGTTCAACAGAAAAAAATAAGGTAATAAAAATTACATAAAAGGATTCACAAATTTTTTTATTTAAACAAAAAATATATATAATTAGAATCTACACACAAAATCTCACAAATCAATAGTTTGCTTCATCTTCAAATTTTTATAGGTTGAGCTTCTATAGGTGTAAGAAAGTGAAGATCTGATGAAAAGTATTGATTTCAATGTCAAGTTTGGAAAAAAAGTGTAACCCATTATTGTGGGATCATATGATTGGAGGTTCATAGGTTAAAGATCAAGTGGAGAACAAGTTTGAAGCAAAAATGGTCATAGTTGTCAAGTTGCAAAGTTGTCATCCATATTGCAAGAATATGAAAACAAGGCTACAAATTTTGTTTCAAGTTTTCGGGAGTTGAGCACTCAGGAGCTAGAAGTGCAAACATCAAAGAACAAAACCCATATCTTAGTTTTCAGAAACTCTAATAGGGACCCATTCACTAGTAAAGGTGAATGAGTCCTCTGTGACCTAAAAATAACAAGTTTTCAACAAGGTACACATTATTCTAGCCTCTCAAAATTTTCCTTATTGTTGCTATAACAATTAGGAGTCATTTCTAGTTGTTATTTAGGCATTTTCCCCTCATAATTGTATGTTTCATAGAAAAAATCATGGTTCATCATCTTGTTGATTCTTTTTGGTGAACCCTGTTTTTATATGAAACACTATCATAAACTTTCATAACTAGCTAAATATCTAGGCTACATTCGTAAGCCTTACGATGTATATATGTAATGTCAATCAACTTTGATGTATGCAAGTCTATTAATGTTACATTGGGTTGAAGTTGATAATAGATTAGAACCATTAATGAAAACTAAGAACATATATTGAATTTATTTTTTCTATGTTATATTTACAGTTATCAAATTAATTTACACACTTAATCATACCAAAATGTATAAGCTTAACTCTCATAATTATATTCATAACTAGATTACTTTTTACTACCAACATATAAATTATAAAAGGATGTGTATCCCCATCCCATCTATATTGAAAGTGCTATAAAACATAGATAGTTATTGCATACATCTATATTTATAAAGAAAAGCTTTTGTATTGCCAAACTTCAAAGTTCTTTGAAGACAATGAAATTTAAAGCCTCTTTTACCTATGGAATGTTATAAAATCTTATATTGTTGTTAAACTATACTTACATCACAAGCTTGAAAAAACTATCCTTACGTCACAATCTTGACACTCTAATGACGAACGATATATAATAAAAATAGAAATAATGGAGGAACATAATGTTTAGACCCTTACAAAGAAATGGAGCATTTACCTGCACAATAAAATTGCTCACAACTTGTCGCCACAAGTACACATATGTGGACCATATGTAATTTGAACCCAAAATTTAAATAACTATGAAGCATAAAAAAAATTTATCCGAGGAATACCTTTTAGCCGCCCATGCGTTGCATCAACTTTTGGTATAAGTCTGAATAATAACCGAGAGAATGAATTTCAAAAGGAAATTATTGAGACGTTAACATGCCCAGCTACATTATTCTAATTCATTTTGTTAGCATGACACGTGTGTGGCTCTCAACACACTACGGTGCTCCACCATCGAACCCTCTCAAAACCCTTTGTCCCACTAAGACAATTGGAATCTTCAAAAGATAAATCCTACATGCTCAGACCATATTATCTATTTTCTAGAAAACTTCTATATTTATAATGAATATGTCCTCCATTTAGATATATCCTTCTTCTACCAGATTCTCTGTAACACACACATAATAATCATGTCAGCATAGTGGACTCCACATTGCATTGGAAATACAGTTTGTTGTTGCCTTTTATTATTTTAAATTACTGAAACCGAACATGACTCGAAATTTAAGTGAATCTTCGAGGAAACCAACAACATTGAATATTCTTTGATTCTAATCCTATGGTTGTTCCAAATTGGCTAAAATTTGGGTATTACTCATTATTTAGAATCCAATTGGATGAATTTTATTCCTATTTGAATTTCATTTCGTGTGGTTCGGGCCAGCTATATATTTCATGCCATTTCTAATGCACCTGAGACAGCAGTGGTATTATTGAAGAAAGAAGTGATAATTAGAGAAGCAGAAATAATGGAAACCCATCTGGAAATAATAGATACTTCCAGAAATGAGATCGCAATCATGGAGGAATTAGCAGTTGATTCTTCTATGCCTCATATCCAACATGATGAAGAAGAAAATCATGGCCGAAATGATGAAGAAAATCGGATTCAACATGAGGAAAATTCCCTCCAAATAAAAGAAGCTGTGAAGAACAAGTGGAAGTACGTGAGTTACTCATTGGTATTGATGTTAATTTAATATTGTAGCTTGGACAGTTGTTTCTCTAATTCCAAGAATTAGCATTTAATTCTTGAGACTTCTAGATAGAAGTTAGTTAGGTCTAGATATTTAATTATTTAATTAAATAATTGATTCCTCTAGAGACTTCTAGAAACCAGTTAGTTAGAGTCTAATTAATCTTAGCCATTGATTGAGATTAAATCTTGGCCATTGGTTTTCCAATGAGAATAGTTTAAAAGGGGGTCATTGGACATTTGGAGAACACATAGTGATAGACACAAGCTGAAGAAATATTTGCAGTGATAGAAAATAGTCTTGAAGTGATAGCAAGGGCGCAGTGATAGCGTTGGAGGCAGCAGTAGTGGAATTTCAGCAGGAGAAATTGAAAGAAGAATTTCCAGTGAAGAATATTGCCGGAGCTTTGTCAGTGAAAGGCAAGCAGTTTCTTTTGTATCTCTTGATTTGCTGAAGATTAATATAATTCCTCATTTGCAGTACAAGTTTTTCCTTCGGGGTTTTTCTAGGGACAATTTATCCAAAAATATTGTGTTTATTAGTTTGCATGTTTTCTTCTCTATTCCTATGAGTTTTATTTGTGAAGTTGCAGTTGTATTATTTTTCAATATTTGCTGTGAATTAATTTTCGGCAGTCAAATAATCTTTATAGATAGGAGATTAATAATCAGTAACTACAATAGATTTTTCACATGGTATCAGAGCAGATCTAAGGGCAGAAAAAGCTTAGCGCAGGCACAGGAAGAAAAGGAAAATAGAGGGTTTATAAAATCCAGTTCTAGCTCTTCAGTATTATTATTTTTGTTATTACTATTTTTTGTTTGAGATGGCCTCAGCAGGTTTAAGAGATTAGGACAGATTGGATGGAGCCTCAAAATTTTGGTGTTTGGAAAGCCAGAATTTCTTTATTGCTGGAAGAGAATGGTATCAAGGAATATGTTACCAGTGTTGTAGCTATACCTACAGATCCAACACAGCTCTTAGCATATAAAAAGGAAGATGCCAAGGCATGGAGGTTGATTCTTGATGGTGTTAAGGATCATATTGTTCCACATATCGCAGAGTTGGATACAGCGAAGATGATGTGGGACGACATTTTGAATCTGTACTAGAATGCTATCACTAACACGAAGCTGATTCTCAGAGAAAAGTTGAGGAACACCAGGATGAACAAGGGAGAAGATGTTACAAGTTACCTCAGTAGACTTAGACTTGTCAAGGATGAGTTGGCAGCTGTTGGAGATAAACCAGATGATGACGAGCTAGTACGGATAACCCTAAATGGGTTTACTAAGCAGTGGGATGTCTTTGTTCAAGTTATTAATGGATGAGACACCTTACCGAGTTGGGATCGACTATGGAGTGACTTCACTCAAGAGGAGCTTAGATTAAGCCTTGTTAATGGTGCCAGCAGGAAGAGTCAGAAAAGTGAGGCAGAACAGGAAAACGTTGCCCTAGCAGGAAAAGGTAAAGCAAAGAAGGGGTCTAGCAAAGGATCAAATCCCAAAGGCGAGAAGAAGAAGGACTTGTTTAAAGTCAAGTGCTATGGCTGTCACGAGTTTGGCCACTATGTCAGCAATTTCCCACAAAAGAAGAAAGGCAAGAAGCAAACGGCAGCTTCAACAAGTGCAGATGAGCTCTCTAGCAGAATGGAAGAGGAGTTTGCACTGATAGCTTGTATGGTTAGCTCAACCTCACAGGGTGTTTGGTATATAGACAGTGGGGCGTCATTTCATATGACAGGAGTTAGAGAATACTTCTCTAGTAATAAGGAGGAGGACATCAGAATTCAAATTTCTATGGGGAACATGTCCAAACTAAATCCAGTTGGAAAAGGGACTGTTCTATTTCAGAGGGAGAATGGCAAGCCGATTCCCATTCATGATGTGTTGCATGTGCCAGGCTTGGGTATGAATCTTATTTCTGTATCTTTCCTTTAGGATAAAGGCTACAATGTACTCTTTAGAGGGGAAAATGTGTTAATCAAGCACAAGGATTGGAAATCACCCATAGCTATTGGAGTTAGGAGTGGCCAACTTTACAGGTTACAGTTTGATACTCATAAGGCACTGATGAGCAGCGAAAATTCTAGAGATCAAGGAGAGCTATGGCATAGGAGGATGGGCCATATACATCATGGAGCACTCAAATTGCTTCATGAGATAGTGACAGGTGTTCCAAAGGTGAGCACAGAGCATGATGATGTATGTAAGGGATGTGTGTTCGGGAAGTTTGTGAAAGTAGCTTTTCCAAGGAGTGACACCAGATCTAAGGGTGTTCTTGATCTAGTACATTCAGATATATGTGGACCAATGTCGACAAAGTCTCTCAGAGGATATGAGTACTTTGTTACTTTTATTGATGATTTCTCCAGGAAGACCTGGATATACTTCTTGAAGACCAAGGATGAAGTTTTCAGTCGCTTCCAAGAGTTCAAAGCTCTTGTGGAGAATTCGAAAGGCAGGAAGATAAAGGTTCTTCAGTCAGACAATGGAGGCGAGTACAAAGGGAAAGAGTTCAAGGAGTTCTATACTAGGGAAGGAATCAAGAGAGAGTGGATTGTTCCTTACAACCCACAACAGAATGGGGTTGCTGAAAGGAAGAATCAGTCTATATCAGAGGCGGAAAGGGCTATGTTGTATGACCAAGATATGCCACGTTACTTATGGGCAGAGGCATGCAATACAACAGTATACATACAAAATAGGGTTCCACATAAGGTGTTGGGAAAGATGACACAAGAGGAGGCATTCTCAAGGAAGAAGCCAAATGTTAGCCACTTCAAGATATTTGGGAGTTTGGCATATTGTCACATTCCAGGTGCTACATGTTCCAAGTTAGATCAAACTGCAGAGAGAGGGTACTTTGTGGGGTACAGCGAGACCTCAAAGGCATATCGAATATTTATTCCAGGCACTAGGAGGATTATAGTCAGGCGTGATGTCAAGTTCATGGAGGACAAGGCATTTAGAAGGTCCAGAGATTTGCCAGCAGATGATCAGAGTGAGCAGCCAACAGAAGCTCCAAGGATTGAGCAATCAAATCAGGGACAGCGAAGCTCGAGTACAGTGACTAGTACAAGCACAGGTTCAGGTGCTGAGAGTTCGCAGAGTATGGAGCAACAGATGCAGCAGATCCAAAAGATGCATCAGGAACACATGGGGGTTGATATTTCATCCTCTACAATTGGTAGCAATAACCAACAGGATACTCAGGAGTTTGTGGGAGCTCCTAGGATGAGTAATAGGCAGCAGAGAACCCCAGCTAGGTATAATGACTATATGGCTTTAGTTAGTCAGTTGGTAGATAGTGAGCCTTCCAGTTATCAGGAGGCCGCACAACAACAAGTGTGGTGAGATGCAATGGTTGAGGAATATACCTCAATAGTGCAGAACGATGTGTGGGAGGTTGTGCCTAGACTAACAGATAGGGCAGTGGTTGGATCTCATTGGATCTATAAGATCAAGCATGGTGCAGATGGTAGCATCGAGAAATACAAGGCAAGGTTTGTGGCCAAGGGTTTCTCTCAGAAGGAGGGAATAGACTATGAGGAGACATTCATTCCAGTGGCTAGGTATACTTCTATACGAGTTGTGATCTCTCTTGCAGCACAGATGGGATGGCAGATCCATCAAATGGATGTCAAGATAGCATTTCTTAATGGTGAATTGAAAGAGGAAGTATACATAGAACAACTAGAGGGCTTTGTAGCACATAGCAGTGAAACCCACGTGTGCAGATTGAAGAGAGCTTTGTATGGACTCAAGCAGGCTCCCAGGGCATGGTATGAGCGCATTGATGAATACTTGCAGGGATTGGGCTTTGTGAAGAGTGAGGTGGATGCTAATCTCTACTACTTGGTAGTTGGGGGTGAGATTCTCATTCTTGTTCTATATGTGGACGACTTGCTTTTAATAGGTTCATTGGGGCTCATAGAGGAATACAAGAGGGACCTTGTAGCAGAGTTCAAGATGAAGGATTTGGGGCTTATGCACTACTTTCTAGGCATGGAGGTATGGCAGACAGATGGTGAGATTTTCCTTGGTCAAGGGAAATACTGTATTGAAATCTTGAGGAGGTTCAAGATGGAGGATTGCAGAGCCATGTCTACTCCTATGATCACGAATTGGAAGAAGGTAGACTCATCCAGGGAGAAGGATGTAGACCCCACCTTATACAGACAGTTGATTGGGTCTCTCATGTATTTGGTCAACACTAGACTAGATATATCCTTTGCAGTAAATTCTCTTAGTCAGTTCATGGTTGAGCCGAAGAGAATGCATTAGATAGCAACAAAGCATGTGTTGCAGTATTTGCGTGGTACAATCGAGTATGGGATCAAATATACTCGAGGTGATGGTATCAAGTTGATAGGCTATACTGACGCAGATTGGGAAGGCAGTACAATGGACAAGAAAAGCACTTCAGGGTGTTGCTTTAGCTTGGGATCAGAAGTTGTCTCTTGGTACAACAAGAAGCAGAAGTCTGTGGCCCTGAGTTCTGTAGAGGGAGAATACATAGCAGCTAGCATGGTGACATGCGAGGCGATATGGCTTCGAAAGTTGTTGGTAGCCTTGTTAGGTCAGAGGGTTGAGACTACAGTGATACACTGTGACAATCAGAGTTGCATCAAGTTGTTTGAGAATCCGGTGTTTCATGATAGGTCTAAGCATATAGACATCAGGTATCATTTCATCAGGGATTGTGTACAATGGGGGATTATTCAGCTATAGTATATACCTACAGATCAGCAGGTAGCAGACATTATGACAAAGGCATTGGGGAAGGTGAAATTCATCTTCTTCAGAGATATGTTGGGTGTTATGCAGAACAGCTTCCTCGCTAAGAGGGAGTGTTAATTTAATATTGTAGCTCGGACAGTTGTTTCTCCAATTCCAAGAATTAGCATTTAATTCTTGAGACTTCTAGATAGAAGTTAGTTAGGTCTAGATATTTAATTATTTAATTAAATAATTGATTCCTCTAGAGACTTCTAGAAACCAGTTAGTTAGAGTCTAATTAATCTTAGCCATTGATTGAGATTAAATCTTGGCCATTGGTTTTCCAATGAGAATAGTTTAAAAGGGGGTCATTGGACATTTGGAGAACACATACTGATAGACACAAGTTGAAGGAATATTTGCAGTGATAGCAAATAGTCTTGCAGTGATAGCAAGGACGCAGTGATAGCGTTGGAGGTAGCAGCAGTGGAATTTCAGCAGGAGAAATTGAAAGAAGAATTTCTGATGAAGAATATTGTCGGAGCTTTGTCAGTGAGAGGCAAGCAGTTTCTTTTGTATCTCTTGATTTGCTAAAAATTAATATAATTCCTCATCTGCAGTACTGGTTTTCCCTCTGGGGTTTTTTTAGGGACAATTTGTCCAAAAATATTGTGTTTATTAGTTTGTATGTTTTCTTCTCTATTCCTGTGAGTTTTATTTGTGAAGTTGCAGTTGTATTATTTTTTAGTATTTGCTGTGAATTAATTTTCGGCACTCAAATAATCTTTATAGATAGGAGATTAATAATCAGTAATTGCAATAGATTTTTCATAATTGATGGGTCTCTCTCTCACTTTTTTTGGCTCTGATCTTCGGTCACATAGTGGAGATTTTGTTATTGAGTGTGTGTATGATTTTAGGAGTGTTGTTTTATATGGTATATACAAAGATTATGCAGGAACACAGACTTAGGGTGGAATACGATGAGCCCACAGTATTTGCAGGTAATCCATACCAACTATTTCTTCTGGCTCTATCAATATGCATGGCAAGCGTAATATTTATCTCCATTGCCATTGACGCATTGAAAAAAAAACATTGTACGGTCTAAAACACTTAGACCCATCAAGTCTTCTGCAAATGTTTTAGATTACAACATGTATATTGTCTCGTTGTTCTCTATAATCAAATTAGGCTAAGAGGATGTAAAATAATATATTTTGAATTATCTTAAAAAATAAAAATATATGAGTTTGTTTGTTTTTGAAGTTGAAGATAACATTTTAGAGGTGAATAACAAAAAAAAATTATAATATTTTTAATAAATTTTTGGATCATTTTTTTGTAGAAAATAATTATGTATATCTAATCTTTGTAATAAATGATATTTTATAGAGATTTCTTATTTTTATTTTTCAGAAATGATATAACATGTCGTGAATATCACAATATGTTAAATATGAAATGATTTTATGATTTTGAATTCTTGTTACAAAGTTAATGAATGTGTCATATTAAATTATCCACTCTAACTTCATACAAAATTGATGAGAGCAATGATCTAATTGACCCATAAAATATCTCAAATTAAAAATAAGTTTAATATATTTAAAAAGAATAATATATAATACTTAGATAATAATTTTTTAATTATTCCTATCAAGGTTTTCGAGTCAAACTCATTGACCCATGATTAATGAAGTGGTTCACAAGAACGCATCTCTCATGATAATGAATGGTCCACTTAGCACTCATTGCATCTAGGTGATGCTCACAAAGGTGAAGCATTAGTTCATCTCCGGAGGTCACCCATCCCAGTACTGTTCCAACTCAAACACGCTTAACCACAAAGTTTCCCCCAAGGTTAAGCCCACTTAGCTTGCTACCCCATTTGCAAAACCTTCAACAAGTGTTATGCCTTATGAACCATTTATTATAGAGACCCTTTAGTTCATCAATTGACACGTTGTGAAAGAAGCCTCCTACTTATCAGTTTTTTAATTAACTAATTTTATTGATTCATTTTTATGTAAAAAATAAAGAAAACATAGTCAAATCTGTTCCCAAGAAGATAGTATCCTGATTTGATTATCGTACGAGAAATGATTATGTACTATTATGCTACACTACTTCAGAATGTTCTACATGATGATAGTGGCCCCTCTTAATTACAACTACAGTTAAACAGTGAACACGTTTATTTATTATATTGGAGATCGAAAAACACGTTTATTTATTATATTGTAGATAGAAAAAAATTGACCTCCAAACCACAAATTAACAGATCAACAGGTTAAGATTTTAATAAGAAATCATTATACTATTGAAGATCTTATTTACCTTTTCTGAATCAGTAGATTACGCCGCCGGAGAAATGCTAAAATAACAAGTGAAATAACAGGAGTGAGACCACCGTTTCCCTGCCATTCTGCATATTATGGTTTAATATTAATAATGTAGAATATTAAAGTTTTCTTGCAGATTCAGTAACAGTGTCTGGTATCCCCACATATTGTCGCTTTCTTAAAATTTTACAATTTAAAATCTTACTTAAAAGCTGGCAATGGAAAGTTACAAGAAAATGATAAAAAGACAAAGCCAGAAAGTGTGAAGATTGTGTTAAGAGAATTGTATTGACAAAAAAAATAATATAAGTTACTATAAATAATTAAAAATATAATATATTAGAATTTTTGTTAATTTATATAATAATATTTTAAAAATACAATTCAAATTTGATTGTAAATAAATTAATAAGTTTTCATATTATATATAATATTAAATATATAATTATATATAACTATTTATATTTATTATATAACAAATTACAACAATTTTAATTATTTATTATTTAAAAATATATATTAATTTAATAAGATTATATAAGTACAAGTTATTTTAGATTAAAGTAGGATAGTTTGACATTGATGTTTTGATAATTTGTATCAATAGTTAAATGGTGGAAATATGAAAATGTATTTAGTTCTATAATTAATGAGATGCACTATTTTGATATGGATTTGAATCTAACATCCATCAAATGTAGGAGAATAAATGATACAATAATTGTCACCTCAAAATGAAAATGTTTTTTGATTTAATGTAGGGACAAGTCTAGTTATTATGGAAAAATTCAAGAATGTGACATCTCTTCTAATTGTGAACTTGTAATATGCAATTTGTAGATAGAGTTCCTTTACTTTTCCTATCATGTCTTGAATTCTTCTATGCTTCATGTTATATGCAGATTGGCAATATTTATAAATAATTTGGAAGGTTTTGACTACATGCCACAAGAAAACATGTTCTCATAGGTCAACTTGCAAAAATATGTACAAATAACAAAACAGCAATCTTCAATCATAGATATGTTCACATGAATGCTTGTGTAGAACTAGAATGATCAAATTTTATGCTTTCTAGAATGAGAGAAAATTTGTGAATATTTAGTGATCCTCATAAAATCTATTCAAGGATACAAAAATACATCAAACAAATGTGTACTTAGTCAACCTTAGATGGAAAAGGTATAGGTGGGAGTTTGCTGAAACTTGAGTGTTTTTTCTTTTTAATTTTCATGGGATGTGTCCACAACTATGAAGATGACCTCACAACCATGAATCAATTCTCAATATGTATATGCAACTAAATCATAATGGATGATTTATTTCTTGGAAGTGTGCACAAGCATAGGTGTGATAAACATGTGGCTATAATGAATGCATAGTGATGTTTGATCATATGGGTGTAGCATGAGATGCGATTGATATAATTATGTATTATGGGTAGGTGTATAACATAGGGAATGGGACTTAAGTTTAAATAAAATTACACCTTTTATCAATGTGTTTATCTATAAAGGAACTCTCCTCATTACAAGCATAAAACTAAATAAGAAATAACATGGGTATGCATACTATATTTTGCACACACTTTGAGGTGAATGTGAATCCTATAATGATATCATCTAAAAGTATGAAAAACTCACTAAAATGCATGTAAAGTAAATGTCTCAAGCATTCAATGGATAACATAGGGAAAGCGACCAAAATTTAAATAAAATTACAGCTTTTGACAATATGGCTATCTACAAAAGAACTTTCCTCAATATAAGCATAGGAAATAGTATGGGTATGCATATTTCTCCACTATATTTTGCACCCACTTAGAGGTCAATTTAAATCTTATAATGATATTTTATCTAGAAGTATGCAACACTCACTAAGATGCATGTAATGTAAATATCTCAAGAACCCAGTGGATAGCATAGGGAAAGGGACCTAAATTTAAATAAAGTTCTACACCTTTTCTCAATTGTATATCTATAAAGGTACTCTCCTCAATATAAGCATAAAACTAAATGGGAAATGGCATGGGTATGCATATTTCTCCACTATATTTTACACACACTTTGAGGTGAATGTGAACCCTATTATGATATTTGATCTAAAAGTATGTGCAACACTCACTAACATGCATGTAAAGTATTTATATCTCAGGGACTGAAAGTAGAGGATAGGAAAAGAGACCTAAATTTAAATAAATTTACACCTTTTTCCAATGTGTCTTTCTATAAAGGCACTATCCTCAGTATAAGCATAAAACTAAATGGGAAATGACATGGGTATGCATATTTCTCCACTATATTTTTCACTCACTTAAGGTGAATTTGAATCTTATAATGATATTTCATCTATAAGTATGCAACACACTAACATGCATGCAAAGTAAATATCTCAAGAACTCAAAGGATATTGCATGGAGTTCATATAAAATAAAGAATCTTGTTAGGATATGCTCATGCAAGTTTATCTTATTGATACACATTTTTCATGGCCTTCTTTTTTGTCCTTATAGGACCCTCTTGTAATAATCAATCAAAGAAAATTCAATTAGGACCTTTACTAACCTACACAAATTATACTTCTATATCTTAACTCTTTACATTGTATTAATTGTTCAATATTTATGTCATGACCAATATTCTTATCTACTTCTATAGTGACTTGGTTCAATACACTTTATTTCTAATGCATTGTTGTCTTATTAGAGGTCATCACCCAAAACTTAAGTGATTCTTTCGTGTTTGTGTATTAAATGGATATCAACACTTTTTTATTAGTGCATTTATAATATGTAGTTGCACACACACACACACACACACACACACACACACATGCTCAGTGTCAAAATGACATCAACATTAGCTTATACTTTGGGTTTTTTTAATTTTTCCTTCTATTGGAGTGTTATTTTCTTAATTGTGAATGATGGTGACTATTCCAGAAAAAATATTTGAGTGTCCAAGTTAAAGTATATGTGGAAATTATTCATTAGCATATAGTGGGACTACCTTATATAGTTGGTAATGACAACCAACCCTAGGGTGTGATACCATGATAATCCAAGCTTTGAACCTGAAAAACTTAGTGGTTCACTAGACAACCCTATACAATTTTATGCAAAATTAAACCATGGTTTCTCCTTTGGCCATAGGTTAACATATGGAAACTAATAGACTATGAAAGCTTACAAACTTTAAGTCTACCAACTGCCTATAAAAGCTACCCAACAACCCTACTTGTATCAACTTAAATGCATAGCTATGGAGGTCAAACCTTAATGCACTAAAACATGCATCCATTGGACACTAATTGCACAATAAAAACAAAGATATTTTAATTTATAAAAAAAATCTTTTATTTGCATGCAAATACTTGACCTTACCTTGTTCCACTCTACTACCTGCACACCTACAACTCATAATTTATACTCTATATCTCTCATGACCTTGTTGTTTGGATGGATCCACTCACACTCTTTCCTCTCATATGTAGCTTAATGTTGTCACATTGCATACTTATAAATTTATCTTCTCTCACTATGCTACCTAGTTGGTTTCATGTGCATACTTCCTATTGTCTTTCCATGATTCTTAGTTGGTCTTACACATGCTCTTGTTTTTTTATGCTTTACTCATAGTCTAGACCCTTGGTTGGATCCTCCATTGGGCTCCTTATACATGTTTTTTCTTCTCACTCAGCTCCTTAACTTTGACAACCAACAACTATTTCTTGAATCATCAAACTCCATAAATTCTTGTAAACATTAGCTAACTATCCACACACTTTCCTATATTGTCCTTCATTTTTCTCCTATGCTCCCTCTTTAGAGTCTCATGCAACTAAATTCTATATCTATTTTTAACTTACCCCTCATTGTATCCTTATCATCTCCTAAATTCCTATGCACCCTTCTTGAACCTTCAATTATGTGTCTCTGCACCTTGTATCCCACTTAAATTCTAAGGAATTCAAACTTACCCATCTTCTCATCATCTCCTATCATGCAAATAATTTTAGATACTCAAATATTCCTCAAATCATATATCATCCTTCCTCTACATGTAGCTAGGATCTCATAAATATTAGTGAGATACAAAGAACCCTTCAATTGTTCCCTCTAGCTCATTTAGTGTCTACATACCATCCTTGTATAATTAATGTGCACATTCTCTAGCCCCTTCCTTGATGCTTCCTACCACTTAAATACCAAATGTTATATTCCTATTTTTCATCCCTTTTGGCTAAATATTTTCTTCTAAAGTATGCTTAATGGATCTTTTCATGTTATCAATCCTTTTCATTACTCAAATATGACATTTTAATGATCCTTAAAATCAGCTTCATCACCACTCATATTGGCTGTAATATATTTTTATTAGTTGTGGCTCTTCCTTTTCCCCTCTTCTACTATATTATTTTTCACATCTTTGCAATTATTTGGGGTCTTTCTTTTCCCCTTTATGAACCTCATAATCACACCACCAACAAACATTAAATATAGCACCTAAAAACCCTCTTTATGTTCACATCAATAAAAATCACTTCCATTACTATCTCATTATCTTCTTGGCCTCCTCTCATTTAGCTAGTGCTACTATGCTAGCAACCACCATACTCTCTATCACATAATACCAACTTTCCTCAATGATTTTATAGCCTTCTCTTAGCACAAAAGCACTCATATTTTTCTCCCTTAATGCATGTGCAAGTATAAGAACATCGCTCCCTTGTGATGTATTTGAAACCTCATAATCTTTATGCTATTGCAAATTCACTCACTCCCAAGTGCTTCACATCCTTTTCTACAAGTGCCCATCACTTCTTGGGTAATCCTATAGTTTATGCAAGTAACTCCCCATCGGTGGTTCTCTATTGTTGCAAGTGAGTCAATGCTCACTCTCCCATTTGCTACAAGTCCTTTGATACCACATAGCCACATTTTCTTTAAATACTTATGCATTATGGAAAATCCTTCACTAGTGTCTACAAGAGAAAACCTATAGAAACTACAAGTGCATGTTCTCCTCCAAATGATTAGTTCCACACCAAGTTAGTAAATATCATTTTCTCATACTAGAGATGCTACTACATTAATAAGTGAATGATGTAGTCATGATCGAGGGGTCTTAAATCAAACTACCCAACATTGTAGCCTAAACCCACACACGATGCACAAATTCAATAACATGATTTGTTCTTTCTCATAAATTCATTACAACCTAATAAAAATATTATTGACCTACTACAACAAGGATTTCCTAGAGTTTACAAGACAAACAACACAATCCTTTAGTACATGCTTGACCTTCTTCCATAGGTACATCATGGATTGGAGAGCTCTCCCTTCATCCTTGCTAAAATATTTTCCTCTGAAAGCCTTCCCTTTGCTCTTCCTTTGAAAAAATCCCCCTTTAAAGATTACATCATCTTTATTTTATACCTGGTATTCTCAAGAAGTTTGATTGCTCTAAATTCAAATGGTTGTTCAGAAACTCTCTACAATGTGTGTTTCACTATCAAATTCCCATAATAACTAGTTTAATTAGAAAACTCCTCTTGTCTAATTCATTATCGGGTTCCTACATACAAATGGTTTAGTTAGAAAACATTGCATATCCAATTCAGTAAAAGAATCTCACGAATCCACAAAGGTTCAATTCAATTCAGAAATCCTAGACTTTGTACATTGCTAATTGAATCATTACATCACCTTGTAATAGTCTAGTTGATATCACCATTACAATCTCATTGTCCTTTTTGCAAAAGTTATTCTCCTTACTAAATTAGACTTTTTTAATAGTGTACTTGTTGAGTTTAGTATCATTTGTCCACAATTCCTACAATGCTGACATCGTCATTACATCATCCTTGTGGTTATGGGACATAATTACTCGACAAAAATAACCTTGGATAGAATAACCCGATCACAATAACCCAAGGTCATAATAACCCATGGACAAAATAGCCTGTGGTCAAAATAACCCGTGGTCATTTTAGATCAAGCTAGTAAATCAATTGAATATAAAATTACCAATAGAGGGAAAAAGTTTATTTTTCATGACAGTAATGATGAGAATCATTTTTTAATATTCTAGTTTACTAGTTTGATCTAAAATGACCATGGATTATTTTGTCCATGGGTTATTTTGACCATGGGTTTTTCTGTCCATGAGTTATTATGACCCTGGATTATTCTGTCCTTGGATTATTTTGACCAAGTTATTCTGTCCAAGATTATTTTGGTCAAGTTATTATGTCCTAATACCCATCCTTACAACATCATTTGGAAAGTGATCTTGATATTATTGATGTCATACTTATGTCATGCTTACTTCATCGTTGAAACTGTTCATGTGAATGGGTGAACACCACATGGGTGTGAGGTGGGATGTTTTCATAGGCCTTTAGTATATACTTGGGAGTGCTCCGACTATTTTTCAAAAGGCGCTTAGTTAATGTAGACGATGGAGACGTGCTCGTATCTCATTGAAAACAATAAAAGGGCCAAACAAAATGCACACAACTTCGCCTAGTGCATCGCACCCTCAGCCGTAGATGTTAAGGAGACCATCCTGCACCTTCGATCTCGCACTAGGGTTCAAACGATTTAACAAAGGTTTTGCACTTGTGAGGCTTATTAATGAACATCATAAAAGGAAAAAACGCGCAGCCAAATAGTTAGCAAATTTAATGGCATACTCGAGCTCGGCAAGGAGAATGAAAGCATTGGCAGTGCTATCATCTGCGCGGCAAAAACTTATAAGGGCAAACCAAATGTTGTGGAGCTATGTGCTGTGAGGAGAAAGATAAAAATTAACAATTGCTTATGCCGTGTGAAAGAACCATACTCAGCCAGGACTTGACTATTCAGACAGATGATCCCATTGTAATAATATATAATCCAATCATTTCCACAGGTAGGAGTCCTTGAACAAATGTAATAATAAATCCCACCGAAGAAAACTGATATCATCATAAGATGAATCCACCACACTCACAGCAGATTCTTTATTTTCTAAGAAACTTCTATATTTATAATAAATGTGCTTCTCCATTTTTATATGTCTTTCTTCTAGTGGATTCTCTGTAACACAGTCATGATAATCATGTGCGCAGGCAACAAACCATAGTCAATAAATAGTTGAACTCTAATCTGCTAGAACGTTACGACAATATATCTCTATGACTACGAAGACATCGCCGAAACTTAATTATACTCTCGGCGAATGAGTGTAACAGCTTGCAATGATCAAATAATATATTCTAAAATTCGTACATCCAGAAAATTGTATGTTCTTGGAAATTGTACAATTTCACACTTAATTTGGGAATGATTAACATTAAAATGAACTTAATGTCATCTTGATATAGTGTTGTAATGTATTTTACACATTCACATTAAATTTTGGACTCTCTTGCATTTATGACCTTCATATCATCATTAATAGATTCCTAATATCTTTTATTATGCATCACAAGGCTTCTTTCAACCGAAATCTCAACATAATTATCATATATACCTAATATTTTGACTCCCCAATATTTTCTCTATCCAAAAAGGCCTAATAGGACCCATATGCCACCTTGGGGCCTATATGCCATTAGTGGCATATGGGTTCCACCAGGACTTTTTGGATAGAGGAAATGTCAAGGAGTTAAGATATTAGGTGTGTGGTGGATAGGTCCCATCTGGGTGGGACTCATATTTTGAGGTGGCGTATGGATCCCACCAAGCCTTTTTGGATAGAGAAAATGTCAAGGAGTTAAGATATTAGACGTATTTGATGACTATGTCGGGATCTTGACTGGAATAAGCCTTTGGATACATAATTGTAGTGTCAAAAAATGTCATTGGTGATATTTTCACACTTGTTTGGGCCTTCCTTATTAAATTGAGCTTAATGTTGCCTTGACTTAGTGTTGTAATGTGATTAACACACTCACATTAGGTCTTGGGACCTTATGAATTAAATAAACTTAATCATGCCTTATTTTAGGTGTTGTAAAGTGTTGTAACACACTTTCACACTTTGCTAGGATTGTCATTAATAATTAATTTTTTTTATGTTTTAATTGAATTTATTCTGCATCCACAACCCTCATTTAATGCATCTTTTCAAGGATGATCTTGACACAAATCAACATCCAATCATAATGGAGGTGTTTCTAGGTTGTGTGGCCCAGATTTAGTGATTTGGGACTCATTCGCCACCTTGGGCGAATGCGTCGAACCTAGATTTTTCAGTCCCAATCCTAGTTTCACACCTTTCTAAGAATTTTTGAAAATGGTTATATAAATTATGCCTAATAAGACTCATTCACCACTTTGGGCGAATGAGTCCCATGTGGCCCAAAACTAAAATTAATTCAAATTCTTGGTGGGATTTTATCCTCCTAGATCTAATGTTGGCTTGTAGTGTTGTAATTTTGAGAATTTTTGCATAATTAAGTATAAATATAAGGTTCTTTCACTCATTTTCACCTAAGATTTTTGTGAAATAATTCATTCTACTTCACAAGAGAATTTAAGAGTCTTCAAGGGAAGATTATCAAGCATTTTAAAGCATTATTCAAGCATCAAGCATCATGTCAAAGACTTCATTCATGATGTTTATTTTGGAGAGAACAATTGTGATGGAGGGTTTCATGATTTAATGTAGCATTTCATTCAAGATGCATCATATCCAAGAAAGAATGAACATCTACATCCATTGGAGCCATTTCATACATGTTTGTAACACTTCATTGCTAGGGTTTGGTGAGTTGCAACATCATACTTTATTCATTCATCATTCTTCATTCTGATTTCATTCTATTTCAAGGTTTGATTATCAAAACAGGGTTTGACTAAGGCAAACCCCTATCCACTAACAAAAAAACATTTTCCCCTCTCTTTAGTGTGTAGTTTACAGGTTTAGATTGAAGATACATTGAAGAGTAAGCTTGGAGGAAATTGTCATCAAGCATTGGAAAAGATTGGAGAGCACCTTAAAGTTGATTTATAGAGATTCAAATCCGAAGACCTAAAGAAGCAAATTGGGAAAGCTGAGAAGAGAAGATTCAGATCTTGAAGTTTTAGACAATCCTAACTGGACTGATTCTTCAATTCTAGTGAATGAGTCCTAGTTTAGGTTAAATCTCAAGATTTTAAAGATTTTGATACATATTTTCCAAATTGATATTTCCACATAGAAACCCAAATCTCTAATTGATTCACCTAGTTTGGTGAATGAGTCCCACTTAGTGTTAAAGCCAAAATTCTAAGCATTCCAAAGCTCCATTTAGTTTTCTTCATATTTCTAGGTGCACACATTCCATCCTACATCTTTCTTTCTTTTTTACATACTTTTCTAGGTCATTTAGTGAAGCATTGCATCATATTAGAGTTTGACATTTCATCTTGCATTGCATTTGTCTTTCCCAGCCCTATCTTGGTGGTGAACCCTTCCTTAGTTGACATTCAACCCCTAGGATAGCCCTATTGCAAGATCTCTTTCTCCTTTGCATTAAGATCTCTAGGGTTATCCTTGAATGAAAGAGAGTGAAGATTCTTGTCTTATGTCCTAAACCATAAGTGACACACATTTTTCCACCTTTCATTTTGGTGAGATTACATTTAGAACATCGTAATTATGATTTGGAGTGCATCATCATCCTAAAATTGACTTGCATTAACATTGCATTGAGGTTTACATTAGTTAATTGGCATTCTAGGGTTTCTAATTTTGTATTAGTCAAAGTGCATATAGATTGAATTTTTTCATTTCAAATCACTAAAAGTCATACAAAATTTGTATTTGCGCCTAGTTTACAGATCATACAACATAAAAAGTATAAAAAATAATTGAATTTTTTTGAATTTTTTAGAAGAAATCCCTACTAGGACTCATTCACCACCTTGGGCAAATCAATCCCAATGCAGATTCTACATTGCACTTTTTGGAATTTAAAACACTGTTTCAAAGCTTATGTTTACTGTTGCTACCTTTCTATTCCAGTTTACAAACTTTCTATTTCATTCAATTCATTGCATATAGTTTAAATTAGCTCATTTTGTGCATTGCTTAAAATTCAAAATTGCATCTAGAACATTTCATTTTCATTATTTAGAATCTAAACTTTGTATCATGGATATGTGCTTTGGTAAGCTTTGGATGTGTCAAGTTGTGCTTTTGGAAATGATCCTAATGAAATTGATCAGACTTATGCTCCTTCAACTCCTAATGCATGTCCTCATGATGTTGACATCATTAGAGAAGATGATGAAAACATGAAAAAGTTCCTAAATGATTTCCTTAATAACCTTGAAGCTAATGCATCCTTTTACCCATTAATGGAGGAAACAACACCCCCTAAATACCACCACTTAAAATATTTGGTTACCTACATCTTGAAGTTGACATAAAATTTGAACCTAAGTTCCCTACAATAGGTTAACCTAGTTCCTCTAAGAAAGAAAATACTCAACCATTCTATGTTAACAAAGTGAAAAACATTCCCACCAACCTTGAAGAGACACATGGAAAAGGATTCACAATCTTGAGTAAACAAGGATGTGATACAACAAGTAAACATAAAATTCATCAGCTCTTAGAGAAAATACCAATTGAAAGAACTCAAGGGATAGGATATCAAGATCCTCCTCCTCATATGAGTATTCTACTTCCTAAAGAAGAACCGGTGCTCCTCAAGGAAGAAGAGATCATATTTGGTTTTCCTCCTCACCATCCAACTCGAGAAATTGGTGAATCTAGCAAGCACAAAGGATCTTATAAACTAAATAAACTTCAATTCCCTTATCCACCAACTGACATTGAAAGGAATTTGTAGATACTCCAACACAGAGGGTTGATTACATTACCTCCTATAAGAGAAGACTGAAAACCAAATCCTAAGAACACAAACACATCACACTATTGATACCATAAAATGCTTGGACATCGTATCGATGTGTTTCGTACTTTACAACAAATATTCAAAAGGCTGGATATCATAAAAATAGTCCCCTAGGGTAGGACCCTGTCACCCCCTGTCATTTAGGGGTTGTAGAATCTCCAATTCTCACCACTAAATGATCTTTCTCACCAACTATTGTAGTGTCAAAAAATTTCATCGTGTACATTTTCACACTTAATTTTAGAATAATTAATGATAAATTAGACTTGATATCACCTTGATCTAGTGTTGTGATGATTTTTACACATCCACATTAGGTTTTGGACCCTTCTAT